>CM060926.1:407833260-408462491 GCA_030737875.1 Allium sativum
CACATGACCGACCACACATTTCACTTGAGTGTATCGAATGTATATCACCAACGATTGGGATCAGCAACCGTTTCCCGAATGGGACAGCATCGACAATAAATTTTTAGAAGTAAATTAAACTCTAGATCAGGTGATTATACACCCTAATAGGTGCGACCTACATAGCCATGCTGCCTGCCCGATTTTTGTCATTTCCCGGTTGTGAGGCTAGAGGCCACGCTTATTTCTGACAAATCACACATTTATTCACTTTGAATGTCACATCGTCATACCCGCCAAATCACAAATTGATTTCCCCAAAAATAATACGAGTATACAGCTAAGAGAAACGAATTCCTCCACCACGAAATGTGAATACGTTTAAAGAGATCGACTTACGCGATCTATTAGATATACTCTGTCAGACATTCTTCCATACAGGTCGTCCTGGGGCTGGACAAACCGAAGGCACTATTCAGTACATCCATCTTAGGCAATCTTTACCTAAGATTTATACAACAGCCCTTGCACTTTACTCCGTCTTCAATTATCTTTGGCATATATGATTCGCAACGCTTATGCCAATACAGAGTGGTTCTTCGGATAATAATCCAACCGGTCTCTCCATATTAACAACGTTAAAATGGTCAAAACTTTGATAGTCGGTGAGTTAACTATCAAAGAAAAACAAGTGTGCAAACAATGATATTATTTCCAAATGGAAATTTTATCAATCAATCAACATTCAACATTTACCTCTTAAATTAATTTATCATCAATTTATTCATTCTCCATTTCCTGTTTCTCTCTCTCTCTCTCTCTATATATATATATATATATATATATATATATATATTTACATAAATTCTTATTTTCTAAATTTAGAAAATATACGTTATTAATCATTGGAAAACATTTCCATCTCCTTTCCATGTATCACTGTCATTCCAGTATTCTTTACCATCCAACATTTCATTTTCTATGATTAGAAAATATCTTTGATTATATTTGGAAAACGTTTCCAAAACTCATTCCTTGGATTTAAACAGATGTTTAAATAAAACATCGCTATGCCAATTCACCATTACCACCATTAACTATATTCACTTAACCAACCTTCACTATCAAACCTTACCATTCCTTAGTAAAGAAGGAAGTCAATCAGGTTGGGGTATAATTACCTCTCAGACCTTAACTGAACAACGTTTTAACTTCGAAATAGTCAAAGTTTACCTTTCAAATTTTTAACAAACTTCCTTACGTAACTCTCTTTCGAATAAATCTCTATTCGATAACTCTTTCATTCGAATAAACAATATTCGACAATCTCTCTTCTTCGAATAACCTATTTTCGAATAACTCTATTCAATTAACACTATTCGATTAACTCTAATCTATTTACTCTTATCAATTAGCTCTATTTGATTAACTCGATCCTATTAACTCTATTTGATTAACTCTATTTGATTAACCCTACTGGATTAACTCTATTTGATTAACCCTACTGTATTAACTCTACTGGATTAACTCTATTCAATTAACTATAACTAATTTACTCTTATCAATTAACGCCTTTCGAATAAACTGTATTCGATTAACTCCTTTCAAGTAACTAATATTCGATTAACTCCTTTCGAATAACTAATATTCGATTAACTCCTTTCGAATAACTAATATTCGATTAACTCCTTTCGAATAACTAATATTCGATTAACACCTTTCGAATAACTAATATTCGATTAACGCCTTTCGAATAACTAATATTCGATTAACGCCTTTCGAATAACTAATATTCGATAAAATCCTTTCGAATAACTATTATTCGATTACCTCCTTTCGAATAACTAATATTCGATTAACTCCTTTTGAATAACTAATAATCGATTAACTCCTTTCGAATAACTAATATTCGATAAACTTATTTCGAATTACCAATATTCGATAAAGTCCTTTCGAATAACTAGTATTCGATTAACTCCTTTCGAATAACTAATATTTGATTAACTCCTTTCGAATAACTAATATTCGATTAACTCCTTTCTCTATTCGAATAAACTATATTTTATTAATTTTCTTCTTTGAATAACCTTATTCGATAAATCTTTTTCAAATAAACTATATTTGAATAACTCTAATCTGACTAACTCTAATTCAATTAACTCTATTCGAACAACAAGTATTCGACTAACTCTTGTTCGATTAACTCTATTCGAATAACTCTAGTTCGATTTAACTCTAATCGATTAACTCTAACGGATTAACTCTAAATGATTAACTCTAACTCTAGTCGATTAACTCTAACTCTAATCTATTAACTCTAACTCTAATCTATTAACTCTAACTCTAATCGATCAACTCCTCTAACTCATTTTGATTACCACGTTTTGATTAACTACTTTGATTAACTCTGCGTCCATATTCAGTTTCAAATATCGATGTTGAAATTGATTCTTACTTCTCTATATAAGTCCTGACTTATATATTCAATTCATTCAATGATAAATATTTTATTTAGTTTATAAAATATTATTTATAAATTGATCTTCTTAATCTATCGGTTAGAACAGATTCTATTTAAAATCTTTGCTTTAAATCTATATCATGTTATACCTGTGTGCGAAGCACAGGTCTAAACTTTCCTGATGTAAAATTCTATTCATTTTCCAAATATTTCCTTATATGCCATTCTTTTTCATTTCGCAATAAATCCCTTTTATAACTCTATTTATTTTCTAAATAAACATTTCCTTTTTATAACTCTATTTATTTTCTAAATAAACATTTCCTTTTTATAACTCTATTTATTTAACAAATAAATATTCTTTTCCAATCCTATTTATTTAACAAATAAATATTTTCTTTTCAACTCTATTTGTAAATGTTTTTACAAATATAACCTTTCCAAATCTATTTGTAAATGGTTTACAAATATATCCTTTTCATTTCTATTTGTAAATGGTTTACAAATATATCCTTTTCATTTCTATTTGTAAATGGTTTACAAATATATCCTTTTCATTTCTATTTGCAAATGGTTTACAAATATATCCTTTTCATATTTGTTTTACAAATATTTTCCTTTATATTTGTTTTACAAATTTCCTTTATAAAATCCCTTGATTTTATAAATATTCCTTTATATAAAATCCTTTGATTTTATAAATATTCTATTTCAATATACAGTTTGAAATCTTCCTTCTATATAAAATCTTTCGATTTTATATAATATTTTATTTCAATATAGTTATTGAAATTTTCCTTTTTCATCCCAGGGTTTTCTTATGGTATTTAAAATACCAAACAAAAGTGATCGAAATCATTCAAACACACATAATCAACAACAGATTATATATCACATCATATATCACAATATATGAAAAACAGTAAAATAAATGTTGAGGAATCCAGTTGGATTCCTCCAACCTATTTCCCTGCATCACAGATGTTAAACAATATAATTAACATCGATTTCATTTCAATATGAAATATTCTACTAAACAGAAACAATATTTGATTAACGATTTATATATATATCGTTATATATATAATTTCAACCAATACATAAGCAATTCAACCAAATAGTTAACACACAGAAATCAACAGATAACCATCGCTCGATTCAGACGGACAATTTATTTTGCTATAAATTGTAACGATCCCCAATTCACGTTTAGTCAGTTCCATTGGGTAGTGTTCGTCCCTTCGATCCTAACAGATCTTGTTTCGCTGAGTTTCGATCACGTATGAACAAGATACGATAAAATAAAGTTAATACACTATTTAAATAAAATTTAAATTTAACATTACTTATGGGCTTAACTTATATTCCCCCGGCCCATGTTCTTTATCAAGCCCAAACCCGATATACAGTCTTCTTCCCCAATGACTCTCGAACTCCAGTAACCAACTACGAACACCATTTTCCAATTTCTAATTCCTTTTCCTCCCTCACTGGTTTGTTTAAAATCAAACCAATAAAACCAAAGCCTCTCTCTTCGATTGTACTTCAAAACCATACCAAAAACATGGACCTCGAACTCCATTTCGTCGTCGCGACCCCAGGTTTCCCCACAGATCGATCGACACCAAGTTGAACCAAAGTTCACCAAATTTAGCTAGCAGGTGCGGTTTTCGACAACAAACTCAAATCTCAACTTCAAACGAGCTCAAACCCGTTGTATTTGAATCGAACTCCAACCCTAGCTTCTACTGTCATTTTCGCGCGATAGAAAAATAGCATCGCACCTTCAGAGAAGCATACCAGATCAAAGAGAAACTCTTGGAGATCGCAAGTATATATGTCTCTGAATTTTAGGGAATTTATTTGGTTTTTATATGATTTTCTTTTGAGGATGTTTTCAACGTTTGAGCAAAACTGGTGGCGGCTTATGAGAGTGATTTTATAAGGGGGACGATACTTTTGTGTGGTTGTAAAGGAGGGGTGCGTGGCCTTTGTTTTGACCTCTAAATGAGTTTATATATTTTCTTTTATTATTTTATATTTGTTTTAGCCTTCTAAAAATCCATGTGATCACACACGATATTCAAAAATCACATAAATTGACATGCAGTTACAGTTTGACATTACGGTCCCAACGAAACTAGTTTCGTCGAATTCCGACTCCGTTTGCTCATACAACGTATTTTTAATCGTCAAAATACTGACTGTTTTTCACATTAAACATCGGTACGGCCATATACGGATTCTAAAAATCACGAAACTTGATATCTAGCAATAATTTAATATTGCGGATCCAAAAATTAGTTTCGTTGAATTCTGAGATCGTTTATAAAACTGGCTATTTTTAAAGCTCTAAATAACCTATTTAAATATTAAATATATTTAAAAACAGTTAAATATAATATTTAAAAATAAATGTTATCATATATATTCACCGTGGAATACCTTGCAGCTCTCATTGGATTTATAACTCGATATTTCAAAATTCTCAGTTATATCGATATTTGATTTATATTTAAAATATATTTAAAATATAAATAAATCGATATAAATTATAGAGGAATTCCACAGCGACTTTTCTAAAATTTGATTTGGACATAAATCAAAATTTACACGACGAAATCCCGATTTTTCTCTTTCATTAGGAAAATATACTTCACCAGCTCAGAACGTTTCTTGTTTCACAGAAATCCGATTTAAAACGGCTTCTGTATATTCGTTTAAAGTTCGAATCGCCAAATCGCGAACTGCCGCGCCATTTCGAGCTCGATTATAATTATATTATAATTTATACGCTCTACTGTCGTTTATATAATATATTCGTGAATATAATTCAACTCTAAAATGAATTATATATTTTAAATAATCCAATTTACACAATATTGTAAATTCCACTATTTTTGATTATTTCTGAATTAGTTATATTATTCTATTATTATATGAATTAAATATTCCTTATTATTTAATTCTGGTCATTTTAAATTACCAAACCTTTATTTAAATAATTAAATAAATTATTTATTATCCGTAAAAGTACGGGTCGTTACAATACGTTTGCACACAGCTTCATATTTTGTACTAATTTTATATTTACCCTTGATGTTTGCCTAGAATAAAACATGTACGGCTCTGGCGGTTCAACCGGTCGGACCATAGAAATCTTCAATCTTGAAGCGTTGTGGTCCTATCCGCTGTCTGGTTATCAAAACTATGCCTGCTACAGCTTTGCATATTGTAAATGTGCAATGACTATTCATGAGTGCACTTCTTTTATGCTTGTGTCAGGTACATGGCATGCTTATTAAAAGTTTTATATAGACCTGTTTTGTATTGATATGCATATGTGGCTGCCTTTAGTTGCCCTTGTTTAATATTTCTTCCTCTCTTTCTAGTGTGTTGTGCCATTGCTGGTGAGTTGCCTTTCTACTCACTATGTACATGCATGCATACATGCATATGTGTATATATGTATATTGATATGCCTCTATTTGACTTTCCTTGTGACCTGATTATACAGTTATGCTTGGTTCATGTTGAGCTTACACCTGTGTTGAGCACTCAAATAAACTATAAAACTGGTTGCATATTTGTTCTTGATTGGCCCAATGTTGTATGTTGAGTTTAAGTTGTACCCTTATGCACATGTAGCTTTTTTCACCCTATGTTGTTTTGATGTATTAATGTCGCATCATTTTTCCTTTTGATTGCATTTTTGTATATTTCTGATTTTGGTCGGTGTCGATATCGATGTTATGTGTGCATATTGAGTTGATCATGTGAAGGCTTGGCCTTAACGTCATGCGCACTTGCACTGAGTCGAGCATTTGGGGTAGGCCTTTGTAATTGTCTGTGTAGTTTGAATCAATACTTGACCTTTTTATATTCATAGTAGTATGCAGTGCATATCAAGAGTTGTCAGTGCACATGTATATATTAGTTCTTATCTAAAAACCATAAAGTGGAAACAAATCCAAGAAAACGGAGGCAATTTCAATATTCAAATTCAATTTTGTCTTTAAAATTTAGGTTTGCTTCTTTTTTCAGTTTATTGCGTTGTTTATTTAACTGGAAAAGGAGATGGTTGGACACAAGTTAGAGCTGTAAGATTATAGAAAACGAAGTCAAGATCAAAATAGAGCGTGAGTGAGGAAACAAAATGTTGTATATGAGTGTATGGAGACATTGCGTACTTGGGAGTTTGTATAGTGACAAATTGTATAGTAGTTAAAAATTGTAAATATAATGGAAGAAAATAATGTGTGCTATTTGAAATTGAAATAAAATATATGTTTGAATAGAAATTCCGATTCAATTATTTAATTCTACAAATGTTAATTTAAATCTGTGAAAAATAATGTAATAAAAAACAAATTTAATGAATATGCATATGTGTATGCGGGCGCGTGTGTGCGCGTGCGCGTGCGTGTGTCTGTTATGATCAAACAAAAATCATAAGTGTTATACTCAACAGCAGTCATGTCACTATTTAACTACAGTCAAAGCGGAACTTCCACATTGATGATCAATATAGTCTTAAGTTAAGAGAACAATGTAATTTTTTCTTGTGATATTTTCTGTTTAATTTTAGTTATATCAGCGAAGAGATAAATATCGAATGAGTCATTCAATTATTATATCAGCAAGTAACCTCTTGGTTTCCTTAGCAATCATGATATCCAATCTAGATACATTTTGATTGTGAATGTTTAAATCAATATATTTAATTTATTATGATAAATCACTCGTGATTACAATGCATTATAATTATTATTACAAAACATTTTATTTATGGATTTTCTACTAAATATTATTTTAAGTAAATTAATCAATTAACATAACATATTATATTAAGTATATAACTAAAAAGAATTTAATTTAATTTTATACAGGATTGGTTGTCGAGTTAGATATACATAATAAATTATTGAATTGCTCATATGGGTTGCTTCTAACTCCATCAACAATTATTATAACAGACCTATTTTTTGTATTTGTATGTACTCAAATCACTAAATAAAACAAAAGTAAAAGTGATCACACCATCAATAATTATTCAAAAATTTCATTTGGGTCTTTCCGTTTATTCCACTTGGTACACCAAAATTTTGCTTGTGAAATTTTTGGATAATTCCTTAGTTTTCCAAAACTCATACAGATGATGAAAAATAGTCGAAAATTCACTTACAGTTATACTAAATTCATTTTCCTTCAAAATGTATTTTAACCAAATTTAAAAATAATAAGAAAAAACATACAGCATCAATAAAAATAATATATAATGATGTTAAAGTCCATTAGCTCAAGTAGTATGGAGCTCTAAACCGAGGTTCTAAAGGTCAGGCAGTTGACCTCCCAAGATACCAAGATCAGTGCACTTCTTCTATAAAAAATCCCTTGTATTTTAAAAATAAAAGGGGTATAGGACATGTTTTCAAAAAACAAAAATACAAATTTTGCTATAAACTTTCTACAGCAAAATGAGAAGATATTTGAAAAATAAGACAATTTTTCTATTGATTTTAAGTGGTAACGTTCGACAAGTAAAAGAAAAAAAATAGGTGAAAATCTTCAAGAGAGGAAAATTGAAATATCTTTAATGCAGGTTTGTTTTCATATATTAAATTTGATTATAAAGAACGTGCCCTAATCCCCAATTATTTAAATGCTTTAATTAGAAACTAAAAAATCATTAGGTAATGCTCAAATCAAAATATTTTAAATAGCAAAAAAAATGATGTAAGCCTTTTCTTTCTTTCTCCAATTGATTGGATACATATAAGCAAATTTCAAGAAATTTAAAAACGTTTTTTTTGCACCCTTCAAGAGCTTTGATTGGTTTAAAAGTGAATTGTACGTTTTTTTTGTCAATACGTATTTTAATATGCATAGAAAATAAAGTGGATATGTAGTTGGTTGGTAATCTTCCAATCTCCTGTAATATTTGTAATTGTTATTTGTTATGATAATAAGTGTGGATCACTATAAAAACTGGTTGACCTTATCTAAAAAAGTGAATAAAACACGATCGACTTGAAAATATTCATAAGGCATAAATTGAGTATGACATATAGTTCGTTATCACTTTATTTATTTATTTATAAAATATCGTTTCCTCCTTTTCTTGTTGGAAGGATTAAGATTTATCAATCTATCATCTTTTCTCACATCATCTGACATTCATTATTGTCAACTTATAGTTGACATTTTTCTTGTATCTTATTTGTCCTCGGCTCACTAGATAATTCTTTTCCTTTAAACCGTCGTACATTGTTTCATTTCTCATTTGCTACCTGCTAGAGTAAACTGAATTGAGGCTAATTCTATTTGCAAACCAAATTTTGCCTTCCATACACAAAAACGTTTTAAACAAAATTGTACACCATTTTTCACTTGTCTACACTTGCCTCTTCCAAGTTTACCCTTTATCTTTAGTTCTTTATGTTTTAAGCACGAATCAGCCAACAAACCCTAAATCCTCTACCAGTCGAACAATGAACAACTGAGAAGTCCGCAATTGAACTTCATTGTTACTGTCTGAATTAAGCTGTGAAAAAAAATATTAGTGCCTCGTAGCCCTAGCAATTGCAATGAAAAAATCTGAGCCTAGTAGCCGGGGTGTAGGGAAAAAAAATCCACGTGAGGCAAACAAGTGGTTCATACGACAACCTCACACCACAACCATGTTTGTCGATCGCCTTCTTCCATCCTAACCCACCCAGCTATCCTATAACTTCCTGCTTTCCAAACAAAAAATAGTTAACCTCATGCGCAGATTCTACCGAAAAATATTGATTGTCTCTTATCTCTCTATTAAGATTTTAAACTTCATTGATTGTAACCCTAAATCGCATTCTTTTTCAACTGTTGTCACCGCTAAAAGAATTTAATCTTGTGCTTTTAATTGAATTTTGGGTTTAAAACTTCTGTAAAAAGATTTTTACAATGTTAAATATACTACTATTATATGCACGGGTATTTTTGTCCTTAATTTTTCCAAGTAAATATTACATGATAGAAAAGCAAATATATCTATCTATTACTTAAAATATGAAATAAGGACTAAGACGTACTAATGTGAATCTGTGAGAATTGTAAATCTAAAATGCTATTATGCTCAAACATCTTTTGTCAATTTATGCGAAAGAAATATGCACCCTACATTTTCTCCACCTCCCGATTTACACCTTTCATCAACCATTTTTTCCTTCCATTTTTGCTTCATCCTGTAACACTACTGAATTATTCATCATCGTTCGTTCATTGATATCATATTCACATATATGTATAATCAACATTGTATTCCGACGGCCAACTCTTCAACATGGACAATCGACAACATCATACCGTTGGGATCAAGTCGTTTTTCAAGTGATCTCTGTTTAGGTAATTCGCTATTGTTTGCAGGCATGATTTCCCACATAAATTTTATTTGTTATGCGTGCCTGTACTTTTTATTAGAAAACCATTACAATCGAATTTGTTTTGATTGAATCCTTTTATATATGATATTGATCATGGCTTATTTATTCCATGTTAGCTTATTTGAATTGTGAAGAATAAGTCGGTGAATGTGTTCTAGATACTGTCCAAACCTAGGCCTCACTTGTTTGCTATTACAACATATATATTTCTAAACAACGTGATCACTATCATTTTTATGTCAATTCATTTAGTTGTCTCATATTGTTTTGTTTATATGTCAATAATATTCCACTGGATTTTTGTGCACTTCATTATGTCCCACAACATCGTAATGCAATAAACTGAAGAGTGATTTGTACGTTGCAAATTGCAAATGCTGTCGTTGAATCCATTAGGGTTCAAATCTCTGAGTTGATGCTTTCCTATTGGTTTAGGGTTTTTTGACAATTGGAAATTGTAATTAATGGCTTGGTTACGTCTAACTAAATTGCTATAGGAAACCTGTGACATAACTATGATTTCATTTTACATAGTAGGGTAACTTAATTTGTACGATGTTATGTCAAAAAAAAAATCATTTTTTTGTTTTGCTTTAGATGTAGGTATAAACAAAAGTTTTGCGTACACTAAGTCATTTATGATAATCTTAATGAAGAAATCTGAAACAATTCATTGATTATAAAACAAGATACATATGAGATTGAGGCTAACTATAGAAGGGAAAGCCTTGAACAGTAGAATAACCAAAAGGTGCCTTTATATATAGGCAAAAACAAAAAAGTACTGTACTATGATTGTACTACCACTGTGCTACCCTTTTAGGAAAAGTACTGTACTACGACTGTACTACCCTTTTAGTATATTAAGTATGTTAACATCCCTCCTCAAACTCATGATGCGATAGCAATGAGCATCGAGAGTTTGTCGGTCAAAAAACGAAAGCGCAAAGATGACAATGATTCAGTAAACAAATCTGCAAGTTGTAAAAAGAAAGAGACAAATGGCAACATCAATGTGCCATTCTGAAGGTGATGACGAGTAATATGGCAGTCAATCTCAATATGCTTGGTCCTTTCATGAAAAAAGGAGTTATGAGCGATCTGAATAGCACTCTTATTATCACAGTGCAAAGGAGTTGATCGCTACAAGAAAACACCCATATCCGCAAGCAACCATCGCAGCCAAACTATTTCACAAGTAGTAGAAGCCATAGCATGGTATTCGGCCTCAGTCGAAGACCGAGATAAAACATCCTGCTTCTTACTTTTCAAAGAGATTAAGGAATCACCTAGAAAAGTACAAAAACCAGTAGTGGATTTGCGATCAGTAGGATCACCAGCCCAATCAGCATCAGAGTAAGCACATAACTCTAAAGATGAAGTAGAAGAAAGCAAAAGAGCTTGAAACTGAGTGTCACGGAGATATCTCAAAATGCGAATAACAGCAGCCCAATGAACTGTAGTAGGAGAAGTAACAAACTGACTGACAATGTGAACAGCATATGCAATGTCAGGGCGAGTGATAGTGAGATAAACCAAACTTCCAACAACTGTTCTATAAAGATTAGGATCTGGCAATAGAGACCCATCAGAAATAGAGTACCGAGCATTGAGCTCAATTGGAGTATCAACAGTCATATTATCCGAGAGACGAGCATGCTCAAAAATGTCAGAAATATACTTAGATTGAGAAAGAAGATACCCTTTTGGAGAAGAAGCAACTTCAATACCCAAAAAATAACGAAGAGGACCCAAGTCTTTCATAGCAAAACTTCGAGTCAACTCAGACTTCAACAAGTTAATCCCAACAACATCATCACATGTAATAATCATATCATCAACATAAAGAGAAAGCAAAATTCGACCAGCCGAGGTACACTTGACAAACAAAGCGGAATCATGGTTACTCGGGCAAAAACCAAGAGAAGTAATCACAGCAGAGAATTTCCCAAACCAAGCACGGGGAGCCTGTTGGAGACCATAAAGAGCCTTCCTAAGTTTGTAGACTTCATCAGGTTTATGATCAATGCCAGGAGGAGGAACCATATAGACTTCTTCATGAAGGTCGCCATTCAAAAAGTCATTTTTAACATACATTTGAGTAATATTCCAGTGGCAAACAGAAGCAACCGCAATAAGAGTTCGAACTGTAGTCATTTTTGCAACAAGAGCAAAAGTCTCCTCATAATTCATACCATATTCTTAAGAATAACCTTAAGCAACCAAGCGAGCTTTATAACTTTCAATAGATCCATCAGCCTTAGTTTTAGTCTTATAGACCCAATGAGAACCAATAGCACGTTTTCCTGCAGGAAGAGGCACCATATCCCAAGTATGAGTTTGATAAAGAGCAGTTAGCTCCTCAGCCATAGCACGCTGCCAAAGAGGATCATGAACCGCATCTTTGAAAGATGAAGGCTCATAAAGAAAATGAATAGAAGCAAGAAATGAAGAAAATGAACTGGAAAGACAAGAATATTCAAAATCAGGTCGTCTAGTAGATTGACGGTTTCGGATAGGATATCGGCGTTCACTAGTATCCGCTGTCTCAGAAGATGATTGGGTAGTTGAGGAGTCAATAGAAGTGTCCGGATTTGCAGCAAGAGGTAGCTCATCATCATCAGTAGTAAAAGGATCAATATGAACAAGATCAGACATAGATATACTGTCAGGAATTGCAAAATAAGGAATATGTTCAAGAAAAACAACATGACGAGAAACATATAACTTATGACTGACTGGATCAAAACAACAATATCCCTTTTGTCCTTTACCATAACCAAGAAATATACATATAGCAGACCGTGAAGCAAACTTACTTCATTGTACATGAGGAAGAAGAACAAAGCATGTAGAACCAAAAACACGAAGAGAAGAATAATCCGGTGGACAACCATACAATTTCTTATAGGGGGACAAGCCAGAATTATGAGAAGTGGGAATTCTATTAATCAAATAAACAGAAGTAAGAGCTGCCTCCCCCCAAAATTCACTTGGAACACTAGTAGACAATAAAAGTGACCTAGTAGTCTCAAAAATATGCCTATGTTTCCTTTCAGCAACCTATTTTGTTTACCCTTCAAAAAAAATCATCACATAATTTCAATACGCATAATTTTTACCATCTAATTGAACACTAACTACTTGAAGCGAATCATCTCTAATTTCATCCATATTAATAAATCAGAACTTCCAAATTTAGAGAAAACAATTCCAAAATAACAAAGATAACAACAGAATTCAGATCACAGCAGAACTCCAATTCCAAAACAATTCCAAAATCTGAAATCAAAATCATAAAACCTGTATCGCTGCCGATTGTGGAAGTCGTCGTCGCTGCCAAGATTCGTGGAAGCCATCGCCGCCCCTGCCAAGATCGAGACAATCAGCTGCCTGGATTGATGAAGCCGAGATCGTTTGAATTGATGAAGCCGAGATCGAGACAATCCACGGGTTGCTGAGATGAACAAAGTTGCCGACTAGATTGAGATTGCGGATTCAATTGGCTCTGATACCATGATAGTCTTAATGAATAAATCTGAAACAATTCATTGATTATAAAACAAGAAACAGAGGAGATTGAGGCTAACAATATAAGAGAAAGCCTTGAACAGTAGAATAACAAAAAGATGCCTTTATATATAGGCAAAAACAGAAAAGTATTGTACTACGACTGTACTACCACTGTACTACCCTTTTAGGAAAAGTACTGTACTACAACTGTACTACCCTTTTAGCATACTAAGTATGTTAACAGGTTAAAAGTGGGCAAAGTGACAAATTGTTGCTGCCTTTCATAAATCATCTATTTGTACAGACAGCTATATAAAATAGTTAGGTGAATGTTGTTTGTTTATAGTTGCCATATATAAACCCATATTCGATAGGGAAGTGTTAGATACCTATGTTGTGCATTTACAAGATTTTGTGTCAGTTGCTTATAATTGCACATCGTATGTAATGATTATATAAATTAATTTAACAATAGTCAAAGTCTAATTTAGGTAGCGCAGCAGTCAAATCATGTCATTTGTGGAATCAATCAGCAAAGCATATTTTTATCAATATCACTATTAAGGGATGAAGAGTTGCACCATCAATTGATTGTACTTCCCTTTGGGTTTACACAATGTCGATAGCAATGTATGAGTGCCACGAAGTTCAAAACCACATAGCATAGCAAGCAAATCTCATAGAGCGGCGTATGGATTCGAACCTACAACTGATGCACACAGATTTTCCACTGCACAGCTAGAGACTAAAGTAAACTATTGGTACAATTCCTTTTGCAGCCTTCTTAGATCTCAACATGGCTACGTGAGTATTCTGAATCAGTGGGTTGGATTAATTGAATGATTGCCTTCCTGATACCAATGATATAAGTAGTGCTAGAGATGGGATTAGGGTCTTTATCAAGGATGGAAACATGCTCTTGATAGATTGCCTGATACGATAGCTTCTGAGGCAATAAGAAGCTTTCTATCAGTAATCCAATATATATTTTCTCAACAAAAAGAAGAGCATAAACTCCAAAATAAATCCTTTGACTCGAGAAAAAAAATAGAGAAAGAGCTCACTTCCTTGGTTGATACCGATGAACACACAGAAAATGTCGAGTTAACCGAGTTCTTGCTACAAAAGTAGAAGAAGAAAAAGCCAAATATCAAAGCTCAGTCATAAGCAATTGAGCAATGACATTGAATAATCTTCAAATTAGGTTGCCAAATGTGTTTTTTGCTTTAACCGGTTTTGCTGGTGTTTGCGTCCATAATTTCGAACGCATATGCGGAGCAGATGCACATTAGGAGTACATTTCTCTTACTCATTGAAATAATATTTATCTTTTGCTGTAAAGTGTAGCAGTTTTACTTGTAAAGTTTCAAACTATTTTCATGTAAAAATTTAAGTACACAGTTGAGGAAACAAAGTGGTTTATGATGAATAATGGCCTATAACTATGGTCGATGTGAATGATATTTTGTTGTTTGTGCACCAAAAGAAAAAACACGATAGTATCTGTTACTTAATCGATATTTGTTAGATCCATTTTTTAGTTTTAGAATGTAAACATAAGGTTTTAGTTTTTGGATGAGTAGTTTAGTTCTTACTAAAAAATGTAACCAAGACAAGGTAATATGAAACAGGACAAGAGGCTGCTAAATCATTTTGTTTACCTATAAAAGGATAGTAAAACAGGAGAAACCAAAGCTTTCTCACTAATTGTAGGAATCACACACACACACACATACACACACACACAAAAACACACACACTTACATATATATATATATGTATATATATATATATATATGTATATATATATATATATATATATATATGTATATATATATATATATGTATATATTCTCCATAGTTCTCTCCAAATCTAGGTATTTTATAAATTAATTTAATAACAGTCAAAGTTTGATTTGGGTAGTATAGCAGTCAAGTCATCTGATTTCAGGAATCAATCAGCAGAGCATGTTTTTATCAGTATCAGAGGGATAAGGAGTTGCACCATCAATTGATTGCACTTACCTTTGGGTTTAAACCAAGGTATTAAATTCCGGCCGGCACGCCGGATTTTTGTCTATCTCGACCCTGTTTCAACGATGACCGGACCGGAATTTAACCAAAAAACCGGTTCCGTTTTTCTTCACCAAAAAAAAAGTACAAAGCTTCGCTCTACTGGTTACTATTTCGATTTGGGAGCATTAATCTGCAGATTTCTTCTTCGAGCTTGGGAAGATCGAGATTTGTTGTTATGAAGGAGATGCGGCCATTATTTTGTGTTTTGAGCTTTTCCAGAATATTGCTTTTGGGTAGGCGTTCTCGTAGGCTCCTTTTATTTATTTTTTATTTTTTGGTCGTTGTGTACTCTCTCTCGGTATGCTTTTGATGTTGCTATTAGTTGTTTACGAGTGTGTAACCCGTGCGTTGCACACGATAATGTTATAAAATATAGATTTTAAAATTTTAATGTTAAAATTGGACTTTATTATACACACATGGTAATTCGGAAAAATAAATATAATATAATTATTGTTGTTGTTGTTTATACATTATATGTGTTTGTAATTTATATTTCTTTATCGACAAACAATTATTTTATTATTCTTACTACTACTATTAGTAAGTATTCTAGTTGAAATTAATATATTATAAATATTTTAGATGAATTAACAAATATTATTTAACTTAATTTTTTTATATATGTTAAATTTGAAATATGTAATTAGTTAAAATATATTGACTTAATAGTAAATAATTTGAATAAATTGAAAAGGATTCTATAAAAAGATTACAGAGATTTTAATGTGGAATTATTTGGAGTTAAAAGTAGAATTTTTTATGTTGTGTATGATAAATTTATTATTTGTGTACATAAATGGTTATAGTTAATTTACAAATTCACATTGTTGTTATTGTTCATGTACATAAATAAACAAATATATATATATATATATAATCTATATATAATCTATATATCTACATAGTTAAACACAAAAATTTGTTGTCGTTTTTATTAATAAGTGTATTTATACATATACGACTGATATATAAATTATTCTTTAAAATTGATATTTCGTAAACAATTTAAATACATGGATCTAAACATAATAGGAATTAGTCGATGAAGTTATACATAACTATAAGATGTCAAAATATGGATATTTAAAGTTGAAAAATAGAATTAAACAATGAATATAAATTTATCGAGATAAATGAATAATAAATTAGTTTTGGTAATGTTATCGACGTAAAATATTTATGATAACTGAATTATATATCTTTTTATTTAAATAAAAAATCTATGTAATTGCTTTTTTAACATTA
This sequence comes from Allium sativum, assembly GCA_030737875.1. Lineage (NCBI taxonomy): Eukaryota > Viridiplantae > Streptophyta > Magnoliopsida > Asparagales > Amaryllidaceae > Allium > Allium sativum. Next base: position 407,849,959 of record CM060926.1, read on the forward strand.
ACGTGATATACAAACTGAAGCCGTCACATTTAAGAATTTATTAGATGAACTAATAAATATTTATCAATTAAATTTATTCTAATAAATTAAAAAGAAGATTACATGGTTAATTAAAAATATATTGATGTAAATGTACAAAATTATGTGACATTGAGGTGGTTTTGTAAGCAACCGTAGAAATTTTATAATATAGGCACTTTAGCTAAAATAAGAATTGTACAATATATAATGCACCAATTCATCGATATAGAAGAATCATAAATAAATTTTGCAATCATTACTTATATATGTGATCGATGTATTTGTATATCCAAATGAATTTTATACCCTTTTTTGTTAATTTGAATATTGTACAAATATTGAAATTTTCATATATTTAGGATTTATTTGTCACATCAAGAATTAATAGTTTACTAAGTTTGATTATAGTTTTAAGATTCTTGATTAACTCTAACATATGAAGTCAAATATAAATTATTAGAAGAGAATTGAGATAGTTAGGTAGGAGGTTGTAGGAATTATAAAATTAAAGTTTTTACTATAAAGAAACATAATTTCGTAATGCAAGACGAATCCGTTCATACTTTTCTGATATATTTTTTGTTATTATTTTTTGTTTTATCCCAATAGTTAAATTTGCACTTAATCTCGTACTTTCGAAAATAATTTTCTTTTGAATTTTTTTTTGCTTAAGTGCATAATTTTTGCAAATGCAGAAATATTTTTTTGTTTTTACTATAGTTATTTACATGTTAACTGAAACTAAAGATAATAGTGTTTCTGAAACATGTTTCTAAGAAACAAAATCTAGGTATTACGAAATTATAGTGTATATTACAAAAAAATCCATACTATTTATGTTATACTGTATGTCGTGGACTTAAGTGTGCATTTTTTTATCGATATAGGTACGATTTATATTAATTAAGATTTTCATAATCTCATTAGTGATCGAACTAATGAATATCTCTTAATTGCATTTATCTTATTATTTCAAGCTGAACACTTTACAATTGCTTTATAAATATGGACTGAAATGTAAATCATAGGAGAAAGTGAGGTGAGTTTTGTAAATAGTTGTGGTAATTTTAAATATCGGTATTTCGAGTAAAATATGGAATTTTATAATGCAATGCATGATAAATATATTTTATCATTTTAAATATAGATATTTTAAGTTAAATGTTGCATGATAAATATATTTTACCATTTTAAATATATGTATTTTAAGTTAAATGATAATAGAATAAAAAATTAAACTTCTTGTTGTTGTTTTGTGTGATTTACATATTGCATTTGAATACAAAAAATTTTATCATATTTATTAGTATAATAGTCGTATACGTATTGAATTATCATTCTTTAATATCCATTATTAGATAACCAAATTTATGTAAACAACTTAAATTTTGTATTTTGTAATTAATATAAATATATAGACCTAAATATAAACTATTAGAGGTTAATCGATGAACTATTTATAGATAATTATACACATGTTTTAAATATATATATATATATATTATACTATAAAATAATTAGATATTTAGTTAAATAATATAATTGATAATTAAAAGATTCAAATATTAAATATCAGGAGAGAATTAAGCAGAAGAGAGATAACTTCTAAAATGAAGGAGAGAGCAAGAAATTCTTCAGCTTTACTATTATTTAATAGATAGGTTGATATGTTTGTATAATCATATCTAATACGCACGTGTCGTCTCCGTATTTAATAGATAGGCGCACATATATGAGTTGGCACAGATTCTTGTAACAAAGAAAATTCCTGATATTACTTGCTTACCAGCTCATATTTATACTCCGCTCCTTCAATTTATTTCGTGATGTAAGACTCTATATTCAAACCACCATTTCTTCCTTAACAACATGCGAGAGAATACTAACATTAAGTACGTTACCGAACTCAAATTTAAAATAATGAAGCACCGGAAACAAAACCATTAAAGAAAAAAGAATACAACTTAGTTATGATAAACTGGTTCTCAATACCAATTTATTTGTACATAATTCGGAATAATAAATTTCTCCTAAGAAAGTTGCAACTTACAATGCTTATTTTATTGTGTACAAAATTACACTCTCTTTCTTCTGTACATAATTCTTAATGTTGGGCAACTTAAGTTTTGAACCAATATGTGATGTTATCATCACATGCTCTCTGATGTTCTCTTTTGATTGGAGTTGAATCAAGATAAATGACATATCACAAAGCTTCGCTCTACTGGTTGCTATTTCGATTTGGGAGCATTGATCTGCAGATTTCTTCTTCGAGCTTGGGAAGATCGAGATTTGTTGTTGTGAAGGAGATGCGGCCATTGTTTTGTGTTTTGAGCTTTTCCAGAATATTGCTTTTGGGTTGGCGTTCTCGTAGGCTCCTTTTATTTATTTTTTATTTTTTGGTCGTTGTGTACTCTCTCTCGGTATGCTTTTGATGCTGCTATTAGTTGTTTATTTAATGTACTTTCTCTATTCATGGCATGGCTAGTGTACTGAACATTTATTTATAATAAAATACCCTTTGCTTCTAAAGGAAAGATCTTCAATATTAATATTAAAGAAATAATAATCATAAGACTGTCAGAAAAAAAAAGGAATATGTTCAACAAACACAAATCATTTCATCCTAAGTATAGATATTACTGTATAAAAATTTAGTTATACTGAAAAAAAATACTCACTCAAACTAAGTGAGAATAGAACATATAGTTTGGTCATCGTTCATTTGTATGAAAACATCTTGCATATTGCCATAAATTTCCAAGTTGCTGACCTGTTTTTTGATGCTATGTTTAAACTCCGGATGTTATCTTTAAATTTTGGCCGACACGCCAAATTTCCAGCCATCTCGGCAAGTTGTACATTTACATTTAGTGTAATTGATCATTAGTATCGCATATTTATAGCGTATTTCTGAAAAGGAACTACTAAAATTATCAAACTAGAATTAAACCGGAACTTCCGGAATTTCCAGAATGGGACCCGAATTATGAACTTTCTACATGACCGGAACGGAACTGAAAACCGGGATTTCGAACCTTGGTTTAAACAAATGTCGAGAACAATGTCTGAGTGCCACTAAGTTCAAAACCACATAGCACAACAAGCAAATATATCGAGACAAGTCCCAATCGGGAATTTATAAAATAAATTTTGTATAAATATTAAGAGTCCACCCTCACATTGCAAATTGGTTTTGTGATAATTTTGGGTTCTCTTACATGGTATTAGTGCAGGTTTAATTTGTGTGCACATAATTGTCATACTTGTCCACATCACCTAATAAGATCCACGTGTTAGGCTCAGAATATGCCACACATGCGTGGATGTGTTGAGACAAGTCTCACATCGAGGAATTTATAAAATAAATTATGTATAAATATTAAGATTACACCCTTCACATTACCAATCGGTTTTGTGATAATTTGGGGTTCTCTAACAGAATCTTATAGAGTGGCATATAGGATTCGAACCTACAACTGATGCACACAGATTTGCCACTGCATATCTAGAGACTCAAGTAAACTATTGACACAATTCCTTTTGCGGCCTTCTTAGATCCCAACATGGCAACGTGAGTATTCTGAATTAGTGGGTTGAGTTAAATGATTGCCTTCCTTATACCGATGATATAAGTAACGCTAGATATGGGATTAGGGGACTTTAGCAAGAATGGCAACTTGCTCTTGATAGGCCTGATAAGGTAGCTTCTGAGGCAATAAGAAGCTTACTATCAGCAATCCACTATATAGTTTCACAACAAAAAGAAGAGCACGAACTCTGAAATAAATCCTTTGACTTGATAAATTTAGAGAAAGAGCTCGCTATTGGAATTTAATGATACAATATTTCCATGTCTAATTAATTATGGAGATATGCATGGTAATTTCATTACCAGTTTTGTGCAAGGAATGAATGGAAAGAAATGGAAGAAATATTAATGAATAGGGGATATTGGAAATATTCGTCATTTAATTAGTTGCCATGTTTCATGAAGAAAAGAAACGGAAAGAGATTAAAATTGGAGAAGGTATTGATTGATGGAGAAAAGGGAAATTATCAATCAATCATATGACAATTAATTAGTGGAATATTAGTCTTCCATAAATTGATTTATTTTACATAAATCAATTGTTTCATCCCCAAGTAACTTTTTCTCTATTTAAAGAGAAAATAGAGGATGCTATGTTGTGAGAGATCATTGTATTCTTCATTTCTTCTGCTCTACATTTAAAAACTCTGTAATCTCTTGAATATATTAATAAAATCTCTTCCCCATTGAAGTGGACGTACACTATCTCACAATAGTGAAACCACTATAAATTTGCGTATTCTCTATTGCATTTATTTTTTTTCTGTGATTTGAGATTTATATTCATTTCAATCTATTTGTTCTATCACATCATTGGAAAATCTTATTGCGGTTTTTCCACTGAAAGGGATTGATCGCCCCTTACAAGTGGTATTGGAGCTAGATTTGCAAAGAAGGTGTTTGTAGAATGGCAGGAGGAGATGAAAACAAAACAAATAATACGTCAGTGCTAGTAGTTGCTCCATATGTCAGAGGCTCTTATGTGGCGTCAGGATCACAGTTGACGATAGAGAAGTGGAATGGTGAAGGAGATTTTGAAAAATGGCAGTGGATGATGAAAGCAGTTTTGAGAACAAATCGTGTTCATCGAGTGGTATTTGATACAGAGGCATTGCCTGCTGATATTTCATCAGTGGAATTAGAAGAGATGGAAGAATGGGCCTTTACTACTCTTCATCTTGCTATTGGAAAAAATGTAATTTCTGAAATCAGACAGGAGACAACAGCTAGAGGCATTTGGAAGAAGTTGGAGGACCTCTACATGAAGAAATCCCTAACCAACCACCTGATCTTATTGAAGACTTTCTTCGCTTATAAGATGAAGGAAGGTTCTTCAATTAAGACACACCTAAGTGTGTTTGATGACCTGTTGATGAAGATGAAGTCTGCTGAGTTGAAGATTGATGAAGAACAAAATGCAATGGTTCTGTTGTGTTCGCTTCCAGAGCGATACACTGGTTTCGCTAACAGCCTTATCTATGGTAGAGACGCGTTGAAATTAGATGATGTGAAGACAGGTTTGCTCAGTAAAGAGTTGAGAGACCATATGAAATACTTTGGTGTTGGTGATAGAAGTGGAGAAAGTAGTAGTTCAGGCTTATTTGCAGAGAAAGGAAGAGTAGAGAAGAAAGGGAAGAATAATAGAGGGCGTTCCAATTCTGGGAAGCCTAATTCGTGGAGTAAGTCTAAAGATGGAAAGTTCTATAATTGTAAGAAACCAGGCAACTGGAGAAGAGAATGTCCAGATTTGGAGAAGAAGACTGATGGTTCTTCATCTATTGCGATGGAGAAAGGCGGTAGCGACTTATTGACAGCGGTTGTATTAGATGTTGCAGACCACTGGATTCTAGATTTTGGAGCATCATTTCACATGACTCCTAATAAGAATTATTTTTCTTCCTTCGATGCCAAAGAAGGAAGTTCTATCCTTATGGGGAATGATGCTACATGCAAGTCTATGGGAGTTGGTTTAGTTCGCATTCGCATGTATGATGGGATTGTTCACACACTTTCAAATGTTCGTTATGTCCCAGGTCTTCGGATGTCTTTGATATCATTAGGCCAATTGGCATCACTGGGATGCAAGATAACCATTGTTAAAGATGGTTTGAGAGTTTCTAGAGAGGCACTTGTTTTGATGAAGGGTGTTATGGTGTGAAATCTGTATTTGCTAATGGGAACCACTGTCCATGGAGAATCATGTGTTGGAGTCGATAGTTCTAAAAGTTTGGATGCTACCAAACTTTGGCATATGAGATTAGGTCGTACTTCAGAGAAGAACTTAGAGTTGCTTCGTAAAAAGAAAAAGATCAAGGGAGAAATCTTCAACAAGTTGGACTTTTGCAAGGAGTGTGTGTTGGCAAAGCAAACCAGAGTTTCTTTTGGCGATGGCATGCATACTTCTAAGAGGGTACTTGATTATGTGCATTCAGATGTTTGGGGACCATACTCAACAGCTCTATTGGTGGAGCATATTATTTTGTTTCCTTCATTGATGACTACTCGCGCAAGGTTTGGGTGTATGTAATGAAAGCTAAATTGGAAGTATTTGAAAAGTTTAAGGTTTGGTTAGCTCTTGTTGAAAACCAAACAGGAAAGAAATTGAAGATTCTTAGATCTGACAATGGTGGCGAACATGTCTCCAAAGAGTTCCTCGACTACTGCAGATAGCGTGGCGTTAGAAGACATTTTACTACACCTGGTGATCCACAATCCAATGGGGTTGCTGAAAGAATGAATAAGACAACTTGTAAAGGCCCGTTGCTTGATATTGACTGCGGGTATGTCTAAGTGTTTTTGGGCTGAAGCTATTTCGACTGTAGCACATATTATTAATCGGATTCCGTGCTCAGACATTGATGGGAAGATTCCAGAGGAGGTATGGAGAGGTAAAAGCACTTTATTAAGTTATTTTCGTATATTTGGATGTCCAGTTTATGTTCACAATACAGGACATGACAAGTTGGAGCCTAGGGCCTCCAAATGTGTTATTCTTGGTTATACAGATAGCATAAAAGGATATAGAATTTGGAATCCAATTACGAAGAAAGTTATACATTCCAGACATATGACTTTTGATGAGTCAGCAATGTTCAAACCTTTGGAAGGTTTATCAGAGGGTTCAGACTCAGTTGATGAGAAGCCCGAAAAGACCGAGATTCCCAGTTTTCAAACCCAAAGTAGAGCTATCACTATTGATGATAGTGACGAAGCAGTTGAAGATACATCACGTGATCGTCCACAGGTTTCCTTTAGTGGTGATGGTGATGGTCATGAAGCTAGAGATGATCCAGCTCAAGGTGGAGCTCAAGGTGGAGCTGAAGGAGAGTTGGGCGATATAGTCTTTCGGGCTAGTCAGAGACCAAAGAGAGTTCCAATTAGATATGGAGATTGGCAGTATGCAAATTTGAGCCTTGATGATCAGTTTGAGTATGCTTTACATGTAATTCATGATGAACCATTGAGCCTTGAAGAAGCCATGAAGTCGAGTGAAAACTCGAAGTGGAATTACGCTATGGAAGAGGAGATACAGTCTTTGCAAAAGAACAAGACTTAGGATTTGGTACCACTACCTCAAGGAAGCCGAGCCATAGGTTGCAAGTGGGTGTTCAAGGTAAAAGATGATGGTAGATACAAGGCAAGATTAGTATCCAAAGGGTTTTCACAAAGAAAGGGGTTAGAGTATGATGAAATATTTGCTCCAGTTGTTAGACAAACTTCAATTTGAATCCTACTTGCAATAGTTGCCACTTATGATTTGGAGCTAAAACAACTTGATGTGAGGACCGGTTTCTTGCATGGTGACTTGGAGGAAACCATTTATATGAAGCAGCCAGAAGGATTTATTGTAGATGGAAAGTCAGATTGGGTATGCAAGTTGAAGAAATCTCTATACGGTCTAAAACAGTCGCCTAGACAATTGTACAAAAGGTTTGATTCTTTTATGCTTTCACATGGTTTTAATCGTAGTAGTACAGATGCATGTGTTTATTTTTAGCATTTAAAGAATAATAATTGGGTGTATTTACTTTTGTATGTGGATGATATGTTGATTGCTTCCAAGGATAAAGCTGAAATTGATGCGTTGAAATTGAAATTAAAAGTGGAATTCGATATGAAAGACCTTGGAGAAGCAAAGAAAATTTTGGGGATGGAAATCCAAAGAGATAGAAAGCTTGGACTTTTGGGACTTACTCAAAAGGAATATATTCAAAAGGTGCTTGCTCGGTTCAGCATGGACGGTGCAAATGCTATTAGTACACCCATGCCTTTGCATATACAGCTTTCTAATCAGGGCTCTCCGGTCTCAGAAAAGGACAAGGCCTATATGAAGAAGGTGCCTTATGCTAGTGCAGTAGGTAGCTTGATGTATGCTATAGTGTGCACTAGACCTGATATTGCTCAAGCTGTTGGATTAGTTAGTAGATACACGGCAAATCCGGGAAAATCGCATTGGGAGGCAGTGAAGTACATTTTTAGATATCTTAGAGGAACATCATATTATGGGCTTGTTTTTTGCGGTAGAAATAAAGATTTCAACTTGGTTGGATTCGGTGATTCAGACTATGCCGGAGATAGAGATAGAAGGAAGTCAACCTCAGGCTATGTGTTCACACTTGGAGGAACAGCTATTAGTTGGAGAGCGAGGTTGCGGACTATAGTTGCTTTGTCTACTATAGAGGCAAAGTTGATAGCTGCAGTTGAGGCAGCTAAGGAGGTGCTTTATTTGAAGAAGTTATTGTGTGATTTGGGCTTCATGCAAGATGCTTGTTTGGTAAATTGTGACAGTCAAAGTGCAATTCATTTAGCTGGAAATCTGGCTTTCAGTTCTAGAACAAAGCATATAGAGGTAAGAGAGTCTTTCCTTATCTCTATGAATGAGGAGAAGTTAGTTCCTCTTCAGAAGATTCACACAAATGAAAATGCAGCAGACATGTTTACGAAGGCATTACCTGCTACTAAGTTCGAGCATTGCTCCAACTTCATTCACTTGATGAAGTGCTAGGTGCCACATGGTGGCACAATGGGGAAGAGAGTGACCTGGTTGAAGTCAAGAGAAGATGTGGTATTCTTCTTGTATAAAAAGATAGAGTTAGTTGCACAATGTCTACCTTACTTTTTTTAATGCTTCCAACACTTTGTTGGTGGGCGGTGGCCTTGCCGGAGTTCACTGACAAAGTGCAATGAGGGGTGGCTTTTGCAGGAACTCATTGGGAAGCATTTACATTGGAGTCTCTAGGTTGCATGAGATATTGTATCAAGGTGGAGATTATTGGAATTTAATGATACAATATTTCCATGTCTAATTAATTATGGAGATATGCGTGGTAATTTCGTTACCTGTTTTGTGCAAGGGATGAATGGAAAGAAATGGAAGGAATATTAATGAATACGGGATATTGGAAATATTCGTCATTTAATTAGTTGTCATGTTTCATGAAGAAAAGAAACGGAAAGAGATTAAAATTGGAGAAGGTATTGATTGATGGAGAAAAGGAAAATTATCAATCAATCATATGACAATTAATTAATGGGATATTAGTTTTCCATAAATTGATTTATTTTTCATAAATCAATTGTTTCACCCCCAAGTAACTTTTTCTCTATTTAAAGAGAAACATAGAGGATGCTATGTTGTGAGAGATCGTTGTATTCTTCATTTCTTTTGCTCTACATTAAAAAACACTGTAATCTCTTGAATATATTAATAAATTCTCTTCCCCATTGAAGTGGACGTACACTATCTCGCGATAGTGGAACCACTATAAACTTGTGTGTTCTCTATTGCATTTATTTTTTTCTGTGATCTGAGATTTATATTCATTTCAAGCTGTTTGTTCTATCACATCATTGCAAAATCCTATTGAGGTTTTTCCGCTGAAAGGGATTGATCACCCCTTACACTCACTTCCTTGGCTGATATCGACAAACACACTTAAAATGTCATAGTTAACCCAGTTCTTGCTACAAAAGTAGAAGAAGAAAAGGAAAATATCAAAACTTGGTCAAAAGCAATCAAGCAATGACATTGAATAATCTTCAAACTGGGTCGCCAAATGTGTTTCTGGCTTTAATTGGTTTTGCTGGTGCTTGTGTCCAGAATTTCAAACGCATATGCAGAGCAGATGCACATCAGGAGTACATTTCTCCCACTCATTTTATACACCGAAATAATCTTTATCTTTTGTTGTAAAATGTAGCTGTTTTACTTGAGAAGTTCGAAACTATTTTCATGTAAAAATTTAAGTATATGGGGAAACAAAGTGGTTTATAATGAATACCGGCCTGTAACTGTGGTCAATATGAATGATTTTTTTTCCGTTTGTGCACCAAAAGAAAAAAACACGATAGTACTTGTTTGTTAGTTGATATTTATTAGATCCATTTTATACTTCACATCAATAATACTATTAATATTTTTCAGTTTTAGAATGTGAACATAGTGTTTAGCATTTGGATGAGTGGTTTTGTTCTTACTAAAAAAAATTATAACCATAAGACGGTACTAAGAAATAGGGCAAGGGACTACTAAATTATTTAGTTTACCTATTAAGAATAGCTAGATGCTTTCGGGTGCGGGTAGTGTCATATCCGCATCCGCATCCGAACTCATTTTCGAATATCCGCATCCGCGAATACAGACAGATATCGGATGATTATCCGATCCGCCGACGATAGATAAATCGTGGTGCATAAATACAAAAAATTAGTTTAACATTTTTTTTTCAATCTAATTGATTATTAAAGTGTTAAAAAGAAACAAATATTATGATAATAAATAATTTTGAGAAATTAACATGCGTTTGGTGTGTATAATATAGATTTTCAACTTAATAAAATCATAAGTTAGCAAATTTCATTATGCTAAAATACACATAATATAAACTACAATTATGAAAAAACAGATAGATGAATTTCGAATGTTGATGTGCCTATATCCGCATCCACATCCTTTTTTCTAGATATCGGATATTTACCTGCTTTTCAGATGCGGATGGATTTCAGATTTTTCAGATATCTATATACAACCCTAAGGATAGCAAAGCAGGAGAAACTAAAGCGTTCTCATTAATTATAGAAATAATCTATATTTTCCATGGTTCTCTTCAAAACTGAATATTTTATTTCAAAATCATTTAGTTTACCAATTTACTATTATTCTGTGAAACTTCTCATGCTAATTAATATTCAAATGTATACTTCTTAAGAATCTGGGATTATTTAAAAATCTTTCAGGACCATCTTCCAAAATTTTACATTCAATCTATGTATTTAAATTAATTATCTAATCCAAAATTTAAACTAATTGATAAACTTAATCAACTAATATTTGTTAATAAATCTTAAAAGATGAAAGTTTAAATAGATATACTACAAGTACATCAATAAATTGGTTAAATAAATTCATTTAGATGCAAATATATGTAAGTCGCTTAACATTGGTCATATACGTTAATTACAATAACAAATTTATTTTATAGTTTCTTTATTAAATGAGTTTATCATAAATTGCCCTACAATCAACTTCAAATACCTAAATTTTAAGCTTTTTACAATTACTTGGAAACCATTTTCGATTATCTTTCAATATTTTATACTTAAGTCCATATATTTAGCCAATGAATGGTGTAATCTTAAATTTAAACTATCTACATAAATATGGTTTACTTATATTTATTAGTACATCTAATAAATCCTACAAATAGTCAACATATACAACAATATGATGTGAGTTCCTATATTACACCTATCAAATTAGATTATATAACAATCTATTTTCAATGTCTTATCAATCCCATAGCCAACTCATGTGTTGCTACATAACATTGTTTTGTAACTATCAAAGTTTCAAGCAATACCTTCCTTCAATAATTAGATTATACTTTGTTCTTCTCAACTAAAGATTTGTACAAAGTTCTATGCAATTTATCCAACTTTTTACATTTTACTCCTTATATTTAATCAATTATATTGAATATTAATTCAGTTTATTCGAATAAATTCAATTATTCAACGATTGCTGCTACTCCATTTATAAATTCTTTAAAAAAGATAACAATTGTTAAATTTGGTGATACAAAATCACAAATTGATTGGAACAAATTTGCAAAAAAAATGGAAAGTAAATATTTTTATAATGGGAATGCATTGATTGCATTTGATGAGATAGTAGAGAAATAAATGAAGGGATTAATTTCTTCCATCTATGCAAAAGAAACGGATTGATTTACTTTCTATCTTTGCACATTTGTTGCTATGGTAATTTACCTTCATTATATTATTACCATATGTTGGTTGGTAATGTAACTGATCACTCACATGAATTTGCACTGGCTATATATTGAGGGGTAGACTTTAGTGTAAACCCATCCTGGCATGGAGCCAGCGATCCCTAATGGTGTTTTTCTAATTAAGCCTAATTTGAGGATTGGATATGTAAACTCTTATTTTGTAATCTCTTGTAATTCTCTAAAGTGGAATAAAATCTCATTCTTTTGGACTGGATGTACACTACCTTATGGAGAATTGTAGAACCAGTATAAATATTGTGTCTCTTTGTTTCTCTGTTATAGTTATTTACTATTTGCTTGATGTAATAGAATAATTGCTATCAGATTGATTGATGTTCAATTAGCAAATCTATATCCTGCTTATTGCGCTTTCGCATTCGCGCAATTATTGCACAACAGATTGGTATCAGAGCGAGGCGATTTGTTTTAAATTGTGCATCAATTATTTCTATAAAGGTTGGTAGATTTAGCGGTGATTATGTTATTACTATTTTGGGAGAAAAGAAAGACTTTGGTGGAGGAGATTATGTTGAGAGAGAAGAATGTTCCAATCTGAGAACTTTGACGTGATATGGAGTTTATTGTGTTGAAGGGACCATTGGATTTGGAAACTTTTGATCAAGTTTTAAACAGGGGTTTTCATGTTGATGATGCTTGAGGGATCCAAGATGATCGGGTAAGGAGCTCGGGTCAAGTGATTGACGGATGTCGAGACAGAGACCATTGTGGCTTAGACAGGGGTCTTCACGTTGATGATGCTCGAGGGATCCGGGCTATCGAGGAAGGAGCCCAGGTTAAGTGTTAGACGGGTATTGATGTTATTGCAAGCACTTTTAGACCGTTGGTTTATGCGCGGTGCAGCTTATGATGGTAGATGCATCTTTTGCAGGCGGTGGGTGAAGTTTGTGATAACTAAGTGGCAGGAGAGAGATTTTTTGTGCGTACAGAGATTTGGATTTTTTCTCTGTATTTAAATTGTTGATTGAGAAAATTATTTTTGGTCTTGGCAGTGTTGAGATTACTTTGGTGTCTGCCTTCTTTTTATTTTGGGTATTTACAACATTTTGTTGGCGGACGGAGACGTAGTCTGAGTTCGTTGACATGGTGTGATGGGGGGTAGATTTGCTGGAATCCATTAGGCAAATATTCATTTTTGGTTTCTATCTCATTGTGAGATTTTGATTGAAGGTGGAGTTCTGTTGAAGAGTTTTATGATGTGAAGAGAATTAGATTCGAGATGGGGTGTTGCAGATATGTGATTTTGCATCAAGGTGGAGTGTTAAATTTGGTGATACAAAATCATAAATTGATTGGAACAAATTTGCCCAAAAAAGAAGAAGAGGGAAGTAAATATTTTTATAATGGGAATGCATTGATTGCAGTTGATGAGATGGTAGAGAAATAAATGAAGGGATTGATTTCTTCCATCTATACAAAAAAAATGGATCGATTTACTTTCTATCTTTGCACATTTGTTGCTATGGTAATTTTCCTCCATTATATTATTACCATATGTTGGTTGGTAATGTAACTGATGACTTACATGGACTTGCACTGGCTATATATTGAGGGGTAGACTTTAGTGTAAACCTATCCTGACATGGAGCCAGTGATCCCCAATGGTGTCTCTTCTAGTTAAGCTTAATTTGAGGTTTGGATATGTAAACTCTTATTTTGTAATCTCTTGTAATTTTCTAACGTGGAATAAAATCTCTTTCTTTTGCACTGGACGTACACTATCTTATGGAGAATAGTGGAACTAGTATAAATATTGTGTCTCTTTGTTCTCTATTATAGTTATTTACTATTTGCTTGATGTAATAGAATAATTGCTATCAGATTGATTGATGTTCAATTGGCAAATCTAGATCCTGCTTATTGCGCTTCCACATTCGCGCAATTATTGCACAGCAAACAATTTCATATATATACTATGTTTTAAGTTAAGCAATTTTCCTTTATAGAGATGCGCAGTTATCGAGAATTGTATCATCAACCTCATATCTGAGTAATTCGTGTAATTTTAGTATGACTAATATATCATAATAAATTTATCATTTATTACCTAATACGATATACTTTTGGAGATAATTAAAAAACACATAATATATGTAGAAGTGCACTTTGAGTAGAGTTATGCTGCAGTGCTCGAAAACCATAAGCCAAGGAAGTGCGGGCATTGATCGTAATTGAGGGGGAGACGTGGATTCCAAATTGTCCAGTGAAGCAAAGCCGCATGATTTATTTCGAGCAGAATTTCGTATGTGATTCTTCGGACCTTCTAGCTTTGTTGTTTTGAATAAGGCTGAACGTTTGGTTGGCTTGGTTTACCAAATAATGAAATTTGCTAAACCGAACTAAAACCAATAAAAACAAAAACCAAACCAAACTAAGTTTTGTTGATTCAGTTGGTTATCTGATTTAACTGAAATAAAAATGTTAAAACTTTACATTTAGAATATTCATCGTAATTTAAGTAAATTATGAATATATGATTAAAATATTCTCATTCATGGTTCTTAACCTTACTAAAAGTAGTTTCGACACTTTTTTTAGAGAAATTATCATCCTCACAAGGAGGGAGCACTCACGCAATTTTATTTCACACTACAAAAAGAGTTGTCAGCAAGTTTGACAAGTAGCAACATCCTCCTCATACATAAGAAAAATAGAAAAATAATAAACTAATAAGTAATAACTAGAGTCCAAAAGTATTTTAAAACTTAAACGATGATTAAATTTTACTTGGATAACTAAACAAATCTAACATATTTATTATAATATCGATAATTTTGAAAATATACTAAAAGCAATGTTAATTTGGTTACACCGATAACCGAATTAAATATTTTTTGAATTGATTATAAAACGATTTAATTTCAAAACTGAACCAAACCGTCAAAATAAATTGGTTAGATTTAGTTTATTAGGTTCAATCAAATAATGCTCGCTCCTAATTTTGAATTAGTAAAATTGTGTAATTGTCAAGTTCTACTTTTAAATGGATCAAAATTGCACTTTCATACCAAATTATCAACAAAACCAAAATATACATGACCAAAAATTACTCTTCCACGTCAACTATTAATAAAAATAGATATTATCGTGGAATGAAAAATTACTCAATGACCATCCAGATGCTATCATAAAGAATATCAATTCCAAAACTACTCCTACTGCCGATGTTACTAGTATTGCCGTACAATGGTGGGAAAAACCGACTGTTAAAGTTAAATTTTATACTATCAAAGAAAAAGTCTTTATTAATTCTCAATTATGAATTTGAAGTAAAATTAAATGCGTTGTTTGAAATAAAAAACGAAAATATTTTAGAAAGTGTAAATCAAATTATATTATGGTTTGAACATGTAAGCTAGTTTGACAAATAAGAATTGATGTCATTGTATTGGTATAATTCAAGCACATTCAAGTACATCCATATTATACCATGAAGGATTGATACGCTACAAAAGGTAAGTTTCTGAAAGATCTAAATCATTATAGAGTTTAAAAAATAGAAGGAAAAGCAAGGAAAATATTAGCTCAAAACATACCATCGTATTTTTGAATATTTAATAAAAGAAGAATAAAAAAATAAGAATAAATGTAGTAAATAAATCAAATATTATTGAATTACATTATCTATACAAATAACATTGAAGTACAATTGTCATTAACGATAACTAACATTACTACAATAAAAAAAAATAGGGCACATACTATACTCATTAGAAACTGCACTAAGTCTAAACATTGAGGTAATCCTAAGATAAAATGAAAATAAAAAGATTTGATAAAAGTTCGACAATTATAGAACTTCAACTAATAAATCCAAAATAAGCTAAAGTGCATGTGAAATTATAAACGGGAAATAACCACTCCGGCGAATTGTATGTGGCTCCGTCCATGGATACAGTACAGGTATTTAGCTCTTTAATTACATCTCGAAAACATTATTTTTTGATAACATCAGTAATATTTTTTCATTCAAGAAAACCATTAAGTTTTGATGTCCCATGAGCTCAAAGCCAACATGTTGTACATGAATTTTATAGGTGCTTTTATGACCAAATCTAGGTTCACAGAGTAGACATCATTTGGGTGTTGTTCAAATGACACCAAAAGGCCAACAAGCAAAGAGACAAGTCTACGGTCTTGCCAGCTACACGCCTAAAATAACTTTACACACTCAAATGTTTGTGTACTTTATATGTAAATACACACATACACACAAGCATATCATCTAGAATTATAGAATACACCGGAATTACCAGACATTATAGATTGCGGCAAAAATTACAGGACCATGTAGATAAAATTCAAAGATATCATGTAAATGTATGATAGTGTATCACAACTCACCTCTTGTTCAGTACCACACGATGAACATATAACTTGATAGAAAATATAAGGACTGATGTAAGCACTCTGATATAGTAGCTCAAGGAACTGACCCTTTTAATATAATATTGACATACATTTTTCACCTCCCAACGTGGAACATCATGCCTATGCTTCATGTCCATGGCCACAAAGTTCTGTTTCATAACACAACGTTATTCACATAAGTTGATGAGGACATAATCTAGTCATAGTAAACAGATGCAATGTAACCATAACAAATGTTGAAATATAAACATGCAAGTAAGAAAGAAGTCATCCGATGCATCAATAATGAGGGAATATAATAATTTATGATGATATTATATAGTCACATTTTGAATTTGTGATTCACAATGTCAGCTGATTTGGATGATATTATGTATTTATTTGTCATCTTGTAGAGAAAAAACATAGAATAGATGAAGACTTGTTATCATCACAAAAAAAAAAACCAAGAAACGAAAATCAGAAGCAATGACTGCAGTACAAAATTAAATGAAATACGAGAGGTGGTGCATATTTAAATAGAACATTTAAGCGTAGCCAAATAATAGTACTCATAACAAAAAAAACCCAAAGGTGAAATAATCTTTAAATTGTTAAGCTGCTCTAAAAAGTGCTATTATATCCATGATAGGACACATGGATACCAGGCTACCAGCATTGCATTGGTATAAAAGGTGATGGGGTGAAGAATACCTATAAATAATAATTTACCTCAAATTTGTTTCATCTTATCCATCTCCAACTTAGATGCGTGAATATTTTATGAAATGCGAATGTAGGTACAATTTTAGCAATATAAAAAATAAAAGAATGGAAATAATAATTTACTACAATAATGCTAGTAGGATTACATATGAGGAACAAATGAACATATTAGAAAATTTTAAAGATGCATAATCTTTTAGTGCAGACATGCGAGAATACCCATGATTATATTTTACATGCAAGTAGCAAGAAAACCAACTGATTCTAAATAAATTGGAAGTTGTATGAACTATCTTGGCATTTTGAGCTAGGTAATTGATTTCCAAGAGCAGAGTGAACTAATTACTTCAGATAGTTGGCATGAATGATCTGATCTCCGAACATATCAACTAGCCACCAAAAAACAGCCAACTAGAAAATAAGAGGTAAATTTCTCGTACACTCAGGTTGACATAAAAGCGGTTATAGAATAATTAAACTCCACATATGAAGAAATAAGAAAGTGTATGCAACAAAAATAAAATTATGAATATCCAAATTGCATATTATAAGAGCGCATGAGCTAAAGTAGAGGTAAATCTATATTAATCTAAATAAATATTTCGGAGTACATTCTTAAGTTAAGAAAGGTATTGCTATTTTTATTTTTATTTTATACTCATGTATATTACTGTTGCAACATGGTTATCAATTCAGTCATAGAGAGTTCCAAAAGCTGAATGTTTATGGTCTACCATATATGTGAAGCGTCCAAAGTAATTTCTTTTACAGGAGGTGTCATGAAATGGAGAGAGAAACGTTGATTGTAATGTTAGAAGAAAATAGCCAAACGGGAGGAGAAAATACTGGAAAAAAGCATGGAAGAAACAAAAAAAGAGAAAGTGATTCGATGTAGGATCCAAACATTACAAGACTGAATGATTTTTCATAACTTACCTTATGCAGCTTTACAAGAACATGCAAACGATATGGAAACTATTTGTTGCTATAAAACTTCAAGCAAAACTATTGTAACAATCAACCAAAGATCCTAACACAAATTTCTCTCAATGCTACATAAATAATGGATATTGCAACATTCAACCGAAGAACATATGCTAAAATTAGAAGTTAAAGTAACTTACTTAGAACCTACTGAAAGGTAAACAAAATCATAAGCAGACAAGTGATCTCCTCCACCACTAATATGTTCACTAACACTGCATGTAGAGTTCATCAAGCGAGTCCAACAACAACTTACGAGTGCAAGTGTTCATCCAACCAGTTAACTCAATATTCACATGTTCTGCTTTATATTCAATTATTTAAATCAAAAATGTAATTACCTATACTTGTTTGGAACATTTATAGACTAATACCGAATCAGAAATGTAATTAAATGCGCATTAGTCAATTTTGAACAGGTGAAAAAACTAAATTTTGGATATAGTTGACTAATTCAACTATTTATTTGAATTATCTAATCAACATTTAATGACAAATGGTCAGGTTTTAAGAATGTTTCTCGTAAACCGTATCTTCATTATCCAAAATGAGCAAGATGCGCGTCATTCCCAAAGAGTTAACAGCCTACCAGGTTCAATATGTCTACCCAAAGCCATGATCCAAAATATAAGAGCATACAGTTTTTTATTTCTCATTTGTCATTAAACATTAACAGTAAAAATATTTTTGTTTATACTCAACAATATAACCCCAATAAACATGCATTAAACAGTAATTAGGGAAAAAACATAAACCTGAAAAGGTTAAACATTTGGACAGAAGCTCCGCTCGATGAGGCAATGGTCTAAGGAGTCGGAGTGGATGCCTATATCAAATCAGGAATTCCAGATTAGAAAAATTAAGAATTATTTTTTGAGTTTCACTAGCTTCCTTCCTTGCAATTCTCTTTGAGGATCTAATGGCAAGGATGCACATTCAAGAACTTCTAAAGCAGCAGAAAGGACGCTTTTACCAGCTAACCTTGGCGCCAAATCTTCAGGACCTGTCTTGCATTCGACTTTAACCTGGCATCATAATTTCAAACACATTGATAACCATACATGCAATGTAATTTGCAAAGAGAAAATAGTAACTTATTATCCTGCTATTCTACCTTACTCTTAGATGCACAAATGATTCCAAGAGCTGCACCATGGAACATGCTATTTCGAATGGTGCGATGGAAACTTGAAATGGACTTAATTAATTCTAAACATTGAGATGTAACCTATACACAGAAAGATATACAGAAAAAAAAAATTATAATTAGGAAATACAAAAGCCTCAGTGAAACATTGTACCTGTAGCAAGACGGGAAAAATTATTAAAATTTATAACAATAGAGGATCGTGTACATTCAAAAAATCAGTTCAATTTTGTCCCAGCATAGCATTTGAGTAACAAAGAATTACTTGCAATTATCTCAACATCTCAAAGGTCTGCTTCTAGATTACAAATAAATAATGATCAGCTACAACAACTTTGCATATGTTCAGGCTTAGAGCATTTACATCCATTTACATGGACACAAACAAATTTTAGCTACTTTTTTTTTTCGAAATAGACCAGATATAGAGATATGATGTGATACATTTACCAACTTACAAATTGCATCTGAACTCATCTTTGCAAGAGATTGTTTCTCGCAAAATTAGCAGTATCTTCAAAAATCATATTTCATACGACCCAACAAAAAAGAGGAAAACATGAAAAATACAAACTTTGCAAAAAAATATAAGTTTGCTGGTACGTAAGGTTTGGAAATGAAAATTTTATTCGTCATAAAAGCTTAGTATTTCACATTGACATGAATATCGCTGATAGCACCATCTTATGGTCACATAAACAAGAAAGGATGATATCTGGGTCGAAGGACGTTGAACAAAATCGAAGATCTGATAAATTGAATGGTGCGATGGAAACTTGAAATCGTTTGCGGGTTGTTTTGAAAGATAGGTTCTTTTGCGATTTAGATGTGAAAATTTATAAGAAATCGGTATACGAGACAAACCGGAAGGAGGTATACAGGAAGAATTCATGGAGAAGGAATAGGGATACAAGAAAATCAGGGCAACGCAAAGAAAAAAAATAGGTAGAAAGAATTCGTATTTAAGGAAAACGCGGATCTGAGGAAAAGAAAGAAGGAAACAACGGAAATAAGATTATTGCTGAATGAAATTTAAGGCTTAATTTATTGGTTCAAACAATTTGGTTTTGGCTCTTGCAGTAGGAAAACCTCTCTAACGATCGGTTTGATGATTACTCCCAGCTCAAAATAGCAAAATCAGCAGCAACGCTCTAGGCTGCAACACGCCTACAGCAAATCACCAGACAAATTAGAATACAAAATAAGAAGAGACAACATGCTGATAGACTGCAGCTAGCATTGTTTATACAACCCAAGAACATAACTTGTTCACAAACAGAAAAAAAGCAACTACTACAAAAATAACATCAATTCAAAAAACAACTCTCAATATGCCATAACACCTAAATGCAAACAAAACACCGTTTCACGCAGTGAAATCACTGATCACATTTTTTTCTCTCAGACTTTTCTTTCAGAATTTGGATCTTCTACTTCAATCCAAATGCAAATCCTGAGAAATATTAAGCACCAACCATGTAAACAAATGAAAAAAATATTCTGGCACCAATATATTTGATAGTTCATTTCAAATGGGTTGCGTTTCGAAAAGTTCTCAGGAGCCTAACATCAATACTATATATAGTTGAAATATAAGATTTCAGTGGTTTATAATCTACGCAGTTTGAAATTTAATGTTTAGCATTGTACATATTTAAGATCAATTTGAAGTTTACCGATTTAACTCTGGCATTGGTGTAGAAAAAAAAAACTGCTGGATATGATAGACTCTGAATGTAGTGGGAAAAATGTAATAAAAAGATCAACATTCATACCTTAAAGCTTATCTTCGAACTCAGACAAAGGAGTCATCTGTTCCTTGAGACCTTTCCTTTTCCTAATCTCAGAGACGATCTTAGAAGCATGAGAGCCTAACTCCATTGGATCCGAAGCCAGCATATCCCAATGATCAAATACACACTGAGGGAAGGCCTGCCCTGAAGTAGCAGCCCTTAAAGTACTGGAAAATCCAAAAGACTCGACAACAGGCAAATATGCCTTGATGTTGTAAAGCGGAGTTCCAGGCCTCTGCATTTCCTCAAACACATGCCCTCTTTTCTGATTCAGCACTCCGTATATACCACCCAGTGCACCCTCTGGTGCTTGGATTTCTACCAAATAAACTGGCTCCAGTAGCCTTGGTTTAGCAGTTATCTGGGAAGCATAAATGACTCTCCTTGCTGTAGGAATAACCTGACCGCCACCACGATGAATGGCATCTGCATGAAGAACAACATCGCACACTTCAAAGCAGATTCCACGCATGTTCTCTTCAGCTAGCGCTCCTTCCTTTGAAGCCCATTGAAAACCAGCAACAACTGAATCTTTTATTTCATTCAAGTACTGAACTCCTTTACACATGTCTACAACCATATTGGGACCGGTTGTTTCTGGTCCAAAGCACCAAATCTTCTTAGCAAGATCTTTGTCCCAGCCAAACTCTTCAGCTAGAATCTTCGACCGATTCTTAGGATCATCGCGAGGCCCAATCCTTCCTTCATCGATGGCTTCGGGAAGCCCTTCTTCAAGTGGACGAGCTTCCATGTACAGACGGTTATGTTTGTTTGGAGATTTGCTCATCACTGTGCGGCATGACTTCTCAAGCACGGTTTCTCTGAAAGAAACCACAGGATCAGAAACAACGATCTCTGCGCCACCCATGAAATCATCTTGGAGATCCTTAAGGCAGATTTCCAAATGGAGCTCTCCTGCTCCAGCAATGATGTGCTCGCCACTCTCTTCAATTGAGCAGAGAACCATAGGATCTGATTTAGCAAGACGCTTCAGTCCTTCAACCAATTTGGGAAGGTCAGAAGCAACTTTACATTGAACAGCAACACGAACAACTGGAGAGACGGAAAATTTCATGGCACGAATGGGGTGAGCATCCACTTCTTTCTCACCCGTTAAGGTTGCATTTTTGGTAATGAACTGATCCAGCCCAACCAGTGCAACGGTGTTACCACATGGAACATCTTCTACCGACTCTTGTTTCTTTCCCATCCAAATAACAGTTCTCTGCACACTTTTGGTGTACAAATCCTTCTTCTGACCAGGGACGTAGTTGGGTCCCATGATTCTCACCTTCATACCAGTTGAAACTTTACCAGCAAACACACGACCAAATGCGAAGAACCGCCCTTTGTCAGATGCCGGAATCATTTTCGACACATAAAGCATGAGTGGACCCTCAGGATCACAGTTTCTGATGGCATTTGCGTAAATATCATCCAAAGGCCCTTCATACAGATTCTCAACACGGTATCTCTGTGCTGTAAATGGCGAAGGGAGATGAAATATCATCATCTCTAGAAGAGCAGTGCTAGCAGGGAGCCACGTTTGCATCACTCTCTTCATCAGAGCTTTGCCCATCAAATCTTTTTCATCTGACTTCATTGTAACATTAAGTTTCTTAAGCATGGGCCACAACTTATCCTTCTGATCGTTCATACAAGTATTGATGATCTGCTTTATTGGTTCATAGCAGAATTGGACGAATCCACGCTTACAAGTAGATGCACCAGTATGCTTGCTAGTCCATTTTTTGGTCGCCGGGTCAAAAAAGTTCTCACCCCAAAGTCTCTCCATCATTTTCGATTCATCAACTCCAAATTTGGAAGCATACATTTTTGCAAAATTTGTCAAAGTAAAAGCCCAACCATGAAGACCAGCTGAGAAAGCAACAGTTCCTTTCTCAGGATAAACCATTACATCGCCCAGGAGTTCATCTTCGTAAGTAGCCATGATAACATTGGCATTCTCAATGACACGGGAAAATGTTTGATATGCTTCTTCGCCATCGACTTGAAGTTCTAGAAAGCATCTGTCCATTTTGTTAACAGTTAACACAGGCCTAATCCTTTCTCCCAAAGCTTGTCTCAGAACAGTTTCAGTTTGGACACAAACACCTTCGATACAATCAACGACGACTAAGGCACCATCGGTAATACGAAGAGCAGCTGTCACTTCCGAGGAAAAATCAACGTGCCCAGGTGAATCAATTAGATTGATGAGATACTCATTTCCATCTCTCAGGCCTTTGAATGCCTTCAAAGATGCATCAGTCATCTCATAGTACAATGAAATTCCAGTGGACTTGATAGTAATACCACGTTCCGCCTCATCAGCACGTGTGTCGGTCATACGCACATCTCCAGCAGTTTCTTGGGCAATAATACCAGCAGCAGCCACAAGGGAGTCGGTCAGCGTTGATTTTCCTGCAAAATAATCAAACATTTGGTTATTCAAGTGTATTTTTCCCTTGGTCTAGAACAGATCATCACTAAGAGATTGCTCTTTAGATAACCTTTTTTTTTTAGGGGGGGGGGGGGGGGGGGATGATACAAATTGATTCTTGAAGTATCAAACTCGTTATTCCAAAAACATTCAGTGTGCCAATTATACTACTCCCCTTCTTAAACTATTTCTTTTTCCTTGTTCTTCCTCCATTCAATCTAATCCCAATAAGGTCACCTTTATTCTCCGTATTTCTCCTTTTCTAATTTCTAACAGTAAATTTAAGCTCCAAATAAAGAAACTAAAATGTGTGCACCAGCTGATTATCTGCATCTTGATACTCTTATGTAAATAATATAATAAGCAGACAAAAGTGAAGTATACTGAATCGGATATATTTTTGTCTCCAACAAAAAATAGATAGTACCAGAACTTACTGTATCAAAACTAGAGGAAATTATCCTCCACAGTTTACTCTGGCAAGTAGAACTAAAATCTTTGTAGTTATCAGACAATTCATCAAGCAAAAAAATTAACAAATTCTTTTTAGCAACAACAGTATAACAAACCGGACAACAAACAAACAATTACAAAATATTTATCAATGTTGAAGAGTCGAAATAAGACTGTCTGGTAAAATGATATGTCTTGTTTTAATAAACCGTTCAGATTTGATGGTCATTATAAAACAAAGCTTTACGACAAAGTTCTAATGTGAAAAGCAATGCATACCATGATCGACATGAGCAATGACAGACATGTTACGGATGTTGTGTTTCAAATCCATAATCCTCCGCAGCTCCTCTGCAGTAAACTTCACCATTTTGACTGTCTACTTATACAGATATATTCCTGCTGAAAATTGTCCCAAAATTAATTAGCAAACTGGTTAATCATTGATAAGAAAGACAGCAGGAGGGAGACAAAGACACAGCTACATGATAATTGTTTGCATATATATAATATCATTATAATTTATTACTATCGAGCATTTTCCAGACTAGTCAAACAGAAACAAACTTGCATACTGCAAAGCATAACATTTCGCAGATCTCTTTTAACTTGAGTAGCAATTAGGCTCCTAATGTTCATGTACAGTCACCATGATACATGGTAAGCCAGTTTTGCAAGTTCATAAAAGTTGGCATCAGTTGTAATCAAACACTACATTTGGAACTAAAAAGCAGTAAAGAAGTGTGCTAGCTGTGTGTACTGAGACTTGATATCAAACCAAAGTTACCATATTCGTGTGTGTATAAAAACGAACTAGGAAGAAAAATAAAATAAATAGACATCTAGTGGAATTTTTTTTTAATATCATATCTCTTTTTTTTATAAAAGAATATATATTTTTTTAACTTCAAAAATGAATAATATTTTAGTTAAAAAATTAATTGCACATACTTATGCCAAAAAACATAACCAAAATGGTACATCATATTTGTGTTCTCAATATTCACCATAGAAAAGGGGTAATAATTGATTAAACTTGAACAAAAAAAAATGAAGAATTATGTCCCACTCAAATTTCACACATTATACTGATAGAAAATGTTGTAACATGAGCACCAAAGTAACTGTTTCTGTGGCTGAATCACATACATTACGCTTTCTTTTTTGTCCCTTTTTTAGAGATGTTTTGTTATTCTGCCTAAGTAGTGCAAGATGATCTGGATGAAGCGCTGCCTACCCTCCAGGATAAAACAGACCAATTTCAAGTATCGATGGTCTGTTAGCACTAAACACACTAGCACCTTGTTTTTAATATGATGATATTGCTTGAGCAAAAAAAGGGAAATGGCAGAGATGGAACAATTAAATGTGTGTTTGGATAAATTTGTGTTGTGCTCTATATGGACCTGTCTATTTATCAAATTAAATAGGCGGGGATATTTCCTAGTGGAAATATAAAACAACGGAGTAGGGTATATTTTTTAATGGAAACGTTAGATAGAGGAGCATGTTTTTGCGTAGTGGAAGGAGCTGAATTTCTACCAAGTAAAAGTAAAAATAGTCTGAAATATTACAGTTTTAAAAATAAATAAATAAATCAGAAAAAAGGTTCTTCGGCGTATTAGCCTAGCCCTGGTCAGTTGGTCTGGACGATCATGCATGGTCACCCCTCCTCACAATGAGAGAAAAATATTAGATGCCTAGAGGACCAAACATACGTTTTGAGAATCGTAATTTAAATAGGATTCTCCTGTATTTCCCTAAAATGCGGGACAATTGTCAATAGGAGCTTATGCATTCTTCCCATGTTTTTAATAGCTAATTTCAATTCAAAAAAAAAAAAGAAAAAAAAACGACTGAAAATAATTTGTGCAGCATCATAGATGACGGATACACACAAGAATATTACTTGTCAAGCAGTGTAAAATGCAAAACAAACAGAAATAGAAAACTTGTAGAGTTTAATAGTTGATATTTGAATGAATCCTTAACTTATTGACACGTAAAATTGAATCCATTGTAACAAATATTACAATCAAAATATACACCATAAGCATGAAAACAGAAACAAACAAAAAAATCACGTAGAACTTGATATATCCCACTTATCAATCGGTCATCACTTGTAAAGATGAGTATTATGAGGAAATTATTAGTGTTTGAATGTTCAAAATATAGACCAAAAACTTATTCACTGGCTCATCTATTGACCTACAGTAGTAATCTTCTGTATAGAAAAGGCTAAAATATGGGGAAACTTTTTGCCAATGTAACTTCTAATATAGAATGGAACTTCAAAGTAAAACTACTCCAAAATACTTGAATTTTATTTTTTGATGGTATGACATCTCAACGAACAAACCGAAGATATATTCCACCTACCAAAAGGATAAGAGATCCAAACCGTTTTCCTTTAATTACCATATCAGTTCTTAACAAATCTAACAGATCCGGATACTTAATGGCAACCAAAAATAATAGGAGTGACTGAGAGATCTTGTCTCTCTTATGTTATACCATCAAGTCCACTCAATACTTTATGAATTAGTTTGTCTAACACAAATTAAGTGTAGATTCATGCTAAATAAACAAGCCAAATCCAAAGCAATTAAATATGCATTGAAATGATAAAAATCCTTATCTAACCTAGTAAATATATAAATGTTTCACCAAATCTACTGCATAAAAAAATTGGAAACAACTAGCTTTTCATGTATTACAAACGAATACTTTCCAGTAACATATTTTCATTTAGTTAGAACTCATTCTCTTATTCAAACATGAAGTAAACAGGAGAAAAAACCAGCAAATAAACATCTAAAGTACATGCATATTACCATCTACAGGAGGTAATACCAAATAACAAATTTTGTTGGAGACAGTTGATAAAAATCACCTTAGATTTGAGCGGCGGAAAAACAAGAAAGAGAATGAAGAAGGCTCAAAAAGATGGAACCCTAGCTTTATCTTCGAGCTGTTAAGTAGTAAAGCAGCTCAAGTTTGACCACACGTCTGAGTGCAACCTAAATGCGGCTGAGAAAGTTTCGGAATTTCTTATTTTCGCTTGAGAGGCAAGTAACGAACAATTGTTTCCAAAAACTCGTGTCAAAGTTCTCGACGAAACAAATTACCTTGTTTGACTCTTCGTTTACAGCATTGTACCAAATTAAATGCCAACATAAATCTTTATCGCATTACCTTTATCCATTCTTCTAAAATGAGAAAATAAAAAAAATATTATTAATGTCACTCCAAAACCAAATAAGAGAAGATCATATTTTATTTTCACTCCATTAAAAGTTAAATTGTTAAGATGGGTCAAACACAATGGAAAAAAAATGATTTTACCTTCCATTCAAATACACAAAATGCGATAAAAATTCGAAAAGAACATACTGAAATTCGATACAAAATTTGAAAATAATATGCCAAAAATAGATGAACGAAAATGAATCTCCGTTTTTTTTAGTAAATTGTTACATTTTCGGTGATTTCTTCAACAAATTCAACATATCATTTGCTTTTTTGAGTAAAAATCATGTCTTTTTTTTTAAAGTTAGAAATTTCGATAGAAATTGGTTCCTTCATGAAAAAAGTGATTAATTGTTTACTCTGGGAAGAAGAAAATGATTGGGTTTAACGAACAGTAAAATGTAATTAGGGTAAAATAATAAAAAAGAAAAGCATTTTGGTCTGTATGTTATGAATCGTTAAGGAGGGGCTATGTTAAATTATCCTCCCCTTAGTAAAAAAAATTTTTAAAAAAAAAAAAAAGTGACCCCCCCCCCTTTTCCCTCCTTTAACCGTTTTTGGAGTGGCATTAACAGTTAGAGTAAATGAGTATACACGATACATAAGTATTGGGTATTACCTTATTTAACCCCCCGTTATTACATACAGGCTAAAGCCTTTATTTCAATTTGTATCTATGTGGGCCAAGCCCAATTATTCAGCTTTGTATTTAAATAGTTGTAGCTTCTCTTGTAATAAGAATAACATTCTACAAACATTTCAATATAATAAAATTCTCATTCAAGTCTTTACTCATATCATCATTCAGACTTGATCAAGTTTCATAAATTCAACTTGGTATTAGAGCAGATCTTTGTGCTTGACAACATTTAGATCCTGAAAAATTCTGAAGAAAAAAAAAATTCTGAATCATCTGTTTCAAAATTGATCAGAATATATTGTCCATCGGAAAGGCTTCATCACTTGGACTCCTTTCATCCAAGATTGAAGAATCTTACCATCTGAAAGTTGTTGCCATTTCTGATAAACTGTGCCACGCTCAATTCATCCTCTGGCTGCATCGGTTTTATCAAGAATAGCTGTTGAAAAGAGAAAGTTCAAAATCTGATCAGAAAATCGATCAAGAATTTCAAGAAAAACATCAGTTGAAAACAAGTGCAGTCAGAAGAAACTCATCAGTCATTGTTATCCCTATTTCTAAAGGGAAATTGCAAGTATTCATCACCTGAGTTCCTTGATAGCTTCGTATTCTCACCTGAGTGTCTTCTTTGATTCTCAATTCAAGATTGTCTATTTTTAAACTTCTCTTACAAATTCTGTGATCTTTCTTTCTATTCACCATGTCAAATGAAGGAGATACCACTCCTCAAGGTTCTGTCACCAGAGGTGCACAGAGCTCCTCTTCTGGTGATCCAGTTAATGATCTGATGAAGGCTATTATCAAACCACAAAGCCAAATTATTTCTGTTCAGCTTGATGAGGCCAACTTTCTACTCTGGAAATTACAAATAGAAACTGCAATTAGAGGATATGGGTTAGAAGATTACATTATTGGTACAAAGATAATTCCACCTAAGTTCACTCGAGATAAAGATAATCAACTTGTATCAAATCCTGAATATGCAGTTCATCAGAGACAAGATAGTCTTGTATGTGCATGGATGATGTCATCCATAAGCTCTAGTATCCTACCTCAATTAATTGGGTGTAAAACAGCCCAAAAAGTTTGGTCTACAATAGAAAGGAATTTTACTTCTCAATCTTCTGCTAGAATAATGCATTATAGAAGACAGTTGCAGACCATGAGGAAAAATGAAATGAGTATGAATGAGTACTTACTTAAAGTCAAGAATCTATGTGATCAATTGGCTTCTGCAGGTCATAAAGTTTCTGATTCTGAGCATGTGTTGTATATAATTAGTGGATTAGATCATGAGTATGAAGCTGTTCTAGCAATTATATCAACCATGGATCCTACTCCTTCTTTGCAGTTTGTGTATTCTACTCTTCTTGCACATGAAGGAAGAGTAGAACACAACAAAGTATTAAACCCTGACATGGCTGTGAACTATACTTATAACAAGGGAAAACAGCAAGAAAGAAATCAAGGTTCAAGAGGTCAATTCAATAATAATCAGAGGGGTGGATCTGCAAATAGAGGAGGCAGAAGAGGTGGTAGAAATGGTAATAATACCAATAGAGTTAGATGCCAAATCTGTGATAAGTTTGGTCATAGTGCCAACAAATGTTATTTCAGATATAATTCTAATTACAACTCCTCACAACAAGGCAACAACAG
This sequence comes from Allium sativum, assembly GCA_030737875.1. Classification (NCBI taxonomy): domain Eukaryota; kingdom Viridiplantae; phylum Streptophyta; class Magnoliopsida; order Asparagales; family Amaryllidaceae; genus Allium; species Allium sativum. The sequence continues at coordinate 407,879,328 of CM060926.1, forward strand.
CAATGTAAATCTAATCAGTGTGCAGAAAGATCGCAACAAAAGTCAATCATAAGTTTTAAACACAGAATCAACCTCAACAGATGATGCTAATGATGATTGCTGGTATCCAGACTCTGGGGCTACAAATCATGTTACAAGTAATTTGGCCAATTTAAACTTGGGCAACAAGGAATATAAAGGTATGCAAAATTTACTAGTGGGTAATGGTAAAGTTGCACAAATAACACACACTGGAAATGCAAGTTTATTTAGACCTAAAGAATTAATTTTAAAAAATCTTCTAAGGGTCCCTTCTATTAAGAAGAACCTGATGAGTGTTTCCCAATTTGCTAAAGATAATAATTTTTACTTTGAATTTTATCCAAATACTTGAATTGTCAAAGATATACTAACTCAAGAAATCATTTTGCAGGGTAGAGAATTTAATGGGTTGTACAGATTTGACTTGAATGATCATAAAAACCCAGTTTGTAGTAAGAAAAATTGTATGATGACATACATGAATGATTCTGAGTATTCTAGTAAATTTGATTTGTGGCATTGCAAGTTAGGACATCCTAGTAGCAAAATTGTAAAAGAAGTATTGAATAGAAATAATATTTCTATTGATAAAATTCCTGATTCATATATATGTTCTTCTTGCCAATTGGGAAGAGTCACAAACTTGCATTTCCAGATTCACACATAAGTTATTCTAGACCACTAGAACTTATTGCCACTGATTTATAGGGTCCAGCATCTATCCGTTCTGATTATGGTTTTAAATACTATATATCTTTTATTGATGCATACTCTAGGTTTACTTGGATTTATATGTTAAAATCTAAATCAAAAACTTGCAATACTATTATTCAATTCATTAATATGGTAGAAAATATGACTGGTCAGCATGTGGGTACTATACAAACTGATGGTGGAAGAGAATTCTTACCATTAAAGAATTATTTTGAAAAAAAGGGAATTAATCATAGAACTACCTGTCCTTATACCTCTGAACATAATGGTTTAATTGAGAGGAAACAAAGGCATATAGTTGAAACTGGTTTAACTTTACTTGCTCAGGCATCTATGCCTTTAAAATTCTGGCCTGAAGCATTTTATACTACTGTTCACTTGATAAATTTATTACCAACAAAGGTTTTAAATTTTAAAAGTCCACAGGAAGTTTTAACTAGAGTGAAACCAGATTATGAACATTTGAAGGTATTTGGATGTCAATGTTTTCCTTGTTTAAGACCATATAATACCCCACAAATTAAGTTTTAGATCTACTTCATGTACTTTTCTTGGTTACTGTAACAGTCAAAAGGGGTACAAATGTTTAAATAGTACAGACAGGATATTTATATCCAGACATGTTAAATTCAATGAGAAGGTGTTCCCCTTTAGTACTGAAAAAATAAAAACTACTTAAAAAGTAGTAAATCCAAGAATTGTTATACCTGATGTTCCTGAAGAAATACAAGTGATGGTGCCACCTCAGCAAGCCATGGAAGGCACCACCACTAGCTCTCAACTCACAGTGCCTTTGAGAAGGCCAGGTCAAGAGCAGAGTTTTGATGACAATGTTGACAATCAGAGTCAATCAAGTCAGGACACTAGTAATGTAAGAGGTGTTCAAACACCTGCCACAGATTCAATAGAGAATATCAATCAAGGCACTACAGTTGCTGATAATACCAATAAGCATCCTATGTTAACTCGAGCTAAATGTGGTATCTTCAAACCCAAAAATATTAATACTGCTGTCATTCAGGATGAACCAGTTACTTTCTATGAAGCATCCTAATGTGAAAATTGGAAGCAAGCTATGCAAGAAGAATATGATGCTTTAATTAAGAAAGGAACTTAGTCACTGGTTGAAAAACCAGAAAATAAAAATATAATTGGATGTAAATGGGTTTATAAATTGAAGAGAAATTCTGATGGTTCAATTTCTAAATACAAGGCAAGATTAGTTGCAAAAGGATATTCACAACAGTATGGTTTTGATTTTTCAGAAACTTTTTCACATGTTGTGAAGCCTTCATCTATTAGAATAGTGTTGACTATTGCCTTGAGTAGAAATTGGAACATCAGACAATTAGATGTTAATAATGCCTTTCTGAATGGTAATTTGCAGGAAGAAGTGTTTATGAAACAACCTGAAGGTCATGACAACAACACAAAATTGGTGTGCAAGCTCAACAAAGCAATTTATGGGTTGAAGCAAGCAGCTAGAGTTTGGTTTGACAAGTTGAAGTCAACACTTGTCAACTATGGTTATAATTCTACAAAATCTGACAACTCAATTTTCATAAAATTTACTAATACTGATACTACCTTTATTCTAATTTATGTTGATGATTTTATTCTTACAGGTAGTAGCAGATATGAAATTGAGTTTATCATAGGAAAATTAAATGCAGCATTTTCAATCGAAGATTTGGGGAATTTAAGCTACTTTTTGGGCATTGAAGTGAGGAAAACATCACAATCAGAAATTCAACTTAGCCAAAGGAAATATATTTCTGAAATTCTTCTAAAGGCAAAAATGGACAAAGCCAATTCACTTCCAACTCCAATGATCATCAATAATCAACTTTCAAAACACAAAGGGGAGGCAATTCAAGATGCAAAATTTTATAGGAGTATCATTGGAGCCCTACAGTATGCCACTAAAACCAGACCAGACATATCTTTTAGTGTGAACAAAGCCAGTCAATATATGCAAAACCCTTTAGATACACATTGGAGAGCAGTAAAAAGGATTCTAAGATATCTAAAGGGAACAATTGATCATGGACTTACACTTAAGGCTAACAATTCTTTAAATATCAATGCATATGTTGATGCTGACTGGGGAACTGACTTAGATGACAGAAAGTCAACATCAGGCTATTGTATATTTCTAGGCAAAAATCATGTACCATGGAGTGCTAGAAAACAAAGTACTGTATCTAGGTCTAGCACAGAAGCATAATTCAGATGTGTTGCTAGTGCTGCAGCAGAAGTATTATGGATCGAATCATTGTTGAGTGAACTTAGAATCAAGTCATCTAAAAAGGCGGTAATTTGGTATGATAATGTTAGTGCAATTTCATTGACTTCAAATCCTGTTCTTCATTCTAAGACAAAACATATAGAGCTCGACATGTATTTTATCAGAGAACAGGTCATACAAGGAAAATTAAGAGTAGGATATATACCTTCGTTTCATCAAAAGGCTGATATACTTACTAAACCCCTCTCAGGACCAAATTTCATTAGACTGAAGGAAGAGCTTAACGTTGATTCAGCAGATCCAGATAAAAGGTCAAGCAAAATTATCTACATACCAGATTAGTCTCTCGTGCACCTCAAATCGGTGTTGGATCTGTAAAGTTCAGCTAGGGTTTCATAACAGACCCTAATCGAGTCTGTTTTAAACCTACAATTTAACCTCTCTCAATGGATCTGAAGCCTTCTAAGCTCAAGAGCTCAAGCAGCATCCCAATCCATCTGTCGTGGAGGCCTGACTAGAAGATTCTGTCACCGATTAGAGTGTTTCTTCAATTGGGAGCCGCCATTTATTTTTCTCACGGAAACCTAATTAGGGTTAGGTTTCAGGGGTGGAGTAAGAGTAAATGAGTATACACAATACATAAGTATTGGGTATTTACCTTATTTAACCCCCCGTTATTACATACAGGCTAAAGCCTTTATTTCAATTTGTATCTGCCTGGGCTTACCCAATTATTCAGCTTTTTATTTAAATAGCTGTAGCTTCTCTTGTAATAAGAATAACATTCTACAAACATTTTAGTATAATAAAATTCTCTTTCAAGTCTTTACTCATATCATCATTCAGACCTGATCAAGTTTCATAAATTCAACTTTAACAATACTCAAATAAAAAAGACAATCATTGCTAAAAAAGGATAAATCAAGTGCACAAATGTTATGCTAAAGGTGTAAATTGTAGTTACTCTTTTCATATTTAGACTTAGGGTAAAACTACGTTTTATTTTTTATTGTCTCTAGTCGTCCGCCAACCCGCTGTCCCATAATCTCTTTGCCCTCATCACATCGTTTTCATCTATTTTTATCGAGTTTTCTATTATTATTATTATTATTTGCAAATGAGTTAAGTGTGAAAAGAAAAATAATTACGTTGTTTACAAATTGTAATTGCTACTATAAGCAAGAAGTTGTGCTTGTATTGAAAATATTTTAACTTATTTAATAAACATTGCATTCACAGGATAGTCCAACTAATTTGTCTTAACATTTTATTGTTAATGTTATATGTTAATACTTTCTGTTTGGTATCTACATCAAACATTATTGGAATAAAACAAATAAGTATTAGTTAATATCTCAAAATTATCATCATTTACTTTTTCTTTTACACATAAAAATACCACTACTCCTAGCAACCGAAGTGATTACATCTTCCTCTTTTCCAGTGAGTAAAAACATAAGCAATTCACTTAAAATTCACAAAATCAAATTTGATTAAAAACAATCAAAATTTTCCTTAACAATGAATTTCAGTCTTTCTAATGAATTATATATATAGCGTAATTCTATTTGACCTTTCCACTGAACTTCATCATTATTTGAAAATTAGTCATGGTTTGACTTGTTAAAATTTTAAATATTTTATGTTGTTTTTTAACACAAATTTAACTATTGGTTAATTTCACCAGATCAACATTTTTAATACAAATGGCAAATAACAAAGAATTAAATGAATGTGATCTCGATATTTTTAAGGGTAACTAATTTAGAAAGACAAACGGTATTAATATTTTATCCATAAGGACACGCGTTTAAAATTTTATCCAAAAGGACATAACCCTAAAAATCTCCGTCGCCCTTTCTCTCCTCTCTGATTTATTCTTCCGCTCCTTTTTCTCTTCTCCAATTTCTTCTTCCACGAAATTAGCAAATCAAAATTAACGAAATCATCTCAACCGGAAATCGAATCAAATCAAATCCGCCTATATCTAACAGTCGAACCTCAATCATCAATCGAAACAGCAAAATTTAGGGCACGAAATCGATCTAAAAAATCAACCTCGATTGGATTTTTATTTGTTGCTATAATCATTATAATTTAATGATAATTTCTGCCGATTAGTTTTAGGGTTATTTCGCAAGGTGATTCGTGATTTTTTATTTATTTATTTTTTGCAATTTTAATGTTCAACTTTTCAGCGCGTGGGTATCATTTTTATATTTTTTTTATGTATCATTTTTGTTTATTTAACACTGTTTTATATTCATTTGTTATGTTTTTAATGTTGTATTTATTTTGTAGTTGTATTGTTGCACTATCTATGTATTACAATCGAAATTATTTCATTATAATCAACCAAACTGTGATGTAAGTAATTTTTGTTTTACTTTTTTAAAAAAAAAAAACAACACATCAGTTTCTAGGTATCATTTTTATATTTTTTTTAGGTATCATTTTTACTATATTCACTGTGCTATGTTTCTTTGTAGTTACTTCTTGTTGTTGTATTAATTTTTTTATTGTACTGCTGCATCAATTTTGCTACTCAAACCAATTTATTCATTTTAAACAACAAATTGTGATTCAAACATTTTCTGTATTACTTTTGTCGTTAAAATATTAAAGCAGTTTTTAGTTATCATTTTTATATTTTTTAAGGTATCAGTTTTATATTTTCTAGTTGAATTTACATTGTAGCAGTTTTTAGGTATCATTTTTATATTTTTTTAGTTATCAGTTTTATATTTTCTAGTTGAATTTACATCATAGAAGCTTTTAGGTATATTTGTGTTGTTTGCTTTGGCAATTGACTTTTTTTTTTGATGCACAACATTAATTCTAATTGATAACCACTGATAAAAAAATAACACCCACCTGCTCAATTCAAATCTCACAAAAATAATATTTATTCGCAATAATACCTATTGATTAAAAAAAATAGCAATCAATTCAATTCAATTGTCACAAAAATGAGATTATTCTCAGTAATACACAATAATACCCACTTGTATCATATGATACCTACAATGATACATAACTGATTTAATGGAATATATTTTTTTCCTACACAATATAAGTACATAGAACACTGCTCCCCATTCCAAGCATGCATTCATGCATTTACTTTTACTTGTACGCAATCCAGTCTTGAATCCAAGTAATCTCCAGCAACATGCAGTATCTGTAAGTATTTCATACACAATCAAAACTTATACCAATATAATATTGGAAATTCAACTAGAAAATAGAAAACTGATACCTAAAAGAAATATAAAAATGATACCTAAAAACTGCTATGATGTACATTCATGTTAAAAATATAAAACTGATACCTAAAAAAATATAAAAATGATACCTAAAAACTGCTATGATATAAATTCAACAAGAAAAAATAAAAATGATACCTAAAAAAATATAAAAATGATACCTAAAAACTGCTATGATGTAAATTCAACTAGAAAAAATAAAAATGATACCTAAAAAAAATATAAAAATGATAACTAAAAACTGCTATGATGTACATTCATGTTGAAAATATAAAACTGATACCTAAAAAAATATAAAAATGATACCTAAAACTGCTATGATGTAAATTCAACTAGAAAAAAATAAAATGATACCTAAAAAAAATATAAAAATGATACCTAAAAACTGGTATGATGTAAATTCAACTAGAAAAAATAAAAATGATACCTAAAAAAATGTAAAAATGATACCTAAAAACTGCTTTAATATTTTAAATTAAAACTAATGAATAAAAATGTTTACATCCTACTTTGATTGATTAAAATGACATAATTTCGATTGAGTTGCAAAGTTAATGCAACAGTACAAGTACAAAACTAATATATCAAGAAAATAAATTAAAACAGAAGCATAACACTGTTATTACAAGAAAAACGATACCTTAAAAAATAGAAAAATGATACCTACGAACTGCTACTAAATTCACCATCCAAAAAAGTAACTTCCGTCATTCATCTTTGTCGCTCCTATCTCTCGGTCAATTTTCTACGACAAATTCACAAAATCAAAATCACGAGATCATTTTTATAGCCTATCGAATCAAAATCCACGTGTCCTTATGAATCGACGATGCTTTTCACACGATAAAATTAGGGCAAATCGAATAAATTGAGGAGCTCGAACGTTTCTGAAGATGATCGAACAAGAGAGATGTTTGAAAATCAAATCATGGAGTTAAATTCGCGCCGAATAAAAATTGAACGAGGAAAAAAAGCACGCGAGATAGAAGCGACGTGGAAGAAACGGAGCACGTGATTTAGGAAATTAAAATGTATTAGTGTATTGTCCTTCTGAGTAAAATTTTAGTGGGCTGTCCTTATGAATAAAAAAGCCCTTAATTTTGTCCTTGTGATTATTTTCCTGTATTTTAATCTATTTGATAATTTGAAAGTCATGATACATTTAGGCATATATTTATGGTATGCAGGTGCGAGTTTCTATAGTATAATATGATTATCTGATTTATCTTCATTATAGAATTATGATTAAAAACATTGCAGTTTTTCCTTTTTTTGAATTAGAGTTACTCAGTATTATAGTGTATACATAATATTAGCAAAGGGATATTAAAGTGTATACATAATATTAGCAAAGGGATATTAAAAGATGTGTTATTTTTGATATATGTGAAAATTGAATGTGTTTAACATTCCTTTTATTCTAACTCAATTACTTCTACATACACACAAAAAAATGGGCTTCATGACACGTGGCCATCTCGTCTTCAAACTTTTGCTTAAATATCTTATTAGAATATAAAAGATAGACATATTATGTAGTTCTATTTGTTTTTACCACATCAACAACTAGAACAATCAACTCCCACTTTAATTATATCTAATTCTTCACTCATTATTAGCAGTTGCAAGAACATGATTCTTAAACATAAAAATTATGTAACTACATTTCGTTGATTTCAAGATTTTATTTTTTTGAGCTTGTTCAGAAGGGAAACTGAACAGAGTCGTAAAACCCTCCCTAGTGCACCTATCCCGGTCCGCGAGCACCATATAAGTGGCTGGTCTTCAACATTTTTAAAAATTAGGCTAGATGCACACAATCGTAATCTATAAGAAAAACAATTTCATTGGAAATAAAAGAGCCTAAACGCTGCAAAAATTTGAAACCTTTTGCTAAGTAAAATAATCTGTTGTCACGTTCTATTTTAAGTGGATATTTTATTGAGATGCCTTCGTAAAGTGACTAGACTCAAACATATCATGTTTGGATCGACTTATATAAGGTACTTTTGGGCTTTTCAAAAGCCAAAACGAATATATTTTCGATTTCAAAAATATACTAGTAGTTTATGTAAGTCGATCCAAACAATGCATTAATACTTGTACCGTATTATTATCAGATGTTTCATGTCATTATGACGGTCCATCATTTTAGACAATTTAAACCGATAACAAAACCACATGTGTTTGACTCAAACAATCCAAAAAATAGACTACTATCAGGGTTTAATAAGAAAATAAGAATAGAAGAAAAACAATCACAATCTCATATAGCGGAATGGTAAAATATAGTACTTACATTAACAGTCCATAAAGTAGTTTTACAAAATACATCCGATCTTATTTCATAATATAATCAGATTTATGCAGTCAATAAACGTACCAAGTAATACATCAGAATAATACTAGTAAATGCGGTCGATCAATCTTCATCTTTAGAATGAAGGTTTGCAAATACTGAAATACTTAGGTTGAACTAAGCATAATGAAAAAAAATCATTTATAAGTTAAATCAATAGCATGAATTAAGGGCATAAATAACTTAAGAAGTGTTACAAGATTTTCTACCTCCTAAAGATCTGTTAAACTATCAATATGTAATAAGATATGTTATACATGTAATGTCTATCAATAAAGTATAATATTGAAAAATAGAGTTAAGGCATTACTCGTCATTTCCCTTTTCACATTTTTATAAGCATGCAAACCATGTAGATACTGTAACATCACATAAACTAGTAGTTGCCGGTGAGTTTCATATAAATAAAACAAAAATCATATTCACAATAGTGTTGTATAAGAAGAATAATAGATCGAATTTGAATTAAAAACTAAGAATTACTAAATCATGACAAATAATCTTTCGCAATCCTTGTTAATGGCGGCGGTGCAATCTTCATCATCTTCCCCTCCTTCCTCTTTTGCCTTCGACACAACCTTTCCACCTCTTCCATCTCGCCCTCCTCCCTCTAAACCCCCTGACCCACCTCCATCTCCAGAAAATCCCTCCTCCTTGTCAGATGCTTCTCCAGTTATCAATCTTGAGAATCCTTCGAGGGCTTCTTTTCCTTCGTTCGTTAAATCGGATTATGCTTCCCTATTCAGATCTACACCGTGCAACGTAGGATCGTATAAACCTATCCATTTTGATATCGCGAGAGATGGTAAAAGGAAATTAATTCCAGATCTTGTCAAGAAGGAAGGCCTCAACTATTGGAGCAATGTTTTGATTGGTTTTTTTTCTAGACGGTATGTTATCATTCCCGGTAGTATCTAATTACTTACATAGGCATTAGAAATTATTGAGGGAAGTTGATATTAAGTCGGATGGACAACATTTTTATGTCAAATTCTCCATGTGAGAATATTTTTCGATCTGATCGTATTTTTATTCGCGGTAGATGTTTATAATTTCAGTTTGGGCCCAATCACAAATTAAGAAAGTTCCTATATGGATCCATCTATATCGTATCTTAATGTTCTTTGGACTCTGATTGGTATAAATTGGTTAGTTAATCATATTGGTAGGATGATTTACTATGATACTAGTACCGAAAGAATGGATAGGTTTAGATATGCAAAAACCTTAGTGGAAGTGTCCCCTGAGTATCAATTACCTAAAACAATTGAAGTAGATGGCTTGGGTGATGTCTTTCCATCTGTGATAACTGGCTACGATTAGAAACCTAAGATTTGTACTTATTGTAAGATTTTTGGCCATGATTCCAAAAACTGTGAGTTAAATGCAAACAATAATGATGAGAACTCCAAGCAGTGAAGGCTAATTTGAAGGATTTTAATTAGGGCTGCACAAAGTATGGGTTGGGTCCGGTTGGACCAAGTACTACATCCGACCCGCATAGGTATGGGTTTAAGGAAGTTCAATCTGTATCCGACCCTATATGAGGTTGGATATGGGTCGGGTTGAAGTATGGGTTGGGTCAGGTTAAGTAGGGTTGGGTTGCTTGAATATAATAAAAAATTTAGAATAGAGGAATTTTTTTAAAAGTCGTATTAAAATATTCAGCATAATATATCATATTTTTGCTAGCATAATGCATTTAAAAAAACTGATTCATTAATAGATATATTTTATTAAAATTCATTGTAATACACATCATATAAAATTAATTTACTACATAGTAGAACTAGTGTTTCATTTTAAGATACATTCAGATGCACTTTAAAATATATTTGCCAAATTCTATCTAGTTTGAATTGACATGAAATATGTTTTTTTGTATATTTACTATAGAATACGTAAACATTATTCTAGGATTATACAATTCTAATTTTAAGTAGGTTGATATTAAATTTGTTTTATAATATAGTGTTGGGTTAGGTTAAAATAAGGTTGGGTTGAACAAATTATCAAACCCGGCCCGTATGTAGTATGGGTTACATATTGTAACCTATATCCGAGTCGAACTAGGATGGGTTGAGTTGGGTTAATGTGTGTTGGGTCGGGTTGGTGGGTTGGGTCGGGTTGGATATGGGTTGTGTGCAGCCCTAATTTTAATGATGAAGAGCATGTGAACTTTTGTAAGCCTAATAAAAATTACCATGCTTATGTTAATTATGGTAAATGGACAAATGTCCGTACCAAGAAGAAGAAGAAGTATTGGAAGAAGGCTATAGGTAATAATAGGACAAATGCCACCAGTACTGCTGCAGTAGGAAACATAGATGAGAATCCTTTTGCTAATTTAGACAATAATAGGGGTGATGTTAATGAAGTTAATGGTTCACATGTTTGTGATAGTGATGGCGTTGTTCGAGATGTGGTTAACAAGGATTATTCAGAACCAAATATGAGTGTTAACCATGAGGAAGATGTCGCTGTTATTAAGGATGTGGGTACGTCTTCAAATGTGGCGACGAGGAGGATAATGTTATTGGGAACTTATTTGATGAGAATAATGATCATTTGAATAATGCTCAAGAGACAACAGTGTACACTTCTATTTCATATTCTACATGTTTGAGTTCAGCAACCTCTACTTCTTGCACTGATTTACTTGCCTATGTTTCTTCTAATGCTGGCACAATGTCTTGTTCTTCTACCTACAACCATTGTTCACCTTCATTAGCCAGTTCTTCATCGAATGAACCTTCAGTTATGTCAAGTGCAACTAAGTCTGGTGCGAAGCAGTTGTCCTCGTACATTGGTAGCAAATCTGCTAATGATAATTCATGTATGTCGATTTTTGCTGCTTCTTGTGGTTCATGAGTACCAATGCTGTTAATTCAACCACTTTTAGATCAACTCCTATTGCCACTAAATCCTACACTTCAGCACCTATATCTTCTTCACGCTCGCAATCTTCCCCTTATGATAACTTGAAACCTCCCTTAAACTTTTAGCTACCACCACCAAATGTAACAGGATCAGGTCTGACTTTTGCTGTTGTTAACTCTGCTCTGCTATCCATTGCGGTGCCCACAAGCTCGCTTCCATCACTAAATACAAAGATAAAAAACTGAAAGGAAAGTTCTGGGCTGATGATGATCTTGATGAAGGGATTGATTATGGCCCAGAGGATGTGATGCCTCTCGGTAGTAAACTGAAAACTACAAGACGACATACGTGAAAAAATCCAATGTACGATCCTACTATCACTTGATGTGTACATTGGTGAAGTAGATGTAGCTTTTGAAGTTTAATGCACTTTGCGTCTGCAAGGAAAAATGAAGTGATATGCTGCTTTGGTACTGCAAGGCAAGGAAATTAGTTATAAACTTTAGTTTTAGTTATGTATGCAAAAGGCATGTGAGTCATTAATGTATGGTGAGGGTCTAAGTGAGATATGTATAGCTGTGTAGTTATAGTTTCGATATTATTGTAAACTGTATTTATCTCATTAGTAATAAAATTTTATGTAACAACCCACATTCTACGGATTGGAGGATCATGGAATGTTTATTTTATTTTCATACAAAGTCGTATGGTCATATAACTTTAGGAAACAACTATTGGAGTCATTTCCCACGTTCACGATTTTTACCCATTTTTAAATGATTGTTTTACCCCTGGCAAATCTTGTTTCGCCTTAATGGGTTTTGACCTAAAACCACTTCCATTAGATTCGGATGATGGTTTACCTTTCCGTAGAGTGGTTACATTAATCAAATGGGCTTATCGTTTGGGAGATATGGCTAAAATAAGGTTTGAAAGATGAAAAACAACTTAATTGGATTTAATAGGGTGATTAGTGCTAGGCCCATAACCCGTTTCGGGATTAGGGTTATGGGAGGGCTGAAAGGAGTAGAGAATGATTCCTTTTCATTTTCTCAGTCGCCACAAACATTTCTCTAACCCTAATAATGGCCTCCATCTTCCAAATCTCTCTTTAATCTCTTTCTAAACACATATTAGCCAAATCTACATCAAATTAAGGCAGATTAAAATAGAAATCGAGATAGAGCTGCTGGAATACATTGGGATCCATGCCAAATCAGTTAAAGTTTCAGATCTGAAATTTATTTGTGGCTAAGATTAGTGGTTAGCATGTTTATTCACTAACTGTGACTAATTAGGGGTGATTAGTGATAATTAGCGAAATTATGATTTAGAAAAATATGGAAAAGTATGTAAAAATTCTAAAATATTATTTTATGTCACTGATATAAATTTGGGTTAATTTGGATTACGTATCCCGGAATTTAGGGGATTAAGGGGAAAATCATGGATTTGGGTATGTTTGATCCTAGATAACACATGTGATTGATGTGTTAATGTTTCTGGTTGATTCCACATGTTGTTACTACTATTTGGTATGATCTATAATTGCATAGGAAAGTTAGAATGGTCGAAAACACTGTCGAGAGGCGAAAAATGATTTGCAGGAAATTGGTGCAGGCTATGGGTCGAGCGATCGACCCTTATGTCCGAACCCCACGTGATGTTCGACTTACCCCTATGGGTCGAGCGACCGACCCTATATAAAGTGTTCGACCGACCCTTATTATGCATGATCGATCGACCCTTTCATATATGCATGTTCAACCGACCCTATATGCATGTTCGATCGACCCTATACATATACGCATGTTCGACCGACCCAGTGGTGTATGTTCGACCGACCCAATGGTGCATGTTCGATAGACAAATGATGCATGTTCGACCGACCAGGGATGCATGTTCGACCGACCAAGAATGCACGTTCGACCGACCCATGAAGGATGAACGACCGAGATGACCGTAAACTCTTCTGAAGAATGATTCCAATCCAACTAAACCCGAGATGCAAAGGAAGTCCAGATGAGAAGTGATGGCTCAAGGTCCAAATGAGGACCGACGGGTTAACTTCTAAAGTTGGGCTTTGCTGCGGGACGTGTGCAAAGGGTTTATCGATATCTATAACTTTGGTTCACTATTGAGAGGGGGCATTGACAATGAACTTGTGCGGTGGGTCAGAGGTTGTATGGAGTCGAACTCCATCAGGGCCCTCAAGGGCAAAGTGGTCATAGTGATAGTTGGACGGGGTAGGACTCCGTCATGGCCCTAATAGTTCTGGTGATCAAAGCGGTGGATATCGTATGCTTTACATGTTGAGTAAGAGACGTAAGGATGATTGCTAAGTTTGATGTTTGCTATCACCATACACTCCCATTTTACACTTTATGTTAGTGTTACCTTAGAGTATTGTACACCTTGTTGGGATAACTCTTTGGTTGCAGGTCCAGGTTCAGTTATGATTATTTATGCCTGTTATTTCTTTATTTTGTTGTTATCACTCATACCAGACTTTTGTCTGACCCAGAGTTTTATGTCTCTTCTTATTACTCTGAGTGCTCCTAAACGATATCAGACTAGAGATAGGTTAGGTGGTTATGCATGAGTAGCTACCCGAAGATGAGCAGGAAGCTTCCACGTACTATTTACATATATTCTCCCTGTGTTGTTACTAGTCACTACTCTGGGCATTAGTGGTGTACCTTTTCTATTTTGCTTTAGAGACAGTATTTTGATGTTGTAATAATGGTTTGGATCATAAGCTGTATTTTGGATTCCGCTACTCTGATGGATACAGTTTAGTTTTCAGCTTATGCACTGTCTCGCCTGTTTTATATCAAGTTATGTTACTATTATATTTAATTCCATGCGCTGTAAGATATACTACAGGTTCTTAATGATTCATAGTTTCAAATCCCTTTCTTTTGACGACCTTCCCATGCTAGTTGGACATTGGCACAACGCATTTCGTAGAAATGTCGGTTGGTGCTGAGCGGGCCGTCACACTTGGTATCAGAGCCTAGGTTGCATAGTTTAATCTAGGGGAAGACATCAGGGAGAGATAATATACATGTATGAGAGTGCATATTTGTGATATTTTGGTTTTCAAAAGCTATATATATACACACTATTAGTATATCTAAGGATGAAGCCGCACTGCACTAACACCACTATGGAGATGGTTAATCGTTTTCTCTTTATAGATTGAACGATGAGCCGATATATGAGGAGTACGGGTTCAGGGGCCAACAATGGGAGTGTCCCTAACATGAGGATGATGTTTACTGCCTTCGTGCGAGAGATGCTTAGGAAGAAGTTCCTAATGCTACTAACGGTGGTGGTGTAGTGGTGCAGGCGCCTAGAGCCGAATACACCAAGCTCGGCAAGGATTATACTATTCTTAGTGGAAAGTCGTTCCACAGAACGGAATCGGCTACGGATGTTCAAGATTAGCTTGATAGTCGTGAGCGCATCTTTGAGGATTTGGGAATCGATGATGCAATGAAAAGAAAGTTAGCATCGCGTCAACTTCAAGGACGGGCTATGAATTGGTGGGATGCTATTAAAGCAGCTACTCATGAGGATTTAGTTACTTGGAATCAGTTTAAGACTCGCTTTAGTGACAAGTTTATCCCAGCTGCTCAGAAATCAGAATTGTTTAGAAAACTCTTGGAGCTTAAGCAAAATGGTAGGGCAGTCTCGGAATATATTGCTGAGTTTGATACTTTATCGAAGTATGGATTATCTCTTATCGATACTGCCGAGAAGAAGAACGAGAAGTTCATAACTGGCTTAGATGGGTACTTGGGGGAAAGACTTATAAACCACATCGATGAGACATTCGAATCTATTATGGAGAAAGCATTGAGATCAAAGAGCCTTTACCCTAAGTCGAAGACCGAGGTTGCATCTGCAGGAGAGCCAAAACCAGAGGTAAGCGGTGGAGGCAAGAATAATTCACATAATAAAAGGAAATAGAACCAAACCAAGGATGGTCAGAAAAAGAAGAAAAAGATGTTGAGTGCTTTAGCTGTGGCAAGAATGGCCACTATGCCAAAGATTGTCGAGCAAAGCCAGCGGACAGGATGTGCTACAATTGCGGCTAGTGGAACATCACAAGGATATATGTCCACAACCTCCTAAAGAGAAGTAGATTGTGAAAGCTTATGTTATCAACGTTGTTCCTTCCTCGTCGAATGCCCAAACTGCGGCATAGAAAGGAAAGGGTGTCGTCATTCAAGGTATGCTTCCATTTATGATGTTCCTGTTTGAGTACTGTTTAATATTGGGGCTTTCCATTCCTTCGTATCTAGTGACTTGGTAGATAAGTTGGAATTGGAACCCGAGATTTTCAATAGACCTTTAGTTGTGACAAACCCGATTGGTGGTTCGACTAGCCTTAGTATGATTTGTTGTAATTTGGTCTTATCGAGTCATGGATGCATGTCTGTTTGTGATTGCTTTGTTTTGGGCTTTACAGGATTTGGCATTATTTTGGGAGTCGATTGGTTCCAAAGATACGGGTGGTGGAGACTGTGAGGGGTCTTCGGTGACAATTAGAGCGGATGATAGGCGGAGGATAATGTTTGGTTGCCTACCTAGTGATAGCTAGTTTTCTAAATTCCCTCGACATCCCGCATGATGAATCGTTAGATGTGCCTACTGCTGGCGAGTATCGGGGAAGTGACCGGACTTCCACCATACCGAGAGATCGAGTTTTATATTGATCTAGTGAAGGATGTCAGGCCTATAGTGATGCCTCTTCGTCATATGGCGCCAAGGGAGCAGCGAGAGCTCGGGGTGCAAGTAAGCGATCTTTTGAAGAAGGGATTTATCCAAAGAAGTGTTTCCGAGTGAGGAGCACCAGTTGTATTTGCTACCAGGGCCGAATGGTTCCCTTCGATTGTCTACGGACTACCGCGAGTTGAATAAGGTGACGAGGAAGAATAAGTACCCTCTTCCGCGGATAGACGATTTGTTTGATCGGTTGAATGGAGCGAGAGTGTTCTCCCAGTTAGATCTCGCGACAGGTTTTCATTAGCTCCGAGTAGCAGTTGACAGTATATCTAAAACGACATTTCGAGTGCCGTCCAAATTGTATGATTGGTTGGTCATGCCATTCGGGTTTACCAATGCACCAGCATATTTTGTGGATCTTATTAATAGGGTATTCAGGGATCAATTGAGTAAGTTTGTCCTTGTGTTTGTGGACGATATCTTAGTTTATTCAAGGACGGAGGGAGAACACATTTGAGGATAGTGGTGAAGGAGTTGAGAAAACACCAATTGAAAGAGAAATTTTCTAAATGTCGCTTCTGGAGGAGGGAAGTGAGGTTCTTGGCCCATGTTGTTTCAAAGAATGGTATTGCCATGGACCCTATGAAGGTGGCTACGGTGCAAGATTGGTCTACACCCAAGAATTCAACGAATATGGGAAGTTTCTTGGGGTTAGCTGGATATTATCATAAGTTTATCCAAGACTTCTCCAAGATAGCAGCAAAGTTAACTCAGTTGACCAAGAAGAATCAAGCTTTTTCTTGGGACAGAAGGTGCGAGAATGCATTTAAGAGCCTAAAGAAGAAGTTAACATGCACACCAGTGTTACTTATTCCTAAGGGGTACGAAGAGATGACGGTATACATGGATGCTTGTGGTACTGGACTAGGTGCTGTACTGATGCAATAAGGTAGGGTTATAGCTTATGCTAGTCGGCAACTGAAACCTCATGAGAAAAGATATCTTACCCATGATTTGTAATTGGCAGCAATTGTGTTCGCGTTAAAGAAGTGGAGACATTATCTCTTGGGAGAAAGATTTGAGTTGTTTACCGAAGTCGTTAAAGTATCTTTTCTCTCAAAAGGATTTAAATCTTCGTCAGTAGAGATGGTTAGAGTTCTTGGCTTCATATAATTTCAATATCGCATACACACCCGGGAAAGGCAATGCGGTGGTTGATGCATTGAGTAGGAGACATGCCAGTTTAGGGGCTATGTTCCATGAATGGAAGCAACTTCAGTATATCGCGGGGTATGATTTCAGAGCTAAGTACGAATTGGATCTAGAAATGTTAGCAAGTTTGACGATTAGACCGACTTTGATTGGGCGGATTGGCTCTAGTCAGAGGGACATTCCTAACCTACTGGAAATCATCTTCAAGGTGGAGATGGGTACCGACGGTGAGGAGATAAACAAGTATGGACTTGATTGAGAGGGATGGCTCCGAAAGAATGGGAGACTAGTTGTACCCAACGTTAATAGATTGAGAGATGAAGTTGTTAGAGAGTGTCATCACTCGAAACTGACTATACATCTCGATGCTAACAAAATGTATTGAGACATGAAGCAGACCTACTATTGGGAAGGGACGAAGAGAGACGTTGGGAAGTTTATATCCAAGTGCATGAATTTCCAGTTAGTTAAAACCGAGCAAAAGAAGCTTATTGGTTTATTGCAACCATTGGAAATTCCTGAATGGAAATGGGAACAAATCTCAAAGGATTCTATAGATGGTTTACCAAGGACTAGATCAGGTCATGATAGCATTTGGATGATTGTAGATCGATTGACTAAAAGTGCATGGTTTGTACTGGTCAAGTCGAAAGAACGACAGCTAAGTTAGCGGACTGTATATGAAGTGGGTAGTGAGATTTCATGGAGTACCTAAAGGTATTGTGAGTGTCCGAGATCCATTATTTACTAGTGGGTTTTGGAAGAGTTTACAAGAGGCTTTAGGGTCAGAATTACATCTCAGTACCGCATATCATCCTCAAACCGATGGTTAAACGGAGAGGGTGAATCGTGTATTAGATGATCTCTTGAGAGCTTGTATATTGGATTTTGGAGGTTCATGGGATTACCATTTGCATGTGTTTGAGTTCACATATAATAATAGTTATCAGTCCAGTATCGGTATGGCTTCATTTGAAGCTTTGTATGGAAGACCGGGCAATTCACCATTATGTTGGTTGGAAAGTGGTGAGAAATTTGTGCTTGGGCCAGATGTAATAAGAGAAATTTCGAATAAGATTAAGGTTATTCAACAGCGAATGAAGGCTGCCCAAGATAGGTAAAAGAGTTACGCTGATAAAGGACAAAGAGATTTGAAATTCTCCGTTGGCAACCTGGTATTCGTCAAAATTTCTCCGTTGAAGCATGTAATTCGATTCGATAGAAGAGGTAAGTGGCACCAAGGTTTGTTGGCCCATTTCCAGTTTTCGAATAAGTTGGGAATTTATTGTATAAAGTTGGATTTCCTAAAAAGATGGCGCGAGTTCACGACGTATTTTATGTTTCCCAGTTAAGGAAGTTTGTGCGCGATTCTGATATGACTATTTCACCAAATCAAAAGGATGATATCGAGGTAGAATCCGAGGCAGTTGCGTGCTGCTGGACAATTCGTATTTTCGTACACGATACGAAACAACTTCGAAGGAAGACAGTGGAACTAGTCAAGGTCCAGTGAGGCGATAATAAGAATGAATGTACTTGGGAAACAAAGGAGAGTATAAGGAAGTCATATCCAGAACTCTTTGTCTGGTAAGATTTTAATTATGATATAGTTATTCCCTTATTAGTAAACCACATGCTAGGATAGGCTTGATGTGTTGTTATGTATGTTTGATTGTTTGTAAATGGCTGATAGGCATGCGGGTGTACCACTGTATGTTTTGGTTAAGGAATTTCGGAGGCGAAATTTCTTATGGGGAGGATAGTGTAACGTCGTTTTGCCCTCGACGAATCTTGTTTCGCCTATAACTTTTGATTGGTAAGAGTTTTGACCTGAAACCACTTCCATTGGATTTGGATGATGGTTTACCTTTTCGTAGAGTGGTCATATTAATCAAACGAACTTACCGTTTGGGAGATATGGCTGAAATAAGGTTTGAAAGATGAAAAATAGCTCAATCGGGCTTAATAAGGTGATTAGCAGCTAGGCCCATAACCCATTTCGGGATTAGGGTTATGGGAGGGCTGAAAGGAGTTAGAGAATGATTTCTTTTCATTTTCTCAGCCGCCAGAAACATTTCTCTAACCCTAGTAATGACCTCCATCTTCCAGATCTCTCTTTAATCTCTTTCTGAACACATATTAGCCAAATCTACATCAAATTAAGGCGGATTAGCATTAAAATCGATATAGAGCTACCAGAATACATTGGGATCCGTGCCAAATCAGTTAGAGTTTTGGATCTGAAATTTATTTGTGGCTAAGGTAAGTGGTTAGCATGCTTATTCACTAATTATGACTAATTAAGGGTGATTAGTGATAATTAGCGAAACCATGATTCAGAAAAATATGTAAAAATTCTAAAATATTATTTTATATCACTGATATAAATTTGGGTTAATTTGGATTAAGTTCGCTAATCCAGGAATTTAGGGGATTAAGGGGAAAATTATGGATTTGGGTATGTTTGATCCTAAATAACACATGTGATTGAGGTTTTAATGTTTTTCGTTGATTCCATATGCTGTTACTACCCTTTGGTATGATCTACGATTGCATAGGAAAGTTAGAATGGTCAAAAATGTCGTCGAGAGACGAAAAATGATTTGCAGGAAAATGGTGCAGGCGATGGGTCGAGCGACACCGACACTTATGTCTGAACGGACCCCCACGTGATGTTCGATCGACCCCAATGGGTCGAGCGACCGACCCTGTATGAAGTGTTCGACAGGCCCTTGTATATGCATGATCGACCGACCCTTTCATATATGCATGTTCGACTGATCCTTCATTGTATGTTCGACCGACCCTATATGCATGTTCGACCGACCCTATGCATATATGCATTTTCGACTGGCCCAGTGGTGTATGTTCGACCGACCCTGTGGTGCATGTTCGACACCAATGATGCATGTTCGACCGACCAAGGATGCACGTTCGATCGACCCATGAAGGATGAACGGCCGAGATGACCGTAAACTCTTCTGAAGAATGATTCTAATCCAACTAAACCCGAGATGCAAAGGAAGTTCGGATGAGAAGTAATGGCTAAAGGTCCAAATGGGGACCGACGGGTTAACTTCTAAAGTTGGGTTTTGCTGCGGGACGTGTGCAAAGGGGTTATCGATATCTATAAATTTGGTTCACTATTGAGGGGGGGGCATTGACTATGGACCGGTGCGGTGAGGTCAGAGGTTGTATGGAGTCGAACTCCATCGGGGTCCCCAAGGCAAAGTGGTCATAGTGATAGTTGGACAGGGTGGGACTTTGTCATGTCCCCAATAGTTCTGGTGATCAAAGTGGTGGATATCATATGCTTTACACGCTGAGTGAGAGATGTAAGGATAGGCTATGTTTGATGTTTGATGTTTGCTATCACCATGACATGCACACTCCCATTTTGCACTTTATGTTAGTGTTACCTTAGAGTATTGTACACCTTGTTGTGCTAACTCTTTGTTTGCAGGTCCAGGTTCAGGTGTGATTACTTATACTTGTTATTGCTTTATTTTGCTGCTATCGCTCATACCAGACTTCTGTCTGACCCAGAGTTCTATGTCTCTTCTTATTGCTCTGGGTGCTCCTAAACGAGCAGACTAGAGACAGGTTAAGTGCTTATGCACGAGTAGCTGTCCGGAGACGAGCAGGAGGCTTCCACATGCTATTTACATATATTCTTCCTATGTTGTTGCTGGTTACTACTTTGGGCACTAATAGTGTACCTTTTCTATTTTTCTCTAGAGACAGTATTTTGAAGTTGTAATAATGGCTTGGATCATAAGCTATATTTTGGATTCCACTACTCTGATGGATACGGTTTAGTTTTCAGCTTATGCACTGTCTCGCTTGTTTTATATCAAGTTATGTTACTATTGTATTTTATTCTATGTGCTGTGAGACATACTACAGGTTCTTGATGATTCATAGTTTCAAATCCCTTTCTTTTGACGACCTTCCCGTGCGAGTTATACATTGGCACAACGCATTTCGTAGAAATGCCGGGTAGTGCGGAGCGGGCCGTTACATTTTATGTCGCCTTCCAAAAAAACGTATCGTATAAGGATAACCATATGAAAAAGCATGTGAGGCAAAGCTAAGATAGGATTCTACCAGTTTATTCATGCTGGTTAATCTAACTCTTAACGGTTGACCACGTTCATTCCTCTAAAATCAAATTAAATCAAAGGTGCACCAATAGAATCAAACATTAAGATAGTAATATGATTGAAGGATGTTAGCTAACGCAGTTAGCCCCTTGGCCAGTCCATAGAGCTTTTATTTTAGTCATTTCAAATTGGCACAAGTGTCGGAGCCATCCATCATCATTCTATTACTTCACTACAGCAAATGTTCGTTGATTCAACCGTTTCGATATGGATAATATCCTTCATGTATAGTGTTGTTAAAATGGTTTTGGTATTGATAGAGAATATGTCAATAACCATTCCTCGACCCTTAAAAAACAAAACATCCATTTTACTCACCTTTTTTTCATTTAAATTCAAGGACATATCATAATTACATTTCAAAATTATCACTATTTAAAGAAAACAAATTTAATTTAATATAGTTTCGAGTTTACAACATCAATTTAAATCACTTTTAAATCCATTTTAAAATAAATTGAACTTCAGATTTCAATTTAAAACACACGAGAACATCATATTCAAAATTCAAACAAGTTTATATCTCAAATTCCAACTCAAAGTAAATAGAACTTCAAATTTAACTTGAACGGATTTATACTCCACAATTTGATTTACAAAAATTACAAATTTAATTTCAAGTAAAATTTAAACTTCAAATTCCAATTTAAACATATTTAAATTTCAAATAATTAAAATTTTAAACTTCAATTTAAAATAATTTGAATTTAAGATTCTGATTTAAAGTAAGTTTAAACTTCATGTCTAGTTAATTATTTTCTGGTCGTATGTAATTGTTATCGCCCTACGTGGTGTGCCATGAAATTCGTAGTTTAGTTAATTTAGCTAGCTCTGGAGCTATAATCTAGGATAGATGCAGTGGGTGGACCATTATAAAAACTGTATGTAGTGGATGGTCCACTTTAAAAACCGAACTAGCAGTCTGGCCATTTGCCAAACTCCTATACTTACTGTTATTATTATTTGTTATAATAATAAGTGTTACGAATCACTATAAAAACCAGTCGGCTTAGCCAAAATGCTCTTCATATTCCAATATAAAAAAAAATCAAATTTTGATTTAAACAACTTTAATTTCAAATTAATAAAAATTAAGCTTTAAACTTCAATTTAAACAGGTTTATATTTCAAACTTGCTTTGCAGCCGATTTATAATTCAAATTCAATTTATAAAAAAATAAATTTAAATTCAATCTAAAACATATTTAAATTTCAAATTTCAATTTAAACTAAATTCAATCTAAAACATATTTAAATTTCAAATTTCAATTTAAACTAGTTTAAATTTTAAATTTTAATTTAAAATAAAATCATTTTAAACAATTTCAAAACTATAAATTCAAATTACAAAATTTTAAACCTTTTACATAATTCAATTCTGATAAACTCAGATTCAAGCTAATTTCTCTAATACAATTTTATTAAAAAATTCAAATTTCAAATTTTAAAACTATTTCATTCAAATAATTCAATTTTAGCTTCAGATTTGAACTTTAAAATTTTAGCATTTATAATTTCAAAATAATTTTATTTGAACAAATTTAGTGTTTATTATTTAATTTTATATCATAGGGACAAGTGATTTTTAAAATTTTCAATTATATAAGTGCATATCGTTTCAACCTGTATTTAAATGTCATATGCATGTACCATTTCAACCTATATCTTAGTACATATGTTTTTTGGTATGGTTGGTGTGGTCGGTTTTTATAGTGTTCCGTAACACTTTTTATTATAACAAATAATAAATGGTGTATACTCCTTTTGTCTCCAATTCCAATCGCATGTACGCTTGGGTAGTTGCTGAGTCTTTTGCTTATGCTCCGTTTTTAACCTCCTCTTCAGCATCCATAACGTTAAAAAAACCTTGGATTTGGGGTAAAACATCAAGAATTTGTGTTACCATTATGGTGATCGATCTCACAAGATTGCGAATTACAGAGAGCCTACGAAGTGTTTTACTCATGGTTATTTTGGTCATAAAAGCTCTTTGTGTTCTTTATTTCTTCTAGTTTTCAAAGGTAAAAACCTTTTGAGTAATCATTGTTTTCGTTTTTGTCTGTATCTTTTATTAATCAAGAGATGCTCCTAGATCTATTTTCTAATTCTTTAACTTCTGAACGTATCTATTTAATAAAATTCTATAGTACTTTGATTTTTTACACAATGCAATTCTATTTGAAATTTTTCCTAAATCGATTTTGACTGATTCGAGTGTTTTTCCAGCACTGCCTAAGCCTTTAACCCTCAAAGAACATTGTTTTCGTCTTTGCTTATCCTTCTTGCTCTTGAAAAGTATATTTTTCGAGTTGTTTTCCTAATGGCACTGGTGACTCATTGCTGTTTGATAAATTTCTTTTTCGCTTTGATGTTTTTAATTTAGTTATAATCTCTAGAAATAATTTTAAATTCTTATGTAATTCCTCGTTTGAATCTCTGTGTAATTCTACCAATCTTGGTGGCAATCTCGTGAATTCTTCGGCTGTAGTTTTTTCCTCCTCCAAAGAGCAGTTTCCAAAATATGTCTTTTCTTCTTCTGGTCCCATTTTAGTTAAACCTGACCCTCCAAAAGATGATACCAGCTAGGAAAATATATTGATGGAAATTGGGTTATGTAGGGAGTGTGCCAGTTTCTAACAAATATGATCCTCTGGTTAGTTTGGATGGATTAGAGAACATGGAATAAGCGGAATCAATTATTTTAGAACAAGAGGAGCCTGATGATTGTGTGCATGAATTCTCTAATGTGTTAGATTTCTGTTTTGGTGATGATGGAGATTTTTTGACAAAACAAGAGAATTCTGATGTGTTTACTTATAACCATTTTGAGCTGCTCATGGAAAAAGAAAGGGAAATCAATATAGAGAAGTGCTCGACAGATATTTGTATTGGGTCCGCTAGTTCTATTTTAGATATGAGCTCCTCGAATAAAGTAGGAAAGTTGATGTTCGAGAAGATGTCGGTTTTGGGGGAGTGGTGGTGTCTGATGTTGTCAGGAGTTGTTCATTTATTCTTCATAGCTGATGATGATTTATACCCAGTTTTCATTCTTCCCTGGAATGCTCCAATGAGAGGTATGGCTTCTTATAAGGTGTACTGTTTTGATAGCCAGTATTTGATCTTTACATTATTTTAGCCATGTTTGGTGGACAAGACCATTACGGATAAGTTAAGTTGTGATGGTGGATTTATGGTTAGTGTTGGGGATGGATCGGTTGATATAGTTCAGGGTAGTTTGAATGGATTTGGGTGTAAAGCTTCTAATGTAGGAATAAGTGATCGATCAACTACAGATGATGTTTATGTTGATAGTTTCAAGAAGGTCATTAGTGTTAAACTGCATTCTATTGGCCCTAAGTATTCAACAATTAGCATCAATTTTGTTAATACTGGTGTTGAGGATGGATTTGTTGATGATTTTATTGATGAACGTATCGTTGAAGGTATTGGTGTAAATGGGTTGTCTCGTTAGCATTGTGACGATAACGGTGATGGTATCAGTGTAGTTGAGCTCATAAGTGGAAGATGCGCAGATGGTAATATTGGTGTTCAAAATGATTTTAATGTCGGTAGCGATGGGGTTTCTGTGGTATAGTATGGTAATGTTAATACCATTGTTGATAATTTGCTATTTGTTGACAATTCTGGGCTATCTCCAGTGCGTGTGATGAATCTGCCAAAAAGGTTTCAGCAATCAAGCCTGATCGAGTTAGACTTGTTGAAGGTACCAATGTAGATGGGTTATATTGTGACTATTATATTAGCCATAATGTTGATGGTACAAGTAGAGATGAGCTTATTAGAGGTGAAAATGGTAACACTGATGATCAAAATGATGTGAATGTTGACAATGATGGGGTTTCCTCCATAGTACAGTATGTTAGTGTAAATGGGATGTCTCGTTATCATTGTGACCATAACGGTGATGGTATCAGTGTAGTTGAGCTCATAAGTGATAGTTGTGCAGATGGTAATATTGGTGTTCAGAATGATTTGAATGTGGACAGCGATGGGGTTTCCATGTTACAGTATGGTGGTGTTAATATCATTATTGATAATGGGATCTTTGTTGATAATTCTGGGTTATCTCCAGTGTGTGATGAATCTGCCAAAAAAATTCAGCAATCAAGCCTGGTCGAGTTAGGCTTGTTGAAGGTACCAGTGTAGATGGGTTATCTTGTGACCATTATATTAGCTATAATGTTGATGTTATCAGTAGAAATGAGCTTATTAGAGGTGTAAATGGTAACACTGATGATCAAAATGATGTGAATGTTGACAGTGATAGGGTTTTGTTCCATAATACAGTATGTTAGTGTAAATGTTGACAGAGATGGTAATACTAGAAATATGTCTACTCCAATGTTTATAAAGAAAAAGAGGAACGGTAGTATAAATGCTTATACTTGGGTATCCACGGCAGTACACTCTGATATTTCGAGTGTTGTGAGACGGAGTGCTAGGGTCAGCAGTAGATGTTCGAGTCCTTCATCTAGCTTGCATTCAGGCATGACTCCACAACTTATAGTATTTATAGCCCTTCTATGCTTTGTGATTTATCTTCTGCACCTTTACACTTTTTAGCTAAAAATTATGGCTTTATTTTCTCTGACATTGATATAGAGATAGATTTTATTAGAAATAAAGAACTCGAGAGGCTTAGATTTATTAATAAATGAAGATAATTAGTTGGAACGTTAGAGGTCTGAACTATTGTATCTAACAATTCTTTGATTTTTGTTTGATGACACAAACATATATTTATTATTATAAATGTGTTTGTAATTGTACTGTTATACTACATCACAAACATAATAATATTTATATTTAAATAGAATACTACTGCACAAGAATTTAAACTGTATTTTATTTAAATATAATATTTTATTTCAACATTTTAATAGTACAAATTTATAACTCCACTATTTGTACATTTCATTGAAATACAACACATTTCATTTCATATTAAATTTCATACAATGCTTCTCACTATTGTTCACTCAACTACATTTCACACTGCTGTACGAACTCATATACATTAACACACTCACTACAGTTCACTCAGTCGCTTATACAGTTACACTCATATACACGTGTCTTCTGTCTTCTACCAGCATCACAGTCAGTCCAGTCTTCTGTTTACCTGTCACAAAAGAAATACACAGTAAAGTGGAACAAAAACATTTTAAATTCTAGCAGATATAAATTTATTTGCCTTAGAATTCTGGTGGGTTTCTCATCATTTTTCATGACTTGATTGATTTATATATACATCATCTGTAGTGCTCATATATATATATATATATATATATATTCATTCTATGGACGTGCACTATACATGTATACACATACATGTGTATGTATATACACATATTTCTGCGCAAAGGCAATATGGTCAGCATTGGACAAATATATCAAGAGGGTGTGTTCAGGTGAAGCCCGACACACGTGCACAGTGCATGGGTCAGGTATCCGTGAACACACATGCACTGAGGAACGACCAAGCTCGACCCAGTGCAAGTGCATGAGCATGGACCAAAACGAATGGTCGAGCGGCAATGGTAAATGGATAGTGCAACAGTTGATTGCAAGTCAATACTCAAGTTTGAAGTTTAAGTGCAACAAGTTTTAAACAGGGTCGAGTACAAGGCAGCACAATCAAACGACACTGCACAACAATCCAAGGATTGATACATAGGACTGCTCGAGCATGGTCAAGCCAATGTACACACAAAATAATCAAAGCAACATGGCAGCTCGAATTTATATTGGCAAGACTGTGCGAACATGCAAATAAAATGGCAATACTGAAAATGTCGAGGCACACAACAATGGCAAGTGCAAATTATTTTCATGCACAGGACCACAAACTGACAAGGTCAGAGGCGTGTACAAGCATCTATGTGAAAATTCATGAACAAGGTAGTTTTCAAATTCAAGTGTACTCATGGACACATCAGATTCACACAAGACATCGAGCCAGTTTAAAAATGCAGCAGCATATGGAAAATTTTACATGCACAAGCCAGTGTGCGTAAATCATCTCATGGCCAAGATAGTCGAGTACAAGTGTGCAAACTCAAGAATGACATACAATAGTAATATCAAAGATTCAGGCAAAAGCAGGATGGACAAGTTGAGCAAAGAAGAAGCTCAAGGTTGTACAAGCAGTTCAAGTGTCCAAAATAAACAAGTTAGGGTCAAGAAAAGGAAATGTAAGGATACATGATCAAGCAAAACTACCAACATGAATGGCACAACAAATTCATGGATAATACAAGCTACAACAACACATCAAGTTAAAGGGTAGTATATGTTCTTATCAAGTAATTAAATCTGCTCAACAGTTATGCACGACAAAGTCAAGTGTAGCATCAGTTCAAATCAAGGATGCTAATCATGCAAAGGAAATCACAGTGCTTTTTTTGGACAAACTGTTTTCATTTTTTAAAACATTCATTTTGAAAAGAATGGTGTAGAAAATCATGCAATTTTTCAGGAATCAAAATGGCAAGAAGAAATATTTGTTTCTAGGTCTAAACAAGTTTATTTTGGCAAGTTTTTTTTTTTGGTTTGAAATCATAGTCTGCATACAAGAAAATATTCTTGGAAGAAAAATTATTTCATAAATCTTATGTCATTGTTATTGAGATGTTCAAAATGGTTCGGAAACAGCTCAAGAAATTAAAGTGTAATTTCTATGCCAATTGCCTTGGATTTCATGGCATGTAATCAATGAATCCATCTCGGCCAAATTTAACAAAAGAAACTCATAAATCACGCAAGGATTTTTCAAGGGGCCACATATACATTAAAATTGGGTTCCTGTTTTCAGTCTCAAAAATCACGGCAAGTTATAGAGGAAACCAAAGCCAAAAATCTCATAAGAAATTAGATGTGTCATATGTGGAAATTAGAGTGATTATAAGACTATATAATACTATTTAAACACATAATACATCACTAGCAAACATCATCGACAAACCACCAAGAAAAAATCATTTCGAAGACAAATTGAAGAATCAATTCAAAAGAACTCATAGAGATTCATGTTTTTCGATCGATCAAGGACCCAAATCATTCGACCAAGGCTATCAAATAATCAGAGCTTCAAATTAATCAAGAGGAATCAATTTGACGTCGAGATTTGGGAATTTCGGCAAAACCCTAAATTGTTTTTCAAACGACCATCATTTTTGTTTGGGAGAGGACTTAGGAAAAGAATATTATAAAGGGTCGGCCTGTTTTCTTTATTTAAGAAGCTAGGGTTCAGTATATTTATTTATTTATTGTTTTGTTTTTAATTTCTTTTTTAAATCTCTTCAGTTTTCTAGTGTATGTCAAACTAGGTCATCTAAATAGAGTTTCAACTAGAAGTTTTCTAGTGTCTGTAATAACCAGAGTTTACTGGCTATGAGTTTGTAGCTAGGGGAAAATCTGATCTAAGGGATATAGATCAGTCTAGGGTTTTTAGGTAGGATTAAATAGGAGCAGGATTTGTGAGTTTACAAGGTTTGTAAGCAGGGTCTGTTTTAATACCTAGTAAAAATCTTAGGAATGCAATAGTAGGCAAGGTTTACCGAAGCTAGGTAAATCTGTGTTATTTATTTCCTGCATTTATTTTTATCTGCTGTAATATGTTCTGTGATATTTTAATATCTCGAATTAAATTCAATGAACCATATTCACCTCCTCTAGGGTTAATCTAGATCCAATAAGTAGCATCAGGTCTTGGTATTTTATTAACTATAGAGATAATGTTCCTTGGTTGTCAGTATAGCGAGAGTCAGTCCAGTGATATTCAGTTATTTTCAATGGGATAGGTTTTTTATATTGGAAATTAAAAATCGAATTCTATTTAAAATATGGTAATTTTGAATATTGGAATATTATTGAAAATTTGAGAGATATGCTAGACAAAAGGAATAAGGTTTTCAATGCTCATATTATGCATACTATTTATTCCTATCTTGGTAATGATCAACTAAAAATTATCTTTCATTGTTTAACTGCCAAGGATATCTGGAAAACTCTCGATGAGTTGTATGGAAAAGGAGACAACTGCTCAAAATCCAAGAATGTGAACTCAGATTCAGATCTATGCTTAACAGGTCGTATAGATAAAATTTTAGATGGACCAGACGATGGAGACTCAACAGACGATGAGACAAAAAAATTCTCTTATGAATATTTAGTTTATATGTGTGTCGATTTAACTAAATCTGTTGATAAACTCCAATTGAAAAACAAATCTCTAAAATCTAAAAATCTATAGTTGACTAATAAGAATAATAGTTTGGAATTAAAGCTTGAAAACATCAAGAAATTTGAAAATTCTGATTGAAAAAATTATTTGAAATTTGGAAACAGTCTTGTCCATCTCAATAAAAATATTCAAAAGCCTGAGAATGAAATTTTGATCTTAAAAGAGAATAACATTGAGTTATTAAGTTCAAATAATTTTCTACAAAACAAATTGGATAATTTAAAGACATCTAAAATTCCAAGCTTGAAATTTTTGAAAAAGAGAGCTTATTGAAAACCGATTTGATTTTAAAAGAGTTAGAAAGTGAAATTGTGAAATTCAAGAATTTTGAAAAACTTGAGTTTGAAAAGAAAAAACATTTTGAATTTGAAATATCTGAATCTCAAGGCAAAATTAAATTACCTAAAAATGAAAATTTGGATTTAAAACAACATGATGCTGAAAGAAAGATCACTAATAATCGTTGTTCGGATTTAATAAAAGAAAACAGTGATCTTAAATCCAAAATTCAACGATTAGAATCAACTTTGGAAAAATTCTCTAATGGGGAAAAATCGTTGAATATGTTGTTACAAAGCCTAATTTCTGTTGGAAATAAATATGGTATTGGTTTTGGAAAGATAAATGTTTTTGAAAATCGGATTTCAAATGGTTTTAAAAATCCTTCAAACTGCTTTGAAAAGAATCGATTTGGAAATTTAAACTCTAATAATTTCAAAGGATTTAAAAATCATAAATGTGATGAGAACTTATTTTGTAACAAACCATTTAAACAATCTTGGATCCCAAATGGAAATAAAATGATTTTCAATAAGTTTAAATAGATTTGGGTTCCTAAGGGTACAAAGGTAAATTCCAGTGGATTGTTATACAAATAGGTTTGGGTATCGAAAGTTGTGAACACATTCCAGAGTGGCTTTACAAATTTTGATAGACCACTCAATCCTCTAAACTGTTAGGTACCGATGCTGGCTGAGGAACTATTGTACAAAAGGGAATTGAATTCAATCTGCTCCATATTTCTGTATCATTTAGAGTTCCTTTAGCCAAGTCTGATGAGTTAGAGAATTAACATCATCTTTTGAAATTCGGGTATGATCTCTAATCTCAATTTATGTTTATATTTGTCTTTGTGTATTCCTCCTTGTACCCTTTCATTTTCTTTTGGACATTTCTAATTTGAAACTGATGTTGCCATATTTCTCTTTTATTTCGAATTTTTTAACTTCCAATTGCAGAATTCTTGATTTTCTGGAAATTCGCTTCATTTAAATAAAACTCTCATGTTTTAATCATTTCTAGATCTTGAATTTAAACTTGTAAATATCTGCAATTGTTTTGAAGTTTTTTTTTTATATATATCTAAATTCATAACAGAGCTGAAGCATTCCTGTTATTTCTTGAACAATGTTATTTTGAATTCTCAAATTTTGAAGTCCTGAAAAATTAACGAAATTTCGCACACCTCTGCTATTTTGAGTTTCTTCTAATTCATTTTGGAAAGTCTTGAATATTTGTACACATTAAAACACACTGCTAATTTTCAGTTGTGATGATTTCATTGATTTTTGAATTGGCTTGAATACTTCTGATTTGAAAAACTTTTAGCTTGATGGTATCGGAGCCAAGAAATTCTTTTTATTCATGATCATTTTTTGGTTGGATATTTGATGGTTTGAAATCATTTGAAATTTTTGATATTTTGAATTTCACACACCTCTTAGATTTGAAATTAATACTCTTGTGTGATTGATTCATTGTATCGCAAAATTTACATCGTTTCAAGTGAATTCAAATAAACTACTTTTGGATCATGAATATCTCTCAAGCCTGATGTAATTATTCTAGAAATTTTCTCTTGTCTTGTCAGAAATAATTGTGGGAAAATCCTTGAAGATCTTGTCCTGAATCTCACTCTTATTTCATGACCATTTTATTTAAATATTTGTTTGTTTGAAATTATTGATTTCTTGAATCCCACACACATATTGGATTTGAAATTTATAATCTTGTGTGATCGATTCATTGAATCTTGAGATTTTCATTTTCCTTCAAATGATTTAAAATAAACTGTATTTTTAATCTTGGGTCATGAATCATCTATTGTGATTGTCAGAAATATCGTTGAATTTTTTTCCTGACAAGTCTGCTTTGAAATTGTTTGTTGTGCCGCTCTAATAAAAGGAACTGATTTGCACGTGTCTTTTGATATTTGCTTGTTTTTGGTATCATCTGTTGTTCTGATAAAAGGTTTAAATATTTTCTGATTGTCTTATTTACCTTGAATTGAACATTATTTTGGCATAGATTCATATGCTACATCCATTCTGAAATTATGATCATTTTCTTGGATATTGTGTTATTTGAAATCATTCGAATATGTTTAATATCTTGAATCTCACATACTCCCTGGCTTTGGTATTAATAACCTTGTGTGATCGATTCATTGGATTTTGAAGTTTACACTTCCCTTCAGGTGCTTTCAAATAAACTTGAATCATGATTTGTCTTCTTAGACTTGTTAAAAAAATTCTGAAAAACTTTCCTGTGAAACTTATTTTGAGTTTGTCTTGCTACTTTGAAAAATGAAACTGAATTATTTGATTTACTTTCTTAGGTTTGGTGATTGGATACTGTTGTCTGAAATATCATTTTTTACACTACAACAAAATGAGCTTATTACAACGGTGGAACACCGTTGTAATATACATTTTACAACGGTGGCCTAACCGTCGTGTGTTAAGAAGTTGTAATAGACTAAAATCGTTTACAACTTTTTTGCACCGCTGCAACACCGTTGTAATATGTATATTTTACAACTTTTTTCCACCGTTGTAATAAACCTTATTACAACAATTATGCACCATTGTAATAATATCTACTACAACTGTTATGCACTGTTGTGATTGACAATTGCGTTTTAAAAAAAAACATCTTTTGCAGCTGAAATAAACAATACACTAAATATAGCGATACTCAATAAGCAAAACAAATATTACAGTTATTTGCAAACTAATTTATTTAAATACTCAAATTTTCAATATTACAAACAGTAATTTTTAGAAAATATTTGGCGTATTATTACATGATCATACACCAACTTGCGTGCTTGATATCAGACAACAATGACACAAACAAAACACTTCCGAACAAACAGGCCTGGAAACATGGCATGAGAGACTCACTTGCAACACCATTAAGTTGAGTTCCATGACTTGCAACTAAGAGGAGGCAAGCTGCCAATCGAATCTGATGCATCAAGAAATCCAAATGATAATTGCTTCATCTCAAGTCACCCCAATAGCATAAGAAACACAGCTTCAACATAGCAACACTACAGACCAATACACATCAACCAGAGTAACACCTGGACTCAAACAAGCCGACACACCAAGCATAGGAGATAACGCAGCAACACTACAAAGTTACAAACACTATAATAAGCTCAAGTGCCATACTTGAAAATTTTCATTAAAAGAAGAAACAAGAACTGTTATCTTTACCTTTGGGGTAGAATTCCACCAAAAGAGATTCCTTGCTTGTCATCAAGTTCACATATGTTTTGGGTAGTGCGTTTGAGCTATAAATAAAGACAAATAATTAGTACATTGTTTTTTGTTAAATTATTAATAATCAATAACAGCATAACTGAACTAAGTGTTAAAACTTCTGCATAACACATGATACAGGATGAATAATATTATGAGCTAGAGATACAATAATGAGAGAAATGAACCCTAAGTCAAATGTTTATATGATAAAGTTAGGCCAATACTTTTCTCGACAGAAAGCAGCATGAGAAAAAACAAATTCAAATGAATGTTTGACTGTAGACTTAGCATATTGTTGTGCAAAGCAATTCATCTATTTTCAGATATTTGCTGATTTTCAATTGCATGATTACATAAGGTGATTGCTAATCCTAATTTTATATCTTATTTTTTTAATCTATTTCCTATCACTTGCTACCCTTTTATACCATACTGTAAACGCCTTAGCTGTTATGGTGTTTTATCAACATACTGTCAAATCCTAAATTTTGTTGTTGTATCCGGGGCTCCATTTGAGTATCATCTCTGTATTCTCCATGAAGTTGCTATAGCTGCAGTTTAAATTTAGTTTACCCTTCGAACTTAACTTTGTATTCTGCACCTTTCTACCTTAGAAAATTTTCATTTCTACTGGTTGTGGGTTGGCACAAGCAACTCCATACATTGGTATAGCAACATAGCTCCAAATATCACTCCTGCAACATAAATAATGTGATATATTTGTGTAAGATACAGTATGAACTAAAAAAATATGGCTGAAATTGGGATTTTAAGCAAACATAATTCCTTCCTCTACGCTTCTCTTTTCGGAATTATTTTCTGCTTAATTTTTCTCTACTTGCTGAACTAGTTGGCCTCTCCTCTTTGTGTTGCTTGTTCGCCTATCACTACTTGCTACCACATTGGCTAAGCTTTCCTCCATTAGTTTCCATAACATTATTCTCAATAATCATTATTTTAAAGATCAAATGTATTAAACTCAAGTGATTAATTTTAATAAAATAAAATAAAAAGGTTCTCTCTTCTGTGTTGAGGTAAACTATATAGGTTGATGGTAATTTCCCTCTTATCCATTCCATAGAATTTAAAATTGGTTGTGCCTGTACATGTTTAAGTAAAAAATGTATAATAAAATCAAGTGGTTAGTCGATCCATTTCTAACAAGTTGCGTGCATTAACTTGCACTTCACTCTTGCTTTAATTAACTGGCCCATCTTACCTATCCTGAAACACCCCACCCTCCATTAAGGTCACTCACAAGGGACTGCCTTAACTTTGGTGGAGGTTTGTAAGTAAAAGTCATAGATAAAACACAAGACAGATATAAACACATATGTATATAAGCAGTGGAAAACATCAGACTTTTATTTCATAAAATACTTGTTTATACAACACATTTCCATAATTATCTCATAACAACTTCCAAAACATTACAACATCATTTCTGTCTGGGTTTTTAAATAAAGAAGCATAAAACGTGATTAAAACTGCATAAATCCCCATAGAGTGTGACCAACAGCCATAGCCAAGGAAAAAGACTCCAAACCGTACATCAACTATCTTGAAGCTTTTAGAGGATCTGACTAAGGTGAGTTATTTCCTCCCTGTGGACCTAGGGGGGAACGGAAGAAAAGAAGACGAAAGAAAATAGGGTCAGACATAAAGCCTGGTAAGTCTAGTGACTCTTCAGTATGAAAATAAGAATAAGGGCATGATAGGTATAAACTGGAACAGGAAAGTATCAAAAACAAAGATGAAGTAGTTTTGAATGAATATACTATCGCACCCCACACTATATCTCTGCACCCCATGCTGGAGGTAAAGTGATCCCCTTTTCTAAAGATCGGCTCCTACTCGCATAATCATCTGTGTCTTACGGCCCCCAGAGATTGTAGATACCTATGCTGGCCCCACCACGGGGTGTATCAAGTCCCATGGTGGCGACCCGACACAAACCTTAGAATGCATAGGTTATAATACTGGTGCCCCCAGTGCCATGTTTGTCTGCTCCGAAGTGTGTGCACGCCTGCACTCCGTTAGAACCCACACTGTTGCACCCACCGCCGTCGCTTTGACCGCTTACAATCAGCCCAGTAATCGTGCCCCACCCTGCCTAGTTTCAGGGTACCATGATACCTAATTGGGTTAATGCTGAAATGGGTCCCCGTTACTAGGGTTTTCTAGTCAAACATGCTAAGTGGTTAAGTGTCTGTTTACCTAACCCCACCCATCAATTTCATTAACATGTTGAATTGGTTAAGTGTTTTAGTTAACTTAACCCTACCATCTGTCCTTAGCCTTTTAAAGCACCGACCACTCACATTCGACGGATATTGTTACGGTTACTGGATGTGTCGGTCGGTTCCGGGCAAATTTACACCGTAACTCAGTCTAACCTCGGGTCCTTATTGGGCTCAATGCTTAACCACCCATATTGGATAGGTATTGTTGTGACTACTGGACAGCCGGGCGGGTCCGGGCAGATTTACATCACAACTCAATCCAACCACGTGTTAAGCATATTCGTATTTTCTAAATTTACATATTTGTCTTTATTTCTGAATATATGTAAATTTGTCAACAATTAAATGTTATGGCCCACATTCCAAGTTTAACATTTTTGGTATAAGAATTTATACCGTTTAAATGCCACCAATTTTGGCATGTGACAAACATGCCAATTTTATATATTTTATGTCAAGTTTTACTAATATTCCCAACGTTACCCCGTTTAAACATTAGGCTAACAATCTTAGCCTAATTTTCGTTCGCATAGTCTTAACATATAATATTAGGCTAAAAACTTAGCCTAATTTAGCGCGCACAAATAGGCATAAGGGAATTCATAAACACAAACATAACATAGGTGAAACTTGGCATTTTTGGCATAGTAAATATGAACATCATAGGTGTGAACTTGCAAAATAGCCAACACGAATGTCATAGATGTGAACTTACAAAATAGTCAATATACATATATGTGAATTTGCAACATAGCCTAAATCAATTTACATATATTGTGAATTTGCATTGAAATAAGGGTCTAACCAAATAGGTGTCACATGAATTAGCATATGATTTAGACAACATAAGTCTAAACTTGTTTTTGGATCTAGGCATAACATCGAACATCACTAGCACATGACAAGAATATGACATTTTCATAAATATGTATAACTTTATGACAAGGGGATCCAATCGCATATCTAATTACAACATGAAACATGTACTAAAGTGGATCTTGACATTGATCAGATTAGAAACTTGCAACTTTTGTATAAACATAGGGGCATGTATATGAACATAACCATTTAGGCATAAAGATTTCTAGCATAAAGTATATACATGAGGTTCTAATCACAAACGACCTATAAAATCACATTAACAAGAACTATACAACTTGCTTGTGATGTTATTGTCATTCTAAAAGTACAATAGGATCAACATCAATCTTAAGTATACCACAAACATCCCAATTTCATTCGCAACACAATAATTTCAATACATAGATATGAATTAACATCGTTGCTACATAATAGCACAATTCCACTTCCAATTTACATCGAATCAAGTCTTAGTTTTATTCTCATCGGAAAAATCACTATACTTACAACGAACGACGAACTTGGATTCTGGATTCTGGATTTGAAATGCTTTCCTTTGGGTAGACTAATGTTTTTTTTGATTCGTGTTTAGCTTTAGTATTGGCTTGTCTCTAGGCTTTCTAACTGACGGCCACTCCCAGTTTTTTTCCATCAGCATGACGGTTTAGGATTCTATTATTTATGTGAATTTAGGGTTAGACTTGAGTTGTATTTATAGAATTTCAATCTAATTAGAGCCATCGATGAAGCTAGAGTGAATCCAGACCATCCATCTCAAGAGAAGCCAATCAGAAAGTGACATGTAAGCCCTAGTGACTCAGTCAAGCCTCAGAATTCGACCAGACCTTGACCAGGCCAGCCAGGGCCTGACCAACAGGTCTTTCTGGCCTGGGCGCACTTGGCAGGTGCGCCAGTGCTAAAATTGTACTGGCGCACTTCCCAAGTGCGCCAGTTCAATTTTGTTCTGGCGCACTTCCCAAGTGCGCCAGTTCATTCTGACCCTTTTCTGGTTTTTCTGCCCAACTTCGTACGTCCATATCTTCTTCATACGGTATCCGTTTTACCCAAACTTGGACTTTATCTCAAACAGAATTTCAAGAAGAACGCAATGACGTAACCCATTTCCCTTGATTTCATCATTTAGAATTAATTATACTTTAATTTGTTAAGTTACAGTTAACGGAAAATTCGGGGTGTTACATTCTCCCCTCCTTAAAGTATTTCGTCCCCGAAATCTTCAAGTCTAGGAGAACGTAAGTCCTAACATCCAATCGTCCATCTACTCAACCAACAAACACAGGCGTCCATTGTCCTTAAAAGACTTCTAATGATTTATGATTATATGCACAGTGTGTGTATATGTCCTTAACTAATGCAAAATCAGGCGGTCTACTGATCCAGTTGACCTCCTTAATGCAAATCATGTAAGCGTCATGAGTCCATTATGTATGCGAATTTGTCCTTACTCATAATTCTACATGAGTGCGCAACCATCAATACAAATGCGATATCCATATGACAACATATCAAGTTTGAACCACATTCAAATATGAATACATATATGCATATGCAGTATGAAGTGATTGAGCTGATCTAAGACCTAGGTTGTGTGTGTATATGCATCCATGAGCAACCACTAGCAACCACTTGCAACCACTTGCAGCCATCAACCATAACATGTTTCAAATACATGTTTACATCCAAAGGGGTTTCAACCTAAGGATAAATGATAATATCGAGGAGATATACCTAAAAAGATAGATACAAGCACAACTTAAGGAAAAAGATAGGTCAAAGATGTACCCTCAAAAAGAAAAGGGTAGGCCGCGCGTATTCTATCCTCAGTTTCCCAAGTCGCGTCTTCCATGGTGTCGCTCCACTGAACCTTGACGAGCTTCACTTCGCGGTTGCGTAGCTTTTTGATTTCAGTTCCTTTGATTCGAGTTGGAACTCTTCTCACAGTTGCTTCGCGTTCCACTTCGGCTTCTTCTATAATGCTTGGCTCCACCACTTCCGCTGATTCATGTAGACATTTCCGGAGATGAGAAACGTGAAAGACGTTGTGAATTCCAGCCAATCTTTCAGGCAGATCTACTCTATAAGCCATTTTCCCAATCTTCTCGATGATAGGGAACGGTCCTACAAATCTTGGTGCTAGCTTTCCTGTGGATTCAAAGCGAACAACGTTCCTTAAAGGGGATACCTTAAGGAAAACCCTGTCCCCAACCTCAAACTCAAGGTCGGTCCTTCTTTTGTCGGCGTAGGATTTCTTTCTGTCTTGGGCAGTCTTCATTCACCTCGTATCAAGTCCACTTTTTCTGAAGTCTCTCTAATCAAGTCTGGCCCAAGTATAATCTTGTCAGTGGACTCCCACCAACAAGTTGGTGACCGACAAGGTCTTCCATACAAAGCTTCGAAGGGCGCCATACCGATGGTGGCCTAGTAACTGTTGTTATAGGCGAATTCCACTAAAGGAAGGTGATCCTCCCAAGTTCCTTTGAAGTCAAGAACGCACAGTCTTAGAAGATCTTCTAGTACTCTATTCACCCTTTCTGTCTGACCATCAGTTTGGGGGTGATAGGCCGTGCTCAAACATAACTGTGTGCCGACAGCTTCTTGAAGACTCCGCCAAAATTCGGTCGTGAAGATGGGGTCTCTGTCACTCACTATGCCGGAGGGTATTCCATGGAGTCGAACTATTTCCTTGAGATAAGAGAAGTTAGAGACGAAGCGGTCCTTCTATTCTTGATAGATATAAAGTGGGCGCTTTTAGTAAGCCTGTCCACTATTACCCAAATGCTAGTATTGCCTCTTCTTGACCTAGGCAACCCATCAATGAAGTCCATTGAAATGCTATCCCACTTCCATTGCGGGACTTCTAGAGGATGTAGTAGTCCTCCAGGTATCTTTTGTTCCGCCTTGACCTGTTGGCATGTCACACACTTAGAAATGAAATCTGCCACGTCCTTCTTCATGCCGCTCCAATCGAAAGCTCTCTTTACGTCCTTATAAATCTTGTCTCCACCTAGGTGTATTTTCATCTTAGAATGATGTGCCTCCTCGAGAACCTTCTTCACAAAATCCCTAGCTTGTGGGACGCAAAGTCTTCCATCTCGCCTTAGCCAACCCTTATCATCGATGGAGTACCTATCGAGGTGACTGGAAGTTTCACCCCTAATTAGCTGATCAATCACATCCACAAGCTGTGGGTCTTCTCGTTGTGCGGCCCCTATCGAGTCTAAAAGAGTAAGCCGTACTTCTAGGGATGCTAATAAACCAGGTATAAAATTGTAACAACCCGTATTTTCAATAACCTGTTATAACATAAATGGAGGCAGAATTAAACTGTAAAATCTGAATCAAGGGAAACGGGCTATGCCATTGCGTTCGTCTCGGAAAAATACGCGAAATAGAGTCCGAGTTTTCGAAAATCGGAGTCCGTATGACCAAGATATGGCCTTGCGAAGTTTCACGAAAAATTCCCAAATTAAAGTATACTTAATTAAGTGAAATGGGTTGCGCAGAGAAATATATATATTGATATATATATATATAATTGAAAATGAAATAAATATGCAAAAATGTTCAAAACAGCGAATTGGGAGAGGGGAATAACCGAACCGGCCGATTTTTGAGGTCGACCCGAGCTCGCTGGGTCGACTAGGGGTT
Organism: Allium sativum; assembly: GCA_030737875.1. Classification (NCBI taxonomy): domain Eukaryota; kingdom Viridiplantae; phylum Streptophyta; class Magnoliopsida; order Asparagales; family Amaryllidaceae; genus Allium; species Allium sativum. Next base: position 407,919,515 of record CM060926.1, read on the forward strand.
AATCCAGGGTGTTTGGCTGTCAACCCGTGGGCCGATTCGCTCAAATGCAGATTTTGCATTTGGATGGTTCTCATGGTTCATCTTTAATCTAAAGGCCCTAGATGGTTCCTACACTTGACTTCTTCCCCAAGACATGCTTTGATGGCTTGGATTGAATCTAGGTTTAATCCTATGGCCTAAAACACTTGCCTAATCTATAAATAAGACCCTAACCTATCATAAATCCTCATTATTCATTCATGCAACTAAACTATGGCAAAATTGCTCCTCTCGTGGCCTCCACTCAAAATCCTAGCCTCCACTTCATTTCTATGAGAGGTTTCATGATCATGAGAGTGTTAGAGAGTTTCTTTGTTAGTATGAGAGCCTCTCAAGTTGATTTCAAGGCTAAAGCTTTGATCTTTGTTCATAAAGATGGGGTTTTGATTGATTTGGAGCTTTCATTTTTGGGTTTTAGGATGATGACATGCATAGGCTTTGTCTCAATCTTTCATCTAATCGATTTGTGCCTTCATAGCAATGTAAGCCCTTTCCCTACTCTTAGATATTAACTACGAAGTTAAATGTTCATGTTGCAAGTTTGGGTTTGATCATTGAGAATGATACATGCTATCATGTCATGCAAGTTTATGAAGTCATTATCTTGATCTCATGAGCTAAAAGCTACAACCTTTATGTTGAAATGTTGCATTATGCAACATGAGAACCTTCATAATCTTTATGTCAACTTGCATATGAAGTCATAACCCTTATATGATGATATATGCGAGTTACTAGTCATCATTCCATGTCTTTTGTCACCATGATTCGTTTATGTGCCAAGTTTGGGTTTATGCATGTTTTTGAGGCTTAAGAATGTAACATGCAAGCTAATGAACACATTTGTGCCTCATTTGCCACCATGATTAACTTGTGGCTTAATATCCATTTTTGTCATGCCTTTGTCAAGTCTCTTCTTTTAATCCATTACGTTGTTGCGAACGTATATGCGAGTTTAAAAGCGTTGGGGTCACATTATGGGAAAACATAATGACATGAACATGATGTGGGTAAATGGGTATAAACATGACAACGTGTAACGTTAAATATGACATGTGTTTATACTTGAAAACATGACTTGAAATATAACATGGAAGTTGACATGTAAGTATGCATAAAAACACAAGCTTGGGAATTTACCTATTAAGTTAGGTCTACCCTTTGGGAATTTACCTATTAAGTTATGTCTACCCAAATGCTTGAAAAACTTGTAACATGTTTTGGAAACATGATGAACATGACACTTAGATAATATAAGTGTGGCCAACTCGAGGTTGGGTTGAGTTTGCAACGTAAAACTACCCGGAACCGACCGGCCTAACTAGTAGTTGCAAACAATAAGACCCAATGTGAGAAGTTGGTCATGTTGTGCTTGAACCCGAGGTTAGACCAAGTTGTGGTGTAAAGCTACCCGGAACCGACCGGCTTAACTAGTAACCACAACAAAGTCTAATGTGAGAGGTTGGGGTGCATTAAGTAATTAATGCCACATGATAGGGTTAAGTTAATTTGATTAATGACTCTTAACCAAATATGACATGGACAAAGGGGTTAAGTAAATTGATTAGGCTAATGATACTTAACAAAACATGACAAGGTTGGGTAGGTTAAGTAACTTGATTTGCCTAATGACACTTAACCATTTTTATACGACTAGTGGACGGGGTTAAGTTAACCAACACTTAATCAATCCAACACGATAATTTGGTAAGGTTAAGTAAGTTTTCTTAATGACACTTAACCGAAAGATACAGTTAATGGATGGGGTTAAGATTAGACTCAACTAGTCGAAACATGATAATCGGATGGGGCTAAGTTAGCCTAGACTTAATTAATCCCACTTGGTAGTTTAATGGGGTTAAGTTAAACACTTAACTAATCTAACTCGTTAATTTGATGTGGTTAAGTGATCTATACTTAACCAATCTAACTCGTGAATTTATTGAGGTTAAGTTAACCCATACTTAACCAATATAACGTGAAAACATGATAAGGCTAAGTCATGAATCGCTTGAATACACTTGACCGGTTTGACTAAGTAATTTGATAGGGTCAAGTTAATATATACTTAACCAACTTGAGCATGGTTTGTAGGGTTAAGTCTTGAACTTGGATACTTAGCCAATTTTGACATGATTTGTAGACGGGTTAAGTCTCGAACTTGGATACTTAGCCAATTTTGACATGATTTGTAGACGGGATTAAGTCATGAACTTAAGTGACACTTAATCTGTTATATAAACCCTAATTCGGAGGATTAGGTGGGTAACCATAGTTAACAAGGATAACGGGAATAAGGCTAAGTGGTAAACCTTAGTTGAAGAATAACTAAGTAATGATTCTTAGTCAAGGAAATTTGGACCAGTTCATAGATAAATGAGTAACCTGATACGGTAGGTCACCGTTTAAGTATACGAGTAGGAGCAAGTATCTGATTTAGATAAAGGCTCCAGCGAACTGGGTAGCGAAGCAGCGGCTTCGGGGGAACGTGAGGATATTCTTGGGATCCCTCTGTGAGCTGCCAGGTGATCATACTAGGCTCATGAGAGGTTAAGGTCTGCGTTAGAAGAACCAAGAGTATGCCTTGGTTGCTATACGAGCAACCTAAAGACGGGGATGGATAGGGGATAGTCGACGAAACACGGTCGTACCCTAGATAGCATTTTCGTCAGGCTACCTACCATCTTTGGTCAAGCGTGTACGTACAGAAAGGCAGAGAACACCCAATAGACCATAATTGCTATCTAATTATGGTTGCGGTAAGGCTTGGATGTGGGTTGGCCAGTGTTGTGTTCTCATACAGGATTTATCCTCTCTTGTCTTTCACTAGTTGAGGGAGGGGTCGCGTGGGACCATAGCCACGTATAGAAAAACAGACCTTAGCATCTGCATCGGCAGATAAATCGAAAGCTCCCGACCGAGTCCTGTATTTCCTGGTCTGCCCTGTGACAGGACTCGGATGGCACGATGTGATACATGTGCATACAGTCATGGAAAACGATTCACGATGAATGCGTGGGAAAAAGGGCGCGGTTGACGGTTAGCGTAAATCCTAGTGGCCCTGGGTGGTTGAACCAGAACCGAGATACGAAAACGTGCAATAGGTAAGCGTAATCCCTAGTAGCCCTAGGTAGCATAAGTCCTAGTTGTACAAACGATAATTCATGCTGGAAGACCCTAGCTAGGTTTAGGGTAACAGTCCAAACCGATCTTAAGGATCCTGGAACTATGTTAAAGTAGTATAGAACCTCATGGGAAAGCCCGTATGGTCTACGGCAAGGGACTGAACACTTTCATGGAATAAAACATACGAGTTGAGTAACCTATATATGCGATATATTAGGTTGACATGGACCATTATACGACTTTTGAGTAAGGGTCATTCACGGATAACACATGATACAGTTGGGATACTAGTACGGTAGGTGCAGAGCAGATGTACAGGATAGATACCATGGGACGTTATACGTGATAGATATCTTGGGGATATTATACTTGATAGAAACCTGACGATGTGATACCTTGTTTTATCTTGACATCATAATTTATCATGACACCTTAGTTTATCTGAGTTCAGTAGTTCATCCTGTTATTTTGATTTAGCTTATCTATCTTGTTATCATGCTTATGTTCATCTCAGTTTCTCATGTCAGTTAACTTTACTAGTTTTTATGCTAATAGTAGATAGGGCTTACTCAGTCTTTTTGACTGACCCGTTTTGTTTCGCCTCTTTTCTTCCGTTTCCCCCCCAGGTTACAGGGAGGAAATACTGCTGTTTAGTTCGGACTTCTTCTGCTTGAAGGTCATCATGGATGGCTTGGACTTTCCTTGGCTATGGCTACTTTACTGTTTTTACTTGGGGAATAATTTATGAAAAAGTCTTTATGCTTCTTTATTATTGCAAGACAGGTTTTGATGTACTCTGATGTAAAAGGCTTTAGACCTTAATTATTAATGTTTATGAAAGTTTGATTTTACTTCCGCTATGTTATATGTTCTGTCTTGTGATATTTCTGTGCATGTTTACCAATAATGCCCCTCTAAAGCTAGTGCATTCCTTTGCGAGTGACCCTAGCGGAGGCGGGGTGTTACAAAAATCTAAGGAGGGCCTAATGTCAAAACTGGCTATATACTCCAAGCTTTGCCTTTCTACAAAGAGAGGGCTTAAGATCAGTTTCTTTCGGCTCAATGCGTCTGCTATTACATTGCCTTTGCCGGGAGTATAGGAAATTTCAAAATCATACGAGGCAAGGAGCTCCATCCACCTTTGCTGCCTCAAGTTAAGATCTTTCTGCGAGAAAAGATACTTCAACGATTTATGGTCAGTATATAATTCGAACTTCTCACCTAGGAGATAATGGCGCCAAGACTTAAGCGCAAAGACAATGGAGGCCAACTCAAGATCGTGGGTTGGGTAGTTCTTTTCATGCACTTTCAATTGTCTTCCACCATAAGCTACTACCCTCCCTTCTTGCATCAGAACAACACCTAGCCCTGTACCACAAGCATCCGTATATACTGTGAACATTTTGCTTCCATCTGGCAAAATCAGAACTGGGGCTGTTGTGAGAGCCCTTTTTAATCGTTGGAAAGCAAACTTGCAATCCAAATCCCAAGTGAACGCCAGATTCTTCTTTGTTAGCCTTGTGAGTGGAGCTGAGATTTTCGCGAAATCCCTAATGAACTTTCGGTAAAAACTGGCTAGCCCAAGAAAGCTTCGAACTTTGGTTGCATTTCTTGGTGTCTTCCAATCTTGCACTGCCACCACTTTCGCGGGGTCCACAGCCAACCCCTCTTTGGACACTATATGCTCCAGAAATCTTACTTCCTTTCTCCAAAAGTGGCACTTGGAGTATTTGGCTCTTAGCTGATGTGCACGGAGAGTATCCATGATCTCTTTCAGATGCTGAGCATGTTCTTCCTCATTCTTTGAGAAGATCAAGATATCATCTACGAAGACCACCACGAACTTATTGATGAATTCTCTGAACACCCAGCTCATCAGGTCTACGAAATAAGCGGGTGCATTCGTCAAACCGAAAGGCATGACAAGCCACTCGAAGAAACCGTCTGGGGTTCTGAACGCCGTTTTATCAATGCTATCTTCAGCTACCCTTAGCTGATGGAACCCAGTAGCTAAATCAAGTTGGGAGAAGACCGACGCACCTACAAGATGATCAAACAAATCGTCTATATGGGGAAGCAGATGTCTATTCTTCTTAGTCAGCTTGTTTAGCTCCCTATAGTCCACACAAAGACGTAGTGAACCATCTGCTTTGGTGGCGAACACCACTGGAGCACCCCATTCTGAGATGCTCCTTCTTATAAACCCCTTCTCAAGAAGCTCCTTAACTTGCTTACTGAGCTCCTTTCTCTCCTTTGGAGCCATGTGTCTAACAGGCAGTGCTACAGGCTTTGCATTATAAACAAGATATATGCGGAAGTCTATTTCTCGCTTCGGAGGTAAGCCTTTCACCTCTTCAAAGACATCCGAATATTCTCGGACTACTCTAACTGATTGCAAATTCTCAACAGAAGTGTCAAGCGATTCTAGATAACTAAGCATAACAACATTCAAGGGATTACAAGAAATTTCTAGAGTGTTACCGAACCGAGTCAAGAGCCTAACCACTCTTTTCTCACAATCAAGAATGGCACCATTACTGGATAACCAGTCCATGCCTAAGATCAGTCCATACCCAGAGAAGCCCAAAACAAAGGCACTACATCTAAATTCAACACTTAGAATAGAGATTTTCAAATCCAAGCAAACCATCGACAAATAAGCCGAGCCCCCAATTGGATTTGAAACAACCAAGGGATCTTCTACTATACTAGTGTCTAGGTGCAGAGATTCTACTAAAGCAGATGAAATAAAGGAGTGTGATGCACCAGAATCAAAGAGAGTGCGAACTGGATGATCATACAGATAAACTAAGCTTTCTACAGAAATATTTCTACCTCGTTCCTGTGGAGGCGCCATCAGCGCGTGAACTTGTCCGCCTGAGGTAGATCCAGCCCTCTGTCCCTGCCCCCGCTTCTTTGGGCAGTCCTTAGCCAAGTGTCCAGTCTCGCCACAACTGAAGCAACCACCATTCATCTTTGCCTTCTTCTTTCTACAGTCTTTTTCTATATGTCCCACAATGCCACAGAAATTGCACTTTCTCTTTTCATGGGATTTGTTATTCTTCCCGCCTTTCTTGAAGTCTGTTTTCTCAGCCTGTAAACCTTCCTTCTTTTCTTCCACCTTACTCACTTTCTTGCCCTTGTCTTCCTCGTGTAGCAATGTCGTGTCCACTAAGCTTTCATAAATTGCTCCCGTGGATACATGAGTCATAGCAAGGCTGTGTAAGGGCTCATTCAGACCTTTGACAAAGCGAAGGGCCTTCTTGTGTTGGGTGTTTACTAAATCAAGCCCAAATCTGGCCAGCTGATTAAACTGATTGACGTACTCTCTGATCGTCATACCCCCTTGCTTAAGAGTTAGGAACTTCTCCATCTGCAGACTTCTCTCAGCTTGGGAGAGGAATTTCATCTCAAACCTTGTCCTGAAGTCTTCCCATGTTTCCACTGGCCTCTCCGCATGCGTAACTTCCCACCAATAGGAAGCTTCATCCTTGAGCAACCACACTGCTAGTTGTATCTTCTGCCTGTCATCAACTTTGAAGATAACGAATAAATCTTCAGTCTCTTTCAGCCAGTTCCTTGCTACCACAAATGATTCAGTTCCATGAAAGTCCTTTCCTCCCATAGCCTTGAAGTCTCTACATGTCTTAGTGAAAGTGTTTCCACGAGGAGGAGGAGGAGGGGGAGGAGGAACTGCTGCCACCATAGGAGGAGGAATGTCTGCTTGGCCCGTACCATTGGCCCTAGTCTCTAGGTACCTTCGGAACCAGCCGGGTACAGGTACTCCTTCCGGAAGGTTAAGGTCTCCAGACATGCTGAAACAAAAGGAAAGGTTCAAAACGAAGGATAGATAGATAGTGCATATGGCTTTTGGGGGATTATGCCTTTTAAAATATCAAAACTTTTCTTGAAAATGCTTCTTTAAACTTCTTTTTGAAAATAGTTTCAATTTTTTTTATCTAGTCTGGTAAATCAATGCTCTGATACCAAGTGAAACACCCCACCCTCCATTAAGGTCACTCACAAGGGAATGCCTTAACTTTGGTGGAGGTTTGTAAGTAAAAGTCACAGATAAAACACAAGACATATATAAACACATATGTATATAAGCAGCGGAAAACATCAGACTTTTATTTCATAAAATACTTATTCATACAACACATTTCCATAATTGTCTCATAACAACTTCCAAAACATTACAACATCATTTCTGTCTTGGTTTTTAAATAAAGAAGCATAAAACGTGATTAAAACTGCATAAATCCCCATAAAGTGTGACCAACAGCCATAGCCAAGGAAAAAGACTCCAAACCGTACATCAACTATCTTGAAGCTTTTAGAGGATCTAACTAAGCTGAGTTATTTCCTCCCTGTGGACCTGGGGGGACGGAAGAAAAGAAGACGAAAGAAAATAGGGTCAGACAAAAAGCCTGGTAAGTCTAGTGACTCTTCAGTATGAAAATAAGAATAAGGGCATGATAGGTATAAATTGGAACAGAAAAGTATCATAAACTAAGATGAAGTAGTTTTGAATGAATATACTATCGCACTCCACACTATATCTCTGCACCTACTTGTATTATCTTAACTTTCACCCCATGCTGGAGGTAAAGTGATCCCCTTTTCTAAAGATCGGCTCCTACTCGCATAATCATCTGTGTCTTACGACCCCCAGATATTGTAGATACCTATGTTGGCCCCACCATAGGGTGTATCAAGTCCCATGGTGGCGACCCGACACAAACCTTAGAATGCATAGGTTATACTACTGGTGCCCCCAGTGCCCTGTTTGTCTGCTCCGAAGTGTGTGCACGCCCGCACTCCGTTAGAACCCACACTGTTGCACCCACCGCCTACAATCAACCCAGTAATCGTGCCCCACCCTGCCTAGTTTCAGGGTACCATGATACCTAATTGGGTTACTGCTGAAATGGGTCCCCGTTACTAGGGTTTTCTAGTCAAACATGCTAAGTGGTTAAGTGTCTGTATTTACCTAACCCCACCCATCAATTTCATTAACATGTCGAATTGGTTAAGTGTTTTAGTTAACTTAACCCTACCATCTGTCCTTAGCCTTTTAAAGCACCGACCACTCACATTAGACAGATATTGTTATGGTTACTGGATGTGTCGGTCGGTTCCGGCCAGATTTACACCGTAACTCAGTCTAACCTCGGGTCCTTATTGGGCTCAATGCTTAACCACCCACATTGGATAGGTATTGTTGTGACTACTGGACAGCCGGGCGGGTCCGGGCAGATTTACATTACAACTCAATCCAACCTCGTGTTAAGCATATTCGTATTTTCTAAATTTACATATTTGTCTTTATTTCTGAATATATGTAAATTTGTCAACAATTAAATGTTATGGCCCACATTCCAAGTTTAACATTTTTGGTATAAGAATTTATACCGTTTAAATGCCACCAATTTTGGCATGTGACAAACATGCCAATTTTATATATTTTATGTCAAGTTTTACTAATATTCCCAACGTTACCCCGTTTAAACATTAGGCTAACAATCTTAGCCTAATTTTCGTTTGCATAGTCTTAACATATAATATTAGGCTAAAAACTTAGCTTAATTTAGCGCGCACAAATAGGCATAAGGGAATTCATAAACACAAACATAACATAGTTGTAAACTTGGCATTTTTAGCACAGTAAATATGAACATCATAGGTGTGAACTTGCAAAATAGCCAACATGAATGTCATAGATGTGAACTTACAAAATAGTCAATATACATATATGTGAATTTGCAACATAGCCTAAATCAATTTACATATATTGTGAATTTGCATTGAAATAAGGGTCTAACCAAATAGGTGTCACATGAATTAGCATATGATTTAGACAACATAAGTCTAAACTTGTTTTTGGATCTAGGCATAACATCGAACATCACTAGCACATGACAAGAATATGACATTTTCATAAATATGTATAACTTTATGACAAGGGGATCCAATCGCATATCTAATTACAACATGAAACATGTACTAAAGTGGATCTTGACATAGATTAAATTAGAAACTTGCAACTTTTGTATAAACATAGGGGCTTGTATATGAACATAACCATTTAGGCATAAAGATTTCTAGCATAAAGTATATACATGAGGTTCTAATCACAAACGACCTATAAAATCACATAAACATGAACTATACAACTTGCTTGTGATGTTATTGTCATTCTAAAAGTACAACAGGATCAACATTAATCTTAATTATACCACAAACATCCTAATTTCATTCGCAACACAATAATTTCAATACATAGATATGAATTAACATCGTCGTTACATAATAGCACAATTCCACTTTCAATTTACATCGAATCAAGTCTTAGTTTTATTCTCATCGGAAAAATCACTATACTTACAACGAACGACGAACTTGGATTCTAGATTCTGAATTATGGATTTGAAATGCTTTCCTTTGGGTAGACTAACGTTGTTTGGATTCGTGTTTAGCCTTAGTATTGGCTTGTCTCTAGGCTTTCTAACTGACGGCCACTCCTAGTTTCTTTCCATCAGCATGATGGCTTTAGTATTCTATTATTTGTGTGAATTTAGGGTTAGACTTGAGTTGCATTTATAGAATTTCAATCTAATTAGAGCCGTCGATGAAGCTAGAGTGAATCCAGACCATCCATCTCAAGAAAAGCCAATCAGAAAGTGACATGTAAGCCCTAGTGACTCAGCCAAGCCTCAGAATTCGACCAGACCTTGACCAGGCCAGCCAGGGCCTGACCAACAGGTCTTTCTGGCCTGGGCGCACTTGGCAGGTGCGCCAGTGCTAAAATTGTACTGGCGCACTGTAACGACCCGGAATTTTGGGGTCAATTTAAATTTTTTATTTTAGAAATTTTAATGGATTTTAATATTTTAAATAAGAACGACTAAAAATTAATTTTAAAATGAATAATTTCAATTTAATTATAAAAGGAGTTAGAAACAGCGCTACAGTTTGAAAATTTGAATTTGAACTTTGACTGAATGTACAGGATTCATTTTAAATCAGAATTGAGTGAAACCAGAAATATTTTAATCTGTTTAATCATATCTTTCTAATGAATCTGAAAAACTGAAATTTCGCTTTGAAAATCAAAAGTTATGTCCAGTTTAAAATTTAGAAAAGTCGCTGTAGAATTTATATATATTTTTTTAATTAAATATATTGACCTTGAAAATAGCCATTTTTCAAACGACCACGGTTTTCGACGAAACCACTTTTGTTGGAACAGGAATGTCAAATTATTGCTAAGTTTCAATTTTCATAATTTTTCGAATTAATATGTGAGCGTGGTAAAGGAAAACGTGTTTTATCAGTTTCAGTCAAATTTAATTGACTCGAAAATGGCCATTTTTCAAACAGTCTCTGAATTCGACGAAATTAGTCTCGTTAGGACCGTATCGTCAAAACATAACCAGAAATAATTTTTCTGTAATTTTTAGAGGTAGTATGTAGCCCCGGTAATTTAAAATGTACGTTTAAATTTAATAATTAATTGATTTATATATTAAATTTAAAGAAAAACATATCGTAACAGCCGAATTGGGTTATGAAACGTGTTCCATTGCGACCGGAACATGGGTATTTGCCTAGGAACAACTTTCACTGGGCTGAAATTGGGGCTGAAATGGACTAATGGGCTAGGATTCATTAACTAAGAGAATTAATAATATAATATTATAAATATCCATTATAAAATTCAAAACCCTAATGCTCCAATACAGCCGCCGCCATGCTTTGATGAATGGCCAGAAAACACCAAATTAAATTTGATAAAAACTCTCAATCCTCTCACTAATTTCAGAGATTTATAAGGCAAAGATTCAAGAGTTCGACGAGCTCGACGAAATGATACGGTTGTGATCGGTTTTTGTGGTGTCTTCGTCTCGATTTCTGTGGTTGAATGGGGCACGTTTGGAGGAACTTTTGGGGCAAAAGGGGAGGCCGAGGTGGCTGTCCTCACCAGCGGCAGAGGAGCTCGCGAGGGGCTTCAGGGTGGCAGCCTCGGATCGAGGTCCAATGCCTCATACGGCGTGCGCAAGGGAGGAATGGAAGTGACGAGTTGGGTTTTTCGAACTGGGTATCAACGAAGGAAGGAGGAAGAGTAGCAGTGATTTTCTGATGTAATTAAGTAATTAATTTTTAATTAATAATTATGTAATTAAAGTTCAAACTATTATAACTTCTGCAAATCTTATCAGAATTCAACGAAACAAAATGCGTTGCGCTCGTAACAGAAAACGCTACATCATGGGACAGACTAGAGACAATTCTGAGCAGATCGAAAATTGGTCAAATTTCAGATCTGGATAATTAGGTGAGAAATCTTATTTTAAAATAATTATTTTTCTCGCTTTTAATCACTGCATGTATTTCAATCTACGATGTGGTAAAGTAGGATTACATATTTATTTATTGTTGTGAGATTTCTTCTTTTTAATAATTAATTATTTAATTTATTTGCTAAGTGATGATTGAATGTGTATAATTCAGATCTGTTATGTGATGATATTGTGGATGATTGTCTGTTTGTTGGTGATCTACGAACATAGATTTGTTCGTTAAATTATAGATTTATATGCGTTGGTTAAAATAAATCATGGTTGTTCATATTTTGTTCAACAATATATATTAAACAAAAATGGATTTTCATATTTGTTGAATTGAATTATATTGTCAATTCAATATAAATAAAATATTATTTTGATCTTTTTTAGTGAAAAATGTATATTAAGGATAAAATATCATTCTTAGTGTAAAAAGTACATTAGAACAAAAACAACATTTTTGTAAAAACATGCTTAGTGAAATGAAATCACTTTTATCAAAAATTGATTATTGAATTGAAAATATCATTTTTATCAAAACTTGATTATTGAATTGAAAATATCATTTTTATCAAAACTTGTTTATTGAATTGAAATATCACTTTTATCAAAACTTTATTAGTGAATAGAAAATTCATATTTTTATCAAAACTTGAATTAGTGAAATAAATATACAGTGAAAATAAATTTTATTCTTTTATTTGCATTCACTAATGTAAATATTCATTGAAAATAAGATTTATTCTTTTATTTGCATTCACTAATGTAAATATTCATTGAAAATAAGATTTATTCTTTTATTTGCATTCAATAGTGTAAATATTCATTGAAAATAAGTTTGTTCCTTTTTACATTCACTCAAATATACATTGAAATTAAAAAGTTACATTTTTCTTTTATTTACGTTCCTTGATGTGAATAAAACTGGAAACAAAAAGTTAAATCTTTATCGGCATTCTTTGTTGCAAATAAAGCACGAAATTAAAAAGTTATTTTTTATTTGTATTCCCTTGTTGAAAATAAATCATGTAATGAAAAATATACATATTTCATTATGAAATATGTTTCACATTAAAAACCCATTTTTAATGTTAATATTATAAAGAGTAGAAAAATTTACATATTTCAATATGAAATGTGTTTCACATTAAAAACACATTTCTAATGTTAATATTAGGAACTTAGAAAAAGAATCATTTTATGTTTTGTTTAATCAAAACATTATCATTTACCTGTTAGTAGAAAAATAATCCTTTGTCATTATATGTTTTGTTTATTCAAAACATTACCATTTACATGTAGTAGAAAAGTAACCATTATATGTTTTGTTTATTCAAAACATTACCATTTATATAGTGAATTAGAAAAATGTTCATTTGTTAAGTAGGTATCGATTCATTAAAATCATGATATTTACATTTGATCGATGTTAATATAAAAATGACCAATTGTTAATACGCTTGGTTAGACTAAGAAATAAGGTCATTTACATGTTAGTCATGTAGAGATAATTCGAACCAAATTATAATTGGTTAAATTTATTAACCAATGATTTGTGTATGTAAATTGTTGTTGTGTGAAAACCCACACGGGTGATGGGATGATACTTGTCATACACTAGTCCCAATATTTAGCTGTATGTCAATCGATGGATTGACAGTCTGTGATGAGCGTTATTTATTTATTTTAATGCTCGCACAGTTATAAAATTTCACTCTGGATGTGAATGGATTGTTTAGTTGTTATTTATCATTACTGTTATATACGTATGCAATGTATGAAATCCATACGACCGAATTTATATGGTAATTGATTGAGTCGCGTTCCGGTTCAGAATATCTTTAATAAAACCATGTTTTAAAATAAAGAATATTTTAAAACAAAGAATCGTTTAAAATAAAGAATATTTTGAAATAACTAATATTTTAAAATAATATTCATTGAAGGATAAAATATAAAAATATGAAGCCGTGTTATGTAGAAATGCTAATTTAACCCGAATGGGTTATCGATCAATTTTTATTCATTTTATAATGAATATTAAAAAGAAGTGATTTCAAAAATATGGTATTTTGAAATATTATTATTTTAATATAATAAAGATATAGAATATTCAATTCTGCTTTAAAATTGAAAATGAAGTTAAAATTATTTTTAACGAATTTGCAAAAGTTTTATAAAATATGTTTTAAATAGAAATCGACGATATATATATTATATATTTATATAATGGCCTGAATAGAACGCGCCGCGCATCGACCGTTCGCGAATTTCGACCATTAACTTTAAATTGACGTAACGGGTGATCTGTCCGTCGGATTCTCCTAAAATCATAACCGTTGGGTTCGTATCAAAAAGAGCTTTCCAATGATTATAAGAGTTTTGAAATATAACGGTTGGGTTTGGAATTATGTCCAAATCAAATTTGGAAAAGGTCGCTATGGATGCAGTTGGGTGGCCGTTATTGGAAACCGACTGTACGAGCGATAATAAAATTATTAAAAATATTAATAAATTATGTAAAATCATAATAGATGATTTAGAAAGAATTGGGATGAAAAGTTCCATATTTGAAAAGATAAAAATATATTTTTATTAAATGAACTAGTTATTAATTAGAATAAATCATTAAATTAAGATTTAATGAAGTTTTTCAATTAGTGAATATTTAATTGAAATTAAATAAAATAAATTGGATTTTGGGTTTGTCGTGAATGGTGTCTTCAATAACACCTTTCATAAACCCAGTTGAGAAATGAATAAATCTTTTAATTTAGGTTATTAAAGTTTTCAATTATATTTAGTAATTGAAATAAGATGAAATGTGAGTTGGATTTATTGTGAACTGTGTTTCTAAGCGACATTTGTTCTTTAACCCAATTGACAATGAAAATACGATTTGGAATTTATAAATCTTTTATATAGATTTAAATGGAAATTTTCCAAAAGTAAAGTTTTCCAATTTAATATATTAAATTGGAATTGAATGGAATTCGAATTAATAATAACCGAGATAAGCTTCTGTAAAAGAAGACCAATACTATATATGGAATTTAAAAGGTTTTGCCGTTATTCCATTTATATTATTTGTCGGATATAGAAATTTATAACGATTATATATTGATTTGATTTCTGTGAAGATTCCCTATTTTATGGAAGTCGATTTTGGGTTTATCGTGAACGGTGTTTTAAAATGACATTAGTTCTTTAACCCAGTTAAAGATAAGATTTATTTCTTAAATTTAAATAATGATTTTTGATATTTAAAACCAAATTGGGTTTTTAATAAATCTTTAAAAGTAAGATTTAAGAATAAACTTAGAGGATTTATCTTTGATAGAATAATACGAATATTCATTTAGAATAATATTCTGAATTGGAATGAGGCGTTGGATGTGTTTTTATAGTACTTGATTTTTAATTATAAAATACGTGAGTTATTCGGGAAAACTGGGTTTAACCCATTCCGAATAATTACTACGACGATGAAGAGTCGAAGATGAAGACAGTGGTTGAAGACCGACGATCTTCACATCGAATGGATGTGTTGCTACAGAGACCCTTGATGGGAGTAGCTACCTTGAAGGGGCTTCAGTGGTGGCCGTCCAGAATATTATTGATTGTTCGGATTTGGTTTTCGCTCAGACCCAGAGCATAAGCTAGTAAATGGATGCGTGCCTGACATTGGATTTCATTCCGTGTGAATTAAATCGATTTCTGTTAATGTATGTCTGTTTGGTGGTGGAGGATTTATTCTCTGCTTAACACCCAGGTATATGTTAATAATGATCGATCGCATGGCGTGAATTGTCAATGTGGCACGCCAAGATGCAAATGATCAAGGCTTTTTGTTGAAAAGTAGGGCCGTGTGGGATGATCAAAGTATAGCCTATTACGGCTTAGCTTTGTGTATATCGTGACTTCGCGAGCCTCACACCCCGGTATGAGTCAAAAACGGGATACGGACCGTAGGGAGTGCACACATTTCTTTCTAGCTAGTGGTAATGTCAGTGCTTAAACTGGCTGGCATTTTACTTATGTGGATGATGGATTTTGAGGTGCCTCGGATTTTTTTATAGGCCGTTAGTGGTCATACTATAGGTCCAAAGGGACCGAGAAACGTGTGTTCAGGCATAACCAATCCACTACCGATAGGCGGGGACCGACCCTACCGCTCCAAGGGTTCACTGCGGGGGATCCTAAGGCATTTGCTAGAGTGTCTCGAATCGGAGAGGAGCTTGGCCCTAGCCTCGACTCATGATGGAAATCCAATTTCCAATACGACCTTGCGGTTTTGATTGTAGAACTAGTATGGCGACATAGTAGGATGGGGTACTATGCCGTCTATGATTGAAATGTTTTTGAAATATATATACCCATATATATACACACTAATATTAAATCTGTTTTATCGTATCAAGCATCTTTTGACCATTATAAGGGAAAACTCTATCCTCCGGTTTGCGTTGCATTGTGTGATGGGACTTGAGTCTTATAATGGTCTCATTTTTCTAAAAAGCATTGCATTGTTTAATGATTTACTTTATTTTATGCACTGGCAATCCAATGGAGTAAACCCGTTACGCGTTAGCGGCGTGGTCCTGTGATTAGCCTTATTATTAGATAAGTTAAGTAAGATTTCTCATACCAGTCCCATGACTGACCTGTAGTTTGTTTCACTGGCAAACTCGGGTGCCCATAATTTCCACATGGGCAGTCGAGTAGCTTTTTGCAGATATATTTATAGGATCCTGGTTTACAGCTGAAGCAGTATTCGGAAAGCTCTGTATCCGTGTATTCCTTTCAGTTGTATATTTGTATTATTTTCCGCTGCTATTTAAATGTAACTTAAATCTCTGATATTATTGTATTTCTATTTCTGTAATAAGTATTCATACTCTGTTACATTCTTGTACTCTGATGTAATTGTTGTAATCAGCGATAAAATGTTCTTCAGTTTATGTTCTGATGTGTGTTGTTCTCAAAGCAATCTAGGCTTTCCTTTACTGGGAAGTTTGAGTCGTTTCACGCACTTCCCAAGTGCGCCAGTTCAATTTTGTTCTGGCGCATTTCCCAAGTGCGCCAGTGCATTCTGACCCGTTTCTGGTTTTTCTGCCCGACTTCGTTCATCCATATCTTCTTCATACGGTATTCGTTTTACGCAAACTTGGACTCTATCTCAAGCAGAATTTCGAGACGAACTCAATGGAGTAACCCATTTCCCTTGATTTCATCATTTAGAATTAATTATACTTTAATTTGTTAAGTTGCAGTTAATGGAAAATTCGGTGTGTTACATATCCTCCATATGCATTTTTAGCACCAAAAAAATTGATTAGTTTGATGTTGTTCTTATGTTCACGCAATAGACCTAAGATTGGCATTATCCATGTGGATTATCATGTTCTTATTTGCTTGGTCAGACATTGGCTGCGATCTAACTTCAGCATATGTCGAGTTATATACAGCCCAAGAGTAATAACTACCCTTTCTGAAAGATAAAGAGGTAGAATCTTAACAACTACATCTTTAAAGTTTTTATTTCAGATTCAAGTGAGCATGCAAACACATCTTCTCAGCGACAGTTGATGTGAAACAGCAAGATAGTCGCTTAATACAATCTTTGAAGAAGTGATAAACAGATTGCATTCAGTTGTCATATTTTGAAATCTAATTGACGATGGACCGACCATTACAAAGTTACCAAAACTAAATCAAAACCTAACTTTAGTAAACTGAAAGAGGAAATCACCTGAACAGTAAGAAATTCCTTAAATCCAAGAAGCGATGACCGAGGCCGATGCTGAATCTCGATACCTAGCCGCAATCAGATCGGAACCGCTATTGACAGAATGGAAGAAAAAGGGGGCAGATGAGGTTCTTTTTAACAAAGAAAAAATAGGGTTGCTGATGGGTAGGAGGAAGTAGAGAATTTAGGGATTTGGGAAACTGAATGCGCGCGGCAAATGAAAAAGGGAAGAAAAAAATGGCGGATCTGAGAATGAAAAGAAGCGGCTTGTAGAAATTGAGGAAGGAAGAGGATCTATTCGGGTTTATGGTTGGGATTGATTTCAATTTGGGCAAAATTTTGTTAAAGGGGATACGGGGAGGCATACGTGAGGGAGTGATATCACGTGAATGACTTTGGAGCCAATTTTTCCCTGTCCCGCTTATTTTTCCTGCGAGAGCCCGCCTATTTTTCCTGCATGGTAGTATTAGAAGCTAATTACTATTTATTAATCACTACTTATTATTAAGTTGTAAACTTATTGTCAAAATAATTAATATTTCTTAATTTTTATAATTTACTATAAAATATTAATTATAGAATTAAATTAAATATTAATGTACAATAGCTGTCGCAAGTGGCAAAAAAATAATTATTAAAAATATATATATGTTTATTACAACTTTCTAATTTAACTATTAATTATCAGAAATTAATTAGTATATATTAGTTATTACAACAGACAAAAAAGAAAAGTTGTGATATATATGTTTATTACAACAGTGATTTTTTCACAGTTGTAAAAAACATTTATTACAACTGTGCTTTTCGCACAGTTATAAAATTAAAGTTATAATATGGTGTTTTTGTTGTAGTGTTAGCCATTAGGGTGGTATTAAAATTCCTGCTAGATGAGACAGCAAGTGGTATCAGTTTAGATGTGTTGAATTTTTTTAATCTGGTTCTCATCCTGTATATATCTTTAAATTTCTTGTACAAATCTTTTTGATTCCCTCTTGTAATTGATTTCTCAATTTTAAAATCATTTATTGTTTATTTATTCACAAACTGAAATAAAAAACCCAAAATGAACTGTATTTAGAATTCATCAAAATTATTATCAGATTATTGAAATCGTGATGGGTTGTGACTATAATATATTTCACAACAAGAGGAAATTTTATTCAAATTTTCATGATGATTGAACAGTTGTTATAATATCTTTGAATTGGCATTTATTTCACGAACATCTCCTTTATCTACTATTATTTTGCCATCCATTATGATTTTATATTAATGTGGAGAGTTTATTATTTTTAAAATCATCTTGAATAAACAATGGAAATATTTGTGATGGAAATGTAACAATATTATTTTTCAGAATTAGTGATAATTGAAAATTATCAAGAATCCCAGTACAGTTGAGCATATTTCATAATATAACAAATTTAGAAATTTATTTCAAACCATTTTTGTACCTACCACATTTCTATCATCCATATTGGTTTTATATATCGAGGAATTTTTCTTTTGGAATTGAAAATGATAAAAATATAATATTCATAAGTGTTTCTCGAACATTATTTCAAAATCCAAGCTCTGGTTATGCATGGTTATGAGATTACTAATTTTTAGCTGCAACCGACCTCATTTAAAAATCCAAGATCTAGTTATGCGTGGTCAGTATGCTCTTAAATAAAAAGGAAAAAGAAAAGGAAATAAATAAATGATTTTTTTATATGAAATTCTCCTTGGTGTGTAAAAACCAGCCTATCAATCCACTTTTCTAATTTGTAAAACATGTTAATACTTTATGAAATATTATGATTTGTTGATTGATAACTATTGGGATTTGAGATTATTTGATTTTGTCACTTAAATTGAATTTATAATCGTTGTCCAAATCCATCATTATTTTTATGCTGAAATTTTATAAAAATTCTTTTGAAAATAATTGGAAATCATTTGTTTTAAAACTCTCTCCATTTATATAAATTTCATCGTAAATCCATCATCCTATAAAGTGAAATTTGCCACTAGTTCTTAGAATATTATGATTTTTGTTTAATTGATTGAGATTTATGATGATCGCTTTTCCTCTTAAACTGAAATTACATTTCTAGTTAATTATTTCATCATTATTTTAATTTTCTCTATCCTTTTGATGATAACTAAAGGGGGAGAATGAGTTAAGATTTTGATTGATGAGTGGATATTCTTTGAATATTTTAATATTGAAGTTTTAATTATTATTTTTCACTCACGCACATATTTAGGGGGAGTTTTGTTGTGGTGAGAGCATTCAAATAAGGGGAGTTCAATAATTCGCTGTCAAACACATTTATTATAATATTATATTCAAAATCTTACTTTATGTTTGTCATCGTCAAAAGGGCGAAATTGTTGTATCTAATAATTCTATGATTTTTGTTTGATGATAACAAATATATATTTATTATTATAAATGTGTATGTAATCGTACTGTTATACTACATCACATACATAATTAATATTTATATTTAAATAGAATACTACTGCACAAGAATTTAAATATTCAAACGGTATTTTATTTAAATATAATATTTTATTTCAACATTTCAACAGTACAAATTTATAACTCCACTATTTGTACATTTCATTGAAATACAATATATTTCATTTCATATTAAATTTCGTAAAATGCTCCTCACTATAATTCACTCAATTACATTTCACACTGCGGTACAAACTCATATACATTGACACACTCACTACAGTTCATTCAGTCACTTATACAGCTACACTCATATACACGTGTCTTCTGTCTTCTGCCAGCATCACAGTCAGCCCAATCTTCTTTTTACGTGTCACAAAAGAAACACACGGTAAACTGGAAAAAATACATTTTAAAGTGAATATTAGGCACACGTCCCTATTAAGTTTCAAAATTAGGCTCACATCCGGTCATAAACTTATTGTAAATTAGGTCCCTATTTTTTGAAAATTCAGTAAAAAAAAATCACGTAAATTCTTATTTAAATAAAACACGTAAGCGTAAAAAAAATAGATCAAAAATCACTGAAAACCATGTCAAAAAAAATAATCAGAAAAACAATGAAAATGCAATTAAATGCAGTTAAATGCAAAATAGTATGCACATATTTGTATTTTCTTGCATACATTCGTTTATTTTTTTCAGTCATGCATCTGCATTGATTTACTTGCATACATCTGTGCAAATATTGCATAATTCTTGCATACAAGTGTGCAAAAAATCACTTGCATGCATATCAGTTCACATTTTTTGCATTCAGACGTGCAGTAAAATAGAAAAGTTGCACACATGCGTGCAACAATCTGCAGGTAAAATATCAGTTAAGTTTTCTTCGTGCAACACTTGCATACATGTGTGCAAGTATTTCAAACAGTTGCAATGCAAGTTTCGGTCCATATTTTCAATGAAAACAGCCTACGTAATAGTTGCACACATGTATGCGACTTTCTTTTTTGATATTCGTGGACTTCTGAGAACATTTCCAGATTTTTCTTTTTTTACTTGACAGCGCACAAAATTCTGGCCAAAAAACGTAAAACATGGAAGTAGGAAAAATAGGGATGGGTTTGCATGGAAAAGTTGGGAGGGATGCAAATTACATTTTAAAAGTTTACAGGGACGTGATGCAAACAGAGCCTATTTTAAATTGTAGCAGATAAAATTTTATTTTTTAAATTTATTTGCCTTAGAATTTTGGTGTATTTCTTATCGTTTTTCATGACTTGATCTGATTTATATATACATCATCTGTAATGGTCATACATATATAATCTCAGGACGTGCATTATACATGTATACACATACTTGTGTATGTATATACACATATTTCTGCACAGAGGCAATATGGTCAGCACTGGACAAATATATCAAGAGGGTGTGTTTAGGTGAAGCCCGACACACGTGCACAGTGCATGGGTCAGGTATCCTAATGAACACACATGCACTAAGGAGCGGCCATGAAGACCAAGCTCGACCCAATGCAAGTGCATGAGCATGGACCAAAATGAGTGGCCAAGCGGCAATGATAAATGGATAGTGCAATAGTCGATTGCAAGTCAATACTTAGGTTTGAAGTTTAAGTGCAACAAGTTTTAAACAGGGTCGAGTACAAGGCAACACAATCAAATGGCACTGCACAACAATCCAAGGACTGATACATAGGACTGCTCGAGCATGGTCAAGCCAATGCACACACAAAATAATCAAAGTGACATGGTAGCTCAAATTTATATTGGCAAGAAAGTGTGCACATGAAAATAAAATGGCAATACTAAAAATGTCGAGGCACACAACAATGGCAAGTGCAAACTTATTTTCATGCACAGGACTACAAAGTGACAAGGCCAGATGCGTGTACAAGCATCCATGTGAAAATTCATGAACAAAGCAGTTTTCAAATTCAAGTGTACTCATGGACACATCAGATTCACACAAGACATCGAGCCAGTTTAAAAATACAACTTCATATGGACAAATTTACATGCACAAGCCAGTGTGTGTAAATCAGTTCATGGCCAAGATAGTCAAGTACAAGCGTGCAAACTCAAGAATGAGATACAACAGCAATATCAAAGATTCAGGAAAAAGCAAGATGGACAAGACGAGCAAAGAAAGAAGCTCAAGGTTGTACAAGCAGTTCAAATGTCCAAAATAAACAAGTCAGGGTCAAGAAAAGGAAATGCAAGGATACATGATCAAGCCGAGGTACCAAAATGATTGGCACAACAGATTCGTGGATAATAAAGCTACACCAACACATCAAGTTAAAGGGTAGTATATGTTCTTATCAAGTAATTAAATCTTCTCAATAGCTATGCACTACAAAGTCAAGTGTAGCATCAGTTCAAATCAAGGATGTTAATCATGCGAAGGAAATCACAGTGCTTTTTTTGGACAAACTATTTTCGGTTTCTAAAACATTCATTTTTGACAAGAATGCTACAGAACAAATCATCCAATTTTTCAAGAACCAAAATGGCAAGAAGAAATATTTGTTTCCATGTTTGAACAAGTTTTTTTGGCAAGTTTTTTTGGTTCAAAATCATAGTCTGCATACAAGAAAATATTCTTAGCAGAATTTTTTTCTAGAAATCTTGTGTCATTATTTTTAGGATGTTCCAAATGGTTCAGAAACAATTCAAGAAATTACAGTGAAATTTCTATGCAAACTGTCTTGGATTTCACGGCATGTAATCAGTAAATCCATCTCGGCCAAATTTAACAAAAGAAATTCATAAATCACACAAGGATTTTTCAAGGGGCCACATATACATTTAACCTGTTTTCAATCCCAAAAATCATGGCAAGTTAAAGAGGAATCAAAGCCAAAAATCTCGCAAGAAGTCAGATGTGTCATATGTGGAAATCAGAGTGATTATAGGATTATATAATCCTATTTAAACACACAATACATCACTAGCAAACATCATCGAAAAACCACCAAGCAAAAATCAATTCGAAGACAAATTGAAGAATCAATTCAGAAGAACTCACAGAGATTCAAGTTTTTCGATCGATCAAGGACCCAAATCATTCGACCAAGGCTATGAACTAATCGGAGATTCGGATAAATTAAGCGGAATCAATTTGACATCGAGATTTGGGAATTTCGGCAAAACCCAAAATTGTTTTTCAATCGGCCGTCATTTTTGTTTAGAAGAGGACTTAGGAAAAGCATAGTAAAAAGGGCCAGCCTGTTTTCTTTATTTAAGAAGCTTGGGTTTATTATATTTATTTACTATTTTTTTTAATTTCTTTTGTAAATCATCTTCAGTTTTCTAGTGTCTGTCAAACTAGGTCATCTGGTTAGAGTTTTAACTAGCAGTTTTCTAGTGTTTGTAATAACTAGAGTTTATTGGCTACGGGTTTGTAACTTAGGGAAAATCTGATCAAACAGGAGCAGAGTTTGCGAGTTTACAGGGTTTGTAAGCATGATCTGTTTTAATACTTAGTAAAATTCTTAGGAATGCAGCAGTAGGCAGGGTTTCCGAAGCTTGGTAAAATCTGTGTTATTTATTTAATGCATTAATTTTATCTGTTGCAATCTGTTCTGTGATATTTTAATATCTCGAATTAAATTCAATAAACCCTGTTCACCCCCCTCTAAGGTTAATCTAGATCCAACATGCAAGACCTAGATAAATGTTCTAAAGTGAAATCTTTTCTTAAAGATTATTCAGTCGATATAGTTTTACTACAAGAATCTAAACTTGAGCACCCTTATTTTAGAACTTTCAGATGTTTAGGTGGTCTTTATATTGGTAATTGGGATATTTTACCCGTTAAAGGTAGCGCGGATGGTTTGATGATTGGATGGAAAAATACTTATGTTAAATGTCTTCATACTTTCACAAAAAATCATTCCATTCATATTATTTTTTGTGATATTAGTGATATCTCAATATTAAATATTTCTAATGTATATGATCCATGTGATAAGGTAGATCATAGGATACTTTGAAGTGAGCGTCTTTAGTTTAGATCACTTGCTATTGGTCCTTAGGTTTCATGTGGTGATTTTAATGTCACTAGATTCTTAGGAGAGAGAGAAATCCCAGAGAAGGGGAATTTTCTACAATGAAAGAATTCGATCAATTTATTATGAATGGAAATTTAATTGAAATTAAGCTTGATAATAGGCGTTTTACTTGGTATAATGGGAAGGATATTTCTTCCATGGCCCTTTTAGATAGGTTTTGGTGAATTTGGAGATAATTGCCCTTCGTGTAATGTTGTTAGTTTACCTACTCTTTTATCGTAACATTATTCTTTCCTGTTCCATTCCTAGTTTTAACTTTAAATCATTTAGATTTGAAAAAATGTGTTTACTTGAGAATAATTTTAAAGAATTAATTTCTAATAAATGGCTTTCTATAGGTAGTACAGTATTACTTTTTCAAATAATATTGTTGAAGTTTTGGTTTGTAAATTTAGAGAACTTAGGATTTTTATTAAAAAATGGAGTCGATATGTTTTTGGTAATATTAAACTTAAAAAAGATAAAATTTTAAGTGATATCTTATATGTAAATAAAATTGAAGAAAATAGATTATTAAGTATTTCTGAGAAAAATATTCTCCATAATCTCAAAGAAGAACTTAACAAAATTCCGTTACAAAAGGGAATTATACAGAATCAAAGGTATAGGGTTAATTGGATGGATGATGGAGATAAAATACAAAAAATAATAATCATAAAGCTGCTAATGGTAGGAAAAGATGTAACACGATTAATTCTATTTTTGTTAATGATATTGAAATTTCCAATCTAGTAGATCTTAACAGAGAATTTACTAACAATTATAAAGGTATTTTTGGTAATCTAATTTTCATAGAGTAAAGACTAACTGAAGCTTAATGTAAAATGAGAGTAATTTGGTTGATAAATTGATTAGATTTCCCATTTACTAAAACTGAGATTTTAAAAGTTATTAAAGAAATGCCCTCGGACAATTCCCTTGGGACTGATGGTTTTCCTATTTTGTTTTATATCACTTTTTGGGATGTGTTAAAAGATGAATTCATTTCTATTTTTAATGAGTTTATTGATGGAAATTTGCAGTTGGGTAGATTTAACTCTGTTAATGTGGTTTTAATTCATAAGAAAATTGGTGATAATCTTTTAAAAGATTTTAAGCATATTTTTTATTGAATTGCTCTATTAAAATTATTTCTAAAGTTCTATCAAATAGATTAAGCTCCAAAATGATCGAATTAAATTATAATTCCCAAATTGCTTTTATTAAGTGTAGGAATACCACCAATGGTGCTGCAGCAATTCAGAAACACGTTAATTACTAGTGTAGGAATAATGAAACCTATGTCGTTCTTAAACTTGATTTTGCTAAAGCTTTTGTTCCATTGATTGGTATTTTCTCAAGGACCTTTTAATGGCTAGATGTTTTAGCAATAAATGGATTGGATGGATTTGGTCTCTTTTAAAGTATAGTAGTTCAAATATACTTGTTAATGGTATCCTAGAGGTAAAATTAAGTCTGAATGTGGCCTAATACAAGGAGATCCATTATCTCCTTTTCTATTTAATTTAGCAGCTGATGTTTTTTTCTAGAATTATTAACCTGGCCACTAGGAATGATGTGTTAGAGTCTGTTCGTAGAGACATTACTAGCAAGGGTACTTCTATTTTACAATTTGCAGATGAACCTTGATTTTATCTTCTCATTTACCTAAATCTATTATCTCTCTTAAATTTATTCTGTGTAGTTTTGAGTTACTTTCTGGTTTAAAATTAATTTTAATAAAAGTTCAGTTTTAGTTTTTAATGATTATCACAATGTTGAAAGTTTAGTGGCCAGTACTCTTAATTGCAATTTAATGAAATTTCTTATAGAATATCTTGGTTTTCTCATAAGGCCTCAGAAATTAAAACATGATGATTTGAGCTTTGTTATTGATAAAATCAATAATATACCGTCTAGTTGGAATAGTAGATTCCTATCGAGAGCGAGTAGAGTAGTCTTAATTAATTCAATGTTGTCTGCTTTACACATTTTGTTGGATGTCATTTAATAGTTTCCCTAATTGGGTCATTGAGAAAATTGATAGGATTAGAAGGAATTTTCTTTGGTGTGGGGAAAATTCTTTCTCCCAATCTAAATGTTTGATCCACTGGAATACTGTTTGTAAATCTAAAAGTGATGGTGGATTAGGTGTCTTAAACTTATACAATCTTAATATTTACGTACTACACAAATGGATGTGGAAATTTAATGATTGTAATCTTAATTGTTTATAAAAAGAATTAATTTGGAATCAATGTTATAACAATAATTTTAATCTTAGTCTTGGTTCCTTTAATAACCCTAATAATGTTTCACATTTTTGGAAATCGATAGTACATTATTTTGAAATATATAAGACAGGAATTAGCCATGTTGTACATTCGGGTAATAATGTTTCATTTTGGGATGATTATTGGATTTCTGCTATTTCCTTAAAAATTGAGTTTAAAGAATTATATGATATTTGTAATTTTAAAAAGACTTTGATTTTGAACATTTACAATCAAGTTCAAGATTTCCCTTGGAATTTTAGTTTCAATCGTACTCTTGTTGGTCCTATTCTCAAACAGTTTGCCTTACTTTGTACTAGACTTGATTTATATAAGTTTGATCGTAAGAAAGATGTGATCATTAAAGTCGGGATAAATGTGGTTCTCACTCTTCTAAATTGCTTTATAATTTTCTTAGTTTCTCTAAGGTTAAAAATAAAATTTTCAAATACCTCTGGAAAGCCAATGGTCCTCCGAAAACTAAATTACATATGTGGCTCATTAACTTAATACTGTTGAATCACTAAAGCTGAAAAAATATAATCATCAATAAAATTTGTTATTTTTGTAATATTCGTTTAGAAGATATTGATTATTTATATTTTGATTGTTCTATTACTAAGTTTATTTTATTTAGTATTTAAACCATTTCAATTTTCCCTTTAACTTTGACCACTTTGATTGCAATTATTGTTGGAATTTTTATAGGTTTCTTTTCAATACTAACAATAGATATCTATGTGATACAAATTTTTAATTATTGCTGGTATACATGGTTTGAAAGAAATCAATATGCTTTTCATAATCTTAATGTTAATATTAATAATTTGATTTATAGAACATTTTTTGTTTAAATTAGTTATCTAATCCTTCTTATAAACTTAATAAGCTTGATGAATTTAAAAAAAAAATCTTACTCTAATTAGATATCGTCTTTATATTTCCAATTTTTTATCAATGTCTGTAATCTCAATTAGTTGATCTATATCCTGATACATTTACATATTTACACACACACACACACACACACACACACATATATATATATATATATATATATATATATGTATATATGGTGTTGTTCTATATCATGATTAGGGCTGTCAGTTTCCTACACGACCCAAAACCCGTACGGAAATTAGCAGGTTAACCCGACTCATTTAGTTGATGGGTCATTTTCAGGTCAACCTGAATTTGACCCGTTTATAAAAGGGTAGGTCTCGAGTTGACCCGCTAACCCGAATTTGACCCGTTTATATTTAAATGGGTTGACCCGACCTATTTACAATCAGTTTGACCCGTGAACCCGAATTTGACCCGTTTATGATCCATATATGACCCGCTTATGACCCGTGAACCCGAGTTTGACCCGTTTATGACCTGTTAGGGGTTGACCCGACCCGTTTATGACCCATTTATGATCGGACCCATCCAAATTAAATGGGTTACACGGGTCGGGTCAGATCAACCCTTTTATAAATAGGTCGGGTTCGGGCTGAGCTATTTATGGTCCGTTTAATAAACGGGTTGACCCGACCCGTTTAAAATCAACCTGGACCCAACCCAACCCATTAACACCCCTAATCATGATACGTTTTTATATATATATATATATATATTCTAGTGTTATTTGTGATCACGTGTGTAGTTTTTATCTATTCATATCTGTGATTGTTTATTTTGTTTGTTCTGACTGTCTTTTATCTTTCGTTCTATCTATGATTTTTTATGATTTCTTATTTTACATTTATATATATTATTCATCTTCTTTGAGCTTCTGGTTTTGCAGTAACAGATTTAGGATAGTATTTTACTTTTATTTTATGTGGACTATAGTTGTTAGGTATTATATTATTGTATGTTGTACATTTGGACTCTAGTACTTAGGCTTGGGTATTTTCTTTTCTTTTTTTCATTGTAAGGGTTGGGTTTGTTACGTGTCAGGCTTATTGACATCTCTCTTTTTTAAGTGTGGAATAAGATTACATGAGTGCTCTCCTCCATTTGAGGATCACCCATTTCTCTTTAAAAAATGCAGTAAAAACAAGAGTTAGATAGATTTCCTTACTACTACAATCAGTTTTTATAGTGGACCGACCATTGCAACTCACTAATTTATAGCACAGGGGCTAGGTCATTTACCTAGACAACTAAAAACTCCAAACACCACGCACGGAGTACAATTACAACAAAGATAAAACTGTCCAGATCACAATAACATACACCAAAAGGTGCGAATAACATCAAACACAAATGAAATCACAATCCTGGAAGTTTGACATGAAAAACTCACTTGCACCACACAATCATTATGAGTTCCTTGACCTGCAACAGGAAGGCATGCTGCCAAAACCATGCAAAAGCAACAAGAAATCCAAAAGATCATCACATACAACTTAAGACTACCCAACTACACATGAGAAACAACTTCATCACAACAACACAAACATACTAAAACACTTTAACCAGGGAACATCTTGCCTCAAACAAGCCGACACACCAACTGAAAACAACTAGACACTCAGTCGAACCAACATCAGAGATACACCAACAAAATCTAATATCCACATCATCTCCAGTGAAGAAAAAACCAAGAAAAATGAAAGCATAACGCAATAGACTCACCAAGCAGAGGAGAGTAACTCAGCATATTGCTTAATCATCCTCAGACTATATAATGCCTAAGTAGTAGTAAAGTAAACTTGGATAAGATCATGCTTCAGTGGTTCAGTAATTGAACCTAGAGAAAGTAGATAAGTCATGAAGCAAATCAAAGTAAGGTCGACGAGGATTAAGTTGTGGACAAAAGGTAACATCACATTTAAGTCGAGGCTTCCACACCGCAAACAAATCGATAAACCAATGGCGACTAGCAAGACACACTCAGTCGAAATAATACTTAGGAAAACACCAACAAAATCCAAACAGCCAACTACTTCACCAGAGATAGCCAAAAAAGGAAAACATAGGTCAATAAAATCACCAATAGACGAGGAACATTGCTTAACCGACCTTAGACGATAAACCACATTCGCAGTTGTAAGCTTAGCATGAGAAAGTAAACTCGGTAAATGTTGTGTCTTAGACGAAAAGCAAAAATATAGAGAAGAAGGTTAAAGGAGAAGTTGCGAAGCAAGCCTAAAAATAAGGCGACGAGAGAAACGTTGAAGGCAGAAGGTGACACCCTAGAATTGGAAATATAAGGGTTAGCTGGTAAAGGGTTTGCTCACAAGGAGGTGCAATAAAGTTTATCTAGATTTGAAGGAAAAGGGGGAAATCATTAGAGTTGATCGAGCCCCTTCCTAACAATAACAGATTTAGGGTGGAACGTGTATAGAAAAGGAAAAAGGAAAAGGAGTCGAAGGAGAAGGTAAAAAAGTGGATGGTGGTGAAAAGGTAGGGAAATCTTGTCCACATGGGTGTTAGGAACAAAGTTTGAGTTGAAAATAATTGTCTTAGTTCAGATGTTCAATATTCAAATGATCAATATGACACTTTATCCAATAACAATATATATAGTTGGTAATAGAGATGCGTCATAATCAATAATATCATCCATATATCCATCATATCATCCATCGCTAACCATATGCATACACATATAATCAACATTCAAATCGACCAATTAAATATATATCGCAACAATATTAATTTATCATATATCAAGTGTTTAATTAACAAATATTGTTAATAAATCATATAATTGCTTAGTTTAATTTAAAAGAGAAATTTTAGTAATTCATGAGTGGGTCTAGACGCTTACACTTGATTTTAACCTATTGAAAATCCAAATAACAGCATGTAACGGCCCGACAGATTCCCGATCTTGATTATCGATCGACATAAAACTCATGTCGACTAACCAAGCATCAGAAATTACCAGATCATTAATAGAAAGAAGTTAGAGGGTGAGAAGTAGAAAGAAATAAAATTAGAATAGAAGGAAAGAAGATCACAACATCAGAGTAGACACATATCTCATGGCGGAACGAATAAAATATTTTATATAACATGAATTTTGAAATACTAATCAGTAACTGCATATACATACCATCATTAGAGCACAACACAAATACAACAGAAATAAACGGTAGCTATCTAATACTGAAGCCTCCTGCTCCAAGCTCCTCGAAGTATATCTGTAAAATCTCAACTAATTGACTTCACGTTCAAATTGGGCACCCAAGAGTTTAGGGTAAAAACAAAACTAAATAAACTCTAGTCAGTCATGGGACTGGTGTGTGTAAACTCCAACCACTTAGTTTAACTTTTATTTTATTTTCAAAAGAAAGGATAACCGTAAGACCGATACACACATAAACACATATAGTTTTTACCTTAAGATAACCCAAAATATTCTTTATATCAACAGTTTCCCGATATTATAATAGTGTCTAATCAATCAATAACAATCTAATGGAATGCTTTCATCTCACACTCCACATACATAGTATACAACCAAAACTACGGACGCTTATTGGAGAATGGATTTCCAACTATGACAAGGTATGGAACCACCTTCCGATAATATATCTCTAGAGAGGAATACACAGGGTTCAACAAGAACATCTTATAACTCAGGCCACACATGACCGACCACTGATTTCCTTTGAGTGTGCTGAATGTTTTATCACCAAAGATTGGGATCAACAACCGTTATCGAAGCATACATCAGTGATATAATAAAGAAGCAAATAGATTTTTCTCTAGATCAAGTGACAATACACCCTAATGGGAGCGACCCAGTCAGCCATGCTGCCTGCCCGATTTTTGTCATTTCCCAGTTGTGAGGCTTGAGGCCATACTTACCTTTTTAACACCACTGCATCATTCACTTTGAATGTCACATTGTCTAACCTACCAAATCATAAATTGATTTCCCCAAAAAATATTGCAGGCTTAAAGCTAAGAGAACCGAATTCCTCCGCTACCAACGTATATACGTTTGAAGAGATCAATGTAGATGAGCTGTTAGGCATACTCTGTCAAACATTCATATATCCTGGGACTGGACAAGCCAAAGGCACTATCACATTAATCCATCTTTTGCAATTTCTACCTAGGATTAACAGAACAACCCTTGCACTTTACTCTGTCTTTAATTATCTTCAGCATATTTGATTCACGACGCTTATGCCTATACAGAGTGGTTTTCAGATAATAAACTTGACCTCGGTCTCTCTGTATTGACAACAGAAATATAATATTGACGTCAAAAGTTGGTAACTTATGACGATCAACCCCCAATCGCGTGATCAACACACGACTAAATATAAAAAAATGCAGTAAAAAGGGTAAAAGAACAGGGAGCACACACAGAATTTTTATAGTGGTTCGGCAAGGGTAGTGCAGACGTCCACTTTATATATTACTTCTTTTTCTTTTGATTACAAGTACAATGTTTTTTCTGTTTGAAGAAAAGAAAGAAAATAATTATCTTCCTTTCTTCCTTTTGAGAGATTGAGATTCTGGAGGAGAGTAGAAATGAAAAGCTTATAAAAGCCATCTGGCCAAGAGAAGTCTCTCCTTTCCCTTTAAGTTTGGAGGTATTTATAGGTGGAAAATGCAGCTTGGGTTGTTGGGAAATGGTCCGGCCATTTCGGGAAAGCCCGGACACGTGGAATCAATCCATTGGCTCGAGTTACAGCTGGAAGACTGACTCTACTGTTCATAAATAGTATCTTCGGAAGTTGTGGCTGACGTGGCATCCTTGAAGAGGTATATCAAAAGTAGAGCTTTGACCGCCTTTATCTCCTTGGAAATCGGGATATTACGTGGACTGGCTCTATAGAAGATTTCCACACTAGCCCGAAATGACCGGTCGACTTACTCCGATAAACTCGGTCGACTGGGAGGCCTACTCTTCCGGAGTGAGCTGTTATTTGTTGAACTTGGACATGGGCCGATGTGAGACTGTTTTGGACCTATTATTGGCTGTTGGGCTTCCTGAAATGCGGCTTTGTATTTGACTGCGCGTTTGGACTTTGCTCGCTGAGACTCTTGCCAAAAAGAGGGTTAACACTTTGCCCCTCAGAATGCGTCTTCATCGACAAAGGGAGATGTGTTTGAAATCTGGACCGAAGTACAAACGCTCGAGCTGCTATGGTCGCACCGGACTATATTAAGGCCAGAAAACCAACGGTCCGTTGTTGTATTAAGACTAGAAAACCGACAACCATCGGTAACCGTATTATGGCCGAGATGACGATTTCCATAAGAATTGGTTCCTGCAAATACAAAACAAGCCATTCTCGTTTAGAGAAAGGTGATGGGTCGAGCATTTTATTCCACTTGGCTTTAGAGGGGGCGAGCATAAACCATGCTCGGCTTGGTGGCGAGCATAAACCATGCTCGGCTTGGTGGCGAGCATAAACCATGCTCGGCTTGGTGGCAAGCATAAACCATGCTTGGCTTGGTGGCGAGCATAAACCATGCTCGGCTTGGTGGCGAACGTCAATCTGGTTCGGCTTAGATAGGGCGAGTATTAATCATACTCGTCTTAGGGCAAGTGTTTCATATGCTCGACTCATGTTAGGTTAGTTAGTTTAACGAGCTATGCACACTTGTGGTGTAAATAAAGAGAGCGTAATCCACACTCGTGTTTAAGAAAATGTGACCTCACTCTCTTGAAGGAGTAGGTGTTTGAGTGGTGGTGGGCTTTCATGCTAACCACATAGAACAGGGGGGCGAGCATTAACCATGCTCAGCTTAGAAATTTTACAACACTGTCTACTTTTGCAAAAAGCAAAGTTCATAACTGCTAAACAACTATTACAAAGAAATTCTACGGGGACAGCGATTGATTACAGTGCATCAAGGCGTCCTTGTTATTAAAAGAAATACATCGAAAGAAAAGACAAAGAATCTAATTAATGATAATTCCGCGAGTGCTAGTCTCAGGGTCCTTTCCATTTCTAGGGGCTCGTGGACCATCCTGAGGAGCTTGGGCAGAAGGTCGCGGCGGCATGGCCGAGGCGCGATCTTTGACATATTCAGCGAGTTCCCCTTTTCTAACTCATCCTCCGATGAGATCACGCAGATGTCGACAATCATTTGTATTATGTCCAGCTACGTTGTGGAATATACAATGCTTGCCAGAATCAAGTTCCGTCTGGGTCGGTTCTCGTCGAGGTGGCCTTGGAGTGGGGAAGGACTCGCGCATACTAAGATAGATATCAAGCAAAGAGGAATTGAGCTCGGTGTACAGATCGTACCTGTTCTCATTTCGAGGTAGGATATTACGTTCATCCTTTTCCGGGGCCTTTCCTCTTCCTTTATTCTGGCCATTTCCATTGAGTGGACCTTGTTGTTTGGCTACTAAAACTTCATGGCTCTCCATTTCAAGGCTGGCATCCTCTTGTTGGAGGAATCTCTCGACCTCGGAGTAAAAATCATCTATATCTTTGGGGGGATCCCTGGTTAAGGAGTTCGAGAATTCTGATCTTTTCTGGACTCCCGCGATGGCTACCATTAACACCATCGATGGCTCGGGCCGATCGACAGATGCTACAGCTACGTTGAACCTCTCGAGGAAGGATTTTAGCGTCTCTCCGGATCGTTGTTTGATGGTAGATAAAAACATGACCCTTTTCGGTCGAGAGATATGCACTCGAAACTGGTCGATTAAGCGGGTGACCAAAGTATTCCAACTACTGATTGATTTCGTTGTTAGCTGCCGAAACCACATACTGGCTATATCTATGAGAAAGAGAGGAAACCATTCAGCCATGAAATTGGTTGATGCACCAAGTACTTCCATATGTCGCATGTATCACATGAGATGAATGGTCGGGTCAGTGTGACCGTTGTATGGCTCGATGGCTGGGAACCTAAAGTCCGGAGGATTTCGAGAATTTCCGATTTTGTGAAGGGGCTGCGGTTGACATTGTCTATGTCTTGCTGCGAAGAATTGCCCCGAGTAAAGCATCGGATGATGCTTGCGAGCTAACTCCCATCTCGGAGGAGTCGTTGCCATGAACTTAATTCCGCCTCTTGAGAAGGTTCTGTACGAGGATCCGGCAGAAGCAAGCTAGGAAGGGTGTTCATTGGCTGGGCTCGACCTCCGAGATCTGAGTGAAGGTGTGGGGGAAGGTGAGATCTGGCAGGTGGTTCTGGGAAGAATGGCCCCTCTGGAACCTGATGAGTCGTGGGTTGAGCCATACCCGTAGCAAAGGGTCTAGGCTGATCCAGCATAGCATATGATGTTCGGAGGCCAGGGTTGCCCCCGTCTGAAGCGAGGTTAGGAGGGTCTACGGTAGCGTTTTCTTCTGCTACAGTGATGACCGGCATAGTAGGGTGGCTTCCCTTGTTTGAAGGGAAGACTGTGTCAGCTCTTTGCCGAAGGGAAAGATTGGTTAGATTGGTTTGTGGTAAGACTCCAGGTTGTAACGGGAATGACATTGATTCTGATGGACCTGGTGGGAGCTCAACCGATTCAATAGGTCGAGATATTCCAGGGAGTGGAGGCATATTTGTCAGACGATCTAGATCTTGATCGCCCGCCTCCTGAGGTTCCATGGCCACAGCTGTGCTGGTCGCTGGAAGCGATACCCCTGGTTGTGCTCGACTGGTTGGTGAGACCAGACCAAGATGAAACAAAAGGTATAGCTTGATTAGTGGCCTGATTTTGTGCAGACCGAAGATCGGTTATTTCCCCAACTTCGGTCGATGGAGGAATTGATGTTGAAGCGTTCAATCCCGTTTCCAATCGACCGAGAAGGTGATCCATCAACTGCTGCTGTCGTTCGAGGACTCTACCCTGAGATTTCATGTGGTCTCTGAGTTCGACCATGATTTTATCCATGTTGCCCCGGGTAAGGAATCGAGACATGTCGTCATGAGAGGAAACTTCGTGGCTTGCTTCTGCAACATCGATATCAGCTGCATCGGCATTTGCAGGACGAGAGGATGTTGCATCTTTCTTTCGTTTGTTCGCCAAGACCTGAGATAAGCAGGAGCTCGATGGCGGCGTCGGAGCGCTCCCCTTCCTGGCGCGCCAAAATGTTGACGTCAAAAGTTGGTCACTTATAACGATCAACCCCCAATCGCGTGATCAACACGCGGCTAAAGATAAAAAATGCAGTAAAAAGGGAAAAAGAACGGGGAGCACACACAGAATTTTTATAGTGGCTCGGCAAGGGTAGTGCCTACGTCCACTTTATATATTACTTCTTTTTCTTTTGATTACGAGTACAATGTTTTTTCTGTTTGAAGAAAAGAAAGAAAATAATTATCTTCCTTTCTTCCTTTTGAGAGATTGAGATTCTGGAGGAGAGTAGAAATGGAAAGCTTATAGAAGCCGTCTGGCCAAGAGAAGTCTCTCCTTTCCCTTTAAGTTTGGAGGTATTTATAGGTGGAAAATGCAGCTTGGGTTGTTGGGAAATGGTCCGGCCATTTCGGGAAAGCCCGGACACGTGGAATCAATCCATTGGCTCGAGTTGCAGCTGGAAGACTGACTCTAATGTTCATAAATAGTATCTTCGGAAGTTGTGGCTGACGTGGCATCCTTGAAGAGGTATATCAAAAGTAGAGCTTTGACCGCCTTTATCTCCTTGGAAATCGGGATATTACGTGGACTGGCTCTATAGAAGATTTCCACACTGGCCCGAAATGACCGGTCGACTTACTCCGATAAACTCGGTCGACTGGGAGGCCTACTCTTCCGGAGTGAGCTGTTATTGGTTGAATCTGGACATGGGCCGATGTGTGACTGTTTTAGACCCATTATTGGCTGTTGGGCTTCCTGAAATGCAGCTTTGTATTTGACTGCGCGTTTGGACTTTGCTCGTTGAGACTCTTGCCAAAAAGAGGGTTAACATTTAAGATGGCCAAAACTATGATAGCCCATTATTTAACTATCAAAGGAACATCCAAACAACCAATGATCCTATTTCCAAATGGAAATTTTATTGATCAAGCATCAATCAACACTTAGCCATTTAAATTAATTTCTTATTAGTTTATCATTTCGAAATTTCCCATTTCCTGTTCCCATTTCTTTTCCCAGATATTCTCGAACTCATTTGGCCTCTCACGATTCTTGGCAAACATTTTCATATATCATAACTATTTATTTTCTGCATTCCGGAAAATATCTCTTATTAACATCAAAAAATATTTCCATATATCCACAAATTCTTATTTTTTATATTTAGAAAATATATGTTATTAATTAATGGAAAACATTTCCATATATTTACTTTTCTTATTTCCATATATTTATATTTTCATATTTCCATATATTCAAATTTATTATTTCACATATATTCGTATTTCTTATTTACATATGTTTATATTTCTTATTTTCCAATCAACCACGACATTTTATTTTCTAAGCTTAGAAAATATCTTTGATTGTATTGAGCAAACGTTTCAAAAACTCATTTATATGGATTTAGATGGATGTTGTATAGAACATCGATACGACAAATCAACCTATTAATCACTCATTAACAAACTGCATCTCTAACCAATCCTCGCTATTGAATCTTAACTATTCCTTAGTCAATAATGAAGTCAATCAAGTTGGGGTGTAATAACCTCTCAGACCTTAACTGAAAAACATTCTCAGCTTTGAAATTGACAAAGTTCATAACTTTCAATACCAACAAAACATCGCTCACGCAACTCTCGGATTCAATTTACGAATCCACTTCTTTTAAGGAAATCATTGATTATAACTATAGTGTTATAATGCCTGCTCTGAGATATTAAATCTTAAAATATAACTTTATCCATCAATTTGAATAAATAAAATAATAACTAATTAATTGAATAAATAATTAAATATTAATTAAAAGAAAAGTAAATAGTACTTTTCTAAATTTGATATAGTCGAATTTCAATGTATAACTCTCTTTCACATAATCTCTCTTTGATTAACGTTCCGAACTTCGGAATAATTTACCGTTTCACGTCGACTTAATTTCCAATTTCAGTGTAAATTCAATTTTTAATTTATCACTTCAAAATCCTTACCCGTTTCCTTATAACCATTCCAATCTGCAAAACGTTAGCTTTTTAACAATTATCCACTTTAAAATGTGAATGTTCTTCTTTTTATATAAATCTAAACTTGTTTATCAAATCAATCTTGATTTAAATTATAAACACCATTACAAGTTAAATTTCCATCTATCGAGTCATTTTATAAATTCTCATTCACAATCCACTTTATTATCAAATTTCGTTTACACATCAACCTTCTAGTCTATTTTATTTAACAAGTTTTATAATTCTATAGTGATTTTTTGATTGATTATAAGATATCGGTTTCAAGCCGAATACTAATTATCTTGTCAGATTCCGAATTATATAATATACAATTTCTGAAAATAAATTATTTTTATAACATTCGACATAATCGAATACCAATTACAAATCCTTATGTATTTATTTTAATTCTAATCAAATTTCGAACAT
Organism: Allium sativum; assembly: GCA_030737875.1. NCBI lineage: Eukaryota > Viridiplantae > Streptophyta > Magnoliopsida > Asparagales > Amaryllidaceae > Allium > Allium sativum. Next base: position 407,957,001 of record CM060926.1, read on the forward strand.
TGAAATAAATTTCGTCATTTCCTCTCTAAACGATTTCCTATTTCCCTTTTATATTCGCTTTTGAATTTACATTCCAAAATTTTCCAATGATAATTATATTACTTTATTTATAAACATCGTTTATAAATTAAACTACTTGCTTTTATTATTTAAAACAAATTATCATATTCTATCCCATTCGAAATTAGATTTCTAGTTTTGAAAAAAAATAGATTTTTCCTTTTAAAACTCAAATTCATTTTCCTTTCATTCAAATATATTTTTGAGGTATTTAAATAACAATATTTAAGGCCAGTGCCATTCAACGTCCAATACAACAAAATCTATCACAAAATATTTACTACATCATATATCACAATATATGAAAGCAGTAATAATTTTGAGGAAGCCAGTTGGATCTCTCCAACCTATTTTTCCTGCATCCATAAATGTAGACGACATAAATAATACCAATTCCTCTTCATGCCAGAATAACGCGATATAGAAGGCCATCCGCTATTATGCGGGGCGCATAGAGTCTCATCCGCTAATAATACTACGGGAAATATCCAACTACCAATCCTAAATATAACAAATACATACATATATACATACATACATATATATATAATAGCAGCAATCGACAATGATATATCAATTCATCTAAACAATCATCGCACAACGTTAAATCATCATATACCAACACTAAAATAAGTTTATAATATTTTAAACTGGACAGAGTTAGTGAGTTTACTCACATTGGTCGTTGATCGTTAAATAACGATAAACATCGGTTGATTAAATCAGTCATTTTATCTCGCCATAATCCTAACAAGCTCCAAATCACACCAAACCAGTTTCACTGCGTAGCCTACGTCTAAACGATCCCAACGAATCCTTTTTCGTCAGATTCTAATAATGTACGCAAAAGTAATGGATTTTTTACAAGTAATAATAATATAAATATCATTAGTGATTAATAATTAATTAATTAACTAATTATTTTTTAATCCACCTTTTAGAATCTTAAACTGCTACTCATCTCCTTCCTCTACCAGATTATATCGCACGCTGCTCCCTTATTTCCATGGCCATTGCGCCTCCCTTCTACTCAAATACATACTCCAACATTCCACGAAATCCAAAACTGAAATAACCATTAGACTTCTCTCCAATCCCGCTTCGATTCCATTACAATCTAAGCTAACTCGAACTCCCTCTCCAGAATGCGTCGACACCCCTTTTTTCTCTTTACCCTGTATAGACTTGTGACATTAATATGCCTCAGACTCACACAAAATTTTCCTACAAGCTCGAAATCCTCTCCTTAATCCAAATACCAACTTCATTCAATCCACTGACGCCTCATTCTCCATGAATTGTCAACCCTAATTCACTGCTAGCACGAATACGCGTCGCACCGAGTGAAATCAACATAGAAATGAAGAGGAAGATCAAAGGAATTCAAATATCCTTATATGGTGATTTTACGATTTTCCTTTGAATTTATATTGATTTTCACTGTTGAAATTTTTCCTCATGGCGGCGTGAATGTTGTTGACCACGGGAAGAATGAAATTAGGGCTAGGGTAGGTGATGTATTTATAAGATAGTTAAATAATTTTTTATTCAATTATTTTATTAATTTTTATGGTATCGTTGTTTGTATTTGTCATTTAAAAATATGTGTAATTACATATGGTATCCAATTTTGATGAAAATGAACATACAACTATAATTTGACATTATGGACCCAGTAAAATTTGTTTCATCAAAATTCGAGTCCGTTTGCACAAACAACGCTATTCTAAAGTCAAATTATTGATTGATTCACAATTTAATTACGTACGGTCACAAAAAAACTCTAATTGGTGCAAAATTTGAAATCTAGCAATGATTATTATGGATTTAATAAAATTCATTTCATCGAAAATGGAGGTCATTTATAAAATGGCTATTTTTAGGCTTAAATAAAACCAATAAAATATTAATAAATTTCCAAACAACTAAATTTAATAATAAGTTAATATTATCATATATATTCAAATAAAATATCATATAACTTCAAAATAAGCAACTATGGATTTATAACTCGATATTTCAAAATTCCGAGTTATAACGAAATTCGATTTATTCGAAATCCCTTTATTTAATAAAATAACCATTATGGTTTATAAACGATTCCATAACGACTTTCTAAAAATTTAATTTAGATATAACTCATAATCTACAAGACGAAATCTACATTTTTCACGTTTATTAGAAAATTATAGTTTAATAGATTCGAACGTATCTTGTATAAAAGAAATTCGACTTATATTGGATCATGTATACCCATTTAAAGTTCAAAACATAAAACTACAAACTACCGCGATGTTACAAGCTCGTTTTAAATTTTATTATAATTAATACGTTCAAACTTCATTTAATAAATAAATTTGTTATTATAATTGAATCTAAACTCAATTAAATCGCCTAAATTATCCAATCCACACAATATTGCCAATTCAACTTATTTCCGACTATTTTGGTAATTAAATTTATTATCCCATTATTTATATTGATTAAACAATCAAAATAATTTAATTTAAGTCATTTAAGTTGCCAAATCAGAATTTAAATAATTAAGTAAATTAATTATACAAGTGCTAAAAATTTGGGACGTTACATGTAACAACCCATATTTTGAATAACAAGTTATAACATAAATCAAGCCAGAATTAAATGATAAAATCTGAATCAAGGGAAACAGGCTGTGCCATTGCGTTCGTCTCGGAAAAATACGCGAAATAGAGTCCGAGTTTTCGAAAATCGGAGTCCGTATGACCAAGTTATGGCCCGTCGAAGTTTTCAGAAAATTTCAAATTCAAATTTGAATTCAGAAATTCAAATTCAGCTAGCCAGGGCAGGCGGGAAAAATTCCCGCCAACCCAAGTCGACTGGGGAGTCGGCTTGGGAGTCGACACACCCCAGGCTGTATCGACTGCCCAGTCGACACCCCTGTCGACTTGGGTGGTCGACCAGTCTGGCCTGGGTGCACCTGACTTGTTTCTCAAGACATGTTTGGAGGCTAGTGACGTGAATTGATGGCCCATATCTGAATTAGGGTTAATCCTATGGCCTAAACTAACCTAATCTTCTATAAAAGGACCTAATACCTAGCCTAAATCATCATAAATCAATACTACAACTAAACTATGCCAAAATGTTTAATCATGGCCTCCACCCTCTTGTCATAGCCTCCATCTTCATTCATATGAGAGTTCCTAAGCTTGTTTGAGAGTTCCAAAGCTTGATTCAAGGCCAAAGTTCAATCTTTCTTCATTAAAACAAGGATCTTTCTTCATATAATCAAAGGAGCTTCTTGGAGCTTGTATTCATTTGGGGTTTTTAGAGTTGCTAGTGGCTTTGTCTCAATCTTATTTATATTTTATAAGTCTTCATAGCATTGTAAGCCCTATACTACTCTTAGATTCTAACTATGAAGTTAAATATGACATGTTGCAAGTTTGAGTTTGGGCCTAAGTATGATATGTGCTTTGATTCTATCATGTTATGCATAGATTTATTCTATGCATGTTTGTAAAGCTATCACCTTGATCTTATGCATAGAAAGCTATGAGCTTTGATTGGAAATGTTGTGTTATCTTGCATATGATGTTATATGCGAATCACTAGCTACCATCCTATGTCATTTATGATCATGTTTCACCTATTTGCTAAAGTTTGATATCATGCATGTTTTGAGGCTTATAATGTAATGATCTCTCATAAACCTTATGTTATCTTGCATATGATGTTATATGCGAATCACTTGCTATCATCCTATGTCATTTATGACCATGTTTCATCTATTTTGCTAAAGTTGATATCATGCATGTTTTGAGGCCTATAATGTAATATGCAAGTTTATGAACACATTTGCCTCATATGCCACCATGTTTAACTTGTGGCCCAAACCTTATTAATTATGTCATGCTCCTAAGTTTCCCCTTTGAGATCTATTTGCGTTTATGCGAACTTACATGCGATGGGGTTACATTATGGGTAAACTAAAATGACATAAAAACATGACTTGAAAAGATGACATGAAATATGACATGTGATTATGCTTGAAACATGAACATGAACTTGGACATGACTTCTAGAAAACATTAGAATGGCCAACTCGAGGTTGGGGTGAGTTTGTAGCATAAATCCACCCGGAACCGACCGGCTTAACTAGTGGCTACAAGCAATAGGACCCAATGTGAGTAGTTGGTCATGTCGCACTTGAAACCCGAGGTTAGACCAAGTTGTGGTGTAAAGCTACCCGGACCCGCCCGGCTTAACTATTAATCACAACAAGGTCTAATGTGAGAGGTTGGGTGCATTAAATTAATTAATGCCACATGATAGGGTTAAGTCATGGACCACTTGAATACTTAACCAATTAAACACGATGGGTTGATAGGGTTGAGTCATGAACCTTGGGTACACTTAACCAACTTGATTGGGTAGGGTTAACCACATTTAACCCGTTAGAAACCCTAGTTACGTGGTCCTTTTCACCAGTAACCCTCTTGATTGTATCATGATACCCTAGGGACTAGTCTAGGGCGGGGCACGATTACTGGGCTGACATGTAAGCGACCAAAACGACCGCTGAGTAGGTGCGCCGGTGTAGGTTCAGGCGGACTATGGTCGTGCACATGGTCCGGAGTTGAAAAAGCAGACACGGGCACCCGTAGGTTTAGACTGTGCGTGCTTGATTTGTGTCCGGGGTTGGCACCCTAGGGCTTGATACACCCTAGGGTGGACCTAGCACAGTTTGACTACACTTCGTGATTGGGCCGTATGACACCGACACTTGACGAGTTAGGCTTTTAGGGAGCCGATCGACTAGACCGTGTTGTTGGACCTTGATCTAGATCATCTCGGGATATTGGGCCAAGATTGGGCCAAGGGATCACTTCTTGTTTATACTTGACATGGATTACTAGTACACACTTGGTGCAACTTAACCTTGTATATGTGATGCCACACTTGATCTATCTTTTCACCATGCCAGTTATCACCCTATGTTTCATCTTTGCTTTACATGTCCAGTTAACTTTATTAGTTTTTATACTAATAGTAGGTAGGACTTACCAGTCTTTTTGACTGACCCGTTTTCTTTCGCCTCTTTTCTTCTGTTTCCCCCCCCCCCCCAGGTTTGCAGGGTGGGAACACTGGTACCTAGCTGGATCTTTAGCTGCTTTTCTGGATAGCTCATGTACAGTTTGGACTTGAGCATGCTATGGGTTTATTCTACTTTGGGGATAGTTACTTTATGTTTTTTTCAGTTTTCAGTTTATGTTCTAGACTTTGTTTTGTGGGAAAATAATGACCAAGTACTTTGATGTAACTTGACTATGGTTTTGAAATGTTAGTTTTATCCGCTGCTTTACTACTCTGTTTTACTTATACGTTCTGTCTTGTGATATCTGCATGCATGTTTACCTCGTTTAACGCCCCTCCAAAGCCAGTGCACTTGCAAGAGTGGCATTGGCGGAGGTGGGGTGTAACATTTGGTATCAGAGCATAAGGTTTACAAGATCTGAGCAAAAAGGGTTTTTAAAACTTACCTTTTTGGAAAACTATTTTCAAAACCAATTAAGTATTTTCCAAGAAAAGTCTAGTTTATTTTAAAAAGGCTATTCCCCAAAAGCCATTAGCACTATCCTTTATTTCCTCGTTCTTAATCTATCTTTTCCTTTTTCAGTATGGCCGATCTTAACCTTCCCGAGGGAGTAACCATTCCCGGATGGTTTCGGAGGTACTTGGAAGCTAGGGCCAACGATGCGGGCCCAGCAAACACCCCCACCGTAACTGAGGTCTCCCCTCCTCCTCCTCAGCATCCACAAGCAGATTTCGCAAAGGTTTGCAAAGACTTTAAGGCGATGGGTGGGAAGAATTTTATTGGGACGGAGACTTTTGTGGAGGCACAAAATTGGTTGAAAGAAACTGAAGATCTCTTCGCTATCTTTGATGTGGAAGACCATAGAAAGGTTTTATTGGCAGCATGGCTATTAAAAGAAGTAGCTGCTTATTGGTGGGAGGTCACCAATGCTACTAGGCCTATAGAGACTTGGGCCGACTTTAGGACGAGGTTTGGGCTTAAGTTTCTATCATCAGCTGAGGCGAATCTGCAATTGGAGAAATTTATATCTTTGAAGCAAGGGGACATGACAGTGAGGGAGTATGTGAATAAGTTTAACCAGCTTGCTCGATTCGGGTTGGACATGGTTAATACTCCCCAGAAGAAGGCTTTACGCTTTGCACGAGGGTTGAATGAGCCATTACAAGGTTTAGCCCTATCTCATATACCCATGGGGGCCACTTTTGAAGGCCTAGTGGACATGGCATTGCTTCAAGGAGACGATAAGAATGGCAAGAAAGAAGTCAAGCCTAATGAGACTCAAACCAAGAAGACGAACTCCAAGTGGGGAGGAAATCAGAGCAATCAGAATAGCAAGAACAACAAGAACAACTAGGGCAATAAGGCCAACAACAACAAGGCAAAGAACCCAAGAAAATGCAACTTCTATGGGATTGTTGGGCACATAGCCAAAGATTGCAGGAAGAAGAAGAGGAAGTTGGGCGAATGCTTTCACTGTGGAGAGCCTGGACACCTTAGCAAGGATTGCCCCAAGAAGCAAGGACAAGGGCAAGGGCAGACTCAGCGTGCAGGACCTTCTGGAGGGCAAGTGCATGCTCTCAACACTGCTCCATGTCAGGACCGAGGTAGTATTTCTGTAGAAAGCCTTGTTTATATTTCTGATTATCTTGTTCGCACCTTATTTGATTCTGGCGCATCGCATAGTTTTATTTCTTCTGATCTTGTTGAAAGTTTGCACCTAAGTACTAGTCTAGTTGAGGATCCCGTTAGTGTTTCAAATCCAATTGGGGGTTCCGCCCATCTATCTATGATTTGTGTGGATTTGAAGATTTCTATCTTGACCGTAGAATTCACGTGTAATGCTTATGTTCTTGGATTCACGGGATACGGGTTGATCTTGGGCATGGATTGGTTGTCCAGTTATGGAGCCATTCTCGATTGTGAGCATAGGGTGGTGAGGCTCATGACTCGCCTCGGTAATACCCTCGAAATTTCTTGTAACCTTAGAGATCCCGTCATGTTATGTTATCTTGAATCTCTTGACTCGTCCATCAATGATCTGCAATCTGTAAGGGTGGTCCGAGGATATCCTGATGTCTTTGAAGAGGTTAAGGGGTTACCCCCTAAACGAGAGATAGATTTCCGCATTTATCTTGTTGATAATGCTAAGCCAGTTTCATTGCCCGTTAGGCACATGGCCTCACGAGAAAGAAGAGAGCTCAGTAAGCAAATCAAGGAGTTGCTTGAGAAGAATTTTATTAGGCGAAGCATTTCTGAATGGGGTGCTCCTGTGGTATTCGGTACTAAGGCGGATGGTTCGCTTCGTCTATGTGTTGATTATCGAGAGTTGAACAAGCTGACAAAGAAGAATAGGCACCCGTTACCGAGGATTGATGACCTCTTTGACCAGCTTGTTGGTGCTTCTGTTTTCTCTCAGCTCGATCTAGCCACCGGATTCCATCAGCTTAGAGTGGCTGAGGATAGTATTGATAAGACTGCGTTTAGGACTCCAGATGGATTCTTTGAATGGCTTGTCATGCCATTCGGTTTGACTAATGCACCCGCCTACTTCGTAGATTTGATGAGTAGGGTGTTCAGGGAGTTCCTTAACAAGTTCGTGGTTGTCTTCGTGGATGATATTCTGATCTTCTCAAAGGATGAGGAAGAACATGCTAGACACCTCAAGGAGGTGATGGATACGCTTAGAGCTCATCAGTTGAAAGCCAAGTTCTCCAAATGCCATTTCTGTAGAAGGGAAGTTCGGTTTCTGGGACATATAGTCTCTAAGTAAGGCATAGCTGTGGATCCCGCGAAAGTGGTTGCAGTTCAAGATTGGAAGATTCCTAGGAATGCAACCGAAGTAAGAAGCTTTCTCGGTCTGGCGGGCTACTATAGGAAGTTCATCAGGGACTTCGCTAAGATTTCATCCCCTCTTACTAAGTTGACGAAGAAGAACTTAGTTTTTGCATGGGACTTAGAGTGTGAGCTTGCTTTTCAAAGGCTCAAGAGGGCCCTTACCACAGCTCTAGTTTTGGCATTACCCGATGGCGGTAAGATGTTTACCGTGTACACCGATGCATGTGGCACGGGGTTAGGTGCTGTTCTGATGCAAGAGGGAAGAGTGATATGTTATGGGGGTAGGCAACTTAAGGTTCACGAGAAGAACTATCCCACTCATGATTTGGAGTTGGCGGCGATCGTCTTTGCACTCAAATCCTGGCGCCACTATCTTCTAGGCGAAAGGTTTGAGTTATATACGGATCACAAGTCGCTCAAGTACCTCTTCTCGTAGAAAGATCTGAATCTAAGGCAGCAAAGGTGGATGGAATTCTTGGCATCTTATGACTTCGAGATAGCTTATACCCCTGGCAAGGGTAATGTTGTGGCAGATGCATTAAGAAGAAGTAGGTTGACTTTGAGTCCCTTGTTTGTTGAGATGAGGAGCCTAGAGTTCTTGGCAACCTTTGATTTCACGACAGCTGTTGAGTCAATGACGGGTTCGTTAGCATCCCTTGAGCTTAGACCTATACTTCTTGATCAAGTTGGGGCTTCGCAGAAAGGAGACCCGCAGATTGTCGAGGTCATGGACAAGTTGATTCGTGGTGAGACGTCTAGTCACCTTGCTAGATATACTATTAATGACAAGGGTTGGTTAAGGCGTGATGGAAGGCTATGCGTTCCACAAGTAGGAGACTTGGTGCATAAAGTTCTCGAAGAAGCACATCACTCGAAGATGACTATACATCCTGGAGGAGATAAGATGTATAGGGACATGAAGCGCATTTTCTTTTGGGCTGGAATGAAGAAAGATGTGGCAGAGTATGTTTCAAAGTGCATGGTGTGCCAACAAGTGAAAGCCGAGTCGAAGAAACCCGGAGGGCTATTACATCCATTGGAGGTCCCGCAATGGAAGTGGGAAAGTATTTCTATGGATTTTGTGGATGGATTGACTAGGTCAAGGAAAGGAAATACGAGCATATGGGTCATAGTTGACAGACTTACGAAGAGTGCTCATTTCATTCCAGTGAAGAGCAAGAGGACCGCATCATGGCTAGCATCTATTTATCTTCGAGAGATAGTGCGGTTGCATGGAGTTCCTTCTAGCATAGTTAGCGATCGTGACCCAATCTTCACTAGCCAGTTCTGGAATAGTTTGCAAGAGGCGATGGGTACGCGATTGAATCTAAGTACAGCCTATCACCCCCAGACGGATGGCCAAACCGAAAGGGTGAATAGAGTGCTAGAAGATCTTTTGAGGCTTTGTGTTCTTGATTTTGGTGGCACTTGGGAAGACCACCTTCCACTTATAGAGTTTGCTTATAATAATAGCTATCAAGCTAGAATAGGGATGGCACCATTTGAAGCTTTGTATGGGAGGCCGTGTAGGTCACCATCTTGTTGGTGGGAGACAACGGATAGGCTTATACTTGGGCCCGATATGATACGGGACACATCCAAGAAAGTTGAATTGGTGAGAAGACGGATGAAAGCGGCCCAAGACCGACAGAAATCCTATGCTGACAAGCGAAGGACAGATTTAGAATTCGAAGTTGGGGATATGGTTTTCGTGAAGGTTTCTCCTTTGCGTAATGTGGTACGTTTTGGAGCAGTTGGGAAGCTGGCACCAAGGTTCGTAGGACCCTTCCCTATCATAGAGAGGATTGGGAAGATGGCTTATAAGGTGGAATTGCCCGAGAAGCTAGCCGGAGTGCATAATGTCTTTCATGTCTCGCATCTCCGAAAGTGCCTACATGAGTCCGCTGAGGTGGTTGAACCAAGCATTCTTGAAGACGTGGAGGTAGAGAAAGAGGCAACCTTGAGGAGATCTCCGATTTGTATCTTGGGAACAGAGATCAAGAAGCTAAGAAAGCGAGAAGTCAAATTGGTGAAAGTACAGTGGAGTGAAGCCGAAGAGGATGCAACTTGGGAAACCGAGGAAAAGATGCGTGGGCTTTATCCATTTCTTTTTGAGGGTACATTCTCGACCTCTTTTCCTTTTTAACATATCTTCCTTTTTTCTATCCATGTTTATCCTGTATATCTTGTTATCTCGTTAGCCTTGTCATGAGAACCTTAGGTAGAAACCCTTTGGATGAAACATGTATTTGAAACATGTTATGCTTGATGTTTGCAAGTGGTTGCAAGTGTTTGCAAGTGGATACTCGTGGATGCATGATACACATTAGGCACTAAGATCGGCTCACACGCTTTCATATTGCATATGCATGAGTGCTTATACTTATTCATGGATGAAACTTGTTATGCTATCACGTGGATGTTGCATATGGATGAATGTTATGTGCACTCATGTAGAGATTATAAATTATGTTAGGACTTTGCATACATATGGACTCATTTCACTAACATACTTTGCATTAAGGGGGTTTACTGAATCAGTAACCACCTGATTCTCGCATTAGATAAGTACATATACACCCACCTTTGCATATAATCATACAGCATTTAGAATTTGTTAAGGACATTGACTGCACGTGGATGATGTTTTGAGTAGATGGATGATGGATGGTAGGATACGTTCTTCCTAACTTTGAGATTTCGGGGACGAAATCCTTTAAGGTGGGGAGGATGTAACAACCCATATTTTGAATAACAAGTTATAACATAAATCAAGGTAGAATTAAATGATAAAATCTGAATCAAGGGAAACGGGCTGTGCCATTGCGTTTGTCTCGGAAAAATACGCGAAATAGAGTCCGAGTTTTCGAAAATCGGAGTCCGTATGACCAAGTTATGGCCCGTCGAAGTTTTCAAAAAATTTCAAATTTGAATTCAGAAATTCAAATTCAGCTAGGCAGGGCAGGTGGGAAAAATTCCCGCCACCCCAAGTCGACTGGGGAGTCGACTTGGGAGTCGACACACCCCAGGCTGTGTCGACTGCCCAGTCGACACCCCTGTCGACTTGGGTGGTCGACCAGTCTGGCCTGGGTGCACCTGACTTGTTTCTCAAGACATGTTTGGAGGCTAGTGACGTGAATTGATGGCCCAGATCTGAATTAGGGTTAATCCTATGGCCTAAACTAACCTAATCTTCTATAAAAGGACCCTAATACCTAGCCTAAATCATCATAAATCAATCCTACAACTAAACTATGCCAAAATGTTTAATCATGGCCTCCACCCTCTTGTCATAGCCTCCATCTTCATTCATATGAGAGTTCCTAAGCTTGTTTGAGAGTTCCAAAGCTTGATTCAAGGCCAAAGTTCAATCTTTCTTCATTAAAACAAGGATCTTTCTTCATATAATCAAAGGAGCTTCTTGGAGCTTGTATTCATTTGGGGTTTTTAGAGTTGCTAGTGGCTTCGTCTCAATCTTATTTATATTTTATAAGTCTTCATAGCATTGTAAGCCCTATACTACTCTTAGATTCTAACTATGAAGTTAAATATGACATGTTGCAAGTTTGAGTTTGGGCCTAAGTATGATATGTGCTTTGATTCTATCATGTTATGCATAGATTTATTCTATGCATGTTTGTAAAGCTATCACCTTGACCTTATGCATAGAAAGCTATGAGCTTTGATTGGAAATGTTGTGTTATCTTGCATATGATGTTATATGCGAATCACTAGCTACCATCCTATGTCATTTATGATCATGTTTCACCTATTTGCTAAAGTTTGATATCATGCATGTTTTGAGGCTTATAATGTAATGATCTCTCATAAACCTTATGTTATCTTGCATATGATGTTATATGCGAATCACTTGCTATCATCCTATGTCATTTATGACCATGTTTCATCTATTTTGCTAAAGTTGATATCATGCATGTTTTGAGGCCTATAATGTAATATGCAAGTTTATGAACACATTTGCCTCATATGCCACCATGTTTAACTTGTGGCCCAAACCTTATTAATTATGTCATGCTTCTAAGTTTCCCCTTTGAGATCTATTTGCGTTTATGCGAACTTACATGCGATGGGGTTACGTTATGGGTAAACTAAAATGACATAAAAACATGACTTGAAAAGATGACATGAAATATGACATGTGATTATGCTTGAAACATGAACATGAACTTGGACATGACTTCTAGAAAACATGAGAATGGCCAACTCGAGGTTGGGGTGAGTTTGTAGCATAAATCTATCCGGAACCGACCGGCTTAACTAGTGGCTACAAGCAATAGGACCCAATGTGAGTAGTTGGTCATGTCGCACTTGAAACCCGAGGTTAGACCAAGTTGTGGTGTAAAGCTACCCGGACCCGCCCGGCTTAACTAGTAATCACAACAAGGTCTAATGTGAGAGGTTGGGTGCATTAAATTAATTAATGCCACATGATAGGGTTAAGTCATGGACCACTTGAATACTTAACCAATTAAACACGATGGGTTGATAGGGTTAAGTCATGAACCTTGGGTACACTTAACCAACTTGATTGGGTAGGGTTAACCACATTTAACCCGTTAGAAACCCTAGTTACATGGTCCTTTTCACCAGTAACCCTCTTGATTGTATCATGATACCCTAGGGACTAGGCTAGGGTGGGGCACGATTACTGGGCTGACATGTAAGCGACCAAAACGACGGCTGAGTAGGTGCGCCGGTGTAGGTTCAGGCGGACTATGGTCGTGCACATGGTCCGGAGTTGAAAAAGCAGACACGGGCACCCGTAGGTTTAGACTGTGCGTGCTTGATTTGTGTCCGGGGTTGGCACCCTAGGGCTTGATACACCCTAGGGTGGACCTAGCACAGTTTGACTACACTTCGTGATTGGGCCGTATGACACCGACACTTGACGAGTTAGGCTTTTAGGGAGCCGATCGACTAGACCGTGTTGTTGGACCTTGATCTAGGTCATCTCGGGATATTGGGCCAAGATTGGGCCAAGGGATCACTTCTTGTTTATACTTGACATGGATTACTAGTACACACTTGGTGCAACTTAACCTTGTATATGCGATGCCACACTTGATCTATCTTTTCACCATGCCAGTTATCACCCTATGTTTCATCTCTGCTTTACATGTCCAGTTAACTTTATTAGTTTTTATACTAATAGTAGGTAGGACTTACCAGTCTTTTTGACTGACCCGTTTTCTTTTGCCTCTTTTCTTCCGTTCCCCCCCCCCCCCAGGTTTGTAGGGTGGGAACACTAGTACCTAGCTGGATCTTTAGCTGCTTTTCTGGATAGCTCATGTACGGTTTGGACTTGAGCATGCTATGGCTTTATTCTACTTTGGGGATAGTTACTTTATGTTTTTTTTAGTTTTTAGTTTATGTTCTAGACTTTGTTTTGTGGGAAAATAATGACCAAGTACTTTGATGTAACTTGACTATGGTTTTGAAATGTTAGTTTTATCCGCTGCTTTACTACTCTGTTTTACTTATATGTTCTGTCTTGTGATATCTGCATGCATGTTTACCTCGTTTAACGCCCCTCCAAAGCCAGTGCACTTGCTAGAGTGGCATTGGCGGAGGTGGGGTGTAACATTACATTCTTTCTCCTTTAAACGAATTTCGTCCCCAAAATTTCTAAGTAGTAAAGATGTTATAATTCTTCCAACTTCTCTCAAACCACTTGGTTGAAATCTTACACTTCGTATCTCCTCGACTCAGTTCTTTACCGAACTTTTAATTCTCATTCTTGTACTCAAATTTCTATGATTCACCTTAATTGATCTGTCCTCCCTTTTGGACAATCAATTACTCCTTATCTTCAATCCATATGCTTTCCTACATATTTCCACATCTATTCAAATTGATGTTCAAACAATTTACCTACTTCATTATTACACTTGAAATCTTATAAACCAATTCTGGTTTTCTAATCTCTTATACAATCAATAAGTCGATTTCTAATTATCAAAATTTTCTTAGAATTTTCTAACTCCTTAAATTTTTAGAAAATTTCAGCAGCATCTTCTTTGTACGGCTTAATCAGTATAGCTATAATTCGCCTCTCTAGGCATTCTCCAATCCAAAAGAAAATCAAAAAGCCAAGAGACTTGCCAAAAAGGCTCATAAAATCTCATACTAAATTTAATACGTACCATTTTGTCGAGCATACCATTTATTTTTCTCCATTCGCTTCATTCCGTACATGTCTAACATATAATCATCCATTCCAATCGATTTCAAATCAATCTAACCTTCAGTTTTTAATTCACTAATCATCTTTCTGATTAGTTCCCTTCCATTCATTAATTCAAACTTGATTTCTATCCCAAAATCAATTCACATATTCTTCTTGAGTTCAAATTTTATTCCAATATATATTGAACTCGCTTATGCATAAGTTTTAATAACTCGAATCTCAAACATTACTCTTTCCCATCATATTCAATTCCATTCGGGATTATATCTAATCCCATTCCTCTTAATTAAACTTAAGTTAAATTTCAATCAATTTGATTCACTTTTATTCTTTCAACATATTGACATTCATAAATTAAATTTAAATTTTATAATTCAAATCCCCGAGTTTTATTTCACTCCGGTTTAAAATCGTATATATTCATACATAACCATAACCGTAGAAATTCAAAACTTTTGAATTCTCAAAGCAACTTGTTTTCTCAAACAAATTTTTATTAGCAATCCAACTACGGTAGCAATCCATTACTAAGAAACTTGAAAATAAACACCAATAATGTTGCGATTCATTAGCAGAATTATATTCCAGCGATTGAAGTGATTTTAGTGCTTAATCACTTTTAAAATCTATTTAAAACAATTTTTATTCAAATCTTTTCTAAAATACTTCTATAATATTTTCAATACACTTCAGAAAAATATCTTCCAACATTTCAGGGTTTAAATTGTGTTAGCCTGCTTTGTGACTAGGTTACCTAAAGCCAGGAATTTGAGTATGAACTTACATTGATTGATCATCATTTGGATGGAGTGATAGAAGGTTGGAAGACTTGAATTGTGTATGCAAATGTCATGGATCGGAGCCCCTTTACGGATTGGATCCCCCCTTTTTGGTTCGGATCGGATCCCCCTTTCGGATCGGAGTACCCCCTATCCGTTTTTCCATGTGCCTACCACTCTAAAACAATCATGCCACGTCATCCTTGAACCCATTCTCTTGCCTATAATATCGGATCGGTACACATTGTCACCCCACGAATTGAAGGTTATTTCCCCACTTTCTCTACTATTTTCGAGATCTTCCCTGATGTCGCCATGTGCCCACTCAGCCTAACCAATTTTCTGCCTATAAGTACATGAAAACGCATCACATGAAGGGGGCATTTTGTGCCCTAAGGAAGCTCTACGTATCTTGGCCATGGCTGCCAATGAAGAATCAAGATCTTCTTCAACAAAATCAATGAATTCAGATAGCATTATCCATTGTAATCAAGTGATTGAGTGTCTATACTCATTGTAACTATAAATTCTGAATGAATTAAGAAACTATGAAGTGGATGTAGGCTTGTTAATGGCAAACCACTATAAATTTCGTGTCCTTGCTTCATTTTTTATGTTTTAGATCATTGTTCTTCACGAATCCTAGACAATTGGGTCTTAGTGCCATTTTTTGGTCTAACATTTGGTGCTTTCACTGAGAATGGATTGGTTCTCAACCATAGATCTCTTCATCTACTAAAAGATGTCGTATTTCGTTGAGGGGAGATCCATATTTGTCTTGATTGATTCAGTTGTTTCTCAAGTGCATAGATCTTCATGGCACGAGAGAAAAGAAATTTGCAAATTCTGAACCTATTGGGAATCTGGTTTGGATTGACTTCACGTTTCCTTCGACAAGTTTGTAGTTCTACTCGGTTCGGATGGAGTTGGTTCGAACAAGATATGTTCACCTGCATATCGGATTGGATAAGATTTAGGGGCCGAAAGGGTCTCGGATCGAATAGAGAAGATGGTTAGAAGATTTCTGAAGCTGATGACATTCGGATCGGTGCCACGTGGCGATCATCCTGCTTGGTTCGGGATCGGAGGCTTGGAGATTATGACAACGCATAAGAGATCATGGGAAGATGGAAGGAAACCACTCCGCATCTACAGGAACGTGGAGTGTAACGGCTGTATTGGCTCTCCTCAGTTCGGTTCGGTTCGAGTAGAGGATGCTCGGTTCGGATCAGATATAGCTTTTCACCGAACCGATCCGGCTTCTGACATCTGGGCATAACCTGCATATTTAAGTGCTATAAAAACATGGTTCGATTAGGGACCCGATCCGACCCGGATGACAAGACTCGACCCGATCCGGAAACTGGCCCGTACCACAACCCAGAACAATAGAAAACT
The DNA here is from genome assembly GCA_030737875.1 of Allium sativum. Lineage (NCBI taxonomy): Eukaryota > Viridiplantae > Streptophyta > Magnoliopsida > Asparagales > Amaryllidaceae > Allium > Allium sativum. Next base: position 407,973,361 of record CM060926.1, read on the forward strand.
GAAATTCCGATCCGACCCGAAACAGCCGTTTTTGGGAGAAAGTACATTTTCAGATCATTTCAGAAAAGGATCCATCTTCCAAATCGAAAAAATCGCGCAGTGCCCACATTTTTGACCTAATCGGAGGTCGATCGCCGCCGTGACTGTGGGGCCCGGACCCCCATTGGCGCTACGCCCGGACCAGCTGACGGCCTCGCCTTCGGCTCGGAGCACGGCTCGCCTTCGGCTCGACGTATATATTGGCCAACAACAGTCATCAAAACTTGTCAATGAAGATTAGACGGATAGTCTGAGAATATCACAGCAAATGACAACGGCTGAGAATTTTTTCCCATAGCCATGACACCTACTTACATCAGTAAGCTAGTGAGAGGAGCTATCGATCAGATTCTGCTTGTTATCATCGGCAGTATTCGAGATAATGATTGTCTCATAGCAGCTTCCTCTTCCATAGCTCCGATGGTGTGTAGATTTCATCAATGAAACTGATGTTGTTCCCTAACGAGCAGTGACCACCTTATTTATGTAACTTAAACTTTCCAATCGACGGAGCATTGAATGACGGTTATATGGAACAATCCGAGCACTACTTCGAAGATGATTCATATGATCTTAGTGACCATGATTATCAATAATGGGATGCCAGAAAGCAGCCAAGGATCCCAACATCCCAAAGCTACATTTCAATTGTATGATGTGATGAATGAAATATGTCATGTGGTTCACCTCCCGAAAAACTCGGCTAACCTATGCAATGGCTATTAACTGTCAACTGCATCGAGGAAGACTGATTTCCATCGAATAAGGGTTAGGACAACATACTTTGGTGCCTAGAGTTAGGTGCTAGTTGAACCACCACACACCAGGATTGGACCGGTGGATCCTCTCCCAAATTGTAGCAACTTGACTATTCACCGGCCACCATACGACCTTGGTCAAGTGATGAGAGCTCGAGATTAAAGCAAATATGAATCAACCTTTAGCTCCCTACTTCTTATTTCCATTGTGACATAACGCATGAATATTACTTAAATTCTCGTAAACTATGTTGTCATGTTCAAGCTTATCTGATCAAGGTCTAGACTGACTAGATCCAATAGAATTCAGAACTTACATTATAGCCTAATGTCTATTGCTAAAATTCCCAACCGAAACTGGAGTGGGAATGGTTCGTGGTGACTAAGTTACTAGAAGATCCAGTTATTTGCCTAAATGGAATACGATACACAACAGAGATGGAATCCAAATACTCTTCCCCTCCTGATGAGATGGAGTGCGAAGGAGGCATCGGCTTAGCAAGCAAAGCAAAAGTCACATAAAGAATTTCCCGATGATCTGCCCAAAGACATAGATCTCAGAGAAAATAAAGAGTCGGGATGCGGAAGGCGACATCTAACGAAGCAACTACCCAAAGATTGAAAAGCTCGCTTACAGTTTGAAGATTGCTTCGAGAAAACTCCGCCACTAATTCCAAGTTCGTCTAATTGTGAAACACGCTGATTGGCCAATACGACAGGTCCAACAGCGACCTGAGGTATCATGATGATTGCTTGAACAAAACAAAAGCTGAACCAGTTTGATCTCAATTCCATCCTATAGAAGTCCATACGGGGGAAGTATTAACTGACTTCATCATTGAGTTTGCCATTCCCGAAGAGGACGTAATAAATGAAGAAGATGGCCCCACAAAAAGAAAGATGAAAACAAGAACCCAGAAGATATACAGACGGTGCAAGAAATGATCAATGGTTTGACGCCGGAGTTTTGCCGATAATTCCTGAAGAACGATCAATTTTCTATGCCTCGGGATTGGAATTTTACGCTACCAACAACGATTCCGAATACGAGGCCTTGATCGTCTGCTTGAAACTCGTTAAGGAATTGGGAGTAGCACCATTGAACATCTTTGTAACTCTCGGATTATTATTTTCCAGTTTCGGAGGGAATTCCAGATGAAGGGACCATGACTCGCAGCTTAACTAGAATGGATAGAGGAGCTGTTGAATGGATGGAAATATTACACCATGTCTCCGAATGATATTCATTCATTTAAGAGGATTACTCTTTAATCATGACTCTTATATTTTCATGCTTTCTAATTTGTTGATGTAATTGTCTCAGATGAATTAATATGTGGATGGTGTAGGTACCCTGGTTTTGACATCGATTAGACTTCTAGCACCCGCATATGGAGTTATGGAATAAACCCATAACAAGATCGACTGAACTACTCATATACAAAGCCACACCCTCTATCTAAATAGAGTTGTATAGCTCAAAGTCGGAATCTAACTCCAGATAGATGTAGCCCGACTAGATACATGGCTCGATCCTATGCACGACGCCACCAGATTACATGAATCCGAATAAAGGAGGCAGCATTGCCCCTTGATATGCTTACTTTTCAATTATGCGATCTACTTTTACATGCTTCCAGAATTATTGACATGACTAATTCAGGCGACATGATTGATGCAGGTACCTGAAGTTTGGTGCCAATTATTCCTCCCATAGATTGAATGGAGGAACGCAAAGATTCGACAAGTGTGGTCCGACCACTTTCTCGATAATGTACATCTGCCAGAGGAAAGTGGGAAGTATGGATTAAAATCAAGTTCGAGAACGACACTCGAGCCGGCAGAATCCTGCTCTTGGAATTAGAGTGCAGAAGGAAAGCCGGGGCAAATGACATGACTGTTCGCCTGATTAACTCTAACTCTCATGATTCGAGAGAGAGTATAAAGGACGGGAAGATGACGTCCCCAAGGCGTGATGGTGCACCATGATTAAAAGACCCCCTTGATTCCACTCTACCTTGGGTATTAAACCGTGAGAGTATAAAGGCGCAAGGGACTAAGCACTGCAAATGAACTCCTACCCCACTGAAGGATTGGGGGGCAGAATGAAAGCTGAGTTCGAACTCTACCCTGGGCATACAACAGGAGGGTGTAAAGGCATTACGATTAAATGCCACGGAATGGCTCCTGCCCCGCCGCAAGTACGGGGGAAAGAATGGAAGCTGAGCCCGATCCCCTCATTTCCGGACATGGGGCGATGCATTGTCGATCCAAATCAATACCAAACAAGCCCTGGCCAGGCACTTTATTCACTATTGATTGGAGCATACACACATCACACCCCTACGATGGTTGCGATATGATATGCTATTTATTTGTAGGGATTATGATTTGAAGGGATACTGAATTGAAACCCTTATCTGATTTGTGATGTAATTTACTACTTACTACTCAGTGTGTTAATGCTTTGATTACAAATATATCCGATTGAAATTTATAACAAACTTGCAAATGTATGATATTGCAGGAATACCACTTTGTTTGCTGATTGCAGATTTACAAAGGATAACTGGTCAAGAACGTGAGGCCTGCAGCCGCAACAACAGCAGGCTAGTAGAAAACAAATAAAGGGCCACATCCAGAAGGCTAATGTTGATGCCTGATGATAAGCATCCTACGTAACTCGAGGCGGCGACCCAAACGAGGCATTGGGAGTGAATTATTCAATGGCATGTCATGCGACTTAATACTCGCGGTTGGGAAGGACCCGGCGAAGCCCTGGGATTCTTGGATTTCTACCCAGCCTTAATACGATCTCGAGTGATCATTGATTTTTCGGTCTTAATACGATCTGACACGGTCGTGGCATTCAGGATTTTTATGGATTGAATATTTCCTTGAATATCCAGAATGCGCCTCCCTACGTCTAAATTTGAAAAGAACGTGATCTAACCACCACCTGTCTTATGCCATTACCCCTAGACTGGAGGCCGTTTGAGGACCACAGAATGGATGCAGAGTGAACGTCCATTTGCTAGTCTCGACCGATTTTCCGATTGAAACACCCCAGATAAGGGGGCACGCTATTACTTTGACTTCTAGCTTGCATGGAAGCGGATTGCCTGATACTTCGACTCAAGGGCTTAGAAGAAGAAAGATAGAAATTTCTTCCATGCTGAGGATGTTGGTGCAGAAGGCGTTAGGAACGAAGGAAGTTGACAAATTTCTTTTTGCAGTGATCCCTCAGCATGTCAAACTAGATATGAAATGGATGGTGCCATTGCTGAATTGAGAACCCAGATGCTCGGAAAGATGAACTTCTCCAAAAACGATGGAAAATGATGGATAGCTTCTTTACTTGGATAGATGGAAGGCCGAGAAACTACGATTTACTCGCAGGAGTGAGCCCCGTGGGAATTCCAGTGACAACGAACTTGGCTCGAATGCTCCCTGCTCCGTAGTTCATATCACACGAGACCTTACGACAAGTTGACAACTTCATCTTGGATGAAACAAGGGGAAATCAAACTCCTCTTAGACATATGCAGCATGTAACTTCTAACGTAACATTTTAGATGAAAACGACGGCAATGCAAGAGCCGCTAGAAACTTAAACGGAGTCCGACCAACCTCTGCTCCAATTCGGATGAATGTTTCAAATCCAACCCAACTCAACCTCGACATGAAGCTTCCCATTCTTAATGTAGGGGCAAGTAGAAGCATTTGAGCCACCTATAATTTAATCTTATCGCCAGCTAACTTCGATCCTCAGAGCTTGGATGGGAGACCCAAGACTATCCTGCATACATCCGAACCGCGAATCACCATCCAGGATTACAGGAAGGAAGCTTGATTGACAACTATCACATATGCGAACCTAAAAAGCCAGAGACCAGCTTCCACCCAATTCAAGAATTCATGCTGGGGGCACCAGCGCTAAATTGGACAATTGGCAATGACTCCTCGAAAACAAAGGCTAGATTGCCAATGTTAATTGAGGCTTCACCGGAGGCGGCATACATCAAAGGCAATGTAAGCAACATCAGTTAAAACTCTTTCACATAAGACATCATGGATTTCAGCAACTCCCTGCACTTCAAGCTACCATTTCTGGATCTTGTCTCACATAGTTATTGTACGATTTTTGGTGGCATCCATCTGATTTGATCAACCACTGGAACATGTCGGTCACCCACTTCGTTGAGCGATCAAAGGTCCACGTCTGTCGATCCAAGAATGTCATATTATTCACTTCAATCAAACAAAGATCCGGCGAGACCCTACATTTGTTCCTCATAAGGTTCAACGCCACAGTAGCATCTATAGATCGACCGGACCATCTATGGTGTTTATAGCAGCAATATCGGGTATTCTAGACTCAGACTTCAAAGTCTCTCTGCGTCAGGACCCACCAAAAGGCCTTGGCAGATTCACCTCTGGAACAAACCTCAATATCTTTATACCATTAGATTTTCCTAGAGAAGTTGGTGAATCCTATCCTGGGACAGACTCCTACGACAAGAGGATACTAATATTGAGATAAACATTCTCAATGTTTTCATGACGACGAATAGAGCATCATCCGACTCTTGAAATGATAAAGACAAAAAGACCGATAGGAATGTAAAATTCCAAAAAGGACTAATTTCATTGATGAAGCTCACGATCTTAATTGTCAAGCTCAAAGGAACCAAGCATGAGAGATAGACTCAACAAGACTATGATGGCTATTTCGGATTATGTCAAATCATGAAACAAAGAAGCTCGAATATATCCCTAACAACGTTCCTCGCTTGCATGATTGACAAGCATACTCAACTCTGTGGCTGATGCGAGGAGTGTATCTGAATTCGTTGACATTCGATAAGGCAATCCTCACTTTTTGACTAAAGAGACAAGATGGTACCAAAGAGAACATGATTTGACCATTCATGCATACAACTTCAACTCTTGCTGACTTGAGAAAGAGTATAGAATTACTTGGGTCGACTACGATTTCCTAACCTACAGCTCTAACCCGATGCGATAATGAAAAGTAAAATGGCTAGAAGACTAAATGTATAGTTGACCTGGTCCAACCCCCATTGATGCTGGGGGCATAAACATTGACTTCATTTGTCCTCCACTGACGTTAGGAGCACAAGATTTAACTCACAGACTGAATTTGTATGTGACCCTGACTTTGTTCATAATTCAGAACATATAATCTATATCTTTGGAATATGATATGATTCATCCTGACCGTTCAAGAAATCCAACTAACAGATCAATCATGAATCCAAATACTTGATCCACAACTGCATCAAATGGAGAGTGTGATAAACTCCTATGATACATTACGATTGTGATGATCCTACCAACTACTGATTTGCATATTTTCAATATCTCGTGCTGACTCGTATATGATCACGGGATTACAAAACGATCCGGAGTGTCATGGCTTTCGATGCCTTATTGTTATGATTCGATGTAATCGGGGAGCTCTAGATTAATATCCAGATATTGAGATAGTCCAAATCCAAGCACAAATGACAAATCCATATGCCAATTCTGAAGCACTATATCCCAGTTAGCCAGATGCTAGCTCAAGGCTCAAAGATTTGGATACTACCCTATGAATTGGATGACTACTCCACACATTGACTTATGCATAAAAGAAAGCCTGACTCAGTAATACACCTTACTTGCATAGGAAGACAACGTCGTTTGGCATTAACTTGTGCACGTATGATCTCACACGAAAGCCAACGATCCTACTTGACTTATGATGAAGGAATTCAACCTCTTGATTTGACGAGATTTAGACGATTACTTGATCAACTTGACCACTCTGGCCATGGAATTTGGCCTGGTAATCATCAGCAGAAGTAGTGCGATATATGACAAGCCATTTATATAGGAAAAAAATCCATATGATAGGACTACTCAATAGGACACAACAATCTGGTAAAGCCTCCTCAATGGTGGATGGCGTTTCAAAAAGATCCAGCTCGACTTATTCAAAGCACATCTCATCTACGATAAGATGTACTTTGAGGGGGAAAATGTTAGCCTGCTTTGTGACCAGGCTACCAAAAGCCAGAAATTTGAGTATGAACTTACATTGATTGATGGTCACTTGGATGGAGTGATAGAAGGTTGGAAGTCTTGAATTGTTATACAAATGTCACCAGATTGGAGCCCCTTTTTGGATCGGATTGGATCCCCCCTTTTTGGTTCGGATCGGATCCCCCTTTCAAATCGGATCAGAGTACCCCTTATCCGTTCTGCCCTGTGCCTGCTGCTCTAAAACATTTATGCCACGTCATCCATGAACCAATTATCTTGCCTACAATAACGGATTGGTACACACTTGTCACCCCACGAATTGAAGGTTATTTTCCCACTTTCTCTACTACTTTCGAGATCTTCCCTGATGCCGCCATGTGTCCATTCAGCCTAACCAATTTTCTGCCTATAAGTACATGAAAACGCATCACGTGAAGGGGACTTTTTGGGCCCTAAGGAAGCTCTACGTATCTTAGCCATGGCTGCCAATGAAGAATCAAGATCTTCTTCAACAAAAATCGATGAATTCAGAGAGCATTATTCATTGTAATCGAGTGGTTGAGTGTCTATACTCATTGTAATTATAATTTCTGAATGAATTGAGAAACTATGAAGTGGATGTAGGCTTGTTAACGCCGAACCACTACAAATCTCGTGTCTTTGCTTCATTTTCTACATTTTAGATTATTGTTCTTCATGAATCCTAGAAAATTGGGTGTTAGTGCCATTTTTTGGTCTAACATTTTCCATATTCTGGCTCGAACTCAATCTTAGTTCATCTCATTTGTATATTTTATCCATATACAAATTATATTGGGTTATATATAACTATTTCAAATTCATTTTAATAATTTTGTTGAGAATTTCATAACCAAATTCCGTGATTCAAAATTAAATATTGTTTTAATCCAACAATTTATTAAAATCGAAAATCTTACTTAGAGTCGAAAATGGACACCATTGACGTTCATGACCATCCGCAGTATTATTTCTCAGTGACCCGAGTAAGAATTGTACTTACAAAATCCTTTAAATCCATTTATTTTCATAAACTCCTTAAAAAGAATCAAAACATCAATTTTCCCAAGACCTTTGGAAAACCATTTTCAAATCCATCGGAAATTTAAATCCCTGATTCTCAACTAGAATCCATTTTCCATTTATTAACTTTACTTATATAATTTTAATTCTACATAAGTTTAATTCACATGGGTTTCTCTTGTTTAAATTCATATTAAACAATCCTTCTTAGGTTAAATTCTCTTAACCAAACTATATAAAAGATAAGATTATCCAATCCCAGTAGGTAGTTAATACTAATAACCATTATGGTATAACCACCAATCAACCAAACATCCATCAAACTATAATTAGTTTGAAAATTCATTTATATATAAAATGTAAAATCTTAGTAAAATTATTTCATTTACTAACTCTGTGAAACATTATTATGTCGATTTGTCTTGTCCAAGTGTTTATAAATTCCTATTGACCACGTCAGCAAAACACGTTAATGTGGAATTCATATACCACACAACTGATAAACAAACATAATATAAAACATTTTTATAACATTAACCAGTATGCTCTTTCATATACATATATTCAAACTCGATCTAGGCTATTACTAACCCCATCTCTATTGAGTTACGCCACAAATTCAAGGTTATCACTCAACCTTCATCTTTGATACCACTATAATAGTCCGACAGATTCCTGATCCTGATCATCGACATAAAACCCATGTCGATTAATCAAGCACCAGAAATTACCGGATCATTAATATAAAAAAGTTAGAGGGTGAGAAGTAGAAAGAAAGTTAGAATAGAAGAAAAGAAGATCACAACATCAGAATAGACACAGATCTCACAACGAAATGAATAAAATATATTATGTAACATAACTTTTGGAATACAAATCTGTGACTGTATATGCATACCATCAAAAGAGTACAACACATACAACACAACGGAAATTAACAATAGCTACCTAATGCTAAAGCCTCCTGCTCCAAGCTCCTCCAAGTGTACCTGTAAAATCCCGACTACTTGACTATCCATACGAATTTGGACACCCAAGAGTTTAGAGTAAAAACAAAATAGAATAAACTCTAGGTAAGTCATGAGATTGGAGTGAGTAAACTTCAACCACTTGGTTTAATTTTTAAAAATATATTGAAAGAAAGGATAATAATAAGTATGATCTGCATATAAACACGGATGGTGATCCTGGTTTCTCCGTATTGACAACAGAAATGTAAAATGGCCAAAACTTTGATAGCAGATTATTTAACTATCAAACAAACATCCAAACAACCAATGATCCTATTTCCAAATGGAAATTCTATTTATCAAGCATCAATCGACACTTATCCCTTTAAATTAATTTCTTATTAATTTATCATTTCCCAATTTTCCATTTTCACGTTTCCATATCTTTTCCATGATATTCTCAAACTCGTTTGGCCTCTCACGATTCTTGGAAAATATTTCCATATATCATAACTATTTATTTTCTATATTCCAGAAAATAGCTCTTATTAGCATCGGAAAACACTTCCATATATCCACAAATTCTTATTTTTTATATTTAGAAAATATACGTTTTTAATTATTGAAAAATATTTCCATATATTTACTTTTCTTGTTTCCATATATTCGTATTTTTTTTCACATATTCATATTTCTTATTTCACACATATTCATATTTCTTATTTACATATATGCATATTTCTTATTTTCTAATCAATCACAACATTCCATTTTCTATGCTTAGAAAATAGCTTTGAATATATTTGAAAAATGTTTCCTAATCTCATTTATATGGATTTAAATGGATGTTGTATTGAACATCAATACGACAACTCAACATATTAATCACTCATTAACTAACCGTATCTCTAACCAATCTTCGCTACTGAACCTTAACTATTCCTTAGTCAATAATGAAGTCAATCAAGTTGTGGTATAATTATCTATCAGACCTTAACTGAAAAATATTCTTAACTTCGAAATATACAAAGTTCATAACTTCCAATACCAACAAAACATCTCTCATGCAACTCGCGGAATTAATTTACAAATCCACTTCTTAATTCGATTTAATTCATATGTCGGGTGTCAACTAGCACTAATGTCAATTTTCCATATTAACTTAGATTACAAATCGACAGTTTTTTCACTAACATAGAAACTTAACTAACATGAATTCTATATTTTTATTTGGCATACATATATATAAATCGTGAGTTAAACACTCACCTTTTTCTGTAATTTGGAAATTTTCTCGAATCGAATAGCATAACAATGAGCAGCAACGCAAACACGATAACACATGCACATAAGTAGATCCGCAGATACATGTACACCACGAACCAACAAAATTCCATGCTCGGAGCATGTACACACATTTGACTATCGCACATGTAGTTGATTATTTCTCCAATCCAATACCCATGTGATCCCATAGGAAAACCACATCTTGAGCATAGAAACAATCATCTCATGTTCCTGCATTTCATCAAATTGCCTTTTCCACCCTTCCCAATCCCATTCTCTTTATTTTTCTCCTCATTCTTATCTCCTTCTCCTTCCAAATTATCAGCTTTTGCCAAACTCCCTAACTCCAGAGTCCTTGGTTCAGATTTCGAAAATCTCCAATACGAATTTAGTAATTATCCCAATTTTTCATGGCACTTTTCACCATATCTTGAACCCTCTCGTCCAATCTCTTCTCATCCCCGCCTCCTCCTCTTTGATCGCTTGAGGAAGATCAGTAGCTTTTACACTGAAGTAGAGATGGAGATAGACTGATATAATGATTTAGGGTTGGAAGCTGTATGGGTTGCTGGAAGGGGAGGCTTAAGCAAGCCGGGTTTGGTGGTTGGTCAGAGACACGATGGAGGTCAGTAGCGTGGCAATGCTAGTGCGGGGAGGAGCTCGGGCGGGTGTGACAGGGCGAGGGTGGTTGTGGGTTTAGGTTGAAAGTTCTAGAAAAAAACCTGATGTGTTGCTGCTACCAGGAGGAAGGGGAGGGCAGAGCTTGGGTTGGAGAGGAGGTTGGTGAAGGTGCGACAACCTGGCAAGGCAGAGTGGGGATTGGCAAGCTGTTGCAACTTTCAGTTTTTTTATATATATGAGCTACAGGCTTTCAAAAATGGATGAAAAGAGAAGAAAAGGAGAGAGCAGAGCCAACGTGTTATTCCAAAAGTGAAGTGAAAAAACTGAATAAAAAAGGACGTAGTGAGCCATAGATTCACAAATATCAGAATGGCCAAGTACTTGCTTACTTATTCAACCGTGCATGTTAGAACTATATATACACGCACACACAGATATATATATATATATGTATATATGTATCCTATTTCACATTGGTTTACGTCGGCTGAAAAGAAACAATAGGCCCGTAAAATTGTATAACACTTAAAACAAGAATTCAAACCACTTTTTAGCCCAAATCGAATGTTTAAACAAATAGAAAAAAAATATTGTTATATTAGTTGTCACTACCGTAAATCAATAGTGCAAATCAATTTAACTAGAATCAATGAAATCAAAATTCGACGAAACGAACGCCGACGTTTAAATCATAAAATCTTATAGGATCGTCTTATGTAAAATATTTATATTTCAAAAACCAATACTTTATCATTATATTATCAACTAATTTAACTTTAATAATCTGAAATAGCGTAAATTTCTACGTTTGACAATCATTTTCATTTCTTTAAATTAAACTGAACAGATGCAACCCAAAATCATTAACTTTGAGTTCTAAGATTAACATTAGAAATTGTTTTCGTATAGTTGAAGACTGATATTTGGCAACCGTAAAATATCATTTCAAATTTCAAACTTATTCTTTCCATAAATTTATACTCACTTGAAACCAAAAACGTATATTTTTTCTCAAAAGTGTTACTATTTTGATTTCATCAAAATGGTTATTCAATTTAACCCAACAACGTACGCAATAATTTAACTTTTGGTTCCTTTTGGTCAAAACACTATAGTCAGTTTAATCTAAATTATATCGATGATACAAACTTATTTTCATTAAGAAATCATAGAATTTTAAACTTCAGACTATTTTATTCAAAATTTCATACAATTTATAACAGTCGAATTGCGGTTCGTTAAAATTAACCTGTTATTTGAAATCTGATAGTTTCAGATAGACTGACCAACATATTTATTGCTTGGGTTAGACCGAGATTTTGCTGGTAGTGCATGATGTCGACACTCTTTTGCTTAGCTTTACTTATGAATGATCTACCTCGTTTTGTTCGCCCTAGCGAGTTTTGATTGTACTTAGTATTTGTGACATACACTATTTGTTGTATGTATTCTTTCACGGAGACTGACTTATGTATATTGTGGATTTTATATCCACAAATGTGCATTATTTTGTAGTGCATCTGATGTATGTATGTATATGTCACTAGCTGTGGTACTGTTTCGTAGACTGTGAAATATTACTTTTATTATATCTTATTCTGAATCGATTCTGTAGCCACCGTAATATTGTATTAGATAAAGATTAAGAATGTCGAATCACTTAAGCATTCCATCGAAGTACTTAAGATTTTTTTTTTAATGTAAGATTAGATACAAACGGTCATTCTTATCCAGTCTTATTCTTCGTATTAACAGATAATATTACTTTTTAATGATCTTTATTAATATAAGTCTAGGAGTGGGGCACGATCATGTTTCACAAGCGCAACATATGTTATGATCACTAATCATTGCATACAACTTTAACTATGGAAATTCAGATGGATTAATAGACTAGACGCGTTAATCATTTGGGCCTCCATGATCCCTGTTAACATTAGAAATTGTCGAAGCATACTTTTTTTTGGTAGGCATCACAACGTGTAGGAGACACCATCCCACTCACCGCTGCAAGGAGCACCCTTCGCAGAAGACTTTTCTTTTCTTAGAGAAACTAAGGTTGCGTTTGTTCATTTGTAAGAGCATCTCCAACGGTTTTACGAGTCTTAATATTACGACTCGTAAGATTCAGGGGGAATTGGGTTAAATGTCTCAATAGTCGCGCGCTGAATTTATCAACGTGCTCTGATTTTTTAAGTATGCGCCGATAAAGTCAGTGCGACATCTATTTTGGAAAAAAATGATGCATGCGTTAGCTTTAACTTGGAATAAACAAGTCCGTTCAACGCATAATCAATGTTGTAGTACCCATATTATTAAACATGGCATGGGAAGAAGAATGGGTCCTTGGAAATAAGACACACAACATGCATATGACAAATGGGAATAAATTGGTTCCTTGGAACTAGGACACGTAGCAAGCATATGGCATTTCTAGTTGGAAAGCTCGGTCCCCTCTATAATTTGTGTGGTGAAATTTTTAGCGCACGCTGATTTTTCCACCTCCCCACTTGATAAAACCAACGTGTGGGGTCAATTCAGAATTTGCCTCGTAATTTTTCCCTGAATATGCAAAGAAAGAACATCCATTGGGATGATTTTTGGCCTAATTACAAATTCAAGATATGAATTAGGGCACCGTTGGAGATGCTCTAAGAGCATCTTCAACAGAGGATGCTTCATCCTCTTAATTGAAGAGTTTTCAAGTGAAATGGTCCCCAACAGATGTTGGGGATCGTAATATTCAACAAAATGTTATGGGGCCAATTCTGAATTGGTCCCATGCGCCGATTTTATCGTCTCCTCATGTAGCACACTAATACTTTTGACATGCATCGACAAAATCGGCTTGCTTCATGAGGAGTCGATAAAGTCAGCGCGTTTCCCCTTAACATTTTAATGTTCTTTTTATCTTTCCTAACTTATATATTACTATGACGAAATCAAATTGTTAATGTTTTCGTATAAAACAATTGTTCTTACTTAGACTGGAATAAAATAATTTAGCTTCAGATCTTAATAAAAGTTGGTTAATAACAAGTACAAATACAATAGAACGTGAATGCTAAAATTAATAACTACATCATCATTACTGCATAAATTCGGACAATCATAAAATAAAAAACAAGTTCAGACAAGCAAACTTCATAACTAGGTATCACCATAGTGGTTCCATAAATGATTCATAAGATCCTTTTATAGCCGGTTATGGAGTTGTGCATCTCTAAACATAATTTGACGGTCCAAATGAATGTTGAATTCCTCTTTGCTATTTGTGTATTTTGTCGGAATACTTCGGGTGCTTGCAAATCACCTTTGTATTCGTAGTGGCGTTGCTCTTCATCCATATCTCGGTTATCTTTTATAATCATATTGTGTAGAACAATGCAGACAAACATGATTGTAGACATCTTTTTCCTAGACCACAACCAACATGGATTACTTATCATTGCAAATCTAGATTGTAAAGCACCGAATGCTTGTTCTACATCTTTTCTTTATCCCTCCTGCATCGCCGCAAATTTGACTTGTTTAAGAGTCAATGGATTTGGACATGTTTTAACAATGGTGCTCCATTACGGGTAAATGCCATCACCTTGGTAATAGCCATGGTTGTAAGTATTTTGGCCAATGGTAAATTTTAAAGGAGGTACCTGGCCTAAAGCAAGATCATTGAACAGATGGGATCTTTTTATAACATTTAAGTCATTATTCGAATCGGGCATTCCAAAGAAAGCGTGCTATATCCACAAATCGTACGATGCTATAGCTTCCAAAATGATGGTTGGTCGCCTTTCCTTGCCATTGTAAGCACCTTGTAATCCCTTAGGGAAGTTCTTTCATTCCCAATGCATACATTCCAGACTTCCTAACATGCCCGGCCATCCCATACTTTCGTGCATCTCTCTGATTAGCGCTATATCGGCTTCGTTCAGAGACCTTAAGTACTCCTCTTTGTAGACGTCCACCACAACCTAACAAATTTTTTCAAGTGTCGTGCTCTCCGCAATTCGGTATACATCGTCCAATGCATCTGCAGGAGTGCCATAAGCTAACATTCTCATAGCGACCGTCATTTTCTGTTCACCGGATAACCTCTGTGTCTTTGATGCATTTTATTTATATTAATCATTGTTACCTTGAATACCCACCAATATCCAAAGAAATAGATTTCTCCACATCCTGTATCTTCTACGAAACATATCAGGCCCGTAAGTGCAGTTGTCATTGAAGTAATCTTTCATCAGAGACTTATGGTATTTAGCTTGATTTCGATGTATAAACTTTCTTCCAGGAACCAATCCCTTTCGAATTGTGGATGATGAACCGTAGGCTTCATTGTATAAGTCCAATATTTCTTATGCTTCTTGTTGAAGGATTTCTTCTTCCTGCAAATCTCTATTAAAAGCCATCATGCATTTCAGAAAATAGGAATCCATTTTTGTTTGTGTATATGTTTGGGTATGAGATATGGTTTGCAATGTTGCTATTGTATATAAGGTATGAGGTCTTGGTTATTGTGTACCTTTATTGTTTTTTGTGGTCCTTTATTAAATTGTGTGCATCTTTATTGGTTGGAGTGTGCATTTTGTTGTGTGCAGTTTTATGGTTTTTAGTGTCCCTTTGTCGATATGTGTGTAAATGCAGTGCTCCTTTATTGGATAGAGTGCTCCTTTATTGGTACGAGTGTTCCTTTGTTGGACAAAGTGCTCCTTTATTGGTACGAGTGCTACTTTATTGGTACTTATGTTGGTCCAGTGTGTAGTGTGTAGAGCCATCCCCGAAATAGCCAATGAATTTAATAAGTAGGGTCGTCCGCGTAATATAGCCAAAGAATTTAACAAGTAGGTTCATCCCTAATAAACAGTCGTTGCAGTATACAGTGGTACATTTAATAGCATACAGGATGAAGTGGCTGCAGTATCCAATGTCAAATCTAAATCTATGACTCTATTTACCTTGCATAAATGTCAAAGCAAGTAGCAGGTTTGAATCTAATCTGAGAACTAGTGGTATGTCTTGTCACTAGGATGACAATTGCTTTGGAAATCGCAGCCTGTAAAGCAAAGGGGAACAATGTTGCTAGTGGTCATCCCCTATTTTTAAATCGAAAAAGGTCGTTTACTATCATGATTTGAAAAGGAGTCGGTCATGAAGGGTCATCCCCTTTTTTTTTATCGAAGTTGAGTCGAGCGGTTAAGGTCATCTAGTTTCTTTAAATCGATGTATTTTTTTTACTCGAAAGGAAAAATTGAAAGGAATAATTAAATTATTCGAAATTTGAAAGTTTAATAAATTATATATAAACGAGCTCGTAACATCGTGGTAGTTCGTAGTTATACGTTTTAAACTTCAATCATACGTACAAGGTCCGAAATACATCAGAATTCTTCGAAACTTAAACCATCATGATCTAATTGATTATGGAATGCCAATGAAAAAGAAATAGTGGATTTTCGTATTGTAGATTTCGAGTTGGGCCAAACCAATAATCTCAAAAGGTCGCTATAATACTGAGTTATGAAATAAATTCGTAACTGGGTTCTGAAATAAATTTATAACTGAGTTATGAAACAAATTTATAACTAGGTTATGAACTGCTCGACATGATTTTGTTAGATATGGAAAACTAATTGACATTATATTTAAAATATGGACGAATGAGATTGAAGTTTATTAATAAACGAAGTTTAATCAGTTATATATAAATATAATTAAAACGAGCTTACCACAACGGGTAGTTCGTATTTTGACGTTTCAAACTTTAATTAAGTATATATAACTTAATTTAAGTTCGAATTCTTTGAAATAAGAATCGTCAGGACCGTTTGAATAACAGTTTTCAACTGGAAGGAAAAAATATGGATTGCATCTAATACATTTTGATTTAATTCAAAATCAAATTTTCAGAATAACAGCGCTACAATCGTTATTAAATAAAGCTAACTTATTAGATGGATAATTATTTAAAGGAGTTTTGGATGAAAATTGGACTTTGGATAAGTGAATTGTAGTTGTCAATTTATATTCAAACTCGAACTTAAAGGGTCCATAACACAGAACATCATAAAATATCGTTGTCAATATGAATATACATCACATGTAGATAATGAAATGTAGTACAACATGCATCAACGTGACATATGAACACGAGCAAACATGAAAATATAACATAAAGTTCAATACATCAAGCCATACACACATATATCATAATAACCAAAAAACCATATCATCGTCACGATCCTCATGAAAGTCATGTTACATCTACGACATCATCATCATCATCGTGCTCAGACTCCTCACCATCCTCTTCCGTGTCATCATCGTTGTAATACGAAATAAGGTCGTCATCATCACTACCCCCCAGTTCGCCAGCACCACCTGATCCTCTACCCCTCCCGGTCCACCAGCACCACCTGATCTTCCACCACCTCCCGGTCCTCTAGCGCCACTTGATCCTCCAGCGGTACCTGATGCACCTGTATCACCACCACCCCTGCTGCCGCTAGTCGGGCCTGTAAGTCGTTGATCTGGGCCTGTAAACACTGCGCTATCGCCTGGTGCTCCTGATATAACGATTGAGAATGTAGCAAGGCCATCTCCTGAATATAGGCTATATGTCGTCCATGCTGGTCTAACCTGGGTGCAAACTGCAAATATAGAACATGTAAACTCGGTTTCTATACCTAAGAACGTATAAGCTATTTTTTTTATAAGTACAAATATTACCTCATGTGCCGGATATAATCCAGCTGTAGGGATACTAACAACAATGTGATCAGGTGGGTAGAAAATAGGCAGGGATAGCTGTGCACCGCTAAGATCAAATGCCTGAAATGTGTCGGCGAGAGCTAAATCCATAGGCTGGTCGGAGTATTATGAAGGGGTTAGGTCAAAAGAAAATGGTGGAGGATGAACTCTATCGGTAGTCACTCGGGGACCAATGTGATCAAAGTTCACACTCCGAATATAATCTGGCAACATGTACCGCCGAGGAGCTACTCGATGCCAATAAATGTCAAAATCTGCTTCGGGTAATAAAAAATTATGTGTATCAACCCATCCTTCCTGTCTTAGACCCTGTATGTACTGTATTCCTATAGAACGACGTGGCCTGAGCATATCATCAGAAGGTAGTGGATCCACGGGTACACGCAACTGACCGGGACACTGATAATAACAGCGATATCCCAAGTACCAAATATGAAGGTGGGCTGGTGGGAGCAAGACGACACGATGCATAAATAAATGACTTGCAATGACTAATGGGTATGCATTAGGTAGCGAGTCACCCATTGATAGTAACATCCAATAAGAAGTCCACGGTGCTCGTAATATGTAGGTCCTCAACCTCAAATCTATCTGGGAACAGGCCTCCATCAAGTCGTGTCTCACACCAGCAGAAACACGATGGACTATGTGATTAGTCTCCCATCTATGCATGCATGGGAAAAAGGACCCGGCGGTATGACTTGCGGTGACCTCTATGTGTGGATGCATGTTGGTCGTGTACTCGTAGTACCAACATGGCAACATGTACCAAAATCCAAACATCTACTGAACCTATTCAAAAGCGTAAGAGTCAAGAGTGGTGTATAGATAACCAAATATAGTTGAACCCCAATCAATCATATGCAGCTGCTCTAATTCGGTTAGTGCTACTAGGTAGCCCAATCGAATCATACTCTTTTGGTTCAAAAAGAATGTCGAACCAAAGAGATATAAAAGGGTTGCCCGAAATACCGTGTCTTGCAAATCCACTACATCGATACATGCTATAATGTAGTCAAGTAAATATGCGATGGAAATGACACCATTGGATATATGATCCGCGGACAAATCTGGCAAATACTGTAAGTAAGACTCGCGTGACTCATAGGAAGAGTCAAATTGGAAGGAGACTCTATCAGGGGGCCTATCTCAATTCCCGTAAGCATGTAAAAATTGGTTGGGGTGATACCTAGCACAAAATCGGGGAAGTGGAAAGTATGTCGTAGGCTACCATCTCTCTAATAAGGCTTGTAGCAATGGTCGATCGAAGGACTAAGATGGTATAATGTAACACCCCACCTCCATTAAGGTCACTCGCAAAGGGAATGCATCAACTTCAGTGGAGTGTCATAAGTGTATAGAACAGATAAATTACGAAATAGACAAAATTTAAATAGCAGAAAATAAATAAAACTTTACTTTATTGATAAAACAGCAGCTTGGTAAAACAGCTTGTACAAAGATTGTTTTTCCAGCACCAAAACACCAATACCCATTACAACAAAGCATCTGTCTTGTTTAACAAAATAAAGAAGCATGAAATGACAATGATATTCCCTAATAAAGCATGAGCCAACCATAGCTGTGGAAAAGAGAGTCCAAAGCAATACATCGACTATCCTCGAGCTTGGAAAGAAAACTGAGCTAAGTGGTACTATTACCTCCCTGTGAACCGGGGGGAACGGAAGAAAAAAAGGCGAAAGAAAATGGGTCAGACATAAGTCTGGTAAGACCAGTGATTATTTAGCATATAAACAGGTAAAAGGATCATGACATAAATAAACTGAATACCAGACATAACCATGATGATAAGCATAGCAAGACAACAGATGATGATCGTTAGATATGACAAGGTAAGATACACTGAATGCGCTTCGGTTCTTTCTCTGATTTCCCATTTTCTCTGCACTACCCAACTAGCATCCTAACTAGTGCCTTTTATAGAATGATTCGTATTCCCTACAAGTGTCCCAACTAGTATCCTGTGAAAAAGGATCCATATCCCGTACTAGTGTCCCAACTAGTATCCTGTGTTATATAGTAAGGTGATCCCAACCCCATGATTGTGGTAGCCTTCAGGTGTACATCTAGTATGAGGATCTTACATCAATCAACCTAATTGCCATGAAGATGTTAGATGTACCCTTAATACCCTATCGATCGGCTCCCTACTTGTATTAACTTTCCTTGTGTCTGTGTCAGTCAGCCCTCTCTTGCTTGTAGATACCCTGTGCTGGTCCCACCATAAGGTGTATCAATCCCTATGATAGCAAGCCGACACAAATTCAAGATGCACAGTGTATACTACTGATGCCTAGTGCCTGCTTTTCCAAACCGGAGCATGTGCATGCCCATACTCCATTGGAACTACACTGCTGCACCACCTGCTGCTATTTTGACCGCTTATAATCAGCCCAGTAATCGTGCCCTACCCTGTCTAGCTCAGGGTACCGTGATACATCTATGTGGGTTACTGCTGAAATGGGTCCCCGTTACTAGGGTTTCCTGGGGTCTATTCGTATACCCCCCAAATTGGCTAAGTGTTATCCATCAATTCAAGTTAACTTAACCCATCCACACGTCATGTCATGTTGGCTAAGTATTTCTTATTAACTTAACCCCTCTCATTCATCATGTTGTAATTGGTTAAGTGTTTTCAATTAACTTAACCCTGTTCATTCATCACGTTATATTTGTTAAGTGTTTCCCATTTAGCTTAACCCCATTCGTTCATCATGTTATATCGGTTAAGTATTTACCATTAACTTAACCCCACTCATTCATTGGTTAAGTGTTAACTTAACCTTACCACTGGTCATGTTACATTGGTTGAGTGTTTCCCTCTTGTGTTACTTAACCCTACCACTTGTCATGTTACATTGGTTAAGTGTTGCCCCCTTGTGTTACTTAACCCTATCACACATCATGTTATATTGGTTAAGTGTTGCTTTGATTAACTTAACCCTACCATTCTTAGCCTGCCTGTTTCTTAGCTTTAATTTATTCATTAAAGCACCAACCTCACACATTGGATCTATATTGTTGTGATCGTTGATGTGCCGGCCGCTTCCGGGCAGCCCTATACCACAACTCAATCTAACCTCGGTTTTTTGGGCTTAAATGTGCTAACCTCTCACATTAGATCTATATTATTGCAGTCACTGGATGTGTCGGGCGGTTCCGGGCAGCCTTACACTGCAACTCAATCTAACCTCGGGTTAGGCATGTTCATATTTAGCCAATTTTACATATTTGTCATATGTGTCCAAACCTATGTATCAAATTTTTCCACAAGTCTAGTCAATACCAGTTTATGCCACATTCCCATGTTATGCCCAAAATTTACTCAATTAAATTATATCCAATTTTCCCCGCGTTATAATCGCACGTACAATGGGATTCAATCTAAGTTCCAAGTGAAACTTAGTATTCACAAAAGCAAGTAAAAAGGGGAAAAATAGAGAAGGAACATAAGAATTGACATAAGGAAAAATAGGCATGTAAAGATGTACCCAATTCAAGAATCATGTTTCAATGTTGTACATTAACAATATATGTGGACAAGCTAAGCAATTTACACCATAGGTATAAGGATTAGATAGAATTGGACTTAAGAGAATCACTACTTTTTATGTACAACATGATAAGTCCCACTATATCAGTCATAATAATCTCATAGGCATAGGATATGTAACATGATAGGTTCCATCATTTAAATCACAACAGTCTCATAGGCATGATAGGTTCCATTATGTCAATCCAACAGTTTCATAGGCATGATATGTTTTATTATGTCAGTCACAACAGTGTCATAGGCATGATAGGTTCTATTATGTCAGTCCAACAGTCTCATAGGCATGATAGGTTCTATTATGTCAGTCCAACAGTCTCATAAGCATGATGGGTGTCATTACATCAATCATAATAATCTCATAGGCATAAGCAATTCAGATTTGACAAAAGGATAGGCACGAATCAGAATTAGGCATTGTTCAAGATCCGATTATTACAGTCATGATTTCTATAAGATGTTTAAATCTAAATAATAACCGAACTTACCAGACTTATGTCTGACCCGTTTTCTTTCTACTTCTTTTCTTCCATTCCCCCCCCCCCCACCCTCCAGGTTCACAGAGAGGGAATATTACCACTTAGCTCGGTTTTCTTTCCAAGCTCGAGGATAGTCGATGTATTGCTTTGGACTCTCTTTTCCACAGCTATGGTTGGCTCATGCTTTATTGGGGAATATCATTGTCATTTCATGCTTCTTTATTTTGTTAAACAAGACAAATGCTTTGTTGTAATGGGTATTGGTGTTTTGGTGCTGGAAAAACAATCTTTGTACAAGCTGTTTTACCAAGATGCTGTTTTATCAATAAAGTAAAGTTTTATTTATTTTCCGCTGTTTAAATTTTGTTTGTTTTGTAATTTATCTGTTCTATATACTTATGATGCTCCACCGAAGCTAATGCATTCCCTTTGTGAGTGACCTTAATGGAGGTGGGGTGTTACATGTGGTATCAGAGCTAAAGGTTACCAGAACAGATAAAAGATTTTTCAAAAGCATATTTTAAAAGGGGTTTTTTCTAAAACATGTTTTAAAGAAGCGTTTTTCAAGAGAAAAGTATTGTTTTTAAAAAAGGCATATTCCCCAAAGCCATATGCACTATCTTTCAATTCTCTATTTGAATCTCTTCTTCCTTTCTTTTCGCCATAGTTTCGTAGGCATACGACACATGTCGAGGGCGAAGTATTGCCCAACCTCCATCTGTAGTCGTATTAGTTTCACCTGCGGCTAATCTTCTTTTCAAGATTTGTAGGTTGTTGTGCGATGGAGGTAGTTTCAAGAAACTTGTCAACAAGCTACACAGGGATAGTAAGGATAAGAGTAAGGGAGTTTGGGACTAAGGAGCACAAGCCCAAGGATAAGAAGCTTGTCGATACGGCTTAATCCACGCAGAAGGAGAAAGGTGAAAAGAAAGAGGCCAAAGTGGAAGAATCACAAACAAGGGATTGGAATATAAGAAGAGTGGAAGAAATAATAGATCTCGCGACAAGAGGGAGTGTCTTTTCTATGGTATAATGGGTCATTTAATTGTAGGAATAAGAAGGCAGGTTGTTGTTTCCAGTATGGTGAAGCAGGGCATCTTATCAAGGATTGTCGAAGGACAAGGGCAAGGACAAAGGACATAATCTTCAGGCGGGCAATTGCATGCTCTCACTGCTAGTGTACCTAAGAGAGGTAGGAACGTTTCTGTTGAGAGTTTAGTTTTTCTTTTCAATCGTCCTGTTAGAACTTTGTTTGATTCTGGCGCTTCACATTCTTTTCTATCTGCTTCCATACTTGAGTCTCTGCACCTTAGTACTTGTATAGTAGAGGATCCCATTATTGTCTCGAATCTAATTGGTGGTTCGGCTCATTCATCTATGATTTGTTTAGATTTGGGAATATCTATACTAAG
This sequence comes from Allium sativum, assembly GCA_030737875.1. NCBI lineage: Eukaryota > Viridiplantae > Streptophyta > Magnoliopsida > Asparagales > Amaryllidaceae > Allium > Allium sativum. Next base: position 407,996,338 of record CM060926.1, read on the forward strand.
CGTTGAGTTTAGATGTAATGCTTATGTTTTTGGTTTCATGGGCTATGGGTTGATTCTAGGGATGGATTGGTTATCCAGTAATGGTGCCATTCTCAATTGTGAAAGGAGGGTAGTTAGACTTTTGGCTCGCCTTGGTAATACCCTCGAAATCTCGTGTAACCCTAAGGGTTCTGTCATGCTTAGTTACCTAGAATCTCTTGATACATCCGTTGATAATTTGCAATCTGTCTAAGTAGTCCATGAGTATCCCAATGTCTTTGATGAAGTGAAGGGTTTACGTCCAAAACGCGAAATAGATTTCCACATATACTTGGTTGATAATGCCAACCCACTTGCATTACCCACACGACACATGGATCCAAGGGAAAGAGCTCAGCAAGCAAGTTAAAGAGTTGCTTGAGAAGGGGTTTATTTGGAGAAGTACTTTTGAATGGGTCCAGTAGTGTTCGCTACTAAGGCGGATGGTCCACTTCGCTTATGCGTGGATTTTAGAGAATTAAACAAGCTGACTAAGAAAATTAGGCACCCACTTCCAAGAATAGATGATTTATTTGACCAACTTGTAGGTGCATCTGTTTTTTCCAAACTAGATTTGGCTATAGGGTTTCATCAGCTAAGAGAAGCTGAGGACAGTATAGACAAGACTGCTTTTAGGACCCCTGACGGTTTCTTTGAGTGGCTCGTCATGCCTTTCGGTTTGACGAATGAACCCGCTTATTTTGTTGATTTGATGAGTAGGATGTTTAGGGAGTTCCTTAATAAGTTTGTAGTAGTCTTCGTGGGCGATATCTTGATTTTCTCAAAGAACAAGGGAGAACAGGCTTTGCATTTAAGAGAAGTCATGGATACACTTCGAGCACATCAACTGAAGGCGAAGTTCCCCAAAATGTCATTTTTGGAGAGAAGAAGTAAGGTTTCTAGGACATGTGGCGTCCAAAGAAGGGATAGCAGTAGATCCCGCAAAAGTAGTTGCGGTGCAAGACTGAAAGGTCCCAAGGAATGAAACAAGAGTAAGAAGCTTTCTTGGACTAGTGGGTTAATATAGGAAGTTCATTAAGAACTTTGCAAAGGTATTAGCCCCACTTACTGGATTAATGAAGAAGAATCTAGCCTTTGCTCAGGATATTGATTGTGATGTCGCTTTCCAACGATCGAAGAGGGCTCTTACAATGGCCCCAGTTTTGAATTTTACCTTATGGTAGTAAAGGGTTTACGGTATACACGGATGCATGTGGCACGGGACTAGCCGCCATTTTGATGTAAGAAGGAAGGGTAAAGTCGTAGCAGATTCTTTAAGAAGAAAAAGGTTGACTTTAAGTCCTCTTTATGTGAAAAGGAAAAGTTCAGAATACATATCAACCTTTTGATTTAAAAACCTTTGGTTAAGTTAGTAAGACCTACGCTTTTGGATCAAATAGGGACTTCACAAAGAAAAGATTCTCAGACAGTTGACGCAATGGATAAGTTAAGTAGAGAAGAGACCTCTAATCACCTTAATAAATACACTTAGTAACATAGTTAGCATCTGTTTATTTTCAAGAGATAGTTATTCTAGATGGAATACCCTCTAGTGAATTTTGAAGACCCTTTGAGGAAATATTAGCATGACATAACAGAAGTTGTAGTCCCGAGTATACTAGAAGGAGAATAGGTGGAACGAGAGGTGACAATGTAATGAGTTCCAACTCATATTTTGGAAACAGAAATTAAGAAGCTACGCAGTCGTGAAGTTAAGACAGCCAGAGCACAATGGGGTGAAGCTCAAGAAGATGCGGCTTAGAAGGCTGAAGACTAGATACGCGCATCATACCCTTTTTGAGGGTATATCCTTGATCTCTCTTTTTATGTAAAGTTTATTTGCATGCTAGTATTTATCTTTTAAGTATATCATCTCGGTCCTATCCTCAATCCTTAGTTAGAAGCCAATGGAAGTAAACACGTTTTTGAGGCATGTTATGTTTGGTGGATGCAAGTGGGTGTAAGTGTTTGCTAATGATTGCTCGTGGATGCATATACACACATTAGGTACTAGATCGGCTCCGCACTACACCAAAAACACTGATTTGCAATGGCTTTAGACTGTTGCAAAATGAATTTGCAATGGCTCTAAGCCATTGCAAAATCTGAACTGGGTAAATATTACAACGGCCTATAGCCATTGCAATTTCTTACTTTTGCAACGGATTTAACCTGTTGCAATCGTTCATTTTGCAACGGCTAAAGACCGTTGCTTATTTTGATCTAACAACGGCCTTTAGCCGTTGCTAATTGGCATTATATTAAAAAAAATCCATATCCCTCCTTGGTAGTTTCTATTCAGTACAAACAATTACAGATTTGACATAATATCACAAAAGAAATATCAATAAACTGAAATCTTCCAATAAATTCAACATAAAGATCAAATTTAACAGCAAACTAATTTTAAAGTTCAACAATATATTGCAAACTAAAAAGTCTAACAGTTTGCAATAGAAAAAGTAATATTACCGTGCACTCCTAGTTCAGTAACGGTAGCCAAAAAGACAGTACGGTACATTTCAACTTCACCACCATAATATTACAATATTAATTGTTCATATATATCATACATCACGTAATAGTACTGTTGCTTCATTTCTTCTTGAGCAAACCTCTATCATCACCGCAAATTAGCAATCTAACATTGTTGAAAGACAAATTTTCAGATTTATAAAGTCATATTCATAATAATACTTGTGCTAAATTAATACAGAGATAAGAAACGAGTAATTAAGTAGGGCTTACAAGAGCATCAGCCACATCAACAGCTATTTGAGTTCTAGTACTCCATGTCAACGGGGTTTTGTCTACTGCTGCATAAGCAAAAGATTTATTAGCAAAGTACAACTTATTTGCAAAGTACAACTTATTAGCAAAATATTTTCATAGATACTAATTACACTCCCTCTTTACAGAATGCAGGCCCAGACTCCTAATTCTCCTACTGTGTATAAAGGAATGGTGGATTGTTTCATGAGAACGTTTAGGCCCAGACTCCTAATTTCTACATCATTGTTTGAGTACTAAAACAATATCAAAATTCGACAGCAACTTCAACAAGCTTCAGCAAGTGCACAACCATCTACTAACAAGTCATCAAAGGCAGAGTAATTTCCATTCAACTATTCAATATGCTCAGAATTTACAAACTGCAAGTTGATAATAAAAAAAAAGTTCACCACTGTTCTTATCAACCCAAAACATCTCAAGCATACCAAACACAATCACAGCCTCCATCAAAACCAAGATCTGACATGGCATAAGTCACCTTTAGTTCGCAAGTGACCTTCATCAAATCTGAGCTACAGTATCAAATGACTGAAAGTATTGCACGTGCTTTAAGGATGTGTTTGATCAATAGAGTTGTTCCACTATCCATCAAAATTTATCTGACTATCCATCTCAAATTATCTAACTATCCAACTTATTTATGCAGACTAACATGTCTCACATTCTTATATGGATTATTCATCCATAATCATGATGATGGTTTTCTACTTAAAATTGTGTGTATGATCCACCATACATATCATTTTTTTTTCTAAGATGAATTTGAACTCATCACGACCATATAGAGACTATCCATCTCCGATGTTATATGGACTACCTATTAACATCTCATATATGTACTGGGATAATTATGAACCCTTCAGATGTCAATTCATAATTTGAATGTACCTATGTTTTTGGTACTGTCAATTAGGTTACCGAAGCCTTAAGCATACGACATATCACAAATAATAAACACTTGTATCCTCAACGAAGTTGTTGAATTCATAGAACATATGGCTTGTGAAGCCAATGGTATAACTATTCGAAGTAGAAAACCCATGTCATTCATGTCTCTAAATGATATCAAACCTCTACTACAGTTTCGGAAACAAAGTTCTAAGTTTTATAAAGTACATGGTTATGCTGTCGAAATTATAAGGTTGTCGACCTTTTTAAAACGTAGTCAATCTCGCCCTGAGAAACATAGCTTTTAATTCACCTTTTAAACTTAACTTTTGTAAACCATTTGTTTCATAACTCGGATTTTTATTACAAAATTCCATTACTAACTCATTTCAATATTCTCTTACAGTATTGTTAGTACTTTGACTTACAGTATTGTTAGTACTTGTTCAAGATATTGTTCTCCATTCTATATTCCATGATATTTGCATGTATATTCTCACATCACATTTGCTGCAGATCATCTTCACGCTGCGTACAGACAATCAGTTCATAATTTTATTATTGATCTGGCATTTTTTTCTTTGTTACCCGCTCAACTGCATACAATACACTAGCTACCTTTATTTAAAAATAGCATGATTATTTAATATAAAGAGAAATGACATGCTTTGATTTGCCTATTCCTATTGGAATATATTATGCTTAACTGTGCTACACATCATGTTAGTTTAAGCCTACTAAAATGCTACAAATGTTTCTTTCCGGTTATAGTTCGTGAATGCGCTTACTTCAGCAGATCTAAGCTACATAACTGTTTTTTGTGCGTTGAACTACAGATTTAGGATTGAGCTACCCTTTATAGTTCATGGATTGTAGTTTTAATGGATTTAGTGCAGACAGTGTTACTAGGCAGATTAGTAAGGAATGTGAGTTTACACGTAATGTAAAAATGATTTTGTAAGTTAAAAAATAGAAGCTCAATATATTGAAGTTAATTAAATTAACAGTAAATACATACAGAACATTCAATTCATTTTATAAGTAATGCTTACTTATTTTAACTATTTTGTATGCTACATCAACACAATTTTTAAGCAAAGACAGTCAAAATTTTCACAGTGCACACACTGAGTTGAATAATGAAATTTCATGGCAAATTTATCATTGGTAATAATAAAAATATTTATTGGATTGGTTACACTTGTGATCGGTTGCTGCCTTGGACCGTGTGTTCCAAGTTCTTGGCAGTACAAACTTATATTGATAATAAAGATTTCATTTATTTTTCTAATACAATTTTGCCATGAACTCATTTTTCAAATCATGTTGCACGATGGATGAGTTAATAGTTGATTCTTGCTTATATTATGGACAAACTGCTTTATAAATCATTTTTCAAGATATGTTATTATGAAAATAAAGATTTCATTTATTTTTCTAATACAATTTTGGCGTGAACTCATTTTTCAAACCATTTTTCAAATCATGTTACAAGATTTGGGTTGTCAAAATACATGATGTACTAGCACAACCACTTCTATATCCAAGGCAGCCCTACGCTAGTTCACATGCACTCATGCAATTGACACAGAACACCAGTACTCAGGTGATCAAAAGCCCTACTCTCAGCATACTACAGAAACTAAATCAAAGATAGCCACAAATACTCTGACCAAACACACCCACCCACACAGCCAAGCACTCCCAGCTAAAGTAGCAACATAATCAACACAAAATAAACTACCCTCCACCCAAGACGATATACTCATATAAAAAATAGCTTACAAAACAAGATAGAAACTAACAACATACTCATCTAAACCAATCAATAATAACCCTAAACTTACACTGATAGTACCCGTACAGTAAGTCGTAAATACTACACCAGCATGTCGATCTAGTCAACCCACAATTAGTACCAAGCCCAAAAATGAGAAGATACGATCTTCCTTTTGGTAAGTAAATAGGAGACGTTGAGCAAAGTGAATCAGAGCAAAATTGGGGAACTGATTTGAAGGTGGAGTCACGAAATGTCGCAAGCAAATGACTAAAGTCCAAGCACAAGTGGCGGACAAGTGTGACTTCATCGAAGATAATTGATTGAATAACTCACTTATTTTCCATCCAAATTTTGTCTTCAGCGAAATTTCCTGATTTCCGTTGGGTTAATGTTCAACTTTGGCAATTGATTTGAGTTTTTATTGACATCCGAAATGATATATATATATATATACATACATGTCATTGTACTTTTAGAATTGTTTCTCCAGCTATAATATCAATGCAATCAAATAATACATGACATAGCATTTGTGGGTATGCAAGTTTGTTCTTACTGGTTGTTTTTTCAGACAGATAAAAAAACCACTGCATGGACCGGGGGGGTATGTTTTAACAGTGCAAAACAAAGTGGACTTGAAAATAAAGTAATAAATGCATCAAAATGAAAGAGTTCATCACAGAGAACAGGAATTTGTTAGAAAAATCCAGCTATTACTATGTGAATATGAATTTTAGAATTGTTCTCTAGCTATAATATCAATGCAATCAAATAATACATGACAGCATTTATGGGTATGCAAGTTTGTTCTTACTAATTGTTTTTCCAAACAGATAGAAAAACCACTGCATGGACTAGGTGTGGGGGTATGTTTTAACAGTGCAAAACAAAGTGGACTTGAGAATGAAGTAATAAATGCATCAAAATGAAAGAGTGCATCACAGAGAACAGGAATTTGTTAAAAAAATATCCAGCTATTACTCTGTGAATATGATTTTTCTTGTGTCCGTCGTTGTGATGACATTTTTAAAAAATAGTATGTATGCTTCTAAAAAATATTCATATGAGAAACTCGAATTCAAAATTGAAAGCACTCATATATCAGTTAACTTAAAATTTTTAATCCAAATGCATGTCCATCTGCTTACATGCTGATCATCTTATTCATTCATATATCATAAAATGATAGTCATGTGAACCCAAAATATATCATTTCATTCATTTCTTCAACTAATTATTTTCACAAATACAACTCCAACAAAGATGCAACATCTTTTTTAAAATAGTATGTATGATTCTAAAAAACATTCATATGAGAAAATCATTTCATTCATTTCTTCAACTAATTATTTTCACAAATACAACTCCAACAAAGATGCAACATCTTTTTTAAAATAGTATGTATGATTCTAAAAAACATTCAAATGAGAAAATCATTTCATTCATTTCTTCAACTAATTATTTTCACAAATACAACTCCAACAAAGATGCAACATCTTAGCTTACAATTATAATAGTACAATATTCATGTCAAAACACTACAACAGATCATCAAAATCAAAAGTGGCCATCAGAATGATGTACATGTTTAATAATCATTAACTAGAAAAAAGTTAAGGGAAAAGTAGTACTCTCCATTAACCATTAACATTGATATTTATATATATTTCGAACTTTAAAAAAATTCATATTATTTAACAATTACTGACTAATACATTTAACTTGGCTATGTTTGTTTGGTTATTGACTACGATCAGTTTGATTGATTATGATTACTGACTAATACATTTGGCGTTAGAATCGCATACATACGTATAGACTATAGTACCATTTATGTTTAAAACCCGTTTATATATTTACAGCTGCTGATTTTTTGAAAACCAAATACACATGGAACTAAGAATTCATATATACACAAGGTCTTAAATCTTCAAAAATTCTATCTAGAAATCATTTGTATAGATATTATTAAAACCTGTCATATATGTTATAGGATCTATGCTTTGTAAAAAAAATCTAACGACATACTTGAAATTAATACATTTAACTTGCCTATGTTTGTTTGGTTATTGACTACAATCAGTTTTATTGATTACTGACTAATACATTTAACATTAGAATCGAATGCATACGTATAAATATGGTATATTACACATGTTGTATTAAATAATGCATGTAAAATATTTTTGATCATTATTTGAATGCTAACATCATGTACCAGTATGGAAAATTGGATAATGAACAACTATAGAATGCATATAAAGTTTCATGTTTATCAATTGTTGAGTAAGTACTTAATGGGATATGAATCCATGTAGGAGTATATGTATAGATATAAGTTTCACATTCATCTACTGTTCTTAAACGTCAGATGTTCAGGAAAGCGAATATTTGAATGGAAATGAATTAATAGAGCTTGTATATATGGATGTATAGTTACAACTAAAGGAAATAATTTAAGATATTATCAGGTCTTTCCTTATAGAATGATCTTTTACTGGTATTACTTGACATGTGAAGTGGAGAACTTGTTTATTTATATGTTTAAAATTTTATACAAAGTTATGGCAAGTTAAACTATTAATTCATTGTGAAGAAAATACGAATAATGAGGATATGTATTATCACCTCTTCCATTTTAGGATGACCCCTGAATGGTTTTACAGGCATTTGGTTTACTACCGAATAAAGAACATGTCCATTTATATGATTTGAATTTTGTATGGAGTTATGGAAGGTTGAAATATTATTAATTCATATGAATAAAACATGGTTAATACTCACACTATTTCCTTTTTAGTGTAATGAGATAGAAGTAAATTTGCATAACAACCTTTTTGATGCATGCACAATTTATGGATGAATATACATAGAGTTTTTGTTGTTTATGGCATTAAATACAAATCAGTCAATTCAAATTATTTCTACAACAAATAATTAGCAAATATGGTATAAGTTTCATATTAAATGCAGTCACAATTCTGGCATAAAATATGTTCAGAATGGAAGCTGAAATGATTTGATCGATATTTATATATTGAAAACGTGTATTTTGGAAGAAATATGGAAGATATTATAATATAGAAACTATAATTGGTACATTTCAGGATGTTGCATGAAGAGAATAGATACTGAGAACACTGAACAAAGCACAGAAAATTAATTGGTGAAATGAAGTACAATAGGGAGGAATATAATTGGGTGCTACATACATGGGTACATGGAGTAATGAACTTTACACAAAAATTGAGCAACCAAAACCAAGTGCAATAAAGTAATTTATTTGTTAGTTAGGATTTTTAAAATAGAATTATTAAGACAACCGTTAATGATGCTGGTCACTGACTATTGTAAGGCTGGCTTATAGTAAAAAAAAGCAGCAAAAATTAAGTATAAAAGCATATCAGATTCCTTTCTTTCCTGTGACCTAGTTTAGGAGAAACAATGTGTGTTATATTTATTTTGATGAAAAATTAAAATAAAAGAAGTTAATCAATTGATGATGATTTAACATAACAGCCAAGCATTTAGTAACAACAAAGTGACAATAGAACAGTAGTAAAGTATAACTTTCTATACAAAGTGTTTGTTTAGTAAAAATATACATATAAAAGCATCAAAGCATTCTATAATGTTTATGAAATGTATATTCCATTGTGTGCCAAAAGAACTTCAAATATAGTAACTATGCTTAATATAGAATGTTCAATTATTTTCAGGCACTGTCATAAATTCCTCATTGTAACAAAACATAAATAATTACGACAAATAGGTAGCATGCAGTAGAAAATGTGCAAAAATTGTTCAAGCACAACACATATATATGGAATACAAATAATCCATTCTAATTCATTAGAGAACATGATTAAGTGATACGAAATCATTTTTTAATACATAGTTGAAATGCAAATAGACCATAAATAAAGGACAAATTCAACCAAATTAACAAAGTAAAACATACCTAAAATAGAATGATGAAGGGAAAGAAAAGCAACAGTAAACATGGATTGGAACAAACATTAAAAATTGATTTCTTATATGCAAAAATGTATAGTATAATTGTAGTAGCCGAATCATCATCTAAGATTCAAGGCTACAGGGTGGCAAAGGTTTTTCATGATTTCAAAAGTCTCTTTGTCTACACCACCTGTCAGTTTTGCCATCAATGGTGGGTCAACCACTAAAACTTTATAATTTCCATTTTCTCCTGTCATTGGTAACATAAGTGTGTATTCCTCTATTTCAACCTCCTTACCACATTTTGATTCACAGATGGTGTTTCATTTATTTCTATTTTCATTGCAATTTGCAAAGAGGGAGACAATGGCTTTTCTCTTCGATGCTACCCTATGTTGGAGATTTTTTTTTTCTCCAGTTCGAAAATATGAAAAATGACAAAACCAGAATACAGAAAAGTATTTAAATACTATTTATAATACATCTAAAATTATTTTGTTAGTCCTTATATTAATGTTATTATCATTATATCTTTATCTCTTTTAGCAATGTTTAAAAGGTTTCATTCTTTTATTGGTGACAATGGACAATTCTTGAATTGGGAAGAAAGAATTACCAACTAATGATGCCTGATGGCAATAACAAATGCATGCTCAAACGAAGTTACTGAAGGACCCAAAAAAATAATGAATTTTATGTCAGCGACCTAAATGAAATAATGTAAGATTTATTTTGTAGCATTCAACAGTATTAATTTTGACTGAAATTGTATATCTGTAATCTCATGTACTTATATTTAGGCCCTCTTATTGTATGCCAAAATGGATGCATAACTACAATGTTTACTAAATATGGTGTTTACTAATTATTGTGTGGAGCATCAACTTATGTCCTGATTTGCAACAATTCCAATTAACAAAAGATGGAAACTCGAAATGATCGGTACCAAAATATTGAAAATTAACTAAAAATGACTATTAAAGCATCACAGTATATTTAGCATATCTATGCACTTATTTGTGTACTAAAATCTTACAAACCAAGAAAAAATAAAATAAATTCCGGTAATAAGTCCTTTTAGTCTGCAGCTCTTTTATGATGATATACAATGTTAACAAAGGTGATCTACTTAGCTTCTCTAGATAGATCAATAATTTGATTTTGTAATATTAGAACCTACTTTAGCATATATAGCATAAAAACATAATTGAAGATTTGAAGTATTGGAAAATTCAAAAGAGAATACTTGTTGGATGAATTATTTATACAAACAGTCTGTGTGCAAACAAATATAAGTGAAGACCTAAAGCCAAAGAAAACATTGACATCAACGTTTGCAACTCCTTGTATCAAGAAATTTTATACACAAAAAAAAACTGTAGATAAAAGTAAAATGCTAATGCAAACATATGCAAACTTGGTATCATAATTTTCTCAAAAACCTAAAAAAGAAAAAAATTACTGCAAAATAAACTTATAATGAGGGCTAACAGATTGAACCCTACATTTGAAAACAATATAATCACAGTATATTTAAATCACGAATTTACATTAACATATCAAAAGCCAAAACCACCTAACAATCATCCACTATAACAATTTAATCAACGATTTCTATTTGTATGACACTAAATCAATGATAAAATAAGGAAAATCAAATTTTCCATACCCAGAGCCTGTTGACTTCGATTCCGATTCTGTGAAGCTTTTGATTTGGATCCGCTGATGTTTTCAATCAAGGAAAAAAGCAAGATGTCGATCAAGATATAAGCAGGATAACCCTAGAAATTTTTTTCGACTGTGAAATCTGCGAAAATAGATTTGGAATGAAGTTTTCAAACGACGAAATTGAGTAATAATACCTAAGAAATTGAAAGGAGATTTCGATTCATTTCTCTGAAACCCCGTAGATGATTGAAGAAAGCGTACGGGAAGGACTGAAAAGGGTATTATGAACATGGGGGAGGGGGGTATGGTAGGGAGTTGGTAATTGAAGAACGTCATAGAGCCGTTGTACATTGTAGAACGGAATAAACCCGTAGTAATAAGATTTGCAAAGGACTAAAGCCGTTGCTATTTCGCAACGGTCATAAGCCGTTGCAAATTATCTGTCCCTGGGTGTTGCAAATCGGCCTGTATGGTGTAGTGCCGTCACTTCCATATTGCATATGCATTAGGATTTTTAAATATATGGATTGAAACTTGATGTGTTATCATATGGATGTTGCATTTGAATGTATGGTTGTGCACTCATATAGAAATGATATGTATTAAAAGGGTTCTTTTGCATACATAATGGACGCATGGCACTATCATGAATTGCATTAAGGAGGTCAACTGAATTAGTAGACTGCCTGATTTTGCATTTGGGTAAGGACATATACACACACTATGCATATGTTCATGAAAAACATTAGAAACCTTTTTAAGGACAATGGATGCCTGTGATTGAATGGTTGAGTAGATGGATGTTGGATGGTAGGATATACATTCTTCTTAAACTTGAAGATTTCAGGGACAAAAACTCTTAAGTAGGGGGGAATGTAACACCCCATAATTTTTAGAAACGGGAAGAGATAATTAAAGAAAAATTAATTTTTAAAAGAGGAATTTGGTGAAACGGGTTACGCCATTGCGTTCGTCTCGAAATTCTGCTCGAGATAGAGTTTGAGTTTGCGTGAATCAGACTTCGTATGAAGAAGTTATGGAGTTCAGAAGTTTCAATTTTAAACAGTAATTAAATATAATAATAAATTAAATCAGAAAACAGTTCAAATTTCAAAATCTGGCAAGTGCGGCCTAAACGGGAAATTTCCCGCTCAGGGGTGTCGACCCCCCTGAGGGAGTCGACATAGGTGTCGACCCCCTATAGGGGAGTCGACATAGGTGTCGACCCCCCGTGTAGGGAGTCGACCCCTTTGAGATTTGCTTCCTGTGACGAATTTCTGTAGTCCTGAGCTGATGTGGCCTTCTCTGGTTGGCCAATGACTAATTTATAAGGTGTTAGGGCTTATATGTCATGCTATGATTGGCTGGATAACACATCCCTTTGGTTTGATGGCTCTGATTTCTCCTAGACTAATCTAAAGACTAGACTTAAACCTAGACTTCTATATAAGCACCCCAAACCTCAACCCTAGACCACACTATGAAGCCGTCATGCTGTCCATGCCTAAGTTAGCCTAGCCTCCATATTCTCTAAATTAGAAATCAAGTTAGAAAGCTCCAGACAAAATCAAAACTAGAGAATCAAACGTCTACATCAAAGGATAGCTTTTCAAATTCAGAAATCAGATCCCAGAATACAAGATCCGTCCTTTTTCTGTAAGTTCAGTTATTATTTAGATTTAAACATCTAATAGAAATCATGAATGTAATAATCGGATCTAGAACAATGCCCAATTCTAATTCGTGCCTATCCTTTTGTCAAATCTGGATTGCTTATGCCTATGAGATTATTGTGATTGATGTAATGATACCCATCATGCCTATAAGACTGTTGCACTGACGTAATAGAACCTATCATGCCTATGAGACTGTTGGACAAACATAATAGAACCTCTCATGCCTATGAGACTGTTGTGACTGGCATAATAAAACCTATCATGCCTATGAGACTGTTGGATTGACATAATGGAACCTATCATGCCTATGAGACCGTTGTGATTTATATGATGGAACCTATCATGTTGTACATCCTATGCCTATGAGACTATTGTGATTGATATAGTGGGACTTATCATGTTGTACATAAAAATTAGTGATTCTCTTAAGTTCAATTCTATCAAATCTTTATACCTATGGTGTAAATCACTTAGCTTGTCTACACATATTGTTATTGTACAACATTGAAACATGATTCTTGAATTAGGTACATCTTTACAAGCCTATTTTTCCTTATGTCAATTCTTATGTTCCTTCTCTATTTTTCCCCTTTTTACTTGCTTTTGTGAATACTAAGTTCACTCGGAACTTAGATTGAATCTCATTGTACGTGCGATTATAACGCGGGGAAAATTGGATATAATTTAATTGAGTAAATTTTGAGCATAGCATGGGAATGTGGCATAAACTAGTATTGACTAGACTTGTGGAAAATTTTGATACATAGGTTTGGACACATATGACAAATATGTAAAATTGGCTAAATATGAACATGCCTAACCCGAGGTTAGATTGAGTTGCGGTGTAAGACTGCCCAGAACCGCCCGGCACATCCAGCGACCGCAACAATATAGATCTAATGCGAGAGGTTAGCGCATTTAAGCCCAAAAACTTGAGGTTAGATTGAGTTGTGGTGTAAGGCTGCTCGGAACCGCCCAGCACATCCAGTGACCGCAGCAATATAGATCTAATGTGAGAGGTTGGTGCTTTAATGAATAAATTAAAGCTAAGAAATAGACAGGCTAAGAATGGTAGGGTTAAGTTAATCGAATCAACACTTAACCAATATAACATGATGTGTGATAGGGTTAAGTAACACAAGAAGGCAACACTTAACCAATATAACATGATGTGTGATAGGGTTAAGTAACACAAGGGGACAACACATAACCAATGTAACATGACAAGTGGTAGGGTTAAGTAACTCAAGAGGGCAACACTTAACCAAGGTAACATGACCAGTGGTAGGGTTAAGTTGACACTTAACCAATGAATGAGTGGGGTTAACACTTAACCAATATAATATGATGAACGAATGGGATTAATCTAAATGGGAAACATTTAACCAATATAATGTGATGAATGAACAGGGTTAAGTTAATAGAAAACACTTAATCAATTACAACATGATGAATGAGAAGGGTTAAGTTAATAAGAAACACTTAACCAACATGACATGTGGATGGGTTAAGTTAACTTGAATGGATGGATAACACTTAGCCAATTTGGGGGGTATACGAATAGACCCTAGGAAACCCTAGTAACGGGGACTCATTTCAGTAGTAACCTACATGGATGTATCACAGTACCCTGAGCTAGGCAGGGTGGGGCACGATTACTGGGTTGATTATAAGCGGTCAAAATAGCAGCAGGTGGTGCAGCATTGTAGTTCCGATGGAGTATGGTCTTGCACGTGCTCCGGCATGGAAAAGAAGGCACTGGGCATCAGTAGTATACATTGTGCATCTAGAATTTGTAACGGGTTGCTATCATAGGGATTGATACACCTTATGGTGGGACCAGCACAGGGTATCTACACGCAAGAGAGGGCCGACTGACACAGACGTAAGGAAAGTTAATACAAGTAGGGAGCCGATCGATAGGGTAGTAAGGGTACATCTAACATCTTCATGGCAATTAGGCTGATTGAGGTAAGTTCCTCATACTAGATGTACACCTGAAGGCTACCACAATTGCGGGGTTGGGATCACCTTATTATATAATACAAGATACTAGTTGGAACACTAGTAGGGGATACAGATCCTTTTTCACAGGATACTACTTCGGACAGTAGTAGGGAATACGAATCGTTCTATAAAAGACACTAGTTAGGATGCTAGTTGGGTGGTGCAAAGAAAATGGGAAATCATAGAAAGAACCGAAGCGTATTCAGTGTATCTTACCTTGTCATATCGAACGATCATCATCTGTTGCCTTGCTATGCTTATCATCATGGTTATGTCTAGTATTCAGTTCATTCATGTCATGATCTTTTACCTGTTTATATGCTAAATAATCACCGGACTTACCAGACTTAAGTCTGACCCATTTTCTTTCGCCTTCTTTTCTTCCGTTCCCCCCGGTTCACAGGGAGGGAATATTACCACTTAGCTCAGTTTTCTTTCCAAGCTCGAGGATAGTCGATGTATTGCTTTGGACTCTCTTTTCCACAGCTATGGTTGGCTCATGCTTTATTGGAAAATATCATTGTCATTTCATGCTTCTTTATTTTGTTAAACAAGACAGATGCTCTGTTGTAATGGGTATTGGTGTTTTGGTGCTGGAAAAACAATCTTTGTACAAGTTGTTTTGCAAAGCTGCTGTTTTATCAATAAAGTAAAGTTTTATTTATTTTCCGCTATTTAAATTTTGTCTGTTTTGTAATTTATCTGTTCTATACACTTAACGCTCCACCAAAGTTAATGCATTCCCTTTGTGAGTGACCTTAATGGAGGTGGGGTGTTACATATAATATGTAAGGATAGACTAAGTGGAATAGCCAGTCGCCTCTCTCAAATAACTAGTGGTAATATATCAATGGCCTGTGAAATAAACTTCGCCCAACCCCCTCGAACGCAATGTATCGTGTCTATTCAAAACAATTTTTTTGTCGGTAAATAAACTATAACTATAAAAACAATAGTTCATGTTGCCTATGTAATTTGGTGAACTATTTAACAGTTCAATAAACATATATGTTAAATTTAGGATTGGGTTGAATCAAAAATGACTCAAACACCAAGGGTGTGGGATCTGACTTCACCAATTATGGTTACAAATTGAAAGAGCCACAATCACACAATAAACGGGGAAAGTAAGTAAAAGACAAGGTTTTTTTTATAGTGGTTCGATTCAAAATGAATCTACGTCCAGTTTGAACACTTTTCTCATTAGCACTTTGGCAATTACAAAACACATGAATTTATCCATATTGTCCAATTTTCTATTTATTCTCTTTTTACAATGATCCCTTCTATTTGCACTTTAATTTGCTTGAAATCATGGATGAACAAACGAGATCTTTTGGTTTGTGATAGTGAATGCGTAGATCCTTGCTCACTTTACCAATTGGAAGATCCTTCTAGATTTCATAGTGATTTTACGCTTGATCTAGGCTTGAGAGGAGAATGATGGCGATTGAAGATCACTAGAGTTAGATTGGAGAGCTTTCTAATGAAGAATGACGATGATTTGATCACTTTGTGTTGGATCAAGCTTCGTTGAATTGGAGAAGCCATTAATGGAGTTTGAAGTGCTTTAGAATGGTTGAAGAATGATTTTGGCAGCCCTTCGGGGGTAGTGGAATCGGTCCCTTGAATTGTGGAGAAGGGGGCTATTTACAGGTGTCATTTGGGGGAAATGGCAGCCTTGTAATCATGATGTGCAGAGTTTGGGTCGACCATAAATTTATTTATAGAAATGCCACTGGCTTTAATAATGACCGACCCAAATTTTTACAATGTACTGATCCACTTCTATCCAATGTACCAATCCATTTAATTACAAAGGTGCCACTGCATATATTATATGCAGGACCCAGTTTAGAATGAAAGGAACCGACCTAGTTTTTCAATAAAGTGCCGATCCACTTGCTTACAATAAATCGACCCGTTCCAATCTCTTACAGGCTGACCATGTGTGTGTATTTGTGGCAGTTGGTTCATATGAAACCAGTCCATATATGCTTTAACAATACCGGTCCACGTATCCATCAATAGGTCCGACCCAGATTCAATACTGTAGCCGTTCTTTCTTGCTTGCCAATCAAAGAATGCGGGGGCATCAATTACATTAGTGCCACTATGTTATTTTCATTTATACCAATCAGCTTGTAAACGTGATGAAAGTATAGCGTCGACCACCTACCTTTTCCCTGACCGAACGACTACCATGTTTGATATCGGTCAACTAGAAGAGCTGCATACCAACCGAATTTGAGCCTGTAAATGTGACCGATCGGTACAACGTATTGCATGCATGTTGGACTTTCATGTTGGCTTCATAACATAATATATCACTTGGTTCATACTTTGCAAGTTCATATCTCACTCCTTATTGCATAATAGTTTAAGCATGTTGATCACGTGCATGTTGTCTTGTTGTTAGTATATGTTTCACGTATGGCATGTTCATAGCAGGGGACTCAAACTTCACGTTCATGATCAAATAGCAGATATGGTCTCCTCATGGCCAACTTTGTTTGTACATGTTACGGTCCGTCCCTTCCGCACTATTTTGAAGCCAACACATGAAACGGTATGGACGTGCCCATATAATAATATAAAAATGAGCCTATATACAGTTTGCTTACACACTTTGTAGCTCATGGAGATGAGGTGATCGAGATTATGGCTGACTCGGTTAGTGCCGACCCAGTTCATTGATACTGCCCAATCCTCATTGTTAAGGCCGATCCATATTTGCGACCGACCCGGTGCTTCGAATCTGACTGACATGACCCACTCTAAATGGATCAACCCGCTCTGAAATGGACCGACCCAATGCTTTGCAGAATATGATGACCCACTCTTGTGTAAACATGGCCAATCCGTTTGCTTTCTACCTGACCGATCCATCACTTAAACACTAATTTTTAGTGGGTTAACATTTGCCCCTCGAAGCTTGTATTTTTTGCTTGCGAGAAATGCGGGCTTCGAAATGAACATTTTTGTTGATATATTCTGCATTGAGATCCAGTTATAGCTTTTTTCCTTGTTTTAGATGAACCATGCTTTGAATTCATACGCTTCGTGCCACCTGTTCTATAATTAAAACAAGCGATTGCACAATTTTGGACTTATACTCACCATCGACGGTCTATATCGATAGTGGATTAATTAGTGTTTAAAAATGATTTATAGCGAATTTTATTTTGAACTGAATAGATTGTTTGTGCTGAACTTGTTTTATTCAACGGTTACAAACTCAATGAAAATTATTTGCATAAACACGATATTCTAATTCGAATTCGTATTTAACGATTAAAATCAACTAATTGACTTAAGCCGACTGTGGATTTCAAACGCTTTTGTTTTAATGACTTATATGATGGTCGACGACATTTCATATTTTCAGAAATGCATATTCATGATTTATTCCTTGCTTCCCTTTGGAGAAGGCTGGGAAATTTTGCCCTTAGTTTAGGAAATCGTTATCAGCCTTCCTCTAGGGAAGCACTTGTTGTATATAACAGTGTTGTATACACAATTATATGATTTTTGTTTGATGATAACAACCAAATATATTTTTATTATAAATGTGTTTGTACTGTTTCATATATTTATCACAGACAGAAATAAAATATTTATATTTAAATAAAATACGACTGTACAGACATTCATATACTCATACAGTATTTTATTTAAATATAATATTATATCTCAAACATTCAAACAATACAATTGTTTATAACTCCACTATTTAAACACTTCACAGGAATTTGTACTTGTAAATAATCTGAATAAATTAGACAAGTTTGTTTGACAACAATAGAATGATATTTATTTCAAACAAATTTGTTTATTACAAATAGCTGTACAATTCTCTCGTTCTTATACAAAGCTCTTCACTACATTACTGATCATTTACATACAACTCAATATACACACTTTTTTTATTGACACTGTTGCTTATATAATGACACATGCTGTCTTCCTTCTTTAGTCTTCTTTCTCCAGCCTCCTAGTCAGTCAGCACTGTCAGTCCAGTCTTCACAGCTCAGTCAGTCCAGTCATCATCTTCTTACCTGTCACATGAAACACACACACAGTACACTGCAATAGAAATAAACTGTATATAGGCGAATATAAATTTTATTTTTAAAATTTTATTTGCCTCAGATTTATGGTGTGTTTCTCATCATTTTTCATGACTTGATCTGATCTGTGTCTAGCTAGTTTGTATATGAACAGGGACAGAAAATATCGTCTGATGGCTGCATATACACACATGTATACACGTGTGCACTGCCTCGCCAATCAGAATGCAGCGAGCAACTGAGGAGCAGTCGTGATGACCAACTCAACTCAGTGTATACTCAGCTAACATTCAAAGTCAACACATCTCAAAATACAAAGCAAAGTGGTCGAGGCAAGCAAAAGGTCAAGGCAGGTTCAAGTTTTCAAGTGCACATGTGCAGCATGTTCAAAGTGGTACAAGATCAAGTGACAACATGATGTACAACAATAGTAAAGCAGGTGTGCTAATGTGAAGGAGAAAAGTATTCATGGTGTTCACAAATCAAATGGCATGTCAAAAGTGTACAAATGCAAGAGAGCCATTTTCAGCAACATGAGTACAAGTGAAATTATACACAGCAAGCAAACTAGTTCAAATTGTTCAGTTGTTTTCAAAGCTAAGTGAATCAGCCCTTCATGGTATGTAAGTGGTGCTACAAATCAGGTTTAACAAGACTAAAGCAAGTTTTCAAGTACAAGCACAGTATCAGTTCATATCAGTTTTTTTTAAAGTACTGAAAATCACAAGCATGGAATTCAAAGTGCAAAAACGGTATGGCAAACAAAGTATGGAATCTGTTCTTAGCAAAGAATGGAAACAGTTCATAGTCGAGACAACGGCTAAGCATGAGCAAACCAGATTTCATACACAAGTACAGCATATACATGGGACAATATTACAAGTCAGCTACACTATGGTGGACATGGTGAGATAACAAAGCAGATCGACACAAGTAACAAAATCAGATTTCAGGAAAGTTTTTCACACAGCAAATCGAGTGCATAAGGTAACATGAGTGCACAGACAAGATTTCAGCAATAAGGAGACTTGCATGCAAACAGCGACAAGTTTAGTGAACATAGCAAAGGAAGTCTGGTTAACAAAGCCACAAACTAGGTAAGCCAGAAAGTACAACAGCATGCAAATATGCACAGGAGCATATACAGCAGGACCATGCTATCAATATAGACAAATGTGTCGAGCACATTTATATAACCAAGTAAAAAAAAAATCATGCTTGATTGTTTTTTTTTAAGAAAGAAAATCAATTCAGAATATTCAGTTTTGGAAACATGTTTTGGCAAGTTTTTTTTTAGATTTTGTTTTTATCAATCAAGACCAAGCAGTAAAGCATCCAGTAAATCATTCACTCAAGTGCGGACAGTGCTTCAATCAAGCAAGGGACAATGAATTCAGACTGCTATGGAAAGTTTTCAAAACCACAAATATATATATATATTTATTTCCAGAAATTACTCCATTGATTTACAGCAAAAAGGATTCTTCATTTCTTTCCTGAAAATGGCAAATGTGGTTTTGGCATGTTTTTAAATCCAGTTTCCAGAAATGTATTTTTTCTTAGGCAGAAAATTAAATCGAGTTTTTTTTGGAATCAAACTTGGCCGGGTGCACATATTTCAGTGGACAAGTTTTTTTTAGAAATCATGTGGTGTTTCCAGATTTGGACTCAATCAAAGAGGGCAATTTGTTTCCAGTTTCATTCGAAGGTTTCAATCACAATTCACGATATTTATTCAAAGTATTTCAAAAATGAAAATTCGAGCAAATCAATTGAAGGAACAAAATCAATGCCAAGGATTTCGTTTCATTCAAGCCGCAAATCAAAAAGAGGAAACTCGCAAATCAGGGCCAAGTCATTCATCAAGAAATCAGAGATTAGGGTTTCTAAATTACCCTATAAGTCCACACCATTTTCATCACTAGCAAAAAAAAAATTCGAAAACCCCCAAAACAACTCGTAAGAAATTCAAAGAAAGAAAAACCAGAAGACTCACAATTTTTACAAGTGTTTTTCGATCGCAGAATCTTCCAAATCATAGAGAGTCAAGCCACATAGTTTTCGAAGCATCAGAGAACCTCATTTTTATCAAGCATCGAATCGATTTGGGGAGGATTCAAAGAGAAACCCTAACTTTTTTCATTTGAAGCCACCATATTTTTTCTTCAGAGCAAAAAGGAGATCGGGCAAGAGATAATGAAAATGGGCCGGCCAACTTTAGTATAAAGGGCTAAGTCTTTAGTTTTATTAGGCTAGGGTTCTCTTATTTATCTTTTTATTTTTATTGTTTTTTTCTTTTGTTTTTAATTTTCTTCTATAAACAATTCTGAACAGTTTGTCTAGAAGTTTTGTAAAAATTCTAGAAAATCCAGTAAGGGTGTTGACTGGCAGTCCAGTAAAGTCTGTGAATTCTAGGGTTACGAGTTACAGGGTTTGTAATTTGTGAAATTTGATCGAGGTGATATCGGTCAGTCTAGGGTTTTGAGCGTAGGGTTAGAATAGGAGCAGGGATTGCAAGTGTACAAGGTCTTGTATGCGGGAACTGTTCTATCACCTAGTAGAAACCTTAGAAATGCAGCAGTAGGCAGGGTTTTGCCGAAGCTGGGTATATCTGTGTGTGATTTATTTTCTGCATTTCAGTTTCTGCTATATTCTGTGATCTGTTTATTATTTTAATATCCTGTCATTTTTTTTCATTTCAGTTAAAAACTGTGATAAACCCTATTCACCCCCCTCTAAGGTTAATCTAGATCCAACAAGTTGTATCAGAGCTGGTATAAGGTTACAACATGATAGGTAGTTCTCGCTCTATGATCTAGTGGCGAAGTAGTGACTCTTATCCCTACATGTCCGTGGGTGGTTGTCCATGTCGAGAGGCAGGACGTGAAATCGGTCTCTGAGGTACCTTTGTTTGCCACCGGGGTGTCATTAAAATCCTCGAGAAAGCGTGAACAAGTGGTATCAGAGCAGGTATTCTGTTAACTCTAGAGCAATGGTGACTTCTAGTTGTCAGTCAATAGAGTGTCAGTCCAGTTCATTTCCAACTATTTTCGATGGAACAGGTTTTTTAAACTGGAAATCCAAAATGGAATTTTATTTAAAATCTGTTAATATTAAATGTTGGAATGTTGTTATCCATGGATTTGATAGTGTAGATATTAATTTCAATACCCATGCTATGAAAATTATATTTGATTATCTTAGTACTGAACAGTTTAATCTTATCTGCCATTGTTTATCTGCACAGGAAATCTGGGATACTCTCAATACGAAGTATGGAAGATCTGACAACAGTAGCTCAAAACCCGAGAAAGTCAACTCAGATTCAGAGTTCTGTTTAACAGGATTTACAAATGAAAATTCAGAAGGATCAGATGATGGAGAATCAATAGATGCTGAAGTTGAAAATTTCTCATACGAAAATTTGGTTTATATGTGTGTTGATTTAACTAAATCTGTTGATAAACACAAATCTAAAAACAAATCTCTGAAATCTAGAAATTCTGAGTTGACCAGCAAAATTGATGTTTTGGAATCACAACTTGAATATTTTAAAAATTCTTCAAATTCAGTTTGCAAAAATTGTCTGAAATTGAAAACCAATCTTGTTCATCTCAATAAAAATATTGAAAAGTTTGAAAATGAAATTTTGATCTTAAATGAGAACAAGACTGAGTTATCAAATTTGAATAATCTTTTGCAAAAGGAATTTGAAAGTTTTAAGACTGATATATATTCCAAACTTGAAATTGCTGAAAAGGATAATTTGTTGAAATCCAATTTGATTTTGAAAGAACTGGAAAACGAGATTGAAAAATCCACGAAATTTGGGTTTGAAAAACAAAAACTTTTTGAATCTGAGATAGCTGAGTCCCAAACCAAAATTAATCTGCTTAAAGATGAAAATTTGGTTTTGAAATCTAATTTTGAAAGATGTAAGATCACTGAAAATAATTGTTCAGATTTATTGAAAGAAAATGGTGATCTTAAAACTAAAATTCAACAACTTGAAACAACCCTGGCAAAATTTTCAAATGGTGAGAAATCCTTAAATATGTTGTTGAAAAATCAATTTTCATTGGGAAATAGAAGTGGACTTGGTTTTGGGAAATCTGAGTTTTCTGAAAGGAGAAGCTCAAACGATTTAAAAAATCCTTTAACTTTCTTTGAAAAGAATCGTCTTGATAATTTGAACTTTGTTAATTCCAAAGGATTTTTGAATCAAAAGCAAAATTTGAATTTGTTTTGTAATAATTCATCTAAACAATCCTGGATCCCAAAAGGAGATAAAACAAACCTCGTTAAATTCAAACTGATATGGATTTCAAAGGGAACAAAGGTAAATTCAGATGGATTGTTATACAAACAAGTCTGGGTACCGAAAGATGTTAATAAAACTGCGAGTGGTTTTTCTAATTTTGTTAGACCACTCAATCCTCTCAACTGTTAGGTACCAAAGAAGGGTGGCTGAGGAACTACTGTGCTGAAAAGAAATTTGAAATCAAGCTGATTTATACTCCTGTATCTTTTACAGTTCCTTCAGCCAAAATCTGTTGAGTTAGATATTCTGATTTACACCGGATTCTGGTATGATCTCTACACTCACCTCAGTAAATATTTTTCTGGTTTGATTCTTTTTCTTTTGTTTTTTTCTTCTTCTTCTCTCTTCTATCTCTTTCCTATGTCTATTCTGATTTGATTTATCACTGCCATATTTTTTGTGTTTCTTGAATTGCAGTATTCATGATATTCTGGAAATTTGTTTTGTGTGTATTGAACTCTGGTGTTTTTAATTATTTCCAGATCTTGTACTTAATCTTGTAAATATCTACAATTGTTTTGAAGTATATTTTTATTTCTGAATTCATAACAGTGTTGATGTATTCGTGCCATATCTAGAACACTGTTAATTAGAATTCTAAATTTTTGATGATCTGAAAATTGGATGAAGTTTCACACACCTCTGCTGTTTTGAGTTTCTTCTAATTCATTTTAGAAAAGCTTAAAATATTATACTCATTACAGCATACTACTACTTCTCAGTCGTGATAATTTCATAAATTTTCAGATTGGCTTGAATATGTTGATTTATCTTGAATCAGTGATACATCCTGAAATTCATCTTTATTCATGATTATTATGGTTGAAATTTGCTTATTTGAAATCATTTGAAATCCTTGATATTTTGAACCACACACACCTCCTAAAATTTGAAATTATCAATCTTGTGTGACTGATTCATTATATCTCAAAATTTGACATTGATTCAAGTGATTTCAAATAAATTATTTTTTAAATTTTCATGATCATGAATATCTCTTAATTCTGATGAAAATGATTAAAATTACTCTTGTGCTTGTCAAAAATATTTGTGTAAATTCTTTGAGAATCGAGACTTGAATGTCATTGTTATTTCATGAATATTTGACCTGAATACTAGTTTGTTTAAAATCATTTGAATGTATTGATTTATTGAATCACACACATATTCTGAATTTAAAATTTATAAATCGTGTGATTGATTCATTGAATCCTGATATTTTTACCATTCGTTCAAATGATTTAAAATAAACTATGTTTAAACTTGGATTATGAACCATCCTTTGATTGTTTGAAAAATCTTTGAAACATCTCATTAACAAGTTTGGTTTGAAAATGATTTTTGTGCTGCTCAGATATAGTTCTGGAAAATATTTTTTGGTGACTGCTTGTTTTGGTATCAAATACATACCATACTCTGATACATGAAATTAATTTTCTTGATCCTCCTGAGCTTTGTATTTAAAATTCTTTTGTCTGTGTCATACTTGTCTGTCTCAAATGTCTTGTTATCATCCTCATAAATAAAGACACCAAGTGGTATCAGAAGTGCTTATATTTGTTTCACCCATCTGTACTGAGATTCAAATTTTCACCTTGTATAGATCGACACATATTTTTTTTGCCTTATACAAATAAATGTGCTAAATTTGTCTGGCTGGGTTTGTGTTTAAATTTCTTTGGCTGGGATGGCCATGATAGTCCATCAAGGTGTAATTAAATTCCTCGATAAAGGAGACTACAATTGGTATCACCTTTTTTTTCACTAATCTGTTGTTTTTTTTTGAATTATCACCCTGTATAGATTCATTTTTTTTCTCTTGTAATTGATTTTCAATTTTAAAATTATTTATTGATCATTCATTCAGAAATTGAAATCAATATCCGGATTGAACTGTATTTATAATTCATCAAAAAATATTATGAGAATTTGAAATTGTGATGAATTGTGACTGCAGTATATTTCACAATAAGAGGAGATTTGATTTAATTTTTTTTCATGATGGTTGAACGTTTATTATAATATCTTTGAACTGGCAATTATTTCACGACCATCTTCATTATCTATCATTATCCTGCCATCCGTTATGATTTTATATAAATATGGAGAGTTAATATTTTAAAAATCTTTTTGAATAAACAGTGAAAATATTTGTGGTAGAAATTGGGCTATATTTTTATTCAGAATTAGTGATAATTGAAATTTTTTTAATGATCCCGGTACAGTCGAGCATATTTCATAATATAAATAATTTAGATATTTATATCACAGTCCATTTCTGTACCTACCACTTTTCTATCATTCATATTGGTTTCATATACCGAGGAGTTTTTCCTTTATAAAGCTGAAAATGATAAAAATATAATTAATATATAAGAGTGTCTCTAACCTCATTTAAAAATCCAAGCTCTAGTTATGCATGGTTATGAGACGTCTTATAATTTAAGCTGCAACTGACCCCATTTAAAAATCCAAGCTCTGGTTATGCGTGGTCAGTGTGCTCTTAAATAATAATAAAAAAAAGGAAATAAAATAGAAATAAATTTGAAATTCTCCTCTGAGTATAAAAACCAGCCTATCAATCCATCTTCTAATCTGTGAAATGTGTTAAAATTTTATGACGTATTATGATTTGTTGATTGACATGTATTGGGATTTGAGATTATTCAATTTTCTCGCTTAAGTTGAATTATTAATTATAGTCCAAATCTGTCATTTTTTTGTGCTCCTTTTTTTATATAAAATTCTTTGAAAATAATTATAACTCTCCCCGTCTATATAAATTTCATCGTAAATCCGTCATTATCTGAAATGTGAAATATGTCACTAGTTCTCAGAATATTATGATTTTTGTTTGACTGATTGAGATCTATGATGATAGTTCTTCCTCTTATGCTGAAATTTTAGTCTTTTTTCATCTGTATTTTAAATTCTGTATCCTTTTGATGATAACAAAAGGGGGAGAATGGGTTTAGATTTTGATTTATGAGTGAATAGTTTATAAATATTTTTAATTTTGAAAATTAATTATTACTCATTTATTTTCACTCATGCATAGTTATAGGGGGAGTTGTGTTCTTCTATGTCAAACAAATTTATTGTATTCAAAATCTTAATATTTGTTTGTCATCATCAAAAGGGGAGATTGTTGTATATAACGGTGTTGCATACACAATTATATGATTTTTGTTTGATGATAACAACCAAATATATTTTTATTATAAATGTGTTTGTACTGTTTCATATATTTATCACAGACAGAAATATAATATTTATATTTAAATAAAATACGACTGTACAGACATTCATATACTCATACAGTATTTTATTTAAATATAATATTATATCTCAAACATTCAAACAGTACAATTGTTTATAACTCCACTATTTAAACACTTCACAGGAATTTGTACTTGTAAATAATCTGAATAAATTAGACAAGTTTGTTTGACAACAATAGAATGATATTTTATTTCAAACAAATTTGTTTATTACAAATAGCTGTACAATTCTCTCGTTCTTATACAAAGCTCTTCACTACATTACTGATCATTTACATACAACTCAATATACACACTTTTTTTATTGACACTGTTGCTTATATAATGACACATGCTGTCTTCCTTCTTTAGTCTTCTTTCTCCAGCCTCCTAGTCAGTCAGCACTGTCAGTCCAGTCTTCACAGCTCAGTCAGTCCAGTCATCATCTTCTTACCTGTCACATGAAACACACACACAGTACACTGCAATAGAAATAAACTGTATATAGGCGAATATAAATTTTATTTGCCTCAAATTTCTGGTGTGTTTCTCATCATTTTTCATGACTTGATCTGATCTGTGTCTAGCTAGTTTGTATATGAACAGGGACAGAAAATATCGTCTGATGGCTGCATATACACACATGTATACACGTGTGCACTGCCTCGCCAATCAGAATGTAGCGAGCAACTGAGGAGCAGTCGTGATGACCAACTCAACTCAGTGTATACTCAGCTAACATTCAAAGTCAACACATCTCAAAATACAAAGCAAAGTGGTCGAGGCAAGCAAAAGGTCAAGACAGGTTCAAGTTTTCAAGTGCACATGTGCAGCATGTTCAAAGTGGTACAAGATCAAGTGACAACATGATGTACAACAATAGTAAAGCAGGTGTGCTAATGTGAAGGAGAAAAGTATTCATGGTGTTCACAAATCAAATGGCATGTCAAAAGTGTACAAATGCAAGAGAGCCATTTTCAGCAACATGAGTACAAGTGAAATTATACACATCAAGCAAACTAGTTCAAATTGTTCAGTTGTTTTCAAAGCTAAGTGAATCAGCCCTTCATGGTATGTAAGTGGTGCTACAAATCAGGTTTAACAAGACTAAAGCAAGTTTTCAAGTACAAGCACAGTATCAGTTCATATCAGTTTTTTTTAAAGTACTGAAAATCACAAGCATGGAATTCAAAGTGCAAAAACAATATGGCAAACAAAGTGTGGAATCTATTCTTAACAAAGAATGGAAACAGTTCATAGTCGAGACAGCGGCTAAGCATGAGCAAACCAGATTTCATACACAAGTACAGCATATACATGGGACAATATTACGAGTCAGCTACACTATGGTGGACATGGTGAGATAACAAAGCAGATCGACACAAGTAACAAAATCAGATTTCAGGAAAGGTTTTCACACAACAAATCGAGTGCATAAGGTAACATGAGTGCACAGACAAGATTTCAGCAATAAGGAGACTTGCATGTAAACAGCGACAAGTTTAGTGAACATAGCAAAGGAAGTCTGGTTAACAAAGCCACAAACTAGGTAAGCCAGAAAGTACAATAGCATGCAAATATGCACAGGAGCATATACAGCAGGACTATGTTATCAATATAGACAAATGTGTCGAGCACATTTATATAACCAAGTAAAAAAAAAATCATGCTTGATTGTTTTTTTTAAGAAAGAAAATCAATTCAGAATGTTCAGTTTTGGAAACATGTTTTGGCAAGTTTTTTTTTAGATTTTGTTTTTATCAATCAAGACCAAGCAGCAAAGCATCCAGTAAATCATTCACTCAAGTGTGGACAGTGCTTCAATCAAGCAAGGGACAATGATTTCAGACTGCTATGGAAAGTTTTCAAAACCACAAATATATATAGATTTATTTCCAGAAATTACTCCATTGATTTACAGTAAAAAGGATTCTTCATTTCTTTCCTGAAAATGGCAAATGTGGTTTTGGCATGTTTTTAAATCCAGTTTCCAGAAATGTATTTTTTCTTAGGCAGAAAATTAAATCGAGTTTTTTTTGGAATCAAACTTGGCCGGGTGCACATATTTCAGTGGACAAGTTTTTTTTAGAAATCGTGTGGTGTTTCCAGATTTGGACTCAATCAAAGAGGGCAATTTGTTTCCAGTTTCATTCGAAGGTTTCAATCACAATTCACAATATTTATTCAAAGTATTTCAAAAAGGAAAATTCGAGCAAATCAATTGAAGGAACAAAATCAATGCCAAGGATTTCGTTTCATTCAAGCCGCAAATCAAAAAGAGGAAACTCGCAAATCAGGGCCAAGTCATTCATCAAGAAATCAGAGATTAGGGTTTCTAAATTACCCTATAAGTCCACACCATTTTCATCACTAGCAAAAAAAAAAAATCGAAAAACCCCAAAACAACTCGTAAGAAATTCAAAGAAAGAAAAACCAGAAGACTCGCAATTTTTACAAGTGTTTTTCGATCGCAGAATCTTCCAAATCATAGAGAGTCAAGCCACATAGTTTTCGAAGCATCAGAGAACCTCATTTTTATCAAGCATCGAATCGATTTGGGGAGGATTCAAAGGGAAACCCTAGCTTTTTTCATTCGAAGCCGCCATATTTTTTCTTCAGAGCAAAAAGGAGATCGGGCAAGAGATAATGAAAATGGGCCGGCCAACTTTAGTATAAAGGGCTAAGTCTTTAGTTTTATTAGGCTAGGGTTCTCTTATTTATCTTTTTATTTTTATTGTTTTTTTTCTTTTGTTTTTAATTTTCTTCTGTAAACAATTCTGAACAGTTTGTCTAGAAGTTTTGTAAAAATTCTAGAAAATCCAGTAAGGGTGTTGACTGGCAGTCCAGTAAAGTCTGTGAATTCTAGGGTTACGAGTTACAGGGTTTGTAATTTGTGAAATTTGATCGAGGTGATATCGGTCAGTCTAGGGTTTTGAGCGTAGGGTTAGAATAGGAGCAGGGATTGCAAGTGTACAAGGTCTTGTATGCGGGAACTGTTCTATCACCTAGTAGAAACCTTAGAAATGCAGCAGTAGGCAGGGTTTTGCCGAAGCTGGGTATATCTGTGTGATTTATTTTCTGCATTTCAGTTTCTGCTATATTCTGTGATCTGTTTATTATTTTAATATCCTGTCATTTTTTTCATTTCAGTTAAAAACTGTGATAAACCCTATTCACCCCCCCTCTAGGGTTAATCTAGATCCAACAGCACTTTGGATTTGTTGCCTTTGCTTGGGCAAAAATTTAATACTTTTCATGTCTGAGATTTTCAAACACAACACAAGTTAACTGGTTAAATCTGAATTCCATCTGTAACCTGGGTTGGCCAATTTTGATATTGGAGACTTTCGTCACTCAATTGCACTGATTAATCCAAACATCGATAATTTTAGATGGAGTGCCTTTAGAAAGGACATCGGTTAAGACCTAATGTTTATCGTGATTGGATCAGGTGCTTCCTGATTCTAATGATCAATTAGGCGCCCCGAGAGAGGACTTTGGTTGAAACCCCAATATTTGTCGTTATCGCACCAGATACTTCCCGATTCTGACAATCAATTGGATGCCTCCGTAGAGGACTTTGGTTGAAACCCTAATGTTTGTCGTTATTGCATCAGGTACTTCCTGATTCTGACGATCAACCGGGTGTCCAACATTCTTCACATCTGAGATTTCAGATGCTATTTAAATGGTTTTCATTCTTCACACCTGGGGATTCCAGATGTTACGTAAATGATTTGATACTCTTCACATCTGAGATTCCACATGCTACGCAAGTGGATTTTTATTCTTCACATCTAGGGACTGCAGATGCTACGCAAATGGTTTAACACTCTTCACATCTGAAATTCCAGGTGTTATGCAAGTGGATTTTCATTCTTCACATCTGGGGATTCCAAATGCTACGCAAATGGTTTAACGCTCTTCGCATTTGAGATTCCAGATGCTACGCAAGTGGATTTTCATTCTTCACGTCTGGGGATTCCAAATGCTACACAAATAGTTTAACACTCTTCACATATGAGATTCCAGATGCTACGCAAGTGGATTTTCATTCTTCACATCTGGGGATTCCAGATGCTACGCAAATGGTTTATCACTCTTCACATCCGAGATTCAAGATGCTACGCAAGTGGATTTTCATTCTTCACATCTGGAGATTCCAAATGTTATGCAAATGGTTTAACACTCTTCACATTTGAGATTCCAGATGCTACGCAAGTGGATTGGAGTGGTCATTGTATTGTCCAAGAGGCAACTATTAGCTCATTGGTCGGACGATCGACTTGGCAGGCTATTTCAGTTTTTAGGAACTTGAAGCTTTGAACCTCCCACTTGGGGAGATGCCCCTCGACAAAGGTTATAGCTTCCTCATTTGTTTTCCGTGGCGCTTGCTCGTTGTTTGAATCTTTATGAATTTCCCATTCACTTTTCAAGGCAGTGCTTTTCCTATTTTCACATTTGTGCATGTTGATATTTAAAGCATTTGGCACTTGAACTAGCGTTATGTTTCGTCAGATTTCACAAGAACAAGCGCTTGACAAATGACCTGCAATATGAAATCAACTTTTTAAGAAAGTTCCGATTTGACATATAATTTTGCAAGCAAGAAATTCATTCATGTAGATATGCTCTTATTTGCAGAGCTAATGTTCAGTGCATCACTTGCAGATTATTACAGACTATTTACAAGAAGATTTGGATATAACAGAAAGTAAAACGTGAAGTAAAGCATGAACTAAAGCAAGAAATAGAGCACATGAAGTAAAGCGGTTGCGATGTTGATCGCTTATTTTGAGCCACTAGAATTGGAGCTCCATTAGCGGTTACCAGTTGATAATCAGCCTTGGCACGATTTGAGCAGAAGCCACGTTGCTTGGACTAGACTGATCGTTTGATGCCCCTCACCCCAGGGGAGTTGTAGAAGGATTCATGGCTTGCGGATTCTTTACATACTGTTGTAGCCTGTTTTTGCTAATCAACTCCTCAATAATGTTCTTCAGGTGTCAGCACTCATTAGTGTTATGACCATCCTGGTTGTGAAATCTGCAGAACTTTCCAGAGTTTACTGCTTTGTTACTTATCATTATTGGATTTGGCTCCGCATACTCTTTAGAATTCTTTGTTGCAAGATAGATATTTTCAGGAGTGTCGTTCAAAGGCGTCAGCTCTGATGAGCTGAAAAGGCGAGACTTCTTATTAGCCTTGTTGTTCCCATCATTGGCGTGCTTCTGCCTCTGAGTGTTATTCTGATTATACTGAGCAACAGCATTTTTAGAAGCTTCAGGAGGTTGGTTTGAATTAGTAATCTGAAGAGGTGCAACCTTATTCTCCAATCTCATGTACTCCTCGGCTTTTTATAGAATTTTTCAAGTGTGCTTGGCTCTTTCATTTTGATCCATTTGTCAAATTTGCCGTTCTCATCAATGACGTCGATTAGAGACATTAAGATCATACGAGGCTCGGGATTTCCTACTTCAGATACAACAATATCGAATCTTTTGAGGAAAGCTTTGACAGATTCTTCTGGTTTTTGTTTCATTGATGTAAGAGAAATAACTTCCTTTGCCTTCGTATCTTGCAACCTGAACTGCCCTTTGAATTTCAAAATCAAACCATCTAATTGGTTGATGGATTTGGGCGAAAGCCTTGTGAACTATAACAATGCGACACCTTCTAGATAGAGAGGGAAGCACAGGCATTTGATATCGTTTGTTGCTTTAGCTTCATTCATATACCATTCGTATTAGTATAGGAAGTGATTCAGACTAGAAGTCCCGTTGTACGGAGGCAGAGTAGGATGAGTAAACTTCTTGGGAAATTCAGCCTTGCGGATCCTCTTTGTGAATGGAGTTTTACCGAGAGAGAAGACTCATTCCCTTTCACTATCGTTGCAAGGCATGTTGTCTTTCATGATTTTCTTTACCACATCCGTGATATATTCCTTCGATTCGTGTCGTTCCAAGGAGTGGACTTCGATCTCTTTTTCGAATGCTCATCGTGGTGAGCGATTACGTTTAGAGGATCTAGGTCTTTTACTTCCGCTATGGGAAGGTGCCCCTTTGATGGGTCTGACAACTCACCGGTTATTTCGATCGGAATGGTTTATAGCATTCAACTTTGAGTCTTCAACATTAGTGTCGTATTTGCCAACAAATCCTTCCAGGTCATCATGATGAGGATCAGAGGCTGATGAATTTGCACTCTCTTCAAGGTTGACATGGATTTCCAAAGGAGGAGCTGGATTTGCTTGAGCGTTTAGGAGAGCTCTCGCTTTATCCATCAAAACTTGATTGACATCCACGAGAGTTTTATTAGCATCGATTAAAGCTTTGTTGGAGGCTTCCACGCGTTGACTCAAGTTAGCGACGACGACATCTAATTTGGCTTTAGTCACTCCAGCTCCAACCATTGAATTTTCTTCAGCTTCAAAGCGATTGGCAAGTGGAGTAGTCTCGTTGTTAACAACGTTGTTATTTTATTCAACAACATTAGTAGTAGTCTTCTTAGATTTAGCCATTATTTCAGATAAGGCCTTGAATTTGGAAGATACTTCGTCGATTGGCCTAGATCTTAAATTTGCGGAATCTATGGTAGAAGTAGGCTTAGAACTTCAATGTGAAGGAAGGAGATGCGAACGCGGCCCCACGGTGGGCGCCAAATGTTTGAATCGAAAATGACTCAAACACCAAGGGTGTGAGATCACACTTCACCAATTATGGTTAGAAATTAAAAGAGCCACAATCGCACAATAAACGGGAAAAAGTAAGTAAAAGACAAGGAGTTTTTATAGTGGTTCGATTCAAAATGAATCTACGTCCACTTTGAACACTTTTCTCATTAGCACTTTAGCGATTACAAAACACATGAATTTATCCATAGTGTCCATTTTTCAATTTATTCTCTTTTTACAATGATCTCTCCTATTTGCACTTTAATTTGCTTGAAATCACGGATGAACGGACGAGATCTTTTGGCTTGTGAAAGTGGATGCGTAGGTCCTTGCTCATTTTACCAATTGGGTGATCCTTGAGGATTTCATAGTGGTTTTACGCTTGATATAGGCTTGAGAGGAGAATGATGGTGACTGAAGATCACTAGAGTTAGATCGGAGAGTTTTCTATTGAAGCATGACGATGATTTGATCGCTTTGTTGTTGGATCAAGCTTCATTGAATTGGAGAAGCCATGAGTTTGAAGTGCTTCAGAATGGTTGAAGAATGATTTTGGCAACCCTTCGGGGTAGTGGAATCGGTCCCTTAAATTGTGGAGAAAGGGGCTATTTATAGGTGTCGTTTGGGGGCAATGGCAATCTTATAATTATGGTGTGCAAAGTTTGGGTCGGCCATAAATTTATTTACAGAAATGCCACTGGCTTTAATAATGACCAACCTATATTCTTACAACGTACCGATCCACTTCTTTCCAATGTACCGATCCATTTAGTTCCAAAAGTGCCACCGCATATATTATATGTCCGACCCAGTTTAGAATGAAAGGATCCGACCTAGTTTTCCCATAAAGTGCCGATCCACTTGCTTACAATATACTGACCCATTTCAATCTCTTACAGGCCGACCACGTGTGTGTATTTGCGACAGTTGATTCATATGAAACCAGTCCATATATGCTTTAACAATACCAGTCCACGTGTCAATCAATAGGATCGGCCCAGATTCAATACTGCAGCCGTTCTTTCTTGCTTGCCAATCAAAGAATGCGGGCGCATCAATTACATTAATGCCACTATGTTATTTTCATTTATACCAATCAGCTTGTAAATGTGATGAAAGTGCAGCGTCGACCACCTACCTTTTCCCTGACCGAACGGCTACCATGTTTGATACTGGTCAGCTAGAAGAGCTGCATATCGACCGAACTGGAGCTTGTAAATGTGACTGATCGGTACAACGTTTTGCATGCATGTTAGACTCTCACGTTGGCTTCATAACATAATATATCATTTGGTTCATACTTTGCAAGTTCATATCTCACTCCTTAATGCATAATAGTTTAAGCATGTTGATCACGTACATGTTGTCTTGTTGTTAGTATATGTCTCACGTATGGCATGTTCATAGCAGGGGACTCTGTTGGCTAGCTTTTAGATCAAGCCACCAAGATTCACACATATGGAGTTACTCATAAAAGCCATGAAACCCCGATCGTGGTCACCAAGCCCTTACCGGATCGTGACACTACTGCCACGCCACCTCAATCGCGATTCTCTATAGCGATCCGATCCGTCCTCTCGAGAGTCCCACGATCCAATGCCTGAAGCTTGGGGATGAAGGCCACGACCGAGTCATCCACGACCCGAAGATATAGGATCTTATGCCACCTGTCCATAACTGTCGTTTTGACCATTTCTCCATTAGGCCACGAACCAATCCGAGATCCTTGGGATTTGTATCACGTGTGTCCACGATCCGTCTGCAAATATCACCTATAAATAGCCTTAGACTTGGCATTTTTCAGGATCTTTGTGGCAATTTGGAGCTCTGATTCCACAATTACCATATCTCTATTATTTCTATTCAGAGTTATCTTGAATTTATTAAGTGAATCAATATTGTAAAAGTGAGGTTGAGATATAACTCATTGGTTGTACTCGAATCTTAAGTATAATCATTGATATAAAGTGGACGTAGGCTCATTAACGCCGAACCACTATAAACCCTGTGTCTTTTCTGTTTTTTTCTTGCATTTATTCTGATATTAATCTCCCCCAAATTATAACGATTCGGGTGTTAGACCCAATTTTGGATCTAACATATTGGTGCTTTCACCGAGAAACGAAGTCTCAGCATATTGGATTGTAGTTCTATTGTTTGGATAGTCAAGTCCAAAGAAAATAGCCCAAAACTCCATTGTTTCGATTTTTGAAGATTTCAGTAAAGCTCAGATATCATGGCTGGAAAGAAGTCTAAGGAAGTACGAGATTCGCAGGCGAATGAAGCTACAAATGAAGAAATTGAAGAAAGTGTGCACGAGCAGGTCGAAGAAGAGCTCTCGGATCGTGGTAATGTAGGGGCGATCCGATCCAGTGATGGTGCAACGAACCAGACAGTTGAATGTGTTACTACCCTATCGTAGGACCACGCCGCGATCCCTTCTGCACCTATCACCATGACCCGACGTCAAGGGGGTACCGCGAGCCACCAGCTTAGGAGGACCACGATCCGAACTGACAATCATACTACGACCCGACCTGGGAAGGAAATTATGGCTCGTTCCGCTCGTGCTGGTACTTCTGCTCAACCCGGTTCGAGTTCCTTACGTATAAGAGAAGATGAAGATGACCAGTCCGGCCCTTCTGCTCCATTTACCGAAGGACATATGACTCGAATACTTGAAGCATTGGACAGGCAAACTGATGAATTGGTCGTCAAAGGCAGGAGAGCTCGTTGTTGCGTCAGAATATTACTGCCTTGGGCAGACGAATTGACGATATTCAAAGGCAGGTTTCGCCACCTCCAGCTCACCCTTTATCCCCGGAACATACATCCTCGTCTGAAGAACCTCAGAGAAACCGACGATGGCCTCCCTTGGAAAGGGCTGAGAATATAGAAGTGCTTAATCAGGAAACCAATAACCGTAATTTAAATGAGTTTATCCTGCCGCCTAGGAATGGAGGCGTTATTGATCCTGCTCAGAATCGATCTGTTCCTCCTGCTTGTCGTATGACTGATCGCGGCAATAGGGGGCAAGGGAGTTCTGTCCAAGACCCAGACATTGCAGCAGCACGTCAAAGAAATGCTGGAGGGGCTCGCCGGGCAAGAAGTGCTGATCCCGAATCCACTCTGACCCATGCGGATGTCGAAGCCATGATCAGGCAAATGATGGTGGAGAGTCGCGGACAAAGAACCGAAGATTGGGGTATAGGTCGTAGTCATTCGCCTTTTACAGATGATATTTTAGAGGTTCGATTCCCGAGGAAATTTAATATGCCATCCATGGACCGTTACGCTGGAAAGGCTGATCCAGTTCAGCACCTGATGAGATATTCATGGTACATGAATGCAGCCGCTGCTTCTGATGCCGTGAATTGTAAGGCGTTCCCGATATTCCTGGAGGATACGACATTAATGTGGTTCACTCGTTTGCCAGCGCGATCGATCTCCAGTTTCAGGGAATTAAGTGAACAGTTTGTAAATCAGTTCCGATTACATACCCAGAGATCTAAGAATGTCATTGAGTTGTCCCTCTTTAAGCAACGTCCGGACGAATCTCCGAGGTCCTATCTAGATCACTTCAGTTTAGCGGTCGCGGAGGTTAGAGATCTCTGATTGATGGAGTGGATAAGGATACTGAGTTTGGAAGATACTTGGCCGGTAAACCACCGTTAACCAGAGAGATTTTTTATGAAAAGGCCAACATCCGCATGCGTCGAGAGGAAATTTACGCCAACCAAAAGAGGAAGGTTGCTGATAAGGAGGATATCCCAAGTAATGTGGCCATTAAGCAGGCGGAAGATAACTTAGGAAAAGTTGAAGTTAATGTCGGGAACAAGAATCAAGGCAACGGTCGCCAATTGGGGAATAGTAATAACAATAATCGGAAGAGAAATCGAGGAAATGACTCTCATAGAAGATCCCGGCCTATACCGTTTGAGAACTTCACACTGTTAAATGATACGTTGGAAAACATCTTCTTGGATACATATAATGTCCTCCAATACAAAAGGCCTCCTCCGAGAGATTCTACAGAAAAAGAGCGTGAAACTAGGAAGTTCTGTATTTTTCATCAGGTTCATGGTCATTCCATAAACGAATGTCGTCATTTGAGAGATGTGATTGAAAAACTACTCCGAGAAGGAAAGCTTGATGAATATAAGGTGACTCCTAGGGACCGGGGGCAAGCCGTACAAGCCCCGAACCAAAGCCAACCTGCTGCCAAACCAACGGCTCGGCAAAAAGGAAAAAACATCGTTATCAATACCATAGTTGGTGGGCTTCATCTGGAAAGGCACAGTTTCAGAGCTATGGATCAGTACGTGAAAGCAGCTAAACAACATTTTGAAGTGGGGGAATGTAGCAACTCCGAGGATAAAGCTCCGGTTAAGCAACAAAAGACGATGTCTGATGACGTCATATTTTGCGAGCGAGAGAGTATTGCGGTTCACTTCCCAACTGAAGACCCATTAGTGATCACCATCGCCATTGGTCCAGTTATAGTTCATAAAGTTTTAGTGGATAATGGGAGTTCGATCAACATTCTGTTTAAGAAAACATTCGACCAAATGAAACTCGAGCCAAAGGATTTGAAACCATGTGAGGGTTGGATACGTGGATTTAATGGGGCCTCGACCGCTCTAATGGGATACGTGGAACTGTCAGTAACCCTTGGGGAAGGAGAACGCCAGAGAGTGAGAATTCTCCCCTTTGTAGTCCTGGACATTGAGTCGCCATATAATGCCTTCTTGGGCCAGCCAGCCCTAGCCAAATTCAGGGCCTGCATTGCACCTTGGTGCCTGTTGTTGAAGTTCCCAACGAATGTTGGCGTAGGCATAGTCAGAGGAGATCAAGTTATTGCACGAGCATGCTACATTGCAGAGTTAAAATTGCTCCGCAAAGGGAAAGATGTATAAACAAAAGGTGGTTCTTCCCCTCCGAGGGAGGAATCGTCGTAGCAACTAAAGAAAATACCTCTAGGAGGATCGCCCAGAGAGTTGCCCGAGGACATAGATCCCAGAGAGGATGAAGAGCCTGGGGGTAGAATGGCGACTCCCAATGAAGCGACTATGGATGTACCAATCGATGACAGTGACCCAGAGAAGGTCCTGAAGATTGGATCCCAGTTGGATCCTGTTCGGGCCAAAGAATTAACAAACTTCCTGAAAGCTAAGTTGGATGTATTCGCCAGGACCCATGCGGACATGTGTGGAATATCTCCCTCGATTATGAGTCATTGGTTAAGCATCAACCCAAAACACCCTCCTGTCAAACAGAAAAGGCGAATGCTTAGCCCGGAGAGGTCTGCCGCCTTGAAGGAAGAAGTCGAAAAGATGAGGAGTAATGGATTTATTAAAGATTCAACATACCCTGACTGGGTTCAAACCCGGTTTTGGTAAAAAAAAAGACCAATGGAAAGTGGCATACATGCATCGACTTCTCAGATCTAAACAAAGCCTGCCAAAAGGACATCTTTCCGTTACCTCGAATCGATCAGTTGGTAGATTCAACCGTGGGTCATGAACTTCTTTCTTTAATGGATGCATACTCGGGGTACAATCAAATCCCCATGCATGTCCCAGATCAAGAGAATACCAGTTTCATTACAGATTTGGGATTATACCGTTATGTGGTGATGCCTTTCGGTTTGAAGAATGTCGGCGCTACATATCATCGATTGGTGAATAGAATGTTCTACAACCAAATCGGGAAAACGATGGAAGTATACGTTGACGACATGTTGGTAAAGTCCAGACAATAGTCAGATCATACTATCGATTTAGCAGAGATGTTTGGGATTCCCCGAAAGTATGGGATGAAACCGAATCCTTTGAAATGTTCATTTGGGGTAGCATCTGGAAAATTCCTAGGATTCATCGTCACTCGCGTGGAATCGAAATCAATCCAGATCAAATTACAGCAATCTGAAATATCCAAGAACCAAAGCAGATTAAGGACGTCCAAAGCCTCGCTGAAAAGGTGGCGGCGCTGAGTAGGTTCATCTCCAAAGCTACAAATAAATGCATCCCGTTTTTCGATCTGATAAAGCGAGGCAAGCGAAACTTTAAATGGATTCCTGATTGTATAGAAGCATTCCAGAATCTGTTGAACCATCTGGAAAGGCCCCCGATACTGTCTAAGCCTGTGGATCACGAGGATTTATGTGTGTACTTAGCAGTGTCATCTCACGCAATCAGTTCAGCTTTGGTAAGAGAAGAGGATAAGGTACAAAGACTGGTATACTATGTGAGTAAGAAATTGGCGGCCACAGAATGGAATTATCCAAAAATAGAAAAGCTGACGTATAGCTTACTAATTGCGTCTAGAAAACTTCGCCACTACTTCCAAGCTCATCCCATTACTATGTACAC
The DNA here is from genome assembly GCA_030737875.1 of Allium sativum. Classification (NCBI taxonomy): domain Eukaryota; kingdom Viridiplantae; phylum Streptophyta; class Magnoliopsida; order Asparagales; family Amaryllidaceae; genus Allium; species Allium sativum. Next base: position 408,035,820 of record CM060926.1, read on the forward strand.
CGATCACCCACTAAAGCAAGTTCTGCAAAGGCCAGAAGCATCAGGAAGGTTGCTCAAATGGAACATCGAGTTGAGTCAATTCGACCTGAATTTCCAACCCCGAAGGTCGATAAGAGGGCAGGCACTTACAGACTTTATAGCAGAATTCACCATCCCAGAAGATGATGTAGTAACCGAAGAGGATGATCCGCCAAAGCTACTTCTCGACCCTAATGCCTGGAAACTATACACTTATGGAGCTAAAAAAGATAGACGATCTGGCGCCGGAGTGGTTCTCGAAACTCCAGAGAAACGGTTAATATATTACGCTCTTAGACTGGAGTTCCACGCCACTAATAACGATTCCGAGTACGAAGCCCTAATTGCCGGGCTAGAACTCGCAAAGGAATTGGATATCACAAAGCTAGACATCTTTTGCGATTCCAAGATAGTCGTAAACCAGGTCACTGGAAAGTTTTAGGCCAGGAGTCCAAGACTGATATCATACTTGGAAAAAGTGAAGAAGTTGTTGGATGGTTTTGACCTCCACAGCATATCTCATATTCCTCGAACGGAGAATCAAAAGGCAGACAAGTTAGCAAAAATGGCTAGCTCGGATAATCCTCAGGATATGGAGCTGGTCCCAATTGAAGTACTACAGTCTCCTAGCATAAATCAAATGGAAGTTGATATAGTACTAGAGATTGAACCTGAGAGGGAGTCATGGATGACTCCTCTAAAGAAGTTTTTGATAAATGGAATGCCCCCGACGAAGAAAAGTGAGAGGCGTGCAGTTATATGAAAAGCATCCCAATATGTGTTGCAAGGCAATGTCCTATACAGACAAGGTTTCTCGATGCCCTCCTCCGGTGTATCGCCCATGATGACGTCAAGCGTATGCTGAAAGAGGTCCATGAAGGCGAATGTGGCTATCACACTGGAGGGCAAACGCTGGCGAAGAAGATATTGCGATATGGCTATTTCTGGCCTACCATAAACAAAGATGCAGCCAAGTATGCACGACGTTGTGACGCTTGTCAGAAATTCTCCAAGATACCTAGGGCGCCACCTAGCCAGTTGAAGACAATGACAAACCTGTGGCCTTTTGCTATGTGGGGGATTGACATTATTGGGAGCCTTCCCATAGCAAAGGGCGGAGCAAAGTTCGCTATTGTGGTCGTGGATTATTTCACTAAATGGGTAGAAGCAGAGCCTTTGACCACGATCACAACCAAGCAAGTGATCAATTTTGTTGTCAAGAGCATTATATGTCGATTTGGGATTCCAAAAATCGTCGTAACCGATAATGGGACCCAATTCGACAGTACCGAGTTTCGAGATTTCTGTCAAAAGTATCATATCGAGAAAAGATACACCTCTATGGCACATCCGCAATCGAACGGACAAGTTGAAGCGGCGAATAAGGTGATTAAATCCATTCTAAAGAAAAGATTGAAGAGAGCCAAAGCCATGTGGGTTGATGAATTACCCTTGGCACTATGGGCCTATAGGACAACGTATAAGTCAGCAACGGGTCACACCCCATTTTCCCTTGCTTTTGGAGCTGAAGCGGTCGTTCCGGTAGAGTTGGAAGTACCATCTCATCGAATCACTTATTGTGATCCAATGACCAACAATGAGCTGCTCCTTGAGTCTTTAGACATGGTTGAAGAAAAGAGGGATGACGCCGATCTACGTGCCTTGAGGCACAAGTAACAAGTTGCTCGGTATTTTAACAAGAAAGTCCGAGCTCGAACTTTTGAACCCGGAGACTTAGTTCTGAAGCGCATCTTCCCACCCCCAGTACATATGGTCCCGAAATGGGAAGGACCGTACTCCATTTTACGAAGGCTTGATAATGCAACCTTCAAGATAACAACCGTGGATGGAGATGAAATCCCCAGAGTGTGGAATGCCCAGCATTCGTGGCCTTATCTGACATGAAATTGTCAGTTTTACTCTTTTGTTTTTAGGACCATGTAAGAAGGATTGACTTGCCTAGAACAGTCTGGTTACTTGAACAAAAGATTATAAAGTGGACGTAGGTCATGATTCGACCGAACCACTATAAAAATATCGCATGTCATTTACCTTTTCTGCACTGTTTTTTTTGTTTGCTCTTTTTATTTTAATTAAAATAGATCATTACCATTTTGAGATTTGTTTTAAGCTAGGCAGCGACTACAATATACCTGATTCAAAACGCCATCTATCAGATCAGAAGACTAACGGTAACTAAAGCTCCAAAAGGTGCGGCGAGGTAAATCACACTACTGCTTGCACTTTAACTCTCGAGATTACGCAGAGAGTATAAATGACGCAAAAATAACGCCCCCAAGGCGTTCAGGTGCACGACAATAAAACCGCCTTGATAACACTCTAACCTGCTGAAGGATCGGGAGAGTATAAAGGCGCTAGAGACTTAGCGCCCCCAGAACTTCTGCCCCGCTAAAGGATCGGTGAGCAGACCAAGAATCGAGCTCGAACTTTAACCTGCTGAAGGATCAGGAGAGTATAAAGGTGCCAGAGACTTAGCGCCACTCGAACTCTAAGCCGCTGAAGGATCGAGAGAGTATAAAGGCGCTAGAGACTTAGTGCCACTCGAACTCTAAGCCGCTGAAGGATCGGGAGAGTATAAAGGCGCTAGAGACTTAGCGCCCCCAGAACTTTACCCCGCTGAAGGATCGGGAGAATATAAGGGCATAGTGACATATGCCACTCAAGGGCTCCTATCCCACCACACGAGTGGGAACAAGAATGAAAAAGGGGCCCGAACCCCTCATTTTCGGGAATGGGGGGCATCACATATCTGACTCTAATCAATCCTCAATAAGCCCTGGCCAGACACTATATTAATGATTGATTGGGGGCATGTGCATACGAAACTTTGCATTCGTGAACACTACACGTTTACTTAGTACACGGACTTACTTTGTACACGAACTTTTTAATGATTATCATTCACGACTTCAGTATTTAGTTACGATTGTTTTGGTTACGATTATTTCTAAATTTTGCGATTCAGGATAATAAACTATGCAAACATGGTAAACTTGCAGGTACACAATGGTGTAAAAGAAATAGATTTTCATTCACTAGAAGCAGGTTTACAAGAACAAGAAGCTAAACAAAAGTGAGGGCCACTCTCACAACTACATTTTTTGGCCAGTGGAAAGCCTAAAAGAAAAAATATGAGCCAATAAGTGCATTCTATTTACGCTTGGGAGATGACTTTACTTCTTTTCCTTCTTCTGTTTCTCTAACTCCTCTTTTCCAGCATCAGAGCGGTCACTTTTCTTCCTCTTTTTCTTATCAACAAGAGACTTCGGGGGAGAACTAGAAGGCTGGGAGACAAGTTGAGTGGTTATTGATTTGGAAGAGAATCTTATAACCAACCCAGTTTTGGGGTCAACTTCAGAGATAGGGGGCATGTATACAGGGTCCCATTCCCCATTCTTAAGAACCAACTGCTTTTCTTTCCTGGCCTGCATGTCAGCCAAGGTTTCACTATCATCATCCTTTGCCTCACCTATGATGACAACTTCCTCTCCCTCATCTCCGTGACCACCATCTGCGTCTTGCAAAGCCGCAATAACCTCAGCGTCCGCAGGAGCGCCGGTGCCGGATTCCACGGGTGCTACAGTGACTTTCTCACTTGTTGTACCCTCGGTTTGCTTTGGAATCTTAGAAACTTCAACATCAGTACCCGAAGGGACATCAACTTTCTCTGCTGCTACCTTCTTCTCTGCATCTTTCTCGACCGGTTTGATACCTACACCATGAGAAGCAAATGTTAGTGAATCGGGAGAAGATGTGGCCATGTCAGTTGTCTGTCCCGTGAGACGACGACAAGCTACGACTGCTTTGATGAATTGTGGAGAGAATATGGAGATACCTTCAGCCGACTCATCGCCCAGATTTGTAATGGTGGTTCCGACAACTGGAGGAGATGGAGCCAAGGGAATCAACGGATCATCAGGGTTATATTCCTCAACTTCAGAGGTTTTGGGCTCCACCACCGAGCTCGAGCCTACATCAACCTTATCCTTTCCCTTGAGCTTAATCTTCTCCCTCTCGATCTCTTCATGGATTAGGCATCTACCTTTCTCCAAAGCCTCGGGTTCTTCACCTATGAGAAAGGTCCGCATCAGCTGGTTTTCGTTAATCTCATCGACCATCAACCGCCGCTTCTCGCCCTCGACAATTGCATCCCATACATTGGCCAGAGTAACATGATAGTCCGGAATTCAAGAGATGTCTCGAGTCTTGATGACTTGACCAAAGAAGTCGAACAATAGTTCCTCAAAACCAGCTATCTCCTTCTCTTTTTCAGCGAGCTTATCAGCAGCACCAGTGGCCGATTCAAGAGCATTATTGGCATTACTTTCAGCGAGAGCTGCATGCTCCTCAGCTTGGACAAGTTGATCATTTAAAACCTCTTTTTCTTTTTTGGCAAGAGCGAGGTCGTCTTTTAAGCTAGCCCTCTCTTTCTCCCAAGCAGCTTTCTCAGCAGCAAAGCGTTCCTGTGTTGTCTTCAGTCCAGTGTTAATTGCCCTAAGATCTTCCATTTCCTTCCTTAGAGCCACCCGTTTCTGGCTGTTTGAATCAAGCTCACTACGAAAACGCTCCCTAGCACTTTCCAGCTCAGACCTGTAATTCTCTGCATCTCGCCGAGCCAAAGCCAGTTGGGCCTGTGCATCCTCTAGTTCTTTTTTCATTTTGCTCCTAGCCCTAGCATCATTCTCAATTTTCACTCGGGACCTGGCCGCGTCCGTTTCTAGGCGACGGATGGCATCTGAAAGATGAATAGCATGCCTCTTCATTACCCCCATATTGTTTAGCCACATGGCATACATACCCTATCACCTCTGTGTCCCAATCCTCTGGGACCGGTTCAAGATCCGGGACGAACATCATCCTCTCAAAGAAAATATCAGGGAATTGCTTTCGCAAGCGCTCTAGCCTGGCCTGAATTTCAGAATTGGGAGCAATATTCTATGCAGCGGTGGTATCCAAGTCGTGCTCACTAGAGGAAACATGAGATGTCTTTCTCTTCTACACGATCTTGCCCTCATCTTTGTTTTTGCCTCTGGCTCGTGGTGTTTTTTAGAAGACTGGACATGAGAAGGCGTACTTCTCAAAGGGGTCAAATCTCTAGAAAGTTGCTTACCCCCAGCCGGTAGTGATGGACGACTGTGAGGCTTTTCAAAACCTTGCTTTGATGGAGATCGAGATCGTGTAGAATAAGACTGATGAGAATCCCGGGGCGGACGACTATCTCTTCCCCGACTATCACTACGAACATGCTCGAGATTCGGAAGGAGGCTTGGTGTGCCCTCACGAAGGGAACGATAAGAATAAGACCATTTACGAGACATTTTCCCTGCAAAAGAAACAGGTGCACATTAAAACTATGAATGACAGTGGTATAAGAGTGTTATGATAAATTGTGCGTGTGATTTGTGCATCCCGTGAAATCCCCCTTTAACGAACCAGGGCCCAGAGTTAGGCTCGTTTGTGTGACTCCTTTTTCTCCAACTGGAGCATTGATCTCCTCAAGGGTAGGAAAAATTGGTTCCCCTCGAAGTCTTCCTAAGTATAAATATCATCTGGTAAAGGAATCTTATTCAATTCCCCGAATATCTGTTCCTCCGTTAACTCATCCTGGGCGACAGACTCAACCGGTGATGAAGTTTTTAGGGAGACTTCCCCTCAGAGGTCGGGACCTCCTTTGGCTCGTCAGCTTGCTCCTCGTCTCTTTTGTATACGTTTAAATCTTCATCATCCTGATTGATCATCGGCGAAGGACTCTTGCGAAGGTTGGTTGTCTCCACGGCTTGAGAAGTTCCTTCTCCCTCGGTCGGAGGCATATACTTGTAAGGTTTGCCACCTGCTCCAAGTCCGAATCTTATATCTAAAAGAAAGTGTTTGTGAAGGTTCTCGTTGGTAATACATTTCTTAATTCTTAAGAAATCTTAGTTACTTTTGGGAAGGCGAGACATTCTTCGTATATCGATCCTTCCGTTCTTTCAAAGTTGTGATCTGTATGGAACAAAATGACTCATTAGCACTGAAATTATGCATTCGAAGTAAATGCGGGAAAGTTGAAAACATACTTGCTTGTAGCCACTTCCTCGCATATCCATCCTGATGTTTTATATAGAACCAGTCAGATTTGATATCCCCTATATTACTATAACCATCCGTCACAACTTTTCTGTTGGCAACTGATTCGAAGAAAGAAAAATTGGGAGCCCCTGCGGAACGATGATTGAAATGGTAATAGAATTTCAGATCTTTAAGGGTAAGTTCGGTCTGTAGAATCTCCATATAAGCAATATACAAAGTATACAGAGCCGCGTAGGCATTCGGATGGAGTTGCATGAGAGCAATGTGTAATTGTCTTAAGAGATCGACAACAAGTGGAGGGAAAGGAGGAATAACTCCTACCCAGCACATGAGTCGACTAACAGTCATGTACCCCTCTGGGGCAGATTGAGGTCTATCTCCGCTTTCTGGAGTTTTCACATCATCCCAAGGAATTCCGTGTCTTAAGCATATCTTCTTGAGTTTTATATTGTCTAACTTGGAAGGTAGAGAATCGGTGAGCTTCTCTATTTCCTTAACACCCGGAATTTCGTCAGGAGCTCGATCATCCTCATCTTCAAGGGATATGCTCTCAGAAGTCGCTGACTTTATATCGGTATCCGTCTCGTAATCAGGGTCGGATTTTTCCTCATCTGAATTTGAGGGAAGAACATCAGGGCCGTGATGTACTGATGTCTCTGATTCAGTACTTTCGTTCGGTGTCTCAGTCACTTGTTTATCCGATGTAGCTATGTTGGCGAGTAAAAATTAGAAACAAGTTAACCGTTCCCCGTGTGTGTAGGTGCAAGTGTGTGCATGTGCATACAATAAGAAAAACATGAAGTTAGTTAGATAAACGGAATAATGGCCGTTATATGCTATCGAGTTATGCCGCTGATCAGTCCAGGAAGTTCATGGCAAAGATTCTAGCCTAACTGTCCATTGTCATATATTGCATTGCTTAAGTTAATATGTGTCTGAGATCGTCAACAAAGATGGTTCGTTGAAGTCTTGGGGATCGGATCGCGGCCTAAATGCCAATGCATGTAACTGGGATCGGATCGTAGGTATCCGATCGCTGGCAAGTTATGCTAGCAAGGCAGCATCGCCTCGTGATGTGGGCTACGGATCGCAGAACGATCCAGTCCATGATCGCTCCCCCGATCCGTTCCACTCCATGTCTCCATCAGCCAGTATTCCCCCAACATATGGCGATCCGATCCGTTGCTGCGTTAAACACCAGCTCCATCCCGTTTTCCTCCATCCCACTGCTATCGCGACCCAAACCCGAACCTCACTTACGATCCAACCTGGCCCGCTCTTCCTCCGCTCTTGTTTCTCCTCTCTATTCATGAACTCTTGAAACTGAACCCATCCATTATTATTTTTAGACTCGGCGCCTTCATTGTTCACTATCGCTGCTTAGTGAAAAAGGAATAAAGAGGCACGGAAAAGAAATCAAACAAAAGAAGAAGAACCCAATGCTATTACCTTTTTATTATTGAAAGGAAATCTCGATTTTGGTTGAAAGTCAAATTAGGGATTTGAAGGTAGAAGGTAGGAAGAGCGGCGACTGCAAAAGTAAGAGAAAGGAAGAAGGAAAAGAAAGAGAAGGGATCGGCTTATATAAGAAATTCAAAGACCCTTTGTATCCCCTTTTTTGTTTTACTCGGAGATGATGGGCCACAAGCAAAAGCCCATAACGGCTCGTGATACGGCCCGCTCCACCTGAATTTTTGGATCGAAATCAGAAGGTCCATCGCAGCTTAAGGGGAGGCCCGCTCGATCGTTGATTTGTGACGGACGCCACGTGTGCGAGTCGCGACGAGGTTTAATGACCTGGATTCAAGAATAGCGACCAGAAGGAAACCATGAAAATGTTTTAAAAGGTGTAAAAACTTACCTTACTGATTGTAAGCAACACACTTTGAAGTTTAGAAGACGAGATTCGAATCAGCCAACAAATGAAGAACTGATCGAATGATTCAACTTGATATTTATACCCGTTAAAGGACGCAATTCTCTGAAGCAATACGCCATTTCAAACAGACATGACCACTGATTCACATCGCTTCGTGAAAAGATAGCATAGTGCTTTCGAAGCATGTTTCATCCTTGATAAAACATACTTCGAGGGGGCAAAATGTTGGCTAGCTTTTGGACCAAACCACCAAGATTCACACATATGGAGTTTTACTCATAAAAGCCATGAAACCCCGATCGTGGTCACCAAGCCCTTACAGGATCGTGACACTACTGCCACGCCACCTCGATCGCGGTTCTCTACAGCGATCCGATCCGTCCTCTCGAGAGTCCCACGATCCGAACCTGAAGCTTGGGGATGAAGGCCACGACCGAGTCATCCACGACCCGAAGATAAAGGATCTTATGCCACCTGTCCATAACTGTCATTTTGACCATTTCTCCATCAAGCCACGAACCAATCCGTGATCCTCGGGATTTGTGCCATGTGTGACCACGATCCGTCTACAAATATCACCTATAAATAGCCCCATACTTGACATTTTTCAGGATTTTTTTGGCAATTCGGAGCTCTGATTCCACCATTATCATATCTCCATTATTTCTATTCAGAGTTATCTTGAATTTATTGAGTGAACCAATATTGTAAAAGTGAGGTTGAGAGATAAATCATTGGTTGTACTCGAATCTTAAGTATAATCATTGATATAAAGTGGACGTAGGCTCATTAACGCCGAACCACTATAAACCCTGTATCTTTTCTGTTTTTTCTTGCATTTATTTTGATATTAATCTCCCCCAAATTATAACGATTCGGGTGTTAGACCCAATTTTGAATCTAACAGACTCGTACTTCACGTTCATGATCAAATAGCACATATGGTCTCCTCATGGCCAACTTTGTTTGTACATGTTACGGTCGGTCCCTCCCGCACTATTTTGAAGTCAACTCATGAAACAGTATGGACGTGCCCATATAATAATATAAAAATGAGTCTATATTCAGTTTGTTTACACACGTTATAGCTCATGGAGACGAGGTGATCTTGATTATGGCCGACCCGGTTGGTAACCACCCAGTCCGTTGATACTGACCGATCCGCATTGTTAAGGCCGATCCATATTTGCGACCGACCCGGTGCTTCGCATCTGACCGATCCGACCCACTCTGAATGGACCGACCCGCTTTAAAGGAAGTGGACCGACTCGATGCTTTGCAGGATAGGACGACCCGCCGCCGATCCGTTTGCTTTCTACCTAACCGATCCGTTTACTTTCTACGTGATCATCCATCACTTAAACACTAATTTATAGACGCACGCCGATTTTATCAAACCAACAAACGCATCTCTTTCTTCATTCGCTGCTCATCCTTCAGTCCTTCCTCAGCCAGGTACTTTTACTTCTTTTTCATTTTTGTACTCTACAGTTTTTTGTTTATTTTGTTAGATAGTGAAAGTATGAAGAAAAGGAAGTAAAACGAAATCAGAATATTCTGGGTATGATTCTTCTTCCCAATCAATGGATGGAATTGATAGCGTTTGCAAAAATCTCATCGATTTAGGACTACCTTGGACAAATGATAAAATCACACTCCTTTACTTCATTTTGATCATCTTGCTCGTAGATTTTATTTATGCCGAGATACGGATTATGATTGAAGTATACGCAAGCATTGGCTTTTTGGGTTCAAAATAATAAAAAATACTTTTTTTGGTAATAGTTGTTGTGGATTTAGGGCTTGTTTATTAGACAAATTTGTGGTGTCTACATTAAGATGAATTGAATTTCTAGTGGAGCAATGATACACAGAGAGCTGAAGTAGTAAAACATGGCACAATTTAGGGTAAAAACGTGTTTTATACAAATTTTTAGGGACCTGAAGTGATGCAGTACATATTTCATATTTGTGCTTTATACTGATTATATTGACTTAATATTGTTTTTGGGGTCTAATTGTTGCATTGCCTTGTTTGCCTGATTAATTTTTATGGCTCGAGTATCTTTATATTAACTTGCTAGAATTGATTGGTAATCACTTCTACTGTTTGCCTAGTTATTTTTGTTCCAATAATTATACGTTGAAGCTGCAAACGTAACTATACACAACAAAATGAATATCATATATACAGTGGTCGTTGATGTAAACCGCGTCCTTGTTTGGGTATACTATATACACGTGTTGTCTAAATACTGTATTTCTCCAAATGAACATACTTCATCAACTTTGTAACATTAGTTACGAAATAATACATGACAGTCAAGTGTACGCAGTCATGCAGACTGTACGTTTTTAATTTCTTCCATTGAACATTCCATGTGTACGAATAATTAAAGCTTCGTGGTAATAAATTGTTAACAAAAGTAATGGTGATTTTTCATCTTTTTACGGTAAGGGCAATTTTGTCAAATAAATATTTTTATTAACAATTCAACTTACTATTCAGTACATAATCAAACAATGTAATTTTCAATCAGTGTTCAGCATTCAGCCTTCAGCGTTCAGCTTCCAGCTTTTTAAACAAACGGAGCCTAAGACAAAACCATCTGTATCACATCCATCAGGAGCGTTTTCTGCCTTGTGATCAGAAGAGGGAGAAACCCTAGACTCCATGACCGCGTATTATTCACTATATATGATCAGGTTGTTTATTTAATTTAATGATCTAGCTAATTTTGTGGTTGGATTCTTGAATTTTTGTTTGGTTGCTGTATTTGTAAGCATTACGAGCCGTTATATGTGCGCGCATGCTTGGTTGTGATTGCAATCGTTCCCATGCAAGTTGTTTGAGAAAATGCCTATTTAGTGTTTAAGTTCAAATTCTTCCTTAAATTTACTCTTTTTTTCCCTCCTTCCCTAATCAATAATGCTGGTGAGCCCGCAAATGAAGGTACAAAATAATACCAGAAAGATTGTGACCGTGGGAAACAGGCTGTCAAACTTTGGCCTCCTGAATTCAACAGTTGGATTTATAAATCATTCATTTTGACAAAAATTCATTCGGGTTCTCTAGCAGCACTGTTCACTAATTATAACTCTTTGTACAATCTAAATAAAGTCACAAGCTCTAGTCTAAAATTTTGGACTGATTTGTCCCCATAATTTGTTATCAGAAGCATAATATCTATACAGATAAAAATTTCACTTTTTGTAAGCACATTTAATTTGATTGTATAGTCTTACTTCATCAGTTTAGTGCTTAAAACCCGTTCATATTTTTCAGATGTCCACAACAATACAATATGCATACTGTCATCAGGTGCAGTTTAATCACATTTTTTAACTGGGAATGTAGTTACTTTGAAGGACTGAAGTTTCAAGTACATGCTTAAATTTATTACAAGTATAACCTAAACTTAAAATGCATGCCACTAGGAGAAGTCATTCATATTATTAAGCTAATTATGATTTGTGGATGTCGCTAATGGACTAGGAGGATTTTTACCTACACACTTCCTATTCAGGATGGACCTATTTTTTCAAGAGCCATCCCATACTATATTGTTATTTTTGTACTTGTGGGTATAGTATTGTTCAGTCTTGGTGTTCTCGTGATAGAATGCATTCACTTATCCTGACTCATGAAAATTTGAAACACTCTGGGATAGCCCATCCATTTTCACTTTGAGTATATCGTTTACTTGACCAACATTTACCACAATAAGGTTTGATGATTTTTTTTCCCGGATTTCTGTTGACCTTGTTTTTATTGCTATATACGAGTGTTTTAAGGTCAACCATCAGAAGTCTATGTAGGTACCTAACTGGCAACTAACTCAGAGCATGCGTAGACTAGGAATATGTTTAGAAAAAAGGTGGGAATGCTATATTTCATATACTATAATATACAAACATGAGAGCATCATAATGCACTTAACGAAGACCCACTATTGTTTGAGTACTGTAAGTTGTAAACCAACGATATGTGTCGTGCATAGTTTATTCTTCTAAAATCAGATTTCTCATGTTTCAGGCGCTGGAGACCATGTGGAATGGTAGTGTATTTGGTGCTGCTTTATGCTTAATTTGTTCTTACATAATCAAAATTTAACCGTGTTTTTTTTTTGTGGGTCCTGTAGCTTGGTGCCAATGTTAGTTTCAACCATTATGCAACAAAAGCTAACTCTGCTCTGCCTAAGCAAACTTCTAATAATAGATTTGACCAGGATGATGATAAAACAGCAAAGGTTTGCCAACAGCCTTTATCGACTCTCTTTCTAATTTGGTATTTGTTAGAATATTCATAGTTATAGTTGACCAGTTGTATGCACCAAAAATGGACAAACACCCGACAATAGGTTTGTAGAGAAATACGAAGAACAATAGATTAAACAGAGGAATTGCAACTAAAATAGCAAATAAGAATCACATCCAGTTTATAGTGGTTTGGCATTCAATAACCTATCTCCACTTTGAGGATTTGATCACTTTATTGCTTGGATTTGATGTTTATAGAATTTAGATCTTCAAAAATCCAGAATGCACGATGGAGTTTGAGAATAAAAGAAGCCAAAATGTTCAGATTTCTCCAAGACAAATGATATTTACAAGCAGAGACCGACCTCAGATCGTGCTGAAATTTCAACAGGAGAATCTCGGGCTAGAGTCAATCAAGTCATAAAAATGTGGTCCCCCAGATCGACGGTAACCCGGATCGCTACCGATTCGGATTCGGATTGGTGCCGATCCGACTTCCTATCGAATCGGGGTCCACAGATTGGAGTGTGAGTCTCTCCTTGTTAGAATCCTGGTTTTGAAGCTGGTTTAATCGATCGTCTTGGTATTTGATGGATGTAGAGTGATCTTGTTCGAAGTTGAACTAGCTAAATTGACGATCTAGCGTCATAATCGATGCGAACACACCGATATATGTGACTTGTGTTTTGAACACTCTATCTTGCTGTTCTAATGACTTTATTTGATTGTTGTCTCGTGGTCTTAACTGCATTTGATATATGGGCCTTCGAATCACGTTTCTAGGTTGTCCGCCTCGGTAATTGTTAAGCCACACTTGTATGATTAACCAGAATTAGCCGGATCAAAAGATTGGGTAACTCTTGCCTCATAAAGTACGTCTTATTGTAAACATGACGTGCTTTGAATCAAAACAAGCCAGTATTATTGGAAAAGACTCAACTTTTTCTTTGGAATGGTCGCTATCCTTCTGAAAGTTGCCTTAGAGAAGTGTCGTATCTCTTTCGATTTGTTGCGACGCTTGGTCATTATATTCGCTCGGTCCAATTGAGCTGGTAGGCTTTGGTAGTCAAAATTGGATCTCTTTTCGAAGTTCATAGGTAACCGCTCAATTTCAGTGAGTTGAGAAACCAAACGTCGACTGTGTACACGTGCGTATTCTCTCATGTTTGCACATTGATTATCAGCTCCTATGTACGTCGAAACATGGGTAGGTCGTTGTTGTGGAGAGTCAAAGCATATACGTACACACAAACATGCACACATATGAATATGTCATAGTTATTTTCATAAAACCCCGGATCGGTACCGATTTGGGCCCTTCAATTTGAAACAGGCTAGAAAAGGCTCGTAGGCCAATCTGCTCTGATCGCTCATATATATGTATATCCATTCCTTCTTCTCTTCCCACTTTGCTCCTTTTTTTTTCCCAAACTGGAACTGTTCTCCAAAACATGAAACTTGTGAGCGATCCAAACAACATTTGCCACCATATTCAGCTGCGATTTTCTATCTCACCAAGCTACCATTTTTCTATCGGATTCGAGGATCACCACCTTCGTTTCAACTAGTTTCAATCTCACATTGAAGTGCTCATGCATAGGTGGGTTTGACTTCCTGTCGAATTGAGGTACACAAATTGGAGCGTGAGTCCTCCTACATGCTAGAATCCTAGTTCTAAAGTTGGTATGTGTAGTCGCCGTGGTATCTGATGGATGTAAAGTGATCTTGTTCGAAGCCGAAGTAGCTAAATTGACGACCTTGGGTTATATAGCCGATCTGAACACTCTGGTGTCTATGACTTGTGTTTTGAACACTGGTCTACTGGGTTTATTTGATTGTTGTCTCATGGTCTTAATTGCATTTGGTACAGACTTTCGGATCATCTTTTTGGGTTGTCTGCCTATGTAATCGTTAAACCACACCTGTATAATTAGTCAGAATTAGCCGGGTCAAAAGGGTGAGTAACACCCGTTAAGAGGAATTTGTTACTGTGAAATCTAGTTTCTCCAAGAATTTCACATTTTAATGTATCACTCATTCGGCAAGATAAAGCGTATCAACTTAAGAGCATCTCAGATGGGCATTTTCTGATAATTCACACTCGTAAGATATCCCATCAGGGTATTATTTGGGTAAAACAGTCCCAATTTCGACTACCAGTCATGGGTAGTACTTTGTTCATTATTATGTGGTGAGCCTTACCAGGTTAAAAAAAAAATAAAATCACCAATCAATGTGTGGGGTATCGAATGAAAGATATCTGTGATTATATAACTTGTGGGATTTTTGTGTGCGTGTGTGTGGGGTTTCACTTTCGTAAACTTACAGATAACCATATTGGGGAAGCAAAGAAAATTATTTGTGCCAGAGACTTTCTGTAAAAATACATCCCCACTACTAGGGCTGCTGAGGTGTTTGGTTGATTTTGGATTGTACTAAATAAATCATTACATATTTGCAGCACAACTATCAAAAAGTTATCCAGAATCCACGTGAATCCCTCGACAGGAAAGGCACTGGAAGATGGATATCGGCAACTGAAAAAAGGAAATTTCTTATTAACACGGTATGCATTTCGGTAGTCATTAGGTATCTATTCTCTGTACGATCAAAACATATCACGAGTCTTACTATAGGTTTATTCTTTGCATATAAAAGTCCCTTTAAACTAATACTTTTACTATAATGCATCTAGACTACAAGGAAATACTTTAAAGTCTTGTATTTCTGTACTCCAGCTGGGCTAAGTTTCAATTTAGTTGAAATCAAATTTAACTTTACTTCCATCCTATACTATAGCTATGCGACCTAAAAGATTCAAAAGAATCAGTTTATGGGACATTAGATGCTTGGGTGGCATGGGAGCAGAACTTCCCTCTGGTAAACTTGAAACTGGCATTGGTAGCTCTTCAAAAAGATGAACAGTGGCATCGCATTGTGCAGGTGATACTAAATTTTATATCAAAGTACGGCACTTCCATTTAATTAATAAACTTCCTTTTATCACCTATAAGCAACAAATTTCCTTCTCTGATGGAATAAGTTGTGCGATCTTGTCCAGGCTAAAGTGTATCATTGAATGTTTAAATTGAGAATGCATAAGATAGGTTTATTGTACTCAAGAATCAAGGCCTGTTACTGGTATTTGGTAAATATAGTTTATTTTCAAAGAACCATAGAACCTGTTGCTTGTGAACTGTGGGGTAGTATGCACCGTACCCTTAACACATACTTTTGGGTGAATAATGTAGTCTGTATGGATTGAACCATCCATATTGCTGACAATATACATGACGGACCACGCTAACCACAAGGGGCTAAGTGTAGTTCCTTTTGCAGAGCGTTTTGAAACTTGTTATTTTCCTCCATAATTCGGTACCAGCAATTGGAATATATTAAAAGTTTCCCTGGCATTCAAAATCTTTCCAAGTTTCAATTATTGTGGACCTTCCAATGTGAAGCCTAATAAACTTCCCGAAGCTTATTTTTTGCGAATACATCATACTGACTGATTTTTTTTAATCTTATATACCAATTGTGTGTTTGAACTTTAAAGGGAACTTAATGATAATAATTGATAATCACTTTTTTTTTTGGCAATACGCGTCGTTTTCCATGCTTTATGCAAGTTTACTGATATAATTGTCTGTAACTGGCTGCAGATATTAAAGTGGATGTTAAGCAAAGGTCAAGGAACCACATTAGGAACGTATGAACTATTGATACGTGCTCTCGAAAAAGACAACAGAGCAGAAGAAGCTCATAAAATGTGGGAAAAGAAGATCAGCCATGATTTGCATTCAGTGCCATGGAGTTTTTGTGAACTTATGATATCTATATATTACCGAAATAACATGCTAGATAGGCTTGTAAAGGTAGAACTTCTTTCTATAATTTGGACCATTAACAGGAGATCTTAAAATATTTATAAAGCTACAATCTTCTATGTGCACGTTAAAAGTTGAGGATTATCATGAAATATATATTCCTGAAGGAGAGGAGGGAGAAAGTGGAGATCTGTCTGTTGGCACTATCTGATATAACATGGATTATGAATGACTAACAAAAACAGTTCGAGCTTATTTTTTTAACCTCATTCAAGTTTGTATTGATGCCTTTTTCGTCTGAATAGCTTTTCAGTGAACTAGAATCATATGAGAGGCGACCTCCAAATAAATCTATAGTGCAAAAAGTTGCTGATGCATACGGAATGCTGGGTCAACTAGATGAGAAGAATAGAATAACAGAGAAATATGCAGACTTATTTAGCAAGCTGCCTCGTAAAACAAGGCGACGGAAGGGTTCAGGGAAGAAAAGTAAAAAAGCTGGTAAAACTTACTCACCATAGTAAAATAGTTGTTAAAGTATATGGATATCTTCATGTCATTAACCACCATAACCTATGGGTGTTGAACTTCGTTTTCTTGTAAAATCAATTTTTCGATGCGTTTAACTGAAATATGTGTAGATTGTGTCCTATGGGGGGAAAGATAGAAGGGTTGTGATTTTTGTATGCATCAAATACGGAAGTAATAAATTTCGTAAACTGAGAATATGTCAATCGGCTGACACATTACACAAAAATGTGTATATAAGTTATAGTTATAGCATTGTGTATGAAAAGGAGAGGCTGGTTGGGCCCAGTTCCAGCCAAGCCAGATAATGTTTTTCCAACGAATGAGCAACTGCTGTGACAACCGCTAGAAGTACTAACTCAATGGAAGTGGTCAGATATTAATGTCATTATTATCTTTGTTTTGATCCAAAAAATCGATGTGAAGATTTGCTTCGCCAACCATGATATCATGCTGAATAATGCTTGTTTTTTTTTTTTTTTTTTTTTTTAAAGTTGAAATCAAATTGCTATTGATTTTAAAGATTTAGATTGTCCTATAATGTTACAATGTAGTAATACAACAACAACTAAGTCATTAATCCAAAACAAGTTGGGGTTGACTAGAGATGGAACCCAAAGCCACAAGACCATGTCACAATGTAATTTTTTTTTTTTTTTTTTTTTTTTTTTTTTTTAAATAAGTTACTCTAGTCAGTTTAAAGATATCTCCATTCAGTATCTACTCAGAATAGAATCTAACAAAGGAATAGCTTTTTATTCTGAATGAGCTTTAATTACTACTAGCTACAACACGTATGTGGGTTTGTACGTACGTGTATATATAAATACATGTACACATTTACATGCGTACTAAATTAAGAAAATGTTGCTGCATATATTTCTTTGTTATTTTACACTTCCAAAATTTGTGTTCATTTTATTTGTGAAATTCAAAATCAATTTCATCTCAAATTTACGCAAGCTAGTGTACCCAGCTGGTAAAACATGGGATTTGGAGGTGAGAGTTCGGAAATTCGACCTGCAATAGGTGTTTAAATTGTCTTTATTCGCTTGTTAATTTTTGCAAAAGCTAAAAAGATAAGGTTAATGCTAAATTATAGATTGCAGTTTATAGTTACTTTTGACTATATTTTCTTTTTAGATGAAGAGGAAAGCAATGTGGATGTGGACTTGGATCCTTCGAAAGAGGAAATTGTTGACACACTATAGATAAATGATTAATAGGTACACTTCTATTCTCAAATTTATTGTACTTGATATATTTTGTAGACCCACTGTAAAAGAAATGACTAATATATGACCTGTCTCCGGAGCCATATCAGACCCCTTTTTCAAGGCAGTGATCTATATAATTGTTGGAACTTAATATGGAGATTTTCTCCGTTGCATCTATTCAATACTTGTAAATAATCATGCACTATGTGCATAAATGGACATCACTCATCATGTCATTTAGATTATGTGACATAAAGCCAATGTGCACTAACAAATTATGTGTATTAATCAATAATTAGTTTTGGTGCACATGTTTTTTTATTTCAAAATTATGGATTTATTGAAAAAGTGGTAATAATTTTGTGAATAGGGAACAGCTTGTTATCATATACTAAAAGATTCAGATGAATGCAACATCCTCATGAAAAGTAATTAATAACAAGCAAAGTGTAAGCAACTCTAATCAACATAGATAAAGATGAAGCAATAGAAGTGAGAAAGGGTATTTTTGTTGTTTCAAAAAGATGTCACTGAATTTTATGAAATTAGCGTCTTTATTAATACTATTATTGTTTAAATTTAAAAATGAAAATAAACATAATAAATGCAAGATGAGGGTGCTGCTGCTTCTAAATTTGGTAGCTATATAGCTACTATACACCTATAATGAGAAAAAAAGGAAAAAAAATTATGTATATCAACATAATTTATTTTATGTGAAACCTGAACGATTCCTCTTGTTTGTCAAACTCCACATAATCAAAATTTCAGATGTTTTTGATGAAACCATTGAAGGTTTAAATTCTCTTCGGAACTTGTTCAATTTGCAACAATTAGACGGTGGACGCTAAATTAAACTTTCGTGGAAATTAATTTATATGTACCCTGGGACTCTATAAAGTTAATTAGAAAGACCATGATCATCTGGAACATACAAAAACTAGTGTTGATGATGTATTAGCAGCTAACAGCTGGTTATATGAGTTGCCCAAATTTTCAAGTGGAAGTATGCAACTGTACATTTTTAGTGATTTAAAATAGGTATGGAAGAATAATGTGCAAGATATAGACAAATGAAAACCAGACTTCACTGCATCAGTATTCTCAAAATTAAAGCAAACTCTGTTGTACATCAACAATTGCATGAATTGTTAACCGTTTCCTAGAAACAAAGTTCAGACTAATGAGACGTGTTAAGATAACCAAAACATTAAAATACTTGAATCTAAAATTAGGGTTGTTATGGCTGAACCATCAATCGCTTTACTTGAACCATCATTTGCCTTACAATTTTTATCAGTCATATGGTTATCATTTATTATGGTAATGGCGAAAGGTTTTGGTAACCTCGGTAATTATGTCAATTGTGTATGCTTTTTTATAGTGTATTTCAGAATAAGATATGCAATTTGGTAATATAAATTAGACAAATAACTAGCACAGCAATGATATGTGGCCTTCATGTACTATTAACTTGTGCAGGGATGGTTTATTTTACAAAACAACTAGTTTATGGGAAAAAGTTGTAACTTTAGCTATTTATCAAAGATAGTATGTATAATTGATAGTATATGTGCAAATTTTTTTTAAAGATATGGTCGTTAACATTACAGTAATAGTTTGAAAATTTACATTTGCCAAAATTGATAGCTACGGTTAGAGATAACAATGACTGCAACACCACTACCTTAAATGCACCAAAACTAAATGACAAACTGAAAGTTTTTTTTTTTTTTTTTTTTTTTTTTTTGGTGTGGTAATTTTCACAACTTTAAACTCAGTTTGATTTCTTAATTTTGAGAACAAAGACAAGAAAGTAGGATTATGTTATCACTACCCCAGGCTAAAGAATATTTGCTACCAAATCTTCAAATTACATAACACTAAATTCATAGCCAAATTCTCCGTGGTTGACACATGTGAAAATTGAACCAATCTGGCGACAGCAAAATCACACAACACAAGCAGCTCTTTGGTCATCTGAACTAAAACTATTAATTTTATCCATTGGTATTTAACTTGCACCGTGCTGCTTATCCGTTTCAGCGACATGTTCATCATAAAAAATTCTTGAACTCTTCTTATTCATCTACATTTGCCAATGATTCCAAGATATGAGCTGTCTTTTAAGTTGGTAATAAAAAAAATCAAAATTTTATGCGATGTATGATGAGCAGTGTTCAGTAGCACCCCAAACAGTGCAACACCCCTTTGGTCTTCCAATTTCCACCATCCGTTTATATTTAGTTAGTGGGTGGAAAGAGAGTGAGTGAAAGGAAAGAGAGGGGGAAACATGTGATGGAAATTAGGGGGCGAAAGAGGTGTTGTTACTGTTTGGTATGCCATTGAACGCTGCTCAAGTATGATATTTTAAAGTAATGTATCATAATTATTATGTTTGTTTTGAAAGAATCTGATATTTCTGTTCATTCCAATAACCTAAACATAAGTCATATATTCTCACTATCTAACAAAAATATTTTATTCCAAATATTTTTGAAAATTTAATGAATTTGATTCTCAGCAAAACCAAAATGCATTGAACATTTTATTAAAATTTCTGTTGTTACTCTGCTTCTTTAATAATAGTTCTAATGCTTTTGATTTCACATCTTTTTTGTGTAAACGTGAACTACCTAAAATGCTCTTATATATATTATAAATCTTAATATTACTAAAATGTATGATCTTACAAATAAATTTTATTTACCAATTCGAAATGACAATCTACAAATATTATTAGATCATAATATCGCTTAAAAATAGAATCTTACAAATAAAATTTATATACAAATTCAAAAAATCCATCTATAAATATTAACCAGTCTTAATATCGCTTAACAATAGGATCTAACATGTAATCTTTATATACAAAATTATTTTTGATTAATTAATAATACAAACGAAGATTAACACTTAAAATATATAAGATGATGCGACTTTTTGAAAAATTGATATGGACATAACTCACAATCTACAAGATGAAAACTCGATTTTTCACTTTCATTAGAAATTTATAGTTCAATAGATTCGAATGATTCTCGTTTCAACGAATTCTAACTTCTATTGGATCATATGCATTCATTTAAATTTCAAAACGTAATATTACGAACTACTGCACCGCTGCAAGCTCGTTTTTAATTATTATAAGTTATACGCTCGAACCTTAAATTAAATAAATTTCGAGTCGTTAATTCTTAAAGTAAACCGTTTTAAATATTTAATATTCATTAAATATTTCTTAATAAAATATGGGTTGTTACACAAAGTCTTAACGGGAAGGCTGCAGCCTCGAGTCGATTCATCTTTCGAGCTATTGCCAATTCCATTTCCTTTTTTTGGCAAGGCCGACGGGGTTGAGTGGACCCCTACCACTTTTATAAATGCACCGGGAAAAGAAAGAAATTACAACACATTCACATGAAAACATAGCAACACGGTGCATCAATCATTCGAAGACAACACATATATACAACAATACATGATCGTGCATGATCAAATAAGCTTCTGCAAAATGCCAGGGTCAAAATTGAAGGTCAGAAGCTTCAACCCATTACGTATGTCATTCTTGATGTTTCTCTTTGTCTGCTCGATATTTTTTGATTGCAGTGGACAAAAATTCTTATATTACGTTGGGTTGTTACACAAAGTCTTAACGGGAAGGCTGCAGCCTCGAGTCGATTCATCTTTCGAGCTATTGCCAATTCCATTTCCTTTTTTTTGGCAAGGCCGACGGGGTTCAGTGGACCCCTACCACTTTTATTAATGCACCGGGAAAAGAAAGAAATTACAACACATTCACATGAAAACATAGCAACACGGTGCATCAATCATTCGAAGACAACACATATATACAACAATACATGATCGTGCATGATCAAATAAGCTTCTGCAAAATGCCAGGGTCAAAATTGAAGGTCAGAAGCTTCAACCCATTACGTATGTCATTCTTGATGTTTCTCTTTGTCTGCTCGATATTTTTTGATTGCAGTGGACAAAAATTCTTATATTACATTCTCTCCATATCGCAACAGTATATTTCTTCAGCAAAGCACAACAGCCTCTCCTTTTTTCTTTTCCTGCTTGTCATATGTGCTAGTCTTCTCCATTCATACTCACTATATCTTGTAGCATCATTCCTATCAACTATCATCATCAATTCTTCCCAGATGGGAAAGGTAATTCCTCACTCAAAGAATACATTCCTTGTCGACTCATTTTGGTCACCGCATATCACACATTTCCGATCGATTTGCATCCCCATGCTATACAACTTATCTTTGGTCAAGATTGCCTTGTTGATGATCTTCCATAATAGCATATTTTCTTTGGCATTATTGTCCGCAGTCCACACTTTTTTCTTCCATCTGCAATTCTCCACTGCATCGAACCCACTTAGATAGTTATACCTTGATTTTATTTTGAATGCTTCACCTTTTTCTCCCCATGTTGTCTTTCTTCCTTCAAAGTCACCGACTTTCAACCGTCTTGCTTGTCGCCAGAACATGTTAATCTTTGTGATTGTTGTGTCAGGTATAGTTAAAGTATCATTTTGAATATAAGTACTCACCTTAGAGTTGTTGCTTATACCTGAAACAACCACTTCAAGATATGTTAGTTCTCTGCTTAGGATAATGCCATTTTGAATCCACGAATCATGCCACAATTTGATAGTTGAAGCCAGTGTAATTAAGTATTTGAAAAATGGTAAGAAGAGCTCTCTAAGTTTGAGGATACATCTCCACGTCCAGCTGAGATTTTGGGGTGGAATCATCGACCAAAAATCTTTTTGTCTAACCACATGTTTCTTGGATCACTTTATCCACACACTTTCCTGATCATTCAAATAGTTGTCAATGTGTTTGATGAAGGGTGCTTGATTCCACTTGACGATATTCACTATCCTTAATCCACCTTTGCTTAACGGTTTCTCCAACACCTTGAAAGCAATAGGAGAAATATATCTTCCAGCATTACTTCCTTTCCAAAGGAATCTCATGAGCGATGTTCTAACCATTTTAATTAGCTTAGCAGGTTGTACGAAAGTTCGAGCCCAATACCCCTGCATCGCAAAAACAACCGATTTGATCAAGGTCAGTCTCCCAGCATGACTAAGCAACCTACATTTCCTTTTTTGATTTGATAAAAAAGAGGAATATGAAACTTTGCTTGGACACGATAATGTGTACATATGTTCCAAGATTTGCCGAATCACTAGGAGAGACCTCACATTCTTTCAAAGCTCGTGGATCACGAGGATCTATTCGTTTATCTAATTGTTTCTACATCTGCTATCAATTTCGCGCTTGTACGGAAGGAGAATCCTATCCAGAGCTTGTTTATTATATCAATAAGAGATCAATAGGCGTTGAAAGAAACTATTCCAACTCAAAAAGCTTGCATAATCTCCTTCAGGAGGTTTCGTTCTTACTTCCAAGCTCTACCTATCAAGGTCTATACTGACCAACTGCTACGACAGGTCTTACAACAACCTGGGGTGTCTGAAAGACACTTGAAATGAACCGTCGAACTAAGCCAGTTCAATCTCACTTTCATCCCTCAGAAAGCCATTTAGGGTTACACTGGCAGACTTCGTCGTTGAATTCACTGCTTCTGAGGACTCATTAGAAGGCAGTGAACAACCGAACATCCAATGAAAATTATGTGTATGGATCAATTAACGATTGTGTTTAGGTGTCTGAGTTGTATTAATAAATCCTGAGGAACACACGATTTGTTATGCCTTAAAAATAGCATTACCTGCCAAAATGAGGATGTTGAATACAAAGCCTTGATTGTCGAGGACTCAAAATAGCAAAAGAGTTGAGGATAAAATCCATTCAGATATTTTCAGATTCCTAACTTGTCGTTTGCCAAGTATGAACGGAGTTTCAGACTAAATGAGCACAATACTACTCAATAATGATTTCTAGCGTTACTCTATCACTCACATCTTTCGAGTTCAAAACGAAAAAGCAGACTTCCTTGCTATACTAGCCAATTTTGGGGATGCACAACTCATGGGGATAATTTCAGTCCAAGTACTACAAGCTCCTAGTATCGATCAGATGAAAGCTGATTGGATATTAACGACGAAGCCGGAGCCATGGATGACTCCAATCAAAAGATATTTGTAACGGGAAATCCCTTAGAAAGATGAAATAAAAGGCGATCACTCCTCCGAAAATCATCAGCTACATCATTTCAATAAGAGGTGCTATACCGAAAAGGCTTCTCCTTTCCATTACTTTGGTGTGTAGCCCAAAACGAAGTCAAATGAGTGTTGCGTGAAATACACGAAGGGCGAATGCAGTGATCGTATCGAGGGCGAACTCTAGCAGAAAAGATACTTCGCTATGACTACTTTTAGCCCACCATTAATCGATATACAACTGACTATATAAGACGCTGGGATAAATGTTAGAGGTTTGCTAAAATTTCAAGATCACGATCGACGAAACTTACTCAGATGGTCAATCCATTAGCTCAATTGGCATATCTGGTGACGATGTCTAAACGCGGTTCGAGATATGCCATCATCATTATTGATTACCTCACCAAATGGGTTGAAATTAAGCTTCTTACTACAATCTCAATCAAGAAAGTAATCAACTTCATCGTCTGAAGCATCATACGTCACTTTGAAGTTCCTAAAACCATCATTACTGACAATGAGACCCGATTTGATGACTCTGAATGCAAAAACTTTTGTCGACGTCATTGCATTGAAAAGCAATTTGCTGCAGTTGCTTCTCCTTAAGCCATTGGACAAGTTGAAGTAGTAAACAAAATTATGAAGTCTATCTTAAAGAAGCGTTTGGAACAAGCTGAAGACAAGTGGACAGACGAACTTTCATTAGCCATATGGGCATATAGAACTACACACAAGTCAGTGACTGACCTCACTCCATTCGTCCTTATATACGGCTCTGAGGCCATCATTTCAGTTGAATTGGAGGTATATTCTCATCAAGTTGTTTACTATGATCCAAAAATCAGCAGAGATCTCCTTTTGGAATCTCTCGACATGATAAATGAGAAATGTGAAGAGGTCGAACTGAGTGCAGCTGCCTATTGACATCATGTTGTTAGGGTGTAAATCGGTCGAATCAGACCGGATGGAGGTGTGTTCAGCTTCTGTCCTAGATAAATCAGACCAAACACGGATCAAACGAAATTTTTTTCACGGACAAATTTCGTTGTCCTAATTTATGTCACATTTTATACATTTCATTAGATTTTTTTCTCAATTATATATGGAATTACAAGCAATTCGGACGAATTCGAACGAACATAGACCGGACGTGGTTTTTTCTCGTATAAATTTTGTTGTCCTAACTCGTGTCCTAAATGAGAATCAGACAGACTCCGACGAACGTATTTCGAACCCGAACGGTTGTCGGACATTCATACAAAATTTATAGTCCCACAAGTCGTCTGTTACTATTACATCAAAGTTCGATCAAGAAACTTAAAAATTGACGACTTAGTCCTGAAACGAATCTTTTCACGTCAGCCTAGATGAAACATTCGAGCTAATGTCCGTTGATGGTGCCAAATTATCGAGAGAATATAATAACGAACATTTACGATGCTACTTAGCCTTAACTTCGTACAGTTTCATTCAGTTAGCAATTTGTTTTCAAGCTATGTAATAAAGCAAATGTTGCCATTTTCATTAATTTCAATAAAGGCTTTTAGTTCCTCATGCTCTTGATGTCTCTTAATTATGAGTAATATGTTAGCTGTGATGTGAACGACTTGCATACACGAGTTCAAAATACTAAAACGACGATGCCTTAAAACTTGACACTCACCCCCCTCATCCATGTTCATGATCAAACTCCTTAAACATGGATGTGAATCGATCGTTCACCAACTAACTCTCGGTCTATGAGCTGAGTATAAACCAAACAATGGGTGTAAATCGACCACCTATCCATTGACTTGAGCTTTGAAAAAAGGGCAAGGCCGAGTATATACAATCTAAACGCTCGTGATTCGAGTGTCCGACCACTAACCCTTTGTCTCATGATACGAGGGCAACCAATCTTATCCCAAGAGAATGTCATACTGACCATTTTCTTAGCCAACTCTAATCCTTAGAGTTTGGATTAGGTAAACCCAATAGACGAGCAAATGAAGTGCATGACTCTATCCCGAGCAAACGACAGGAGAGTATGTATACATGATGTCAACTTTGAGTTTCGCACGACTTGATATCACGATCGAAATGAAGTCTTGAGAGTGGAGCTGCCAACTCCGAATTCTGCATGACTGATGGAAGGCCTCGAGAGCATGATTCTCAACGATGAACCACACGACCTGAAGTCACGATCGAAAGGAGGCATTGGGAGCGGTCTGTTGGATTGATGCTCAAACTTTAGAGCAGCTAACCAAAGCTTAAGTGTAACGAAGAGTGATTAAGTGCAAGTACATTGAATGGAAAGTACGAAAATTCAAACATTTAAACAATTCAACACATGATAAAAGGGAATCAATCTTTTGTTCACAACAAAAACTTCAATATATGTACAAGTTTATGATCAAAAAACTAAAAGCGAGTGTCGTACTCGCACAGATACGACCAATAAAGATAAAATAGATGTATCTATAAAAGCTAAAAACCTCCGGTCATCGCCGTACTCATTCTCCCGAGCTTCTTCTTTGGCGATTTGATTTTGGTAGTCTTCTTCTTCCTCTTTTGGCAGCTCTCCCCACTTCCATGCTTATTGCTTTTCTTAGGCCTAGATTTATAAAAGGCGAGATCAATCTCAAACTCGTCTCTAGAGTCATGCTCCGTCTCTTCATAACATGGATATCTCGGTGCAAGCACTATTAATGGTTTGGGGGAAAGCTTGACTTTCTTTTTCTTGGCGACATGCCTCGCCTGTTTGCTCAAGCATCTCCTTCAAGCTGTTCCGGTCAGCCTCTTCGCTTCCTTCAATTTCAGTGATCTCTCCCGATTCTTTCTTCAGCTCCACGTCCCGTGTCATTTTGCATCAGAGCTGCGATGTCTCTTTGTCCCATGAAGTCTCTGTATTAAGAGCGTCGACTGGAGGCACCAAGGATCCATAGGGTGTGGTGTTGAGCTACAGCTGGTGGCTTTCCAGCTTGAGTACCTGCGGTAGGAAGACCAAGCTTGATTAATTTCTTACTCTTCTCCGAGGACCCTAAGAAGAGCCTATTAGCATGTTCGCAAGCAATAAGCACTTGCTCGAAGGCAGGGAAGAGTATCGATGTACCTTCATTGTTGTGCTCTTCTCCTTCTTGTGGGGTCTTGCCCTTCTGAATTGGGGTTAGCATCGGTCGAATCATGAGGTTGGGGTGTTACAGGTTATACAGCGGATCAGTGGATGTCGATTGAGAAGCGGAACTCTCAGGAATAGCAGTTGACACCATGGGAGTTTGAATAGAAGTGTCGTGACTCGACGATTGGCCAACTGAGCCAACATCATGCACTATCTTGACAACTTTGCTCATGATTTCTGTCCTCCCGTGCTAGCTTAGCCACCCTCTCTTCCTCCTCTTCCTTTATGCAAATGCGTAGACCCTCTTTCAAAACCCTCGGCTTATCTCTTCTCAAGTACTTTCTCATCAACTCCTCACCGATAACGTTGCAAGGAAATTGTTATTGACACTCCAAGTATTGTTAAGGGGGGATCAGTTTAAAAAAAATAAAGAATTGGTTAAGAGGAGTATCAATGCAGAGAGCACCCCCTTAATAAATAAAGTTTATTTTACCAAATTAGCCTTCTTTACAATAACCCTTTTTTTAGTTGTTAATTAAAAAATAAAATTCATACGGTATATTGGTCGAATTGCATTAGATTTTTATGTTAAAATATCAATAATCTCAATTGTCGATCGCTTTTTTTAAATAATTTCATTTCTCATTTGTTAAATTATCAATAATCTCATTTGTTTCATATTCTTCATTTGTGCCATTATTTCTCCCCAAACGATCGCTCTTTTTTTGTTTGCAAATAATTTAGGGATTTGATTTGATTTTTTTTTTTTTTTTTGCATTTAAAATTGATTGAGATTTGGTATGGTAACTGATGTTATTACCAGGGTAAAAAGGGAACATAAAAAATTAAGTATCTGACTCCCCCTAACATTTTTTTAATGATTGGAGTGTTTTTAAAATTTGACCCCCCCCCCCTTAACAATATTTGGAGTGTCAATAACAACACCCCGTTGCAATTAGTGAAATACATTTCATCTTCAACGAAGCGCTCCCAATCATCAGCGAGCTTTGTTGTATAGTTCTGAAGGCATGATAAATCTCGACAGTGGAGAACTTGAGCATAAAATCCTAATAGTAAACGGTCAATACCCCTTCTTTCTTCCTCGCCTCGTCAACCTTGGTCTTATGCTCTTTGATCTCCTTCTTAAATTTACGTTTGACTTCTAAGGTCTCATTGCAGATGGATCGAGTGATCTTCTCAACCCGTCTTATCTTTCTTTGCTGCCTCCAGCTCATCCTTGAGATCGGTCACTTCTTTGGCGAGGGAATCCTTACCTTTTTTTACAATCTCCCATTCTGTCCCGACAACTCTTCTCGTTTTCTTTAGTGATGGCTTTGTTATCGTCTTCCAAAGAAGTCTTTAGGAACATACAGTCTAATTCTCTTCGGAATCGATCTCGAGATTTTTTTGCTTCATTTAATTCTCTTCGGAATTGATCTCGAGATGCTTTTGCTTCATTCTTATGATCAACAATCATTTTGTCTGCCTCAGTCGGTTGAACCTTGTAGTCAGCCAGTTCATCGCCCAAATGTTTTATCGTGTCCGTATCAATGTTGTCCTCGAGCCCCGTGTTATCTAGTTCAAGTTCCAGCTCCCTTATAACTTCAGAAATCCTTTCTGCAACTGATTCATCTCCCGATACTGGAAGTACACATAAAACATGTAATCTGTCGTCTCCTTTTCATTTTCTCGAGAAATCGGGTGGATCCTCGAAATGAACACTACTCTATCGAGATGAAGCTTCAGGAGTAAAGCTTGAATTTCTTTCTAGCTTCCCGAGCTTTTTCTTCGTTAACTTCTTTGCATGATAGAATTTCTTTGAAGAATATGAAGTTTCTCTAGAATGATTACGACCAAAATGCACTGGTGATGGGGCAATCAAAGGCGGAATCGAGGGGGCACTTTAGATTGTCCAATCCCCTTAAATCGTCCATGTCAACTTTCAAACTTACTACGCTCTCCGTGGAGGGGAGGGGGGGGGGGGGGGAGACATCGATTGGGTGTGGTATTCAATATCAGAACTGCGATGCTCTCCTCCTCAGTTCTAAGCCGTCGAGACATCGTCACGTCGATAATCTTAAACCCCTGCGGCGCTTAGGGTAGTAGAGAATGTTGTCGTCCAAGTCACTACAATAGCCTCTATCTTTGCCATTTTACCTACACAAAGAAAAAACCCGAATCAGAATCGATTAATTATCATACAACCAATTATTGTGTCATGCATCATTTGTGTAGTGTGCATATCCTAGTGCCCCTTGGATGGGCCAGTTTTAAGTTTACTCGATGGAGTAATCACTTTGACGCTCGTTGAAACTTTGACTCCCGTAGGAAGAAGCTATCCACATTAATATTGTCAAAGTTAAACATTGTGGTTTCAAGTGGGATATTGTTTGAGTCTTCTGAGTGGCTCCTCAACATGATGCAACTTTTTCCCTCCAACAACGGAGGTGGGAGAAGCAAGCTTAGAATTTTGCCATTTCCTAAGCTTAACTACCATCGAGGGTCAAGGAGTAGACAATACATCTTCTTGTTTGACTCTACCACTGCCAGCCGCTTCTCCACCTCCGATGTTGCACCAATCCCTTTCTGGTTCTTCTTCTGTAATGGGAGGCACGACAGAGTGGACATCGTCACTACCTTCTCGCCTCTCTTTTCTCTCACCTCAGCTGCAACCCCCTATTGCTCGCCACCATAACGATCGATCATCTGATCGTCATCTAGTAAACCACTAGCACGGGGGAGGTCACCAGAGGTTAAAATCTTAACATCTTGATATGTTATGTACAAGGCCTTAAGAGTCGCAATTGCATTTAAGTACTCTTGACCTATAGGTCTTAGAGGATTGCCTGCACTGTTCAAATTTCATGTTGGTTTAGAGCTTACGACTTGATTAGTATGAAATCATACGAGTGAAAGCAACACTTACGTCCTTGAATCCAACGCCTCGTGGTGTTAGGAGTACCGCACACGTAGAACCAGTCATGCTTGAAATTATTGAGCTTGCTCCAACGTCTATGTAACGACACGACTGTTGAGAGAAGCTTTTAAAAAGTCAGAGATGGTGCAGTCCTCTATTGCTTGAGGCTGAAAACATATTGGGTGTCCTCTCCTGTTGGCAGTGGTCCAACGAGTGAGTCGGGGAAGATCTTTTTGAAACTGTTATCGAACTTGACTCAACATTTGAACATCACGAGATTGATTAGATGTAGAAGTCTCTTCAGCTCTCTCGGTTTGAATGGTTTTTATGCGGTCAGGTCATCTTGGCTCCATTGACTACTAAACTTATTTATTAATTGTAGTTAGCACTATCAACATGTATCCTACTATGCTTAGTGTAAATTAGTGCAGTGCGTGTAATTCAAAAATTCATCTGTAAGTGATGGGCAGTGTTATTAATGGCGCACGACGCAAAAAAGCGCAAACCATCTCTGGAGCCTTAGCGCACAGCGCGACTAATGGCGCGCCCCTTTTTAATTTACGGTGCATGTTTATTTTTTTTAATAAATTTGATATTTTACCAAAATATTTTTAAAAAAATCATTATTTCTTGCTAAAACATATGCAACAAAGATTTTTATGCAGTTTATCAAAAAAAACATAGCATAAAATTTCAAGCACAATGGTTTTCAAATCCAAGATAATAACACGGATTACCGATAAACTAGAAACCTGAATGCGATCCAGCAAATATACTTTGTAAATCAATATATGTATCATCAGATTCATAAGCTTCGACGTCTTCCTCATCCATATCTTTTGGTTTTGTTTTTTTATTCGTGAATAAGTAAAGAAGCTGAATCAGTTGTTGAAAAACCTCTTAATGTGGATGCTCTTCTACTTGGATATCTAGTTTCCTCCACTCCCACTGCTTTAATAGCAACACCCCAAGTCGGGTCATCCCCATCGTTAAATACAAACTCATCTTAAGCATCGGATACATCGTCCATATTTCCAATTAACCATTCATTACAATCATCAATATCATCCATATTTCTCTCTTTTTCTCTGTTCCTTTTTCTACTAGCCCGATTCGACTTCACCTCATCATCTTGTCTCCTTTGCTCGATCCGACCTCACCTCATCGCCTTATCTTGCCCTTTTTCTCAATTCCTCACAACCGCTTCTCCTTCTTCATCAAAATCACATTGGCTATGGCGACCTCACCTCAGTCGTCTCTAGCACCACGTCAACCTCGAACACCATTTCGATGCCTCGTGGCCTTCATTGTCTCCATGATATCTAACCTAGTCTCATCATCCAAGCCAAGACGAGAAAAACCGACCGTTCTTTTTAAATCTTGTGAAAAAGCGATTTGATTCAAGGAGAGGGCGCGATGAAGATGGAGAAGGCGAATGTTGGATTGGCGACGAGGATGGAAGGATTGGTCTAGAGTTTTGATCGTATTGGGAAGTTGAATTTTTTTGATAAAAGGAAAGCTGCAGTTTGGCTCATACAAGATAAAAGTGAGGAGGAAGAGTGGAAGACAAAATATGTATACACACGAGAGTTCCCTCGTGTCGCCCCAGTTTCGAGAAAAAAATTCTCTGTGTCATGTCGGTAACTAACTCTAAAAAAAACGATGTGTGTGTTTATGTATGTATTTCCATGCATGTACACAACCATATACCTACATACATTCATATACATATATGCATTCATGAAAAAAAAAAAAAAGCCGTTTGAGCTCATCACGCGACATCAGGTATACATGTGCGAGTGTTTGCGCGACTCTAACCTTGCAACGATTTATTTACACTCAGGTGTACTTAAAAGCTGACGGCTAGCAACTAACTTCTTGGCTCGATAGAGGTTAGATGCTTATCTATGAATTGTAGAAAAGTTCCGGTCTAGGTTGTTGAAGCCTAACCATTCAAATGACACGCTCAACAAAATCAAGCAAAAACTGATTGTCAACAGGCTGCAATTATGTACTTATGCAACTGGGAATCGACCAAGCATCTCAACCATTCAGAAACGACACATCTCTTGGCGCATACAACTCAATGGAAGAATAGTGACCATTTATGAAAAGCAATATAGAGTCCACTGCCCCAGCCAGAACTTGTATCGATTCAAAGCATGTCATGTTCACCACAAATCGTAATTTGAGGGGCAAATGTTACCTGGGTCTTTGTGCTCGACTACTTCCGACTATTCAGACTAGCACGACTTGACGATTATCGAGGCAAATCACTTAGGGTGATGGTTTGAAAGTTCATACATCAAGTGCATATAGATCCATGAGACAATGGTTGAGCAAACTCAGCAGAACATCATCCAGAAGCTTGCCAAGTGAGGTATTGGCTCGGATCTGTGCTCTGAATCGTTATAACTACGTGTCGAACCAGCTGAAAGTTCAAGTTCATCCAATATCACTCCGTATTGCTCAAAAAATAAGGCAATTACCAAAACCATCGCTATAATGGAGAAGATAGCAATGAAAAAGAGTCACTAGAGGGATCGCTCCCCGTGCATTAGCATCCAAAGGGATCAACACCGATCCCTGTGTGATTTCGTCTTCGACCTTCAACTTTTCCGAACATATTTCTGGTCGATCTACATCTATAAATAGCAACCGCCATGGAGAGAAATGAATGTCTTGACTCATCGTTTACTTAATATTTTTGTACGCTTTGTGATCCCTATCGATCCGAAACTTGTAACCTCATATATTCAACAATGAAGTGATTTAATCTCCAAAGTGGATATATGTCATTCAGCATCAGACCGTTATAAATCGTTGTGTTCTTGTTTTTATTGCATTCTTATTGTTTAATTCCAGTTTTTACTATTTTCTTCTCCATTTTAGTTATTTTCTAGAACTCTTGGGTGCCAACTTTTGATGCAAACCTGCTAGGGTTGAATTTGTATTATGTGGATTAATAACTCCAGTCCCACCTTGGGATTTTACTTTGCTAACTATATCTCGTGCAACTAAGCAATTTACAGAGTTACTCTCTTCCCCTTTTCCAGAAAGAAATCCTTCTAATTTCATTGTTTGTTTTAATAATCCAATCTGAAAATTTGTAAAATGACATCCAATACATAGGGGGAGAGGAAAATACCAAGTCAACTAAAAATAATCTACCTATTCCGGATAAAGAAGGGAAGAACCCTTCCAACTAGCTAATCTGCTTTATGTTTTAGCAATTAAAAGTTGTCAATAATCCTGAACTAGGTTTCAAAGTTACTTCAACTTAAATGATAGGACAAACCACTTACACTTTAATGTTGAAGAACGTTGTTTTTGTATCCACATTAAAATAATGGAACTTTCATCAAAATTGATTAAGGAAGCGGATAGCATAACAAAGTTATATAAAATGAATTTTAACATAGCAATTTGGGTAGAATTTGGCTAACAAATGCGAATTGGATCATCTACATACTGGAGATGCCAATTTCATTTCCTAGACTTTGACGTCATATTTTGTAGTGAATTTGCATAATTTTGGTAAAAGATATCTGTTAAAGGTTAAAACGTAGTGATCTTTTTGACAAAGCCGTCTCTTTGATTCAATTAGTTTGCCTTTAAAGCCATACCCATAATATTTGTTTGACATGCTACTTAGAAAAATGGTTTTAATATATTATATCCTCGTATCATCCCTATTACCTTTTTAGGCATCGAAAACAAAATTTCAATGTAAAATGACTCCTAGCTCAAGTGACAAATGGCAAAACACTTCCGACTGAGGTTTTATGTCTTGGATTTGAACTTTCGAAATATCGAAATGAATGTTATTATGCTTTAAAGTACAATTTTAAGCTAAATAAAATTAGTTCACAAAATAGTAATGATGATGATCATGGTCATAATAGTGATAATGGTAATAGTAATTCTGATACAACTTATCAAAATGCATTAGGAAAATAGAATTCACAAAATACTTGCTAGTTTCTTTTTTCTACCATAAAATGATAAACTCCGGGCCGCCACCCACTGTACAGTAAGTGAAGCCGCCACTTCGTCCAGTAAAAATCTTTTTTGATCTAAAGGAGTAATTGTGTTCATTATCTATCAAAATTCATAAATTGTGGATCATTTTATTTGTTTGTATTTTACCTGAGAGGTGGAATTCAAGGGAAGATCCAATGATCTACAATTTGTATATTAAATTTTGTGTCATCAATCTGTGTTTACATAGACTTTTCATACACACACATATACATATATATGTATTTATATATATGTATATATACATATATACATACACACACATATGCATATATATATATATATTATATATATATATGTATGTATGTATGTATATGTATATGTATACAAGGGCGGACCCAGAAATTTGAATAGGACTGTGCTACCTTGATTAAGGTGGGCTGAATTGAAAAAAATTGTAAAAGAAGTGAGGAAAATTTGCAAGGAAAGCTAGATATTATACAAAGGTGGACTGGATATGGGGTGGGCTGCAGCCCAGCTGAGCATACCCCTAGGTCCGCCCTTGTATGTATGTATGTGTATAATGTGTGTGTATATATATATATATATACACACACGCGCGCATATAGATGGGGTTATATAATATCTCTTTTGCATACCAGTTGTAGTAACTTGTTTATAAATAATGTGTAAATGAGAGAGAATTAGTGGAAGGAGAGAGAAAAATGTTTGTATGGTGCAGTTTACGGGGTTAAAGGGGTGCTGCAGTATTTGTGGTGCTCTTGATTAGGGGCGTAAATTGGTTGGACCAGACCGGACGAAGGCGTGTTCAGTTTCTGTTCTAAATAAAATCGGAACGAACACGAGCTAGATAAAATTTCTTTCTCGTACAAATTTTGTTGTCCTAACTCGTATCATAAATGAAATCGGTTGGACACGAACATGTATTTTTCGGATATGGACACAAACGGATCCAGTAGGGCATGACTATTTAAATCGAATCTTATACTTTTTACTAGATTTTCTTTATCAAATTACGTGTAATTCAGACCAACTCGGACAAATTCGAATGAACACGGATTAGACATGTTTTTTTCTCGTACAAATTTTGTTGTCCTAACTCGTGTCCTAAATGAAAATGGACGGACTCGAATGGACATATTTCGGTCATGGACACGAGCGGATATCGAACGTTCATATAGAATTTACATCCTTACTCTTGATTATATGTGTATATAGAGAGAGGAACACTTCGCACTCCAAATAGCGAGCACCCCAAAAGCCCTTCTACAGAAACCAAACATTTATATTAGTTTAAGTTGGTCGGAGGTGAGAGAATGAGTGGAGGGTGAGAAAAACAAAATATGTGGTGGAAATCAGAGGGTATTTTGAGGTGCTGCACTGTTTCGGATGTCATTTAATTATATATATATATATATATATATATATATATATATATATATATATATATAAAGAGAGAGAGAGAGGGAGGTTCTATGGCATCCCAAATGCCCCTCATCCTAGACCATCTATTTATATATAAATAAGTTAGTGGGGGAGAGAGAGTTAGTGGGAAGAGAGAGAAACATGAATGTGTGGTGGAAATCAGGAGGCTAAAGGGGTGCTGCACTATTTAGGGTGCTTCTGATTATATATATATATATATATATATATATATATATATATATATATATATATATATATGGGATATGATCAGGGAGCCCCCTGAATTTCAGCCCCCTATTTGCACTCCAATTTGAGCCACACACATTAAATAAAGTGAATAAAGTGAGTGGGAGATCAGAGAATGAGTGGAAGGAGAGAAGTAGAAAATGTGTGGTGGAAAAGTGGTAGACTAAAGGGGTGCTCACTATTTGGGGTGCCATTGAACCTGTCCCTATATATATATATATATATATATATATATATATATATATATATATATATATATATGAAGCCAATATCTTTGAAAAAAAGGTAAGAAATCTATCTGAAGAGGAAGATTTAACCTAATCTGCATTAATGTGCTTCAGTCTTACTGGTATTGGGTATTCCAAACTGCCCAGAATAAGTATTTCATCATTTGACCTTTTTTTTGGCTTGAATATTTTAGATTGGTTTCTGTAACTTGTTTCCGACTCAGATATCCGGTTGGTATATTATATTAATATGATTGCAATTATTCCCGTTGTGTTGTGATAACAGTTGATCATTGATGTGCCGTGCACCTGCATTATGAAGATTGCACATTTCAGATGAAGAATTCAATGGGTTCATCGGCGATGCTATTTGATATTCTGAAGAAAGAATCTACCAAATATACGAAGATGAAGACCATGTTAAATACAAAGCTTTAATTTAGTATGGATGCTATGCATTGCTTCGCGCCTTCGCTGATGTGAACTAGTCTTATGCGACACTAAAAACGGAACTGTATAATTTTGCTCATAAACAATGTTTGATCTGAATAAAAACAGCAATTAGCTAGACTTTGTAAATGCGCCCAATTTGCTTAGGACTCATCTATAAACCCCGAAATTCAGGGGTAGGATTATGTCCGAATCAGCGGAATTCATGGAGAGCGGATGATTTTCCTTTCTAACATTAACAGTAGTCGCACGATTTTGTTTCGGGCAAAATTTCGTATAAGGTTTCGGATTTTGTAGAATTATCAATTTATTTATTTATGGTTGTTTTGTTACTTGTTAAGAAAATTTTCTAGCTGGGCGTTGGCTTCATCAATGTTAAATGTTTATGATCACTCGAATCCATCAAGGTTGTTTCTAATTTCAACCCTTTAACTGAATTTTTTGGACAACATTTTCCCTGTACGTTTCATTGTTAAAATAGAATCTAGCATCGTATAAAGTTGAGAAGATTACTTGCAACTTCAAAATGTGTTGTGATTCATAATAGCGAGAGCATATTGTTTGCCTTACCTTTCACATGAACGTGCGACGTACGAATATTATTTGTTTATAATTATAGAAGTATTATTCAACTAAAATGAGTGAACTTCCTGCCAACCTCATGTGTATATGTCACGTTGCTTCGGCTACCTGAGTGCAAATTTGATGATGGCGACTCGGTGTCATTATCATGGAAATAATCGCTTTTCTTAAGTAATAATGTCATGCAAGATGCAGCTAAGACGCTATCCTCGTAATCCCCCACAAGGCTCATCTTTAGTGATTAAGTATTAATACGGGCAAATAACTAAAAAAAACTATTATGAAAGTGGAAAAAGGACTATAATTGTGTCTACGAGCAAAGCACATCACCAACAATTATATGAAATCCAAGAAGAGTATTAAAAGAATGAAGGATGCTATTCTAAGATCAAATCCCTATTCCATCCACGAATATTAGGTAGCGTACTTTTTTCAATAGGGCAGGGTTAATGTGTACGTCGAGCGCGTC
Source organism: Allium sativum (assembly GCA_030737875.1). NCBI lineage: Eukaryota > Viridiplantae > Streptophyta > Magnoliopsida > Asparagales > Amaryllidaceae > Allium > Allium sativum. The sequence goes on from CM060926.1 coordinate 408,073,208, forward strand.
CGACTTGAATTTTACTGAGCTGTCCATTTAAATCAAATGGTGAAATTTTATCCGTTCGCACCGCGTTTGATAAGGCGTTCGACGTGAATGAATAAAATTTCATTTTTTTTTTCTTTTCATTGTCTCTTTCGTGAAAAAAACGCGTTTTCTTTTTGAGAATTTGTCACTTTTCGGGCTTCTTTCATTTGCTTATATTATTTGATGGAAAAAGGATCATCGTCAATAATAAAACATTTGGAGGGTATTTGGTGAATCAGCTATTTTGGTTGTGCCATGTGGTAGAGCCAACGGAACAAAATAAAAGGAACGGTGGTTTGGCGTCCATCACCGACAAAAAAGGGATTATTCTTTCGGTTTACGTAAACAAAGGTCGCTTTTCTTGTGTCCTTTTGTTAGCCAAGCAAGCTGTTACACTGTGTATGCTGCTACTGTTGGTTATAGTTGCAAGATGGTGACGGAACGATTGAAATTCAAGCTAATGAACTGGACCTTGTGTAGCTTATTAGTCGTTTAAATTATTTCTCAACAGTGTTTTGGTCGAGTTAAGGAAAATGATAGATTATATAAAGTACAGATACAAGAAATTATCATTTCCTAAAGAAAAATGATAAATGTCCTTAAAACTAGTTTTTCTTGACTATTGTTCTAGAAGTTAACTGTCATGTGCTAAGAAGTCATTGGATGGTTCAGTTAGTCTTTTAAAAAAAAAAAAAAAATACCAAATTGAGTTTGAGCCGAAAAAATTCAAATTCAGAGCAAACAGAACCAATTTAATTTTAAATAATTTGATGGGTAATTGATTAAACCGAGCTACAAGCATTATGCCACTTAAATGTGTTTTTTTTTTTTGCTTGCAACGCTTAAATGATTAATTTTCTTATAGGGAAAACATAAAATTATGTCTCGAGAGATTTTATTTTGTATATTTTGTGTTCATAATAAAATTTGATTTATTTTTAATGAGTAAACTTTGTATTTTATCACTAAATTAGTTGTTTAAAAATATTATAATACCATAAGATTAGATAATAAAGTTAAAGTTTGGTGAATTCGGTTAAATCAATGATAAAAAATAAATTAATTTTCAAACCAAACTCAAACCGATCGAGTTTCACAATCGATACGACTGAAATAGGCTGGTAGTTTGATCGATTAATTTGGTCTTAAATCGAATATTGCTCACCCATAGCTCTAGGCTATTTAGTGTGTAGTCAATTGCAATTGGAAGTGTGTTTGTAACAACAAATTTTGTTATCCCTAAATTGTTCATCGAAAAGATTATTGAGAAAATGGTATCGTTATATCAATTGAGACTAATACGCAATGCTCTTAATACGTTGAACTAAAATTACTCATGATTGTCACAGGTACCAAATAATTGTATACTTTTGGTTATTTGGAACAATCGTTAAAAATCTCAATAAGAGTCTTTAATAAGTTAAAACAACTAAGTCAAAATAGAAGATGCGACGTAACGATTGCTAGTCTTCAAACTTAGGTAGCATTTGATTTTCGGACTGGGCAGTTAAAGTTCACGTCGGCGTCATACGCGTCTTCAGTATGACCCATCCAAATGCCCATTCGAGAAGAACGGTTGGAAAGTTGGCTTTCGCGTCAGATGCGTCCTATGCGAAAGAAAATTCTGGAACCACCGATACTCTTCTCCTTCCCCTATATATTCTCACCCATTCATTCCTATTCCTCACCAAAAATCACACATCCAATCCTTTACTATTGCTCCTTCTTCTATGGATCGAGAAGAGCTTATTGCTTTGTGCATGATAGTACGTCAAAATGAAGATGATTATCTTGAGTGAAAGCCCATGGTTATTCTATCAGCGTTAGACAACAGAAGTGGTCCTGTAACGGTCCAGAAAATTTTCGACTTAGAAATGTCGACTATCCAAGAGTCGAAATTACCAGAACGCTAATCGAAAGATGTTAGAGGGTGAGAATAGATAAGATAGAAAATTAGAATAGAAGAAGAAGAACATAACAACAGAATCAGAGTAACACGAATCTCACAGCGGAACGAATAAAATATAGTATACAACATAACTTTGAAACACAAATCTGAATTTGAATATTAGAGTACAACACTTACATCACATCGGAAATAACAATAGCTATAAAATGTTGCTGAAGCCTCCTGCTCCAAGCTCCTTCTAGTATATCTGTATATCTCGACTACCTGACTGCCCGTACAAAATTTGGGCACCCAAGAGTTTAGGGAAAACAAAATAAAATAAACTCTGGGTCAGTCATGTGACTGGTGTGAGTAAACTCCAACCATTTGTTTAACATTTAAAATCCTTTTATAAGAAAGAATAATCGTAAGACCCATCCACACCTTACGATAACCCAAAACATTCTTTATAATCCATACTCTTCTGATATTATAATAATGTCTAAATCAAATAAATAGCAATCTAGTAGAACGCTTTCATTTCATGCTCTACATATATAATATACAATCAAAAATCGTGGGCTCTTATTGGATAATGAATTCCCAATTATGACAGGGTATGGAACCTCCTTTCGATCAGTGTACTCCAGAAGCGATACACTGGAGTTCAACAAGAACATCTTGTAACTCAGCCACACATAACAGGCCATTCATTTCGCTTGAATGTTCCGAATATATTTTCACCTTACAGTTGGTATATCAACATCACCGTTCCCGGGAGATATAGAATTGAAAGAAGTAACAAATATGAATATTATCTAGATGGTGACAATATACCCTAATTGGGTGCAACCCACTTAGCCATGCTGCCTGCCCGATTTCTGTCATTTCTCGGTTGATGAGGCTTGAGGTCATAACGTATCATTATACAAATCACATCTTTATTTCCTTTGAATGTCACATCGTCATACCCGCCAAATCACAAATTGATTTCTCAAAAATATCACGGGTATACAGCTAAGACAAACGAATTCCCCGCCACCAAACATAAATACGTTTGAAGAGATCAACTTACGTGATCTATTAAATATACTCTGTCAGAAATTCTTCCATATAGGTTGTCCTGGGACTGGACAACTCGAAGGCACTATTCTGTAACCCATCTTAGGCAATTTCTACCTAGGAATTGCCAGAATGACCCTTGCATAAACTCCATCTTCAATTATCTTCATCATATTTGATTCGCAACGCTAATGCCCATACGGAGTGGTTTTCAGATAATAAATCTGATCCCGGTCTCTCCGTATTGACAACAAAAATGGTCAAAAACTTTGATAGTCAGTTATTTAACTATCAAAGGAAAACATGTGTACAAACAGCGGTCGTATTTCCAAATGGAAATCTTACATAGCAAATCATCAATCACCACTGATCCCCTTTAATTTAATTTGTCATTCAATTATCCATTTCCATATTCCTGTTTCCATGTATTCGTAAATTCTTATTTTCTAAATTTAGAAAATATACGTTATTAAACATTGGAAAACATTTCCATATTTACTCTCATTTCTATTTTTTTATATTAGAAAACATTTCTGATTCTTATTTGGAAAACATTTCCAAAACTCCATTGGATTTAAACAGATGTTTAAATAAAACATCGCTATGCCAACTCAAACCATTACACTCATTAACTAAATCCCTTAACCAACCTTCACTATCGAACCTTAACCATTCCTTAGTTAAAAATGAAGTCAATCAAGTTGGGGTATAACTACCTCTCAGACCTTAATTGAACAACATTTATAACCTCGAAATAGACAAAGTTCACCTTTTAAATCTTTAACAAACTTCCTTATGAAACTCTCAGATTCTATTTACGAATCCATTTCTTTTACAGAAATCATTTGATTATAACAATAGTGTTATAATCCCATGCTCCCGAAATATAATAACTTAAATATAACTTTCATTTATTAATTTGAATAAATAAACAAACAGTTAATTTATTAATGAATAAATTGATCTTGATTTAAAAACGGAAAGTAAATAATACTTTCCTACATTCGATATAATCGAATTCCAACGTATAACTCTCTCTCGAATAATCCCTATTCGATAACTCTCTTTCGAATAAAATCTATTCGATAACTCTTTTCTTCGAATAAACTATATTCAATAATCTCTCTTTCGAATAAACTATATTCGATAATCTTTCTTCGAATAACTATATTCGATAACTCTTTTCTTCGAATAAACTATATTCGATAATCTTTCTTCGAATAACTAATATTCGACTAACTCTAATTCGATTAACTCTATTCGAATAACTAATATTTGATTAACTCTCTTCGAATAACTAATATTCAACTAACTCTATTTGATTAACTCTATTCGAATAACTAATACTCGACTAACTCTATTCGATTAACTAATATTCGAATAACTAATTCTATTTTAACCCTATTTCCTATCTTATTCAAATTCCCATTTGAATTCCTATTTCAAAACCCAATTTTCCTTATTAATGTTTTAATTTATAAAATATTCATTTTAATCCATTATTCACATCGAATGTGAAAAGTATTTCTTTTATATAATCCATTAAGTTTGATTTCGTATTTTAAAATAATATCTCATTTCCAAATTCTATTTATACTTCTATTTATAGAATTATTCGTACGAAAACTCCTTTTTATTTCTAACACTTAAATCTCATTTATAATTCCCTTTTTAAATGCTGAGTTCACATTCTATTTAAAATATCGGTGTCAAAACCGATTTCTACTTCTCTATATAAGTTCAGACTTATATATTCCATTTATCACATGATAAATATTTAATTTAATTTATAAAACATTATTTATAAATTAATCTTCTCAATTTATCTGTTAAAACAGATTCTATTTAAAATCTACTTTAAATGAATCTTTTCCATTTATCTATTAAAACAGATTTCCATTTAATATTTATTTTCCCCATATTTCCTTTTATAAAATTCTATTCATTTCCCAAATATTTCCTTTTGGAATTCTATTTATTTTCTAAATAAATATTCCTTTTTTAATTCTATTTATTTTCTAAATAAATATTCCTTTTTATAATTCTATTTATTTCCTACTATTTCCTTTAATAAAATTCCTTGATTTTATAAATATTTTCTTTTATAAAATCCTTTGATTCTATAAATATATTATTTTCAATATACACTTTGAAAATTCCCTTTTCACATTCCGGTATTTTTTATGGTATTTAAAATACTAAATAACAAGACCGAAGTCATCATAATCAATTACAGATTATATATCACATCATATATCACAATATATGAAAAGAATAGTATAATAAATATTGAGGAATCCAGTTGGATCCCTCCAACCTGTTTCCCTACATCCACAGATGTTAAACAATCTAAATAACATCAATTTCATTTCAATATGAAATATTCTGATAAACAGAATCAATATTTGATCAACGATATATATATAATTATATTTATATTTTCAACCAATTAATTAGCAGTTCGTCCAAACAATCAACACACATCAATTAACCATCATTTATCAATTCTAAAAATACATTATAAAAATATAATTGTGCAGCGTTAGTGAGTTTTACTCACATTGGGCGTTCATCATTAAATAACGATAACTGTCGATTGATTCAGACAAACGTTTTATTTTGCAATAAATTGTAATGAGCTCCAATTCACTTACAGTCAGTTTTATTGTGAAGCCATCGTCCATACGATCCCGACAGATTTGACCGTTCGAAATTCTGGTACAGTACGAGATAGTTACGATCTATACAAGTTATACGAATATTTTAAATTAAATTAAAATTTAAATCCTAATATTAATTGGGCTTTTTCATTTAACCGGCCCACTCACCTACTTTTGAACCCGATCCGCTACTCAACCCTTTTCCTCTAAATTGAAAACCCGCTCCCAGTATTGCCTCAATACCATTGCCAATCTTTTGAACGCTTCTTCCTTTGCCAATACATCCTTCACTTGAATTTAACAAATTACCAAAATCGTTTAATACATTTCCCCCCTCAATAGCCTACCCGAACTCATCCTTCCCTAAATCCATTTGAACTCCTTCTCACTGTAGTGTATTTGAACCCGCATGTTCAGCCGTTACTGATTTTTCATCCTTCCACCATTCCCTCTTTACATTGTCGTTCCAAAATCTGACACCACCATCGAACTCCCTTTCGTCTTCTCCTTCTACTCATAGCCACAATACCCAACTCGACATCATCCTCCCAGTTGCGTTCTATGTCAAAAGCCGTGATACCCAAAAAAAACCATCGACTCTTTCTTCTTCGTTTCATAATAAATCAAACAAATTCCACCATGGTAATCTCTTTCCAACACTCTACAAACTCATACCATCTTTGCTCAACTCGACAGCCTCCTCTTCCTCGCGGTTTCCAGCCAACGACCACCTCTATAGGAATACCCACGACAAAAATGATCACCGAACTCCACAAAAACAATGTACACAACTCTCTTTCATCCCCTCAACTCGAAAATGAACTCAAAATGATTTATAGCTTCTTTAATTTCGCAAAAGATCGAACCTTAGATGAACGCTGTACAAATCCAGGATTAGGAATTATGTTCGAACACAATGGAAAATATACTGCATTGAAGAGCAGCACTTTAGGAGTCCAAAAACACTTGTTTTGGATTATATAAATTTTTATTTGAATTGTTCTTCATTTTCAAAGGTGGATGATTTTCTGTAGAAATGAAAAACTGACGGTGCATATAATTTTGACCACAGGAAATTTTGTTTTAGGGTTAGGAGAGGTTAGTGAATATATATAGGAATAAGGAAATATTTTATTTTTATTTGATTATTTAATTCGATTATAATCAATCAATGTTTGTATTTACCATTTAAAAATTCATACGATCACATAAAATATCCAAATTTGATGAAAATGGACATGCAACTACAGTTCGATAATACGGACCCAACGAAACTTGTTTCGTCGAATTCCGAATCCATTTGCTCACACAGTATACTTTTAAAGTCAAATTATTGACTGTTTTTCACATTTAAATTCCGTACGGTCACATACTAACTCCAAAAATCATGAAAATTGAAATCTAGCAATAATTTAATATTCAGGATCTAACAAAATTAGTTCCGTCGAAAACGGAGGTCATTTGCAAAAATGGCTATTTTCTAAAGCTCTAAATAAACCCATTTAAATATTAATATATTTAAAATTAATTAAATTTAATATTAATAGATTAATATTATCGTATATATTCACACAGAATATAATTCAACTTCAAAATATTCCTGTCTGAATTTATAACTCGACATTTCAAATTCAGATTAAATCAGTATTCAATTTATATTGAAAATCCATTTATAATATAAATAAATCGTTATATATTATAAAGGAATTCCATAGCGACTTTTCGAAAATTTGATTTGATCATAAATCAAAATCTATATGACGAAATCCCGATTTTTCTCTTCCATTAGAAAAATATACTTTGTCAACTCCGAATGTTTCTTATTTCATAGAAATCCGGCTTAAAACGGATTCTACATATTCGTTTAAAGTTCAAATCGCCAAATTACGAACTACCATGCCATTTCGAGCTCGATTATAATTATAATATAAATTATACATTCAACTGACATTTATAAATAAATTCGTTAATATAATTCAATTCTAAACTGAATTATATATTAGTTAAATTATCTGATTCACACAATACTGCGAATTCTACTATTTCCGACAATTTCGAAAATTAAATATATTATTTAATTATTAATATTAATTAAATATTCAATATAGTTTAATTCTAGTCATTCTAATTACCAAACCATTATTTAAATAATTAAATAAATTATTTATTATCCGTTAAAAATACGGGTCGTTACAGGTCCCAACCCTTTGTATTTTCTACTTGACAATCCCGCACAGCTTAGGTGTTGTATTCTTCATTACGTTCATAAGCTAAAGACTTGACAGGTGTAGGTTTTTTATGTATTTGTTGTTGCTTTTTATGAAATGGTATTCTACGTTGTAATGGTGTTTGAATTATTAAATTTAAATTCTGCGTTGTAATGGTATTGAGTCTCATCAAATGTTGAAACAATAGAAATTGGATCAAACTGTTGTGTATATTCAATTCAAGTTCATTCCCAGTTTTTCGTTTTTACCACAAACTGTTGTGTATATTCAAACAAACTGTCACCCACTAAACGATTTCAATCCATGTTTATTTGGTTGAACAAAATAGATGTATGAATTGCTTCAAACTTGTTGTGCCCAAAAAAAAAAATAGATGTGGTTCAGAACTGATGGGAATGTCTAAGAAGGAGGGTAAGCTTAACAACTTTGGAAAGTGGGAACTACTAAATAATGCATATACCATTTGTAAAGCCACTCAATGCTGCTATATATTCCTTTTTTGTAACTCTAATTTATCCATTAATTTCAAAATCATAAGCAAAATCATATTATCATGTTGAACAAAATTTGTATTCTGCATTCAACTATTTTGTTCGACAATAAATACACATAAAGACAAACAATAAAAATAATAACTACAAAAACAATTAAAAAAATAATTTTGCCTCTTTCGTAAAAAAAAATACATTCTCCGTTCGCAATGATTTCCCTTCCAAATAACTCTTCCCGTTCAAAATCAAACGCACCCTTAAGAATATTATTATCTTAAGCATCTAAATGTATTCTGAGTATAATCAATCATTTGTCATCATAATCGCTACCACCACATTTGGGCATGCGATGAACGACTTAGAGCGATATGCTACTCAAGCGGGGATCCATCTCCTTCCTTGTAAAGTTTAGTGTCATTATAATTGGTTGTTAATTTTAGATTGTGGCATCCAGTCCAAAGTAATAGCCCAGTGGTTATGAATTTTGCACCGTAGCAATAGTGGTGCGGGTTCGAAACCCGGAATGACATGTTAAGAGCTTACCATGTGCATACACTAAAATCAACCACTTATGTGGTGCTCGCGGACCGGGTTAGGTGCACTAGAGAGGGTTTTACGACTCCGGTCGGTTTCCCTCGTAAACAAATCAAAAAATAATAATTGTGACATCCTATGTTCTAAGGTATGAAAATAACCGCTACTAATGTTGCAATCATCAATGATATTATTCTCCGGTGATATAATTAGATCTATTAGTATATAAAAGATCAAAGCTATATGAATGTGAAAATTTTCAAAACAAATTTCATAGAGTAACAATTCATTATATATTATCATTTGAGATCCCACACTCACAAAAAATAAAATTACTACAAAATATTTTATGACACCCTACACCTCTTAGCACTCTCTAAACGGGTTATACCAAGGAATGTAAAGCGTCTGGGTACAACTAATAACTACTCAGAGACTAAGATCACAAGGCATAAAATAAATTACAGAGGAAACATAATATCTTAATTAAACTTTTTAGAAAAACATTATAAATTAAGAAAATATCATTACATCAAAATCAATTAATTCTTAGAGTACATAATTTTAACCAAAACATCCCTCTTTCAAACCTAATTAAAATAAATATGAGGACTGAGTAAGAATAGAAACTGAGAATACATAAGAATGATACGCCCTAGCCATGCTTTGAACCTGTCAAGAAATCTGCTACTATTTTTGTATGCCTATATGGGAAGACGGGAAAGAAGAATGGGTCAGACATAAAGTTTGGTAAACGAAAGTGATTACTAGCAATTTGGACAATTAAAAGATAATAAACTTGACAATAGTTCTAGTGTTACAAGGGTGATATGTTCGTGTACAATCTTAAGGTGATTACTAAGAGTTTTCGGTTATTTGCCTAGTTCAGAATGATTGTTCGCACTTTTGTTGCTATAATAGATATACTATTAGGATCAATTCATAATTCTATTCAACGATCAGCGTTTCCTATTTACCACCTCTATAGCATGATGGTATGTATTTGTGAACCTGCCCGTCATGAAATCATTCCACACGAATCACCATCCGTCGATCCATCAATTAGACATAAATTAATGCATGGGCGCAGTAGCGAATTATTCACCCTATTCAACTCTGCATGCACGGTCATCGTCGGTACACACTAGATGTCGCTCCATCTTTTTGACCACTTATCTTCCTCTATCAGTATGGCGTTCGATCTCAACCCATGACGTGAGATCATCAGCCTCACGACCTAAATAGAAATGCTATTTGTGTTGGTCTTAACAAACAATATTCTAATTGCGCACCTTCCTCGTCTTCGTCTCCTGACCTGAGAATCTAGTCTTCCAACCCGAGTTTTATTTCTTAACCCAATCCATGACCTGAGTTTTATTTATTGACTAAATCCATGATCCGTGTAACACCCCGTAAAATTCATAAGTACTAACAAATAAATTAAATAATTAAATAAGCAATTAAATGATATAGCTGGAAAATGTAATTTTTGCAGCTTTAGGAATCTGGCTACGAAACTCTTTTTTTGGATTCATGGCGAAATTCTACATCGTTTTCATATATAATATGCTGAAAACGGTTGGCGTATGAAGAAGTTATGAATAGTTGAATTTGGAGTGTATGCAGAAATTATATGTATATATAATAATGTGAATAATATACATATTGTCTAAATAATAATTTAAAATAAAAGGAGGGAAATTCAAATTACAATATTAATATCTGGAATAATATATATATATATATATATATATATATGAGCAATTGGAATATTCCATCTAATTTAAACATGCATGTATATATAAATACACAAGAAAGGGACAAGCGAAGAATTAAGAAGGAAAGATGTAATTAGAATTAACTGCGTTATTGTATGTGCTTGAATTGATAATATCTAAGGGATAAACTACATATTTGGAAAACAATAACTTTCCCTTAGGTGGATTTGAAATCCAAATAAATAGATAAAGATAAGGGGACAAAGGATGCGTTACATAAGGAAAAGGATTGGTAATAAAAGGCAAGAAATTAAGCAAATAAAGAACGTAATTAATAAAAATGAATAAACCAACATGGCTATGCAATTAGGGTTTTCTAAAGAGGTTATGTTTATATGGATGGTTCAGATTAATTTTTATAAATCCGACGGCTTCTGCTCACACGAGCAAGTATAAATAACCCCTCAAACAACACACTAGAAACCATAATTATTCTAAACTTCTGCCTCCATGCTGCTGAATTCCATAGAAAAATAAAGAGAAAAGGGTGAAGGTTCTTCTACTTCTCTAGCTCCATTCCTATATCTCTCTATTTCAATTTATATAAGTTTAGGAAGTTGGAAATTAGCATAAATAATATATATAAGAATCTAATTATATGTTTCTTATATTTATATTGTTAGGAGATTAATCAGAGCCCGCTTGAACGTTGAGAACCGTCGCAGATCTAGAGATTTCTATCACATCTCCACTTGATTTGTGAGTGAAATCTAGTTTTTCTTAAAGGCATATTCATATTATTACCAGTTTTCTATATGAATTGTTATGCCTATGAAAATTTGGTTATGCGATAATAAAACATGAAAAATCCCCAAATCTTCTACTTTGTAATCACGTACGAAATTGTCATATTGAATTGGTTTTGTAGAAGTGTGGTTTTCGAATTGAATTAAAGGTAAACATAAGTATTGTATTATTATTTATATTTTATGCAATTGACCATCATCATTTGATTAAGCCTAAGAAGGTTTGGATTTGAATTGTTTCATAGTCGAATTGGGTTTGGATCCTAATTTGGGTGTAAACGCATTCATAAATTGTAATGAATCAAGAATAAACATTTTTGGGTGTATACGACCACAAAAAGGGTGAATTAGGTGAAATATGGATTGTAAACATACATGTGTGAATGTATGAAATACTCTACTTTTAATTTAATATTTAAATCATTTCTACATCCCTAAGGATACAAGTTATAATTGTTATGTATATGTTTCCATTCACTTTTATTTGTTATATGTTCATTATGCCATCATGTTTATGTGTAGTGGTAGAATAAGGAAAAATCTATCTTGTATGCCTTAATATGAGTAAGATGATAGTTGTCATCTCGATTAAAACGTTTACCCGTTCATACGAATGTTACGTTAGTTAAGCGCTATTATTATATTATTTATTTAAACATAATTAAGATTATATTAGCGTAATAAATGCGATTAGATTAGAGTTTGAATTTGAAATGTCCCCTTAACAAATATACATATATATTTGTTTGCTTGTGTGTGTGTGCGCGCACGCGTGTATATCGGCAAAAGGTTTTCCATTCAATAACAAACTATTACAGGTCCTACTACGAAAGGAAATACAAAAAAAGAAAAACCAAATGATGCCAAAAGCTCCACAAAACAAAGACAACACAAAAACAATAAGCAGAACAAAAGAAAGAACCAAACAGACATTTCAAGACAGACTTCCTATCACCATTCTCGAGCACCACATCAAACCAAATTGCCGCAGACAAACAGAGCACATCAAGAACTAACCATCAGCCAAAACCAACAACAGGTTGGTTGGCAACTCGACAAGCAGCATAAACAAGACCAAGTAGCAAGCAGCATAACATCGCAGAATCAGCATGGACAGGATCCCAAGCAACAAAAGACGAACCAGAATCCAATCTTCAAAAAAGAGAACCCAAAAAGCAACGAAAACCCAGAACCTCCAAAGTCTCGGGACAGACCGCAATTTGCATAGAACAAACCGATATCGTAGAGTACAATGAATACCTCCACACCACAAAAATACCAACACAATCATCCCATAGGCTATTGAATCTGAGACATAAGCAATAGTCCACCAAAAGATGATGAACACACTACTCAGAAAAAGATAGACAACTTACCAGACAAAGAATGACGTGACACAGTACCGGTCATGGTAGAAGGCGTTACTGCACTCCAAACGAAAAACAGAGAATGCCAATGAAATCTGAAGAAAGACAATAAGATAATGACCTTCAGATTGGGCCCAATATAAGCTGGAAGATGAAAGAAGAGGTTGTAATGATGGGAAACCTGCAGATCGACTATGCACTGGGACCATAAGCAAAGCAACAACCAGCAAGGGGAAGACAAAACTGAGGCACCGATCCAAAACAAGATCTGCGCTTCAGACAAGAAAGCGAAACTACCCCTACCAAAGCCAACAGAGGCATCACAAGATCAAGAAAAGCCGACTATGCAGCAAAGATAACCCGAACTCAAGAAAAAAACCAGATCTGAAAAGAAATTGTAAAACCAACCTACTCACTTTGCTGAACCAGCAAACCCTAGCTAAGAGGGGCTCAAGAGCATCAACGATTGAAGATAACAACCTAGAGATACAGATCTGTATGAGAAGGCACAACTGAGTTGAGGAGTCAGCGGTTATAAAATTGGTGATAGGAAATAGAAAAAGAATAAAACAAAAGGAAATAAGGAAAACGAAAACAGAAAAAAAAAACATAAAATAGCGGATGAGGATATATGGTTAATGGAGGATGATTCGTGGTAACAGAGGGTAAGAGACGAAAAGACGAAGAGAAGATCTGAGTGAGGAATGATGGCGGTGGCGGAAAAACCCTACCCTATTAAAAGACTCTCAAAACAGCACTGTGTGCATATATATATGGAATGGCTTAAACATATACATACATACATACATACATATACATATATATATATATATAAATGACACAAAGACACGAGGTTAGTTGCTGTTTGTGGTAGAAGCCTTCCCGAAACCGACCGACATATCCAGCAACCACAAGTAGGCCCAACTTATGTGAGATGTCTAGGTGCCATGGGCTATTAATAAACTTAGTGCACTAGATACGAGGTTAAACCGACTTGTAGTAAAAGCCTACCTGGAACCAACCGGTATATCCAATAAATACAGGTGTACGATCTAATGTGAGAGGTCGTGTGTGTGTGTAATGTGTGAAAACAAATAGGCTTACCATGCCTTAAGATGGTCTTAAGTGGCTGACTCACATTTTATCTAATTTGGGTCTTAAGAGGTTAGGACTAGGATCCCTTCGAAGGTTTATTCCTTGGAGAGGAACCCAAGTCATGGGGCCTACCCTTATTAGTATTAAGGTAAGTCTTTGGGTCCTCCTTCTTTAAAAGTGGTTAGGCATAAAACAGTTAACGGAATAGGGTAGTTCACGGGGATGTCCACTATCTCTAGAAGCTTGCAAGGGCTCAACTAGGGACAGATTGGTAATTGAAGGATATGTGACCATCACATGCTCACTAACTATTTAAGGGAAGTCTTAAGTGACATATGTGTCCTACCGTGTAATATCAGTTAAGTAGTAACGTTCACAATACTACTTCTCATATTACAAATGAGAGATTAGACTTAAGAATGTTAACGTGCTAGGACGAGGTTCTTAAAGGACTAAGGGTCTGCCTCAGGGTTATAAGAGATTATAAGAATCCACCTTTAATAGGGCCATAAGTGACCGAGAATGACACCTTGTTGGGTCTTTACCCTAAAAATACTAATGGGAGATTGACTTGGATATCCACCCCATTGGTTAGATATTTATGCTTGTGTGAAATCTTGTGTGCTGCATAGACATACCTTGACATATGTAACCTGCTAAAATATATGGTATGGACATTAAGAAAAATTATATTTCAGTCACATAGAACTTTATGTTCTGACCCCTCTCCTTAACATCCAATAGGTCAGTAAATGGGCTAAAACCATAAATGAAGTCCTGTTTGAAGACGACGAAGAAGATGAAGTTATTATGGTATTATTAGCTGTTATTGCTATACTTCTTTTTGAATCTTATAAAGATGAACTATTTGATGTACCTTTTGAATAGATGTAACTATGACTATGTATTTCTGAGATTTTTGAAATAATGATACATCTTATTTAAATATTATATTTTCTCTTTCCGCTGTGTAAGATTTTCATTCGAAGTATATGTTATCGTTATCTATGCAAATGTAATCCTTACAGGAACCAACGATCCATTTAGAATGGCTCTAAGTTTCGATGGGCCTTTTCTGGGTCGAAATTTAGGCCCATTCCAGGCGGGTTGTTACATTTGGTATCAGAGCATAGGTTACCCCATTATAAGGGAAATATACGTATGAGAGGCGTATTTATAATTTGAAAAGATTTTTCAAACTATATATACATATATAATATACATTTACCCCCAATAAGCATATGCACTTATACTAGGCACCTTTATCGTTCCTTCCTTTTTTCCAGCTTAAATACTATCTTAGGAGTATCCACTAAGGGATTCTTCCTTTTCCTTTCGGATAGTAGAATGGCTGAAAATCCTAATGAGCATGGCAACTAAGCAAGACCCTGTTACTTGCCAGAATGGTTCCAGCAGTACCTTCGTACTGTGGAGCATGTCCTTATAGCTAATCCTGGCTCGGCGGCTCCCGCAGCTCTTGCCGCTGATGTGGCCTCTGATTTTTCTCACTTATGTAAGATCTTTATGAATTTTGGAGGGAACCGTTTTTTGGAAAGGAAGGCTTTGCTTGTGCCCAATCTTGGGTTATGGACTGTGAAAGAATCTTTGAGGCGACTACCTGCCCCGATGAAATATGAAAAAGGATAGCTGTCTGGCATTTGAACGATGAAGCCTTAGGTAACACCCCTGAGTCCCACATCGTGGAAGCCTATGTGAAGTGGGTACTTATATAGTAGAGCCCATATCTTACTAACGCCGAGGCCTTTTGAGGAACAAAACCCCATACCTATACGGTGGCTAAGTTGGGGACAATATCTTGTGTGAACGGAGGTGCGGGTTGTTACAGTGGTATCAAAGCCAATACCCAGCCGGAATTGTGGCTCCTGTGTGGACCACAACGCTTGGGTGAGATGTTTGAGCCAACGAGGATGTTGGTCTCTGTAAGAGGGGAGAATGTAACACCCCTAAGTCCCACATCGTGGAAGCCTGTGTGAAGTGGGTACTTATATAGTAGAGCCCATCTCTTACTAACGCCGAGGCCTTTTGAGGAACAAAACCTCACACCTATACGGTAGCTAAGTTGGGGACAATATGTTGCATGAACGGAGGTGCGGGTTGTTACACCTTAGAGTGGTGGAACTTAATGTCAATGGAGAATGAGGGTCAGATCTTCACATGAGCCGAATTTAAGACCCGTTTTGAAACAAATTTTTTTCCAAGGTCAGAAATGACTATTCAGCTAGAGAAATTTATCCACCTCAAGCAAGGAAGCTTGAGTCTACAATAATTACGTATCCAAATTCACTGAATTATGTAAGTTTGGTAGGTGATTGGTAGACACCCCCATGAACAAAGCTCTTAAATTTGTGAAAGAACTAAACTCCCCGTTGAAGGAAACCTTGTTAGCCTAAGTAGCAGTTGGGGAAACTTTTGAGACTCTAGTTGAGACAGCTACCCTTTCCACGACTGAAAGCTCCAAGGAGGATAAGGAGGGTGAGAAAGGAGAAAGCTCCAACAAGAACAAGAATTAAGAATGGTGGAAAAATAAGAAGAAAAGGAACTTCAAAAAGGATACAAAGACTTGCGCGAGGTGCAACCACAAGGGCCATGAGACCAAGGATTGTAGGGTCTCATTGGCAAAGAAGGAGTTTAAGGGAAAATGTTACAACTGCCACGAAGAAGGAAATATGTCCAAAGAATTCCCAAATCCCAAAGCTACCAAAAGTGGCTAGAACTATACAATTGAAGCAACCCCGATTCAAAGCCGACCCCCAAGAGACCAAGGACAACCCGCACTTGAAGGTATAATCTCTATTTTAGGAAATTCAGCATACACCTTGCTTGATCCTGGAGCTATCCATTCTTTTATCTCCAGGCGATTAGTAAATATGTTGAACCTTTCTGTATCTATCTCGGATAGTCTGATGGAGGTGACCAACTCTATCGGAGGACCTAAGTATCTTAATCTTTTTTATAAAGACCTAGTATTGGAGGCCGAAAATATCGAGTTCCATTGCGAAGCGTATGCGTTGGATTTTATGGCATATACCTTATCTTAGGAATGGACTGGCTATCATTTTATGGGGCCGTCCTAGATTGCGATAAGAGACTCGTTCGTCTTAGGATCCGAGGAGAATGCAACCTAAATATTCCTTGTAATGTTAGAAACAAGGATAAAGCCATATTATATTCCTTGTCTCCGAATTCTAAAGGACCATCTTCGGTCCCTATAGTTTACGAGTTTTTGAACATTTTTGAGGAAGTCACGGGACTTCCACCCCATGGAGAAATCTCCTTTCGTATTGACCTAGAGAAGGATGCTAGACCTGTTGCATTGCCCTTGAGGCGTATGGCACCCAAGGAAAGAAGGGAGTTAGACACCAGATTTCAGAGTTGTTGCAAAAAGGTTTTATTCGTCGAAGTACCTCAAAATGGGGTGCACCTGTTGTATTTGCCACCAAAGCAGGTGGATATTTGGAACTTTGTGTGGACTATAGAGAACTTAATAAATTGACCAAAAAGAACAGGTACCTTTTACCAACAACTTGGGAGGAGCCCGAGTATTTTCCCAGCTAGACCTTGCTACTGGATTTCACCAGTTGAGAATTGCGAAGGACAACAGGGAAGAAAAACTGCGCTTAGGACGCCAGACAGATTGTTCCAATGGGAAGTTATGCCCTTCGGATTAACAAATGCACATGCTTTCTTTGTAGACCTCATGAGTATAGTGTTTAGGGGCATTCTAAATAAAATTGTGGTTGTCTTCGTAGATGATATCCTTATATTTTTGAAGGATCATGAAGAGCATGAGAA
Source organism: Allium sativum (assembly GCA_030737875.1). NCBI lineage: Eukaryota > Viridiplantae > Streptophyta > Magnoliopsida > Asparagales > Amaryllidaceae > Allium > Allium sativum. The sequence goes on from CM060926.1 coordinate 408,090,888, forward strand.
ACACTTGAGACAAGTGTTAGGGATATTAAGAAAGAACTAACTGAAAGAAAAATTCTCGAAGTGTCATTTCTGGAGGGAAGAAGTGAGATTTTTAGGACATAATGTGTCGAGTAAAGGCTTGGCCGTAGACCCCGTGAAGATTGAGGCAATCAAGGAATGGAGGATACCTCGAAATTCTACAGAGGTAAGAAGTTTCCTTGGATTGGCTGGATACTATAGGAAATTCATTAAAGACTTTGCAAAGATTACTACTCCATTAACACAATTTACAAGAAAGAATTTGGTATTCACTTGGAGTAATAAAAGTGATATAGCCTTTAAAAAATTAAAGGAAACAATAACTAGCACACCAGTCCTAATTATACCTGACGGTTCAAAGTTTTTCACCATTTACACTGATGCATGTGGGATCGGTTTAGGAGCAGTCCCGACCATAAATCCCTTAAGTATTTATTTTCTCAACGTGACTTAAACTTGATACAACAAAAATGGATGGAATATATTTCCTCATTTGACTTTGCGATTCAGTATACCGCAGGTAAGGGGAATGTTGTGGCGGATGCTTTAAGTAGGCAACATGTGACATTAAATGCGATGATAAAATGGAAACAGTTAGAGTTCCTCGCAAATTTTAATTTGCAACCCTCACCAACCACTTCAAATGGTTTTCTTAGGGCTATGATAATTAGACCTACCCTAAGAGAAAGAGTCCAAAGTGCACAGGACCTTGACAAAGAGTTAAGAGGAATAAAGGAGAAAGTGGTAAAGAGGGCGACCTTTCCTCACTTGGTTAGGTATTCAATACATGATGAAGGGATTTTACTTTGGGATGGACGACTTTACTTCCCTAAGGATGAAGGGTTATGGAAAGAAATTTTAGAAGGGTGCCATAGTTTGAGATTGACCATACACCCCGGTGGAGATAAAATGTACAAGGATATTGTGACGGCAAGGAATTTCGCTCGATCCGAATCAGTCGTTAAACCGATCTAGACCATTCGAAACCCCTGATCGTTTGAGAACAGGACAAATCAGAATGCAGACGGAAGAACATTTCATTGTTTATTACAACAATTCCATCAGAATACAAGAATATACAGAGTATGAATGAATAAATTACATTCGATAAATATCAGAGATTACAATAAATTACATAGCAGCGGAAAATAATACAAAACACAACTGAAAGTAATACACGGATACAGAGCTTTCCGAGCATCGTTCCAGCTGTAAATCAGGATCCTGTGAATATAAATCTGCAAAACCAAAACTACTAGCTGCCCGTGTCGAAAATAAGGGCACCCAGAGTTTAGGTTAAAACAATAAACTCCAGGTCAGTCATGTGACTGGTGTGAAAACTAAAATAGTTATTTAAAACTTTACTTTAAAAGAGAGTAATTCAAGGGACCACGCCGTATAACACGGAACGAGTTTCCTCCCAAGAATACTAGTGCATAGAATAAACAGCGCAATGCTTTTTCGAAAAATGAAGCTATTATAAGACCCAGGTCCCATCACACAATGCAACGCAAGCCGGAGGATAGGGTTTTACCTTATAACAACCAAACATGCTTGGTACGTTTAAAACAAATCATTTGATACTATAATAAGTGTATAGTGTCAAAACAGTTTCAATCATAAATATAAATCATAGACGACATAAGTGCCCCATACCACTATGTCGCCATACTAGGCTCTACAAATAAAACCGAAATACACGTATTGGAAATTGGATTTCCGTCATGAGTCGAGGCAAGGGGCAAGCTCCTCTCCGCTTCGAGACACTCTAGCAAATGCCTCGGGACTACACACTCTGGGTAACCCCTGGATGCTTCAGGGCCGGTCCTCACTTACGTTAGAGGATTAGTTATGCCTGAACACACGTTTCCCGGTCCTTACAGACCTAAAATCGAGGCGCCTCATCCAACAACCACATAGGTGAAAAGTATATAAATGTCAGGGCTGGTAAGTCACTGACACTACCAAAGCTAGAAAGAAACGTCGTGCTCTCCGTGCAGTCCTTATCCCGTTTTTGACTCATACCGAAGTGTGAGGCTCGCGAATTCACGTTATACACAAAGCTGCCACGTAGGCCGTGCTTTGATCATCAACCACAAGACTTTGCTTTTCAACAGAAGCCTTGATCCATGCAACTCAACATGCCACACAGGCAATTCATGCCATGCGACTGATGTCCATCGATATATAACCTTTAAGCTCGTACGTCTCAGAGAAGGGCGTTAAGCAAGAGAATAAATTCTCCGCCGCCAAACAGATATATATTTAACAGAAATCAATCAACACAGAATAAAATCCAATGTCAGACACACAATCCATTTACAAGTTCGTTCCGGGTCTGAACGAAACCGGAGGCACTTTCCTCCCATATCCATCGATCTCCAAGTACGTCTGGACGACCACCAACTGATTCCCTCATCTTGGGTGTACAACCCAATCAAGATCATCAGTAATCACCCAAACGATGTGAAGACTTCCGGTCTTCAACCACCGTCTTCATCTTCGACATATCGTCGAATCGGTTATTCAGAATGGGTATAAACCCGGACTTTCCGAACAACCCACGTATATTAAAAACAAATGTTACCCAAACACAACATACGCCGCATTCCAATTCAGCAGCCACTAACCGCAAATTAGCAAGAGAACAATTTCCCAAATATTAACCCCGAAGGCCGAAACCAACATCAGATCCATATCCAGGAAACCATTCTTCTTAACTAACCTACAGCTAGTTTCTAAATTCCACATTCTTAGGGAAAGGTTCCCATTAATTTTATCCAAGATAAATTCTTTAAAATTTATCCTTTAATCTTCCTTTGGATGTCATTTCAAACCAAATTATGGTTTTCCAAACTAGTCGAGATTAGCGAACCACACCGAAGTAATTATTTATTTTATTTCCCAATCCCAACCTATTCATCCCATGAAGCAAAACTGGTAATACTCCATATCTAATACCACGGTGTTATCGGTAAAATTAATTACCATTTCACGTTCAAATCTAATTAAAGATTTAACTATCGCTTTGGAGCAAAACTGGTGATACTCCATTCTCGCTCACTTTCTAGATTTGATAATTTAAATTGTCAATTCACATTTCAATCTAATTGCAGATTCATTAAAACTCCTTTTTCTGGGTTAAAGAACTAATGTCATTTAAAACACAGTTCACGATAAACCCAAATCACATTCTATTTATTATCGGGTTAAAGAACTGGTGTTGTTTAAAACACCGTTAACGATAAACCCGCAAATCAATTCTATTTTAAAACTCGTTTCAAATCCAATTTATTTATTTAAAAATAAATGGGTTTTAATTTCTGTTCAAAATTAGTTCATTTCGATAAAAATCTATTTTTATCTTTTCGAATATGGAGTTTTCATCCCAATTTTTCCCAAATCATTTCTTATGATTTTACACAAATTATTACTATTTTTAATAATTTTATCAAGGCCCGTACAATCGATTTCCATCAACGGCCATCGAACTGCACTTACAACGACCTTTTCCAAATTTGATTTGGACGTATCTCCAAATCCAACCATTAGATTTCAAATTTCTAATATTCGTTAGAAAGCTCTTTTCGATACGAACCCAACGGTTCCGGTTTTAGGCGAATCCGACGGTCGGATCTCCCGTAATGTCCATTCGAAGTCAATGGTCGAAATTCGCGCACTGCTGCGGCGCGTTCTATTCAGGCCATTATATTATATATATAATATATAAAATATATATTTCGTCTATTTCTATTTAAAACGAATTATATAAATAGTTTTAAATTCGTTTCAAAAACAATTTCAACTTCTATTTTAATTCAAATCAAAATTGAATTTTTCCGTATAAATTCGTTTTAAAATTCATTTCTGTTCAATTCAAATTTCAATTCAATTTGAATTCATCTCAATTTTTTTTCAATCCAATTCAAATTCGTTTTCAATTCAATTCGAATTCGTTTTATATTCAATTCATTTCGAATTGGTTTTCTATTCGATTCAATTCAAATTGGTTTTCTATTCGATTCAATTCAAATTGGTTTTCTATTCGATTCAATTCAAATTGGTTTTCTATTCGATTCAATTCAAATTGGTTTTCTATTCGATTCAATTCAAATTGGTTTTCTATTCGATTCAATTCAAATTGGTTTTCAATTCGATTCAATTCAAATTGGTTTTCTATTCGATTCAATTCAAATTGGTTTTCTATTCGATTCAATTCAAATTGAAAAATGAATATAATCGATATAAATATCGTTCGCGTCAAAATAGCGCATCTCTAATCAACACGGCTTTATACATTTCAATAATTCCGTTATTCTATTCAACAATTGAATATTTATTCCATTCAATACGTGAATCTATATTTTTGTCAACACACGACTAATCTCAACGAATGAGTACTGTCCACGTGTGACTCTTTCTGTTATTTAATATATTTTATAAAAATTATGGTATCTATCGTTTGATATCAAATCAGACTCCAACCGTAAATTAGTAAGAGAACGATTCCCCAAAGGACGAAACCAACATCAGATCAATATCCAGGAGACCACTCATCTCATCTATTTTCCAGTTAATTTCTAATTTCATATATGATAAAGATGTAAAATTTTATTGTTAAAATATTTCGTACAACACATGACTAATCTCAACGGATGAGTACTGTCAACACATGAACCTTTATTTTATAATATTCTTTATTTTCCTGATTGGAATGAGGCCCAATCAATTACCATATAAAGTTAATTATATGGATTCCATACAACACATGTATATAATAGCAACGATAAATAATCAACCATCATCCAAAGTGCACTACACTGTATAAGCATCAAATATAGATATTTAACGCTTATAACAGCCTGTCAATCAATCGATCGACATACAACCAATTATTGGGATTAGTGTATGTCGTATTTTATCCCAATACCCGTGTGGGGTTTCAAACAATCAAACACATATTTTATTTGTGTAGTTGGGCGATGTGTAAAATTTATCGTCCCAATCAATGTCAGTCAAACCAGTGTACATAAACAAACCGTCCGGTTTGTAAATGAATATTTATTTATTCATATTCACGTTAAAAATTATATTTTTAACGATAATTAATTTATTTTATTCAACCTATGAATTTTATTATAAAAAGTTTGAATCTTTACATAGGAAAAAGTTTGAATTTTTATATAGAAAAGGCTCGGATTTTTATTCATATGAAAGCGTAGTAAATCTGAGATTTTTACAATGGAAAAGACGAGACCTTTACATACGAAAAGAAGTGATTTTTAATAATAAAAATATGATCTTTATATTAGAAAAGGCGAAATCTTTACTTTTGAAAAGGCGAAATCTTTACTTTTGAAAAGACGAAATCTTTACTTTTGAAAAGGCGAAATCTTTATATTTGAAAAGGCGAAACCTTTATGTAGAGAATAGCGTGGTAAAAATTCGAAGAGGAATCTCCATTGGGAAGGAATGAAGTGAGATGTAGCCGAGTTCGTGGCCAAATGTTTAACATGCTAAAAAGTCAAGTCGGAGCAAGGGAAGCCCAGAGGACTGTTGTTACCTTTAAAGATCCTCATGTGGAAGTGGGAGCACATTTCCATGGACTTTATAGATGGGCTTCCTAGAAGCCAAAAGGGTAATGAGGCTATTTGGGTTGTGGTAGACCGTTTAACCAAAAGCGCCCATTTCATACCAGTCAAGAAGACAAGGACTGCAACCACGTTATCCCAATTATACATCAAAGAGATAGTCAGACTTAATTGTATTCCATCAAGTATTGTGAGTGGTAGAGATCCCTTATTCACAAGCGAATTTTGGAGAAGCCTACAAGAAGAATTGGGGACGACCCTTAACTTAAGCACAACTTATCATTCGCAGGTTGACGGATAGACAGAGAGAGAGAGAGAGTAAATATAATCTTAGAAGACTTGCTCATAGCTTGTACCATCAACTTTGAAGGAGTTTGGAAGCAGCACCTACCGCTTGTGGAGTTCATGTATGATAATAGTTTTCAAGCGACGATTGATATGACCCCTTTCAAAGCGCTATACGGGAGGCCATGCAAATCGCCAACTTGTTGGTAGGAAACTACCAACAAGGTTATACTCAGACCAGACTTCGTCCGTGAATCCACAAAGAAGATATCTTTGATTAGGCAGAGAATGAAGGCAACCCAAAACCACCGGAAATCGTATGCCGATAAGCGTAGGAGGGAGCTAGAATTTAATGTTAGAGACTTAGTATTCGTGAAAGTATCCCCTCTTAAGAAGACTGTTCGGTTTGGAAAGACTAGAAAGTTGGCTCCTAGGTTTATTAGGACTTTTAGTATCATTGAAAAGATAGGATCTTTGGCTTATCGAGTGGATCTCTCAGAGCATCTATCGGGAATCCATAATGTTTTTCATGTATCTCATCTAAGGATATGCCTTCATGGTTCTGCTATCAGACCCGAGCTTGAGTAAATTAGGGACATTGAGAAACTCGAGCTGGTCCAGGATGCCACGTGCCACTACAAGGATTGTAGAGCACGAAATGAAGAGGCTCCGTAACAAAACCGTTTGCCTCGTTCGAGTACAATGGGGGAATGACCCTGCGGAAAGCACATAGGAGACCGAGGATATGATGAGATAGACTCACCTAGAGTTTTTCATGGGTAATTTTCCCCTCAAATTTCCACTTATGGATGCATCATGATTGCTAGATTGGATGTTAGAGAATTGGTGCAACACCATCGCACTAAGCATTCATATAGAAATATATGCATATTTAGGTTGTTTGCATACTTGCTGCATCACATATTACACCTACATGCTAGGGTAGATCTCACTTTAGTCGGTCTGCAATTCATAATCACTACGAGTCATGGATGCTTATGGATAAATTATAAATAACATGGGTGTACAACATAAATGTTTCGAGCGAGTTGTATTTTTCGCCCCTTAAACAGATTTCAAGACGAAATCTATTTTAAGGGGAGGAGTATGTAACACCCCATAAAATTCATAAGTATTAACAAATAAATTAAATAATTAAAACAAGCAATTAAATGATACGATTAGAAAATGGATTTTTTGCAGCTTTAGGAATTTGGCTATGAAATTCTTTTTTTGGATTCGTGGAGAAATTCTACATCGTTTTCATATATAATATGCTGAAAACGGTTAACATATGAAGAAGTTATGAACAGTTGAATTTGGATAGTGTACGCAGAAATTATATGTATATATAATTATGTGAATATTATATATAAATTTAAAATAAAAAGAGGGAAATTCAAATTACAATATTAATATAGTGAATAATATATATAAATGAGCTATTGGGATATTCCATCCAATTTAAATATACGTGTATATATAAATAAACAAGAAGGGGACAAAAGCAACATTAAAAAAGAAAGATGTAATTAGAATTAACTGCGTTATTGTATGTGCTTGAATTGATAATATCTAAGGGATAAACTACATATTTGGACAATAATAACTTTCCCTTAGGTGGATTTTAATTCCAAATAAATAGATATAGACAAGGGGACAAAGGACGTGTTACATAAGGAAAATGATTGGTAATAAAAAGCAAGTAATTAAGCAAATAAAGAACATAATTAATAAAAATGAATGACACAAAGACACGAGGTTAGTTGCCATTTGTGGTAGAAGCCTGCCCGGAACCGACCAGCATATCCAGTAGCCACAAGTAGGCCCAACTAATGTGAGATGTCTAGGTGCCATGGGCTATTCATAAACTTAGTGCACTAGATACGAGGTTAAACCAACTTGTAGTAGAAGCATGCCCAGAACTGACCGACATATCTAGCGTCCACAGGTATACGGTCTAATGTGAGTGGTCGTGTGTGTGTATATATATATAAGTTGATGTGTGAAAACAAATAGGCTTTCTACTCCTTAAGACGATCTTAAGTGGCTGACTCACCTTTTTATCTAATTTGGGTCTTAAGTGGTTAGGACTAGGACCCTCCGAAGGTTTTTTCCTTGGAGAGGAACCCACGTCATGGGACCCACACTTATTAGTATTAAGGTAAGTCTTTGGGTCTTCCTTCTTACAAAGTGGTTAGGCATAGAACGTTTAACGGAGTAGGGTAGTTCACAGGGTATGTCCACTTCCTCTAGAAGCTTGTAAGGGTTCAACTAGGGACAAATTGGTAATTGAAGGATATGTGGCCATTGCATGCTCACCAACTGTCTAAGGGAAGTCTTGAGTGACATAGGTGTCCTACCGTGTAATATCAATTAAGTAGTAACATTTGCAATACTACTTCTCATATTACAAATAAGATATTAGACTTAAGAACGTTAACGTACTAGGACGGGGTTCTTAAAGGGCCAGTGGTCCGCCTTAGGGTTGTAAGTGATTATAAAATCCACATTTAGTAGGACGACAAGTGACCGAGAATGCCACCTCGTTGGGTCTTTACCCTAGAAATACTAATGGGAGATTGACTTGGATATCCACTCCCATTGGTTAGATATTTATGTTTGTGTTAAATCTTGCGTGCTACGCAGGAATACCTTGACATATGTAACCTGCTAAAAATATAGGGTATGGACATTAAGTAAAATTATATTTTAGTCACACAAAACTTTATGTTCTGGCCCTCTCTCCTTAACATTCAATAGGTTAGTAGATGGGGTAAAACCATGGATGAAGTCCTGTTTGAAGATGCCGAAGAAGATGAAGTTATTATGATATTATTAGCTGTTATTGCTGTACTTCTTTTGGAATCTTACGAAGATGAACTATTTGGTGTACCTTTTGAACAAATGTAACTGTGACTATGTATTTCTGAGATTTTTGAAATAATGATACATCTTATTTGAATATTATATTTTCTCTTTCCGCTTTGTGAGATTTCCATTCGAAGTATATGTCATTGTTATCTGTGCAAATGTAATCCTTATAGGAACCAACGACCCATTTAGAATCGCTCTAAGTTTCAATGGGCCTTTTCTGGGTCAAAATTTAGGCCCATTCCGGGCGGGTTGTTACAATCCGAGTCTAACCTAATGCCTCAGTCCATGAACTGAGCCTTTCCTATTATATTCTACCTCCACTAAGACAAGTTTCTAACATCATAATAGGTATATTTCTTTTCTTCTTATTCATTTTGTTATAATGTTCAAACTTTGCAAGATAGTTTTTAGTACTACTGTGTAGTTTAAGCGCTTAGCGGATCCCATGCGACGGACAGGGCTGTGTATAAGACATGACAGTCCGTTGTCCGGCCCGGTCCGAGGCTATCACTACACTAGAAAATGTATTTCGTAGCATTGAAAAAACGCTACTAATTCTTGTAGTAGCGTTTCCATATACGCTATGACACGACATGCAACTAAAAGTCTGAAAGAATTTTACTTTTTTCTCTACTTTCGTATTCTACACCATCATACGTATCTTAGAATAAATTTATGGGTATTACACTTATGTTTATTTTATTTTTAAAACTATAAAATTAAACATAAGTACATTGAGACTTTATTTCCGAAGACCATTATGATAGGAATTCCAGTTGAGTAAATTCTTTAGCATCTCCAGTATCATTTACTTTTTCTAAATAATCCCTCATTCAAGAGTATAAAAAGTTTAATGCTTTTTTAAACCATGTATTAAACTCAACAGGTTGAAAAACAGTAAGCACCTAAAATCCAAAATTCTGTACATATAAAAGATTTCATGTTTCCAAAATTGTTACACTGTAATCTAAAATTCCTTTTTTGTGAATAGAAAGGAATCCCTTTTTATACAAATACCTGTGATAGGTTTCAATAGCAATTGTGGTCACCATATTCAATTCCACGCCTCTGATTTCGTTTCCTACAATGAAATCGCCACATATTCCTCAAATTTCATCCATACCGACGGTGTAGCTACCATGTTCATTTCTGAATTCTTTTCTTTAACCTTAGATTAAAATCGGTGATATTAATCAAAAAAATGAAGATGACGAGTAGAAAATGAAGGAGAATTTGTTCTTGGAAAATGGTGGAAGGGACATGGAAGGAGTGAAGGAATATTCAGATCTAATATAGATGGAGAATGGCATCACCGATAGGTGGGCTGTATTGGATGAAATAGAAACAGGAATAACTAGCCACAAGGCAGAAGCCTTGAGGATGCAAAAGTGGGAAGCGGAGGAGGTGGTATATGCGGATCTGACTGCAAACGAAAGTTAGGGTTATGGAGGAAGAAGCGAGAAGTGGGAAATGGAAAATAGAGACGCGCCAAAATGAAAAAAGTGCGGGAACAAAAGATACCAAGACCCGTAGTCCTATCCTTTAAGTTCATATTTAGTTGCATGTCCTTTTGGCTGAAGAACAGTAAATGTCCGTACAGTTGCAGTTTGATAATAAACGCTGCCATATAATGTAACTGATTTGTAGTTTTCTTGTAGTGTATAAAATGTTTGGTCCGTGTTCATACGATTCTCTTATAGGACATGACTATGACGCACCACCGTCATGTCCGATCTAAAATGCTTGATGTTTTCTATTGTTCGAACATTGTTCATCCGTTGTTCGGCTCGTACGTACAACGTCCGAACTTAATGCTTGTTCGGTTCGTGTCTGTCCGAATCTCTTATAGGACATGACTAGGACACACCTCCGTCCGGTCCGACCCGTTTACACCCCTAGCGGCGGAGGTGTAAAAAGTTGTAGCGGGGATAAAACAAAGAAATAGCATGATATATTAGATGAGTCTAAAATAACATATAAAATTCGTATTTATTGCTTTTACAAATATATAAATGATAAATAAATGGAAAATTAACATTCGACTTAATTATAATTAATACATTCTTAATTTTAAATAAAAGCATAAGCAAATATATGTAAATAAATGTAAACTTTATTTAGCTTGATTAAATTAAATAAAATATTATAGTATTTTATATTCTAAAAAAGACGTGTTAAAAAATATATTAAAAAACTAATTTTATAAATTTTATGATGTTTAAATGTAATTTTTAATTCATTCCTTTTATAGAAGATATGGCGGAAATAATGGAATATAGCTGAAATAATGGGATATATCGGGAATATCGGAATATAGCGGGGCTTAAAGCGGAAAGGCTATTTGAGTGGCTATTTGGAAATAGCGTAGCGGCAGAAATCCTCTACACGATATAGCACGGATATGGAGGGGTAATATCGGGACATTAACTGTACAAAAATACTATAATAAGCCTTTTCATCTTTCTTACTTCGGAGTAACTCATATCATAATTTATCTACCAATTTTCCAAGATTTGCCTACTTCAATCCAAACTTTTTATTACAAATTTACCATTTTGTAAACGTTTTTATAAATTGAGCGTTCATTATTTAATTCGTATTCGTGAAATTCGCTCTCTTTTCATTATTTTTCACGTTAGTAAAAGGATTAAATTTACATTTTAAAACTAACATTTACATATTTATTAACCATTAAAAACAGACGTAAAAGAGAGGTAGAAAATTGTTAATAACCGTAGAAAATAGAATAACAATAAAGAAAAGACTGAAAATAGTTTAAGAACTGTAAACTACAACTATTTGCAACTCTATTATTTTAATTACCCAAGTTTTAAATAACAACGACCACTCATCTGTCATTCTTAGCTTTAGTCTACAGTCTTCTTAGATCTGGTTCCAAGGCTGTATACTAATTTATATTTTTAAAATATTCTTCTAGAAAATGTTTAAATTTTAGTCCCTCTTTAATAACCTAAATTTTATGCGATTTCCTATGAGATTATAAATGTTGTTTAATTACATATTTAACTTGATTTGGAAAGATTAACTCATATAAAAAAAATCCTTAAATTGTGAAAATTAAGAGTTTGATAATTACAAGTTAAAAATATATTAGATTGTGATTAATTTAAGCTAAGATGCAATACAATCCAATATCAATTGGATAATCAAAAGAGTAATTACAAATTTGAGTATGTAATCATTAAATTGATTATTTTGGTAAACTTAACGAGTTTGCAATTAATTTGGTGAAAATTCAAGTAATTAAATAATGCTGAGTTTGGTTAATTTAGATAAACCAATGATAAAGGTTTATTTCAACATAAAGTTATGTAATAAAAATAGATAATCTCAAAATAAAGTTTTTGTAAGCTTCGTAAAAATGAAATTATAAGTTTTTAAGAGATTTATGTGTGTTTGTTGCATTAAATCTCAAGACTGAGTAAAACAATGATTTTTTAATGTAAATTGATAATTCTAAGTTTGTTTGAGTGGAAAATAATAAATAAAAGTTAAATATTGATTTAAATTCAGTATTTAAGTGTGTTAAAATATTTTGAATAAGATTTGATGTTTATTTAACAAGAGGAGTTATAATTTACACAAATTTGAAGTTAAAAATGTTAGTTTTGTAAATAAAGATTTATAAAATGTTCAACAAATTGTAAAATATAAACTTTTGTATGAAATATGAATATATAGTGTTAAAAAGAGTTAGAAATATTTTAAATGTGTTGTGTAAATTTTTATAAATATATAAAATGTAAAAATTATAAGTTTTGACAAATTAAAGTATAAAACGTTGTTTTCGTGAAAATGTGCATTTTATGATGTGTAATGTTAAAAATGTTGTTTGAAAGGATTGAAATGTTTTGATATATACAAAAATGTTTGCAAACATTTACATACGAATTAAAATGACATTTTCCTTTTTGTAAATTATTGCGTGTTAAAACATGTTAAAGGTTGAAGATAGAAGGCTACAGTGTGCATATACGTTCTGAACTTTCAGTAAAAAAAGGGAGAAATTTTCTCTTCTTCTCATATTAATAGTAAAAAAAAAAAAATCTAAAATCCCTCTCCAAATCATAGCAAACTCAATAATAAGTGAAGAAAATTGTTAGCTAATCATCCCTACAGGTAATCTCTACAAGATTCATGAGTTGTTTCATCAAAAATCAAGATTGTTGTTAGTTCTTATCCTTGTGTTTGCATGTTTTAGCTAGTTGATTTTCAAGTGTTCTCTTGGCTTTTAAGGGAAAAAATTGTTGTCTTCCTCCAAATTCTTGCTGTAACTAGCTAAATTCAAATCTAAGGTGAGTAATCTCACTAACACTAATTGAAATATAAATCCCATTCTGAAATAATATGGTTTTGGTTGAAATTCATTACTGTAAAACTTTATTTCATCTCTATCAAGTCAAAAATTTTGTTATTTGTTGTAACGACCCATATTTTCGGCAATCATATATTTAATTTAATTTACTATTTTAAATATTTTATTTGAATATTATTATTTTAATATTGAATTCGTTATTTAAAACAAAGTTTTTGAACGTTATATATTTATATAATTATAAAACGAGCTCGAAATGGCGTGGTTGTTCGTAATATGGAGTTTGAATTTCAAATATACATGATTCGATATAAGTCGGATTTCTGAGAAACAAGAAACGTTGGAATCGTGTTGATGATAATTTTCATATGCAAGAGAAAAATCCAGATTTCATGTTATAGATTGTTAGTTATGGGTAAATCAAATTATGAAATAATCGCTATGGAAATCGTTATTAAAATATTGGCCTTTAAAATAGGCATTTTGCAAACGATCTCCGATTTCGATGAAATTAGTGTCATTGGAACCGTAACGTTAAATTATTGTAAGGTATCAAATTACGTGGAAAACCGATGTCGTATGTGACCATGACAGCCGTAAACGCCCGTTCATTTTCTGTAGTGCGTAATTAATTTAATTTAATTTAATTTAATATAGAGATATTTGGGTGTAACTTGAGTAGACGATCGAATTAAACCACGAAACCGATTCTGTTGAGTTCGTATCAGCGTTTAGAGTCAGGATAGGTATATAGTTTGTTATTTTTGGAGACCAGGTAATTTGGTGTCCAAAATGGCATTGCGGTGCGTATAAAAATAGCGTAGCAGGAAACAGTCTCGGAATGTGACGAAACTGGTGTCGTTGGATTCGTATTAATTAATTATTGTAGGATTTTAGTTTTCGTGTCGATCGGACTTACCGTTTGATCGTGGCCGCGATAAACGCCTTAATCAATTATATTATTTTGGTCAATTCAGACAGGAGTAATTTTAAACGAATAAACGACTAACCAAATGAACTCCGATTTTAACGAAACAAGTTTCATTGGATCCGTAAGGAAGAGGTCTAGTAAAAATGTCAAGGTCTCAAATTTATTGGATTTTTTCTGCAATTTTAGGGATTTTAAATGCTTGATTTTTTTGTCGATAATTATAAAGGACCAAACGACCTCGGAGTTTGAAAAAAACTGTCTCATCGGGTCCGGAATATTTTTTTATGCTAAGATTACATTTTTTTGTCAGAAATGGAAATCGTATATAGGTGTTTTGGGGTGATACTTAGTGGTGAAGTTTCATTAAATTAAAATAATAATATTCTTTCCCAAACTCTCTATAAATACATTCTATGAAACCTTACTTTCAGCATCAAAATATTTGAGTGGTCAACAAAATAACAAGCCGCCACCCCTACCGAATAAACAGCCACAAACTCATCCAAATTCCTCTTCCAAATCTCATTATACCTTGATCGAATCGACAAAACACCAACTATAAAACGGTCCTTCTCACCGAGATCTTGAGAACCGATAGTGGTGATTGGCCTTGGATCAGTGTAGTGGCCTCAACGGCGCTTGAAAGTTGCGGGTTTTCAAGCTAAATTGGCGGCGACTGGGTTAGTAGAGGGGCATGGCACTTCAGGTGTGGGAGCAGCAACGTCTGGCGCTCGATTTGACAGGCATTGATCAGATTCCGGTGGACCAAGGAGCAATCGACGGTTGTCAACATGGGTTGAAATGTGGTCCAGTGTTTTTGAACGAGGTTATCAGAAACAAAGAAGATTACACGTATTAAAGATGTTGCGTGAAAGGAGAAGAGGAAACAGAAGTGGCGAATGGGTATAGAACTATGTTGAGCGGTGGCGAACTTATTTTCGTGCGTGTGTTGAAATATGGATCAGGAAGGCGGATAACAACGAGGAGGACTCATTCAGTCATTCCAGTTACTGTGCAAATTAGAAATCATCGGCCTTCATATCATCAGAGTCAGCCTGGTTTAAATTTGAAAGTAATTAGTTTATATAATTACTGGATTAAGGAATTAGACTATAATAATCAACTAAAAACGTGATTTTGTGGCAGGTTCACATCAGGTATTTGAGAAAAGTAGAACGAACATGAGAGGGGCGAAAAGGGGTCGGTCGATTCTGGAATGAAAAAACGTAAATGGTTAATTAATTTAATTAAGTGATTGGGAAACTAATTTACCCTAAGTAGTTCTAATTAATTGTATTTTAAAGTATTAAATCATCATGACAAGTTTAAACGAGGTGCTGGTAAATGAAGGTATATAACTGAAATGTGAATTTTGAATCAGGGAACGAAGGGCCACGAAAGTGTTCTAATGTGAAGGCAGTAACCAAATTTTGATTGGTCCATATTATTCTAGCGCAATACTGTTGGATACACAGGGAAAGAAGATCGAATGAGAGTAGAAGGGAATCTGATGGCCGTTAATTCTAAGATGTAATTAGTAGTAATCCATATTTAATTAAGTAGGGTAGGTTAATTAATATGGTTATATATAAGTGTATTAACAAGACTTATATGGATGCATGAATCACAAGTCGCAGTTGAACAAACGAAACAATGATGGTTGAAACTGAAAGTAGCTTCAGGAACGGCCTGTACTCATAAATGTAATTAGCAAATTCGTTGTTAATTAGTTTATAATTATATAAAAAACTAAATATATATAATTAAATCGTAAACTTTAAATAATTATAACTTATCCATATGTGATCAGAATTGGACGATTCAAGAGATATTGGACTCGTCTCAACAAGCACTACATCCTGGATGCAACTGGAATCAACCGGGATTTTTAATTAAATTAAAGGCTCGTTAATTTAATTAAAGCCAACTGTGTAAACCACAGATGAAATCAAAGTGAGTTAAACTCACTCAGTTCTTCCCATTTATATTTTATATAAATTGGATTTTTATTTTTGTGTGTTATGTTTGCTAATGGTTGACTGTTTGCTAGTCATATACTTATTTGTTGATTCAACCAATGAAATTAAACTGTTGTTTAATTTCAATGAAATACCAAATCGTTATATTAACAATTAGATCCAATAAAGGTAACTCACCTTGATTGGTCAGGTTTATAAAATTAACGTGCTTAAATTGTTTGAATTGCTTGTGAATTGGCTGATGTTAAATGGTCGTTATTTATTGTTACCAGTTAAATGAAATCAAACGATCTGATTTGAGATAACCATTTTGGATACAGGGAAGAATAGGTTGGAGGGATCCAACAGTATTCCTCAAATGTATTAGATATTATTTATTTTCATATGTTATCAATATATGAATTGTCCTGATTGGGTGATTGGTTTGATTTTTGATTGTTGACTGGAAATTCAATCTGTGTTTTGTTTTAACCAATGGGCAATATTGGTTGAGTAATCGGCAGTAAATGGCCTAAGAATAATTTGTTTTGTTTTATATTAATTTACCGTCTGGTGGATCGATAGAATTGAAGTTATAATAAATGGAAATAGATTTTCAAATATATTATTTCGAATAAAAGTTTATTAAAAGGAAATAAATATTCATTATTTATTATTTAAATTTATAATTAATTATTAATTTATTTTATAAAGTCAAATTCTGATGTTAATCAGATTTATAAATACGAGAATAGAAATTAACCTAACGGTTAAATTTTAATAACTGTTTTTGTTAAGAAACAATTAGATGGAATTATTTAAATTAGTTATATTATTAATTAATTTAAAGGGAAAACAAATTGGAATGGCTTAATGTGATAATCGGATTTGAGTTGAATAAGTTAACAGTTTTAACTGGAATTGATTGCTAAATTAGTTTGTATTGAATTAATCAAATAAAATAGTTTAAAGAATATTATTTTAATTTTAATAAAAGTTTCTAAAAAAAGGAATTTACTATTTATTTTTGTAAATAAAGGAATTTACTACTGAAGTAGTTAATGATCGAAGTAAATTATTATTTTAATAAATTAGGAAAATTAATTTTTAATTGAAATTCATTTAAAAAGTAATCGAAGGTGAAACGAAATCTAATGGAATGGTGAAAGGGGTTATGAACAGGTTTTATATTTAAAACCTAAATTTTTATAATGAAGTTATAAAGAGAATTTTAAGCGAATATGATAGCTTAAAATAAATGTTACTTAATTACTTGAATTAAATCAAAGGAAATTAAGATAAAAGGGTTTATAATAAACCTGTGTTATATAAATGAGATTTGAAGTGTAAAAGAGTTAATTTTGCATTTAAATTACTTAATAATGGGATTAAGTTAAAAGGGGGATTAAAATAAGATTTCCAAAGCGGAAATGGTTCAATGGAAGAAAAGGGATTGGTGGAAAGTGAATTTGGTAAAAGAAGTGAGTCGTAGGATTTTGTAAATAAATCCAAATTATAAATTGAATTTATTTTAAAGGTGTAGAGGTCAAAAAGTGGTGTTTTAGGAGGAATTACTTAATTATTAGATTAAGGAATAATGATTATATCCGAGAAAGATTTTCGAAGAGTACGAAGGTTTATGAAACTGTATTTTGAATAAAATAGTTAAATGGAATTTGTTTTGAGACTAGAATGAAATATTGGTTTTTGGATTACAACTTATATTTATCTAAGGATAAGAACGTTGTTGATCAAGGTTTGAGAGGTAATTAAAGTACCCCAACTTGAACAACATCAAGATTATTTGAAGATGATATTAGTTGGTAATGGTAAAAGAGGTTAGTGATAATTTATTATTTCCATTAGTGAAATAATAATCAAGTTTGGTGAAAATTTGGAGAATATATATCGAGAGATCTGAAGTAAAGGAAATTAGCTAGAAGTGAAAATATATAATGAGGATTCCAAAGTAAAAGGGAATTATGGGAAATTATAATGATATTTTTGAATTAAAAAGGAAACGTAAAGTTGAGTTCTATTCTATGGGGATAAGTATGGATTATTGTTTTTAAATAATGAAATAAAAGATATTTTGTAATGTTGTTTTACGAGTAACAAGTTGGATTGATTTCCCAATATTAGATAATAACGTGGCTAATGTTTGAAAGTGAAAATAGAAAACTAGATATGATATAGGATTTCCCAAAAGAAATAAAATGAATTTGATTAAGGAATAAATCTTATGTTAAATAAAAAGCGTAAAGCTATGTTCGTAATATCAAAATATTTAAGGGTTTTAAATTTACAATTGTTTTAATAAAAAGGCCAAGTGATGCTGAATACTGAAACAATGAACTCATTGGATTTTCATGATTGAATCAATGTTTATTTTGATAGTTAAACAACCGACTGTCAAATCTGTCCAATACGATTTTGGTACGAAAAGACTGGGATCAAATTTATATTCGAAAACCATTCCGACCAGAAAAAACGTGAAGATATCAGAAGATGATCGAGATGGAGCATTGAAGACCGTGGATCTTGATTAAACGGAAGAACCGCTAATAATCTCTGGGATTGCAACCAGAGATAAACTGTGGTTTTGTCGCGGTTGGAATCTACGGGTTACAAGGACTTCTCGCTACTGATCCATGGGGTGATTCCTATATCCGATGCAGTAGGAGAGTACCTTCGGTTCATCCTGTTCCTGGATGACTTGTATGGACGGATGTATGATAGAGTATTTTCAAAGGGATCACGTACATTGATTTCTTCAAACGTATCATAGTTGGTGGCGGAGAATGGCCGTTCTCTTAGCTTCCAACTAGATATTTTTGTGGACGTCAATTAGTGATATCTAGCGGATCTGACGATGTGGCATTCAAAGTGAATGGTGACCAGTTGTTCCAAAAGATAATTTAAACCTCAAGCCTCATCAACCGGGAAATGACAAAAATCGGGCAGGCAGCATGGCTATGTGGGTCGCTCCCATTAGGGTGTATAATCACCTTTCTAGAGAAATTCCTTTTACTTCTCTAACCTATTTCGATGCTGTCCCTTTTGGGAAACGGTGGTTTGAGCCTAACCATTGGTGGTATACATTTGATACACTCAAGCGAAATGAGTGGTCGGTCATGTGTGGGCCGGGTTGCAAAACGTTTTTGTTGAACCCGGTGTATTCCCCTCTAGAGATACACTATCGGAAGGTGGTCCCATACCTTGTCATAGTCGGAATCCAATGTCCAATAAGCGCCCGCGGTTTTGATGTATACTATATATGTGGAGCGTGAGATGCAAGCATTCCACTAGATTGATATTTACTTGTATTTAGACACTATTATAATATCAGAAAAGATATTGATTTCAAAAATGTTTTGGGTTATCGTAAGGTAAAAACTGTTCGTATTTATGTGTGGATTTGGTCTTACGATTATCCTTTTCTTTCGGAAAGATTTTAATCTTAAAATCAAGTTGGATGATACTGTAAAACTTAGCGTGTTTTTCTCACTCTGGTCCACCAGACTGACCCGGTGTTTTGTAAATGCTTGGGTTAGACCGGGGTGTACAGGTCCAGGTTATCGGATGCTGCGAAGTCCAGAGACGAGCTGGAGGTGTTTAGAAGTATGATATTATATAGCTACTATTCCGTTGTGTGTTGTATATGAGGCAGGTTGTTATAACTATCCAGTGGTGTTGATGTACTCTGATGATTGTAAGTATTTCTAAAAGCTCTCAATAAAGATTTATTTCTATATTATATTTTGTTTCGCTGCGATGTGAGACTCTGTATTGTATTGGTTCTTCTTCTTCTATTCTAATATTTTTTTCTTTCTTATCTCACCCTCTAGTTTCTTTCTAATAATGTTCCAGTGTTTTCGGTGTTTGGAAGGTCGGCATGAGATACGGTAAACGTATCTATGTCGATTTTCGAGGCCAAGAATCCTTGGGTTGTTACATTTGTCCAATTTTGCGAGTGTATTTCTCTTTCGTTTTATGTTGGATCATTGAAATTATTTTTCTGGCTTATTGTCTGAATGTTGAACTGTATTTTTGTAAATTTTCATTCAGCTTACAACATGGTCAGAAATTGATCTGAATTTGGGTTCGAAGGTGGCGAACACCACTTGGAAATCGCGTCCAGGTGGGTCAACCCATCCGTCAATTGGGTCGGCCCTAGGGTCTTCCTAAGCTATATTAGGCTCGACCCCCATAGGTGTAAGCCTGGAGGGTGCCGCCCTATGCCATTTCCTGCGTTTTTCCTTGAATTCGCATGAGACACTGCATGTGTTTTAAGGCACATATTCACTTATATTTCACCTAGTTTATTTTATGCTTATGTAGCATTGATTTTATTTTTCTATCGGTTATTCAAAGGCCAAAAATATGAAGTTTATCTAGAATAGAATTATAAGTTTTCATGTACATTTTGTTGTGCATTGCAGTTGCTTTTTCGTGATGTTTCTTACACTGTACACATATTATAAAATGCTTTTGTAGGGAACTTTTCCTTATATATAATGCTTTGAGACAACAAAAATTTCTTTGATTTGGTTTACAAAAATCATCTTAAAGCTATAATACCATATTTTTCGAAATATAGAGATTTTCAAACAAATAATTCAAATATTTTTTGAATCGTTTTTCAAACTCGTTTTCCCAAACCAAGCATTATATATATAAAACAACACGGTTTGCATACTTCGAGAAAACGAAAATGTGATTTAAACAATATAGTAAATGACGTGGTATGTGACACATAAATTAATTAAATCGGTTGATTCCAAACTTGTCGGACACATGGATTAATTAAATCGACTGATTCCAGACTTGTCGATTGAAGTTATTGTTGTTTTTTCAGTGTGAAGTAGACTAACTGTAGTAAATTGATTAGTGAAACATGCGATACGAGACATATTTTCACTTTTCGAGTTACCGTTTTGGAATCTGTGACACGTTCACGAATTAGACCTGAGAGTATGTCTTATGTGGACTTGAGAGTCTACTGGAGGGAATGGTACTGGTTGGCAAAACTACTTGGGAAGGTGTCAACAACCTTGTCTGTTGGGGAAAAACTACTTTGGGAGGTGTTGCGACCTTGGCATGGTCGACGGAACTGCTTGGGGGAGGTGTTAACGATTTTATCATTTAAGATGAAAGTGCTTGGGGGATGTGTTAGTGACCTTGTCATGGCCATTGTAATCCTTTCAGATCCGCTTTATGATGTTTTGTTGACTTTGTCGTTATTTGATAGTTTGGATCCAATCTTGAGTTATTTTCTGTGTTCTGAGATATATTCAGGATTTCACAATTTTTGAGATGATTTCTATCATATATATGTAGACTAGAGGCTATTTGAGAATTTACACATGTGTATGGTGATTTCATTTCTAAGTTTTGAACTCTTAATTGCCTAGCCTGAGAGCTTGGTAACTCATGATCATTGTAAATCATTGTTCCCTATGTGATAAATCAAACCTTACTCACCTAACCCACGACATTGAGTATCCATGTCATGACTTCTCTCTTGAGATAGCCTTTATAGTGCATTACTTTATATTATCATATCTTGATCATATTTTTTCAGCTAGAACGACCTACGTATTTTATACTCAGGTCAGATCGAGTTTTTACATGTAACGCTTAATGTTCATACTCTCTATCTAGTTTCTTCTTTGGGCTACTTATATCATTTTGATTATTTAGGCGAATTTTGGACTAGGCTGGTTACCTAGTTGTTGTGTAGCGTACTGTGACGACTATACATATCCTTTTACGGGGATGAATGTTGTAACGACCCAGATTTTAGCCGTTAAGTTAAACAATTGGTTTTAAATTATTATTTAAAATTTACATAACTCAAATTCAATGATTTCGAGTATTAATTCAATTTGAATAATAAATTTAATTCTGAAATAGACAAAATAAGTAGGATTTGCAATACAGTATGATGAGAAAATATAAAAGGATTTAATTAAATTTAGATTTGAATTATAATAAGAAATTCGTTTATTAAAAGAAGTTTGAACGTATAATTTATAACTAATTAAAAACAAGCTCGCTGCATCGCGGTAGTTCATAGTTTTACGATTCAGACTTCAATTAAGTATACATGATCCAATATAAGTCGGAATTCTTTAAAATAAGAACCGTCCGGATCTACTGAATTATACTTTTCTAATGGAAGAAAAAATCGAGATTTTTTCTTATAGATTTTGAGTTATGGAAAAACCAAATTTTCAGAAGTCATTATAGAATCGTTTATGAACTATAACGATTTATTATATAAAATAAAAGGGTTTTTTTAATAAATTGAATATCGATATAACCTGGAATTTAAAAATCAAGTTAAGATAGTTGAAGCTATATAAATTCTATTTTCAATACATACGGTAATGTGTGCTCTATTCCCTTTTGAGACTTCCGTTTTTTGAGACTTACATTCCTTTTTGAGACTTCCGTTTTTTGGTCGGTATTTAGACTCTTGTACCTCTTTATTTTTATTATATATATATGTATGCTCTCTTCCCTTTGGAAGATCACACATCTTTTGCTCAAAAAAAAAAATACATACGGTAATGAAAATTTATTATCAATAAATTTGATTGTTTTGAAATCGATGTATATTTTATCGATTTAATATGGAACTTACGAATAGCTAATTTTCAAATGACCTTGAATTTAAGCAAAACCAGTTTTATAAAATCCATAATGATTAATTATTGTAAGATTTCCAGTTTCAGGTCAAATGGAGTTATTATGTGATCGTGAGCGATATAAACGTGTATCTATTAACCGTTTAAAATAAAAAAAGCAATTTTACAAACAATCTCAGAATTTGATGAAACCAGCTCCATCATATCTGAAATATTAAGTTATTGCATGGTTTTCATTTTTGTTTCAACCGGATCTCGGATGTGATCGTACGAATTAAAACATCGAGTAGTAAACGTGCGTTAAATAATAATAAAATAAGGGTCGCTTTCAGCAGCACCGTTTCAAATATTTACCAAATATTATGCATATCAGCAAATCTAGCAAAATCTTTGAGACGTTCTTGAAAGTCAAACAAAAATCTCAGTGAGAAATGTAGTGTTCTTAAGTAAAAAAAAAATTGGCAGAATCAAGTCCTAGCAAATCATACGATATATTTTCAAAACCTCCGGTAAAAATTTTATCCTATCTCAACGCAGGATTCTTTGTCTAGTCAAAAATCTTGGCTTAAAGCAAAAAAAAAAAAAAATTGGTTCATTTCTATTGAAACAATATATATATATATATATTTATAAATTGAAGCCTACTCCTATATATAGATCTTCGTCTGCTTCGTTCCTTCTCCATCCAAAACAGCTATTTTTTCTTTCCTTTCAAAAAAAATATGAAAGAAACATTTCGTTTTTAAAAACTCATCCTCCCCGTCCTATTTTCTTGAATCCAACACTTGTAAAAATAACATCATTCTAAAAATAAAAAAAATCCAAAACTCCATAAAATCAAATGGAGCTCGATTCGTGAGATCATATAAGCACGGTCTTCATACTAGGACACTTTGTTTTGAGTTCGATGATTTTTACTATTGGCCACTTTTTATTTCAGCGTGGAGCTAGGGTCGAGTCATGGTGACTTAGAGGGAGCAAGAGACAATACCGGAGGTGGATGGATGTTAGTTAGGTGCTAGTGCACCTATTGCCGAAGTTTGATGGTTATCAAAGCCTATAATATTTGCACCATTTTCTTGTGTTGATCGTTCGAATCCCAGGTTGGAACTTAATTGGAGGCGCCAGAGTTTGTGTGGCGACGGTTGGCAGGTGGAGTAGGGAACGAGAATCATGATGGTGGTTTTGTATTTGAGGATAAAGGTTCAGAGATTGGTGTCAGTAATGGAAGTGTACGGTGATGCACCATGTATCACTATATGGGGTGCACATATTTTAAAGGAGGAGGAGAAGATAGGGGAGAGGCGAGTTGTAATTTTTTTGTTTGTGGGCTTGGGCCTCATGTTTAAATAAAAAACAAAGGGAAAAAAGAAAAGAAAGGAAAAAAAACATATCATGATGCTCATCAGTGCTTAGCAAAAATTACCATTGCTAGGGAATCATTGCCATAAGCACAACCGCACATGTTTGGACTATAAGGAAAAGAAAGAATTAGATGAAACAAAAACCATTGGAATTGTGGCGAAGTTGTATGCGTTATCGATCTGGTTTGGAATGAATTGGAGCTTATTCGAATTTTATATAGTTTCAAGCACTCATTTGAAATTATATAAATCAACCTGAAAATCGTCGATCGAAACAAATTATAAGTTAACTCCCACGCCTTCTGAAATTCTATGATGTGATTAAATTCATATAACTATAATTTATTATTAATAATATAACTTGGATGATTGGCTGCTATAGATGGTTGTTGTTGTTTGTTGTTTGAAGGATGACGTAAATTATATTTTCACAAAACAAAATTCAGTTTCCAAAATAAAAACAAGTTTTGGAGAAAACGCCTGTTAATGGCGACATGCCTCTTTCCTTTTTCTTTGCGTTCATCATTTCTTAGAAAAATTTCTTCCCTCCACTTCAGTTCATTTCGATTCAAACTCCTTTGCATCCCCTCTGCTCCGGCATGCTTTCATCATTGTAGGTGTTTTTCTCCAAAACCCTAATTTTAGATCTCCCCGATATTTAGTCATTTTTATTGCTCCTTGCTTCTAAATCCTCCTCCCTACTACCGTTATTTTACTCAAACCTACTACAGCCTCCAACTATCAATGTGGTGTCCTTGGTTTGCTCCTTGATTCACGAAGTCCTGGCCTTTCCACGCTTTTCGAAACTATCCAAAAAAAATTATTCCAATAATGTGCAAATTCGTGTTTCCAGGCGACTACGCTCCTTCATTGCCTGGTGGTCCTCATCCGATTTTGTCTAGGGGTATGAGATGCTCTGTTGTTTCTAGAGAATGTGGTGTAGGCCTCTGCTTTGTTTGTTAAGGTTGTAATGCAATGGGTCGACTTGCTGTTTAGTTGTTGTTTCATCACTTCGCGAAGTTAATTGTTTTAAAGGGATGGATAATTGGCTACCATATTTTTCTGATCGATTAATTGGCTAACCATATTTTCCGATTAAGCTCTAGAAGGTGAAGCAGGGCGGTTTTTAGCTCGGTAAGGTCACTTGTGACTATTTGGCGGTTGGTCTCTTTATTGTTGTGTGCTGATAAGTATGATGTGGTTTAATTTCTCTGAGGATCAAATTATTCGTCTTGGGGTGATGGACTAGCTGTATGAGGTGTTTGAATGTCTGTATGGTAGTTGGGGAGTGATGTTATTCAGGGGTGTTTTTTTGTGTCAGTGTGATGGTGTACTTACATTTTGCACTTGTGCTATTACTGCTATCATGGGAAGCCGCTTCTCCGACTTAGCATGTATAGGCTGCGGTGCTCTTTCCAACGCCCATTGCACTGTTTCTTTTGTCTTGCGTAAGCCTTTTTTCTTCTATTATGGAGTCATCTTGGTTCCCCAAATTAGCACGTGGAAAAGCATGCTCGCGTTCGCTGTCTTTGGTTTACCCTAGTGGTCTCCGGTTTTTTTGCTTCACGCGTGACAGGTTTGTCATCTGATTATGGTAGTGCCTATGCACACGTCAACGTCAAATTTTGATGAACTATGATGGAAGCTATACGTTTATGTGGCTCAAGATTACTGCTCTACCGATGTATTTTGCTAGTTACTTGAATTGTGCCTAGGGTATGGTTTAAGTTTTCTAGCTTGTGATGTTGGTTTTACAGTACTTGCTGATATAACTTTAACCATGTAATTTACTGCTTTTCAGTATGTAACTACTCCCTACGTGGAAACTTATAGTAGACTAGTAATCTAGCTAGCTCCTGTTCTGTAATCTAGGATAGATACTATGAACGGCCTACACTAAATGCCGTAGGCGGTGGACGGTCCACCGTAAAAACCGAATTAGCTGACTGCTAACTACAGTCACCTGTACCATATTGTATTTTTATTATTAGTCATAATAAAAAAGCGCTACAGAATACTATAAAAACCAGTCGGCTATGCCAAAAAATAATAATTATTATTATATTTTCATTGTCTTAAATGCATTAGATTTCATGTGCAATTATATAATGATATTATGAGCTATGTTGCAGGTAAGAGTAGGTTGGAGGGATCCAACTGGATTTCTCAAATATTTTGGATGTTTCTTGTTTTTTTATATATTATTCATATATATATGAATTGTTTATCCCAAGAAACGATAAATTCTATTTTGATGTTGATCGTTGAATTTAAAATTCAGCAACCCTTGTGTTTTAATCAATAACAATATTGATTAAGTTATTGGCATTAGATTGCCTAAAATCAATCTTTTTCAGATGTTGATTTGCTGTCAGGCCAATTGACGAAGTTTTCAGTTATAAAATTTATTTTTATAACCGAAGTAGGATTTTTTTTATATAAAAATAGAGGTTGTATAAATAATTGATAATTATAAGCTGGTTTTTATAAAGTAAATGTTTTATACTGCAAAATCTTATATTTGTAATAAGTTTTATAAGCAAGGAAGTCAGAAATTAACCTAAGATTTAATATTTCGGGATAATTGTTTTTAAGAAAAAAATTAAGTGGGGTTATACTAACTTGATTATATTATTAATTAATTTAAGACAAAGGATTAGCTGTAATCAATTAATTAGTTAACTGATATTTCAGGTTGACTTAGTCAACCATTTTAATTAAAATTGGTTATTTAGTTTTTATTTCCATTTAATCAAATTGAAATAAATTTAAAAAATTGTCATTTAAAATCAATAAGATTTCTACATAGTTAATTAATTTTCTAATTAATGTTGTTTAAGGATAATTACGAAGTTAATGAACATTAATGAAATTAGTTATTATTTAATAATTTTATTTTAAAAAGAAATTAACTAGTTTTATTTTTACTTTATAAAGAAGTAAACAACTTTTACTTTAGTTAATGATAAAGCTAATGATAATTCTTAATTAACTATAGTGATTATTTTTAATGGAATTCATTTAAGAAGTAATGGAGTTGTAATAAGGTTTAGTTGAGTTTTGTAAAGGGTTTAATAAGGGAATTTGAAAATAAATCGAAGTTTATAAACTATGTTTAAAGTGGAGGATTAAATCTAAATAAGCGTGAACTTAATAGTTTAATTAAGTAAAAGACAAGGGTATTTGAAAGGAGATTTTAAAAAATACAAAGGAAAGATGTTTAATGGTTTGGTGAGAAGAATTTGATAAAATCCAAATGAAGTTTTATAACAAGATGATTATTGGTTTTAAAGGATTTGATAATTGGATTCTTGGTAATAAATCCAAGATAGAAACGAATGATACTAAGAAGGTTTAAAGCAAAGGGTTCATATTTAAATCTAAAGTTTCATAATTTAGTAAGAGTTTACATAATCAGCGAATTAAGTAAAAGGGTTATAATTTAAAATGGATCTTTAAACTACAAGAATAGCTTTATAACCCATATTTTTAAATAAAATAGTAAATGAGATTTATGTGATATTTTAAATCATACCAGATTTGAGATTACAAGCTTTTATCTATCTTAAGATAAGAATGTTCTCGATCAAGGTCTGAGTGGTAAATAAAATACCCAACTTGAATGACTTCAGGATTATCCGAGGATGATATTAGTTTGTAATGGTAAAAATGTAGGAAATAATTTATTATTTCCATAAGAAAAATAAATTTGCAACTTTATTTGCAAGATTTAAGAAATATAATAAAACCATTAGGTTTTACCATAAAAAATGTATTACTTAACATTGTTGCCCAGATATGAATTGTGACTATACTTATACCATTTGGTTTTATATAACACTATTTTCTAAGTAATAAAAATAGTATGTTTTGTGAATGCACTTATTCCAAGTAATAATAAATGACTATGGTTTTCAAAGAAATGAAAAGAAGTTATACGGATTTGGAAATGGGAATGGAAGTTGGAAATTTATTATTATTTCCAAAATCTATATTGTGAACATTAATTTGTAGAGTTTTGAAATTAAATGAAAGTCGTTGGGATTATAATAAATAATATGTTGCTTGACATTGTTTTGGCCCGTATAAGAATTGCTAACTGGATTTATACCATTGAGTTAAGAAATATTTCCAAACTTAAAAAAAGTTTTTTGATTATATAGCACTATTTTCAAAGTAAAAGAAATAAAATGAGTGGTTTGATGAATATGTTTATTTTAAATAAAATAAGTATCGGTTATTATTTTCAAAGTAGCGAAAACAGGAGAGATTTGAGATAAGTATATAAAATCGATTTTTAGGAATCGATAAAATAGCTTAAATAAATGGTTTTAGTTAATAGGGCCTGAGCTGCCGATTTACTTATATGTACTATTTGATTTGATAGTTAAACAACCGACTATCGATGAATTTGTTTGTTGACTTTTTGATGAATTAATTCGAAGAGACCGGGATGGAACTCGACCCAAAACCACATTGAACCAACTTTACGTTCGAAACTAACTTGTAGTGATGCTTATAAAAATGGAAGAATTGAAGACCATGGATCTTCATAAAACGGAAGAACCACTTAAAATCTTTGGTTAACTCCTAGAGATAAACTGTGATTCTATCGTAGTTGAAATCTACGGATTGTAAGGACTAGTCGCTACTAATCCTTTGGGTGATTCCTATATAGGATGCGGTGGGAGAGTGTCTTTGGTTCATGTGTTCATGGATGACTTGTTTGAACGGATCTCTGATAGAGTATTTCCAAAAAATCACGTATGTTGATTTTTACAAATATACCAAGTTTAGTGGTGGAGAAGGAAACTTCTTTAGCTTAACACCCAAAGTATTTTTGTGGATGTCAGTTAGTGGTTTGATGGATCTGAAAATGTGGTATTCAAAGTTAATGTGATGTTCTTTGAAAGTTAATCATGACCTCAAGCCTCACCAGCAGGGAAACAACAGAAACCGGGCAGGCATCATGGCTATGTGGGTCATTCTTATTAGGGTGTATTATCACCATATGGAGAAATTTCATTTCATCCTTCTTCTGTCGCTTCTGTATGATTACAAAAAATGGTTGCTGATCCCAATTGTGGATGATAATATATTCGGTACACTTAAGTTGAATGAGTAGCCGGGTTGTAAGATGTTCTTGTTGAACCCTAGTGTTTCCTCTCTATAGGACACGATCAGGAGGTGGTTCCATACCTTGTCATGTTGGAAATCCAAACTCCAATATAAACCGTACGTTTTTAGATGTAAACCAACTATGTTGGGAAGTAAGATGCAAGCTTTCTAGCTATATTTCTATTTATTTGTGATTTGATAGACATTATTACAATATCATTGGATTTTGATATAAAAAGTGATTTGGTTATCGTAAGGTAAAAACATGTGCTATGTTTATGGGTGGTCATGTCTTAAGAGAGTTTCATTCTTTCAGAGGATTTTTTAAAGTTAAGAAAATTGTTTATGGTGAGTTTTATCACTGAAAGTATTCCAAACTGATCTGGGTTGATTTTTCTTTGCTCCAAAATGTTCCCGGGTTAGACTGAGTATATTTTCCAGGTTAGGTTTTATTGGAACTTCAGGAGAGAAGCTGGAGTCGAGACGTATACCCATATTTTCTAGTATTAATTTATTATCGCTGTGTGTGTGTGTTTTATTGATGTAGCATGTACTCTGATGTTGTAATCATATATGCACAGTTTTGTTCTCTTTGTGTAAATATTTTTGAAATATATTATTTTATTCGTTCTACTGTGAGATTCCATTCTATTCTGATTCCGTAGTATTGGTATTCTTTATCTTCTTCAATTATAATATTTCTTTCCATCTTTTCTCATCCTCTAATTTCTTTCTATTAACTATCCGAGTTTTCGATACTTAGGTTTTAGCAAGTGAATGCAGGATACCGTATTATTGTTGAAATCCGAGCGTCGAATTTCCACCATGTCGATACAGTCATATCAGAGCATAAGGTTTTGTGATAACCTTGGCTCTGTGGCATCACTCAATAGAGATGGGGTTAGTAATACTCTAGATTGAGTTTGAGTGTATACATATGAGAGTGCGTATTTGTAATTGAATATAAAATTATTTTAATATTATTTTTTCCCAGTATATTTTGTAAAGAAGATAAGAGAAATAATTTTCTTAAATTATTATAATATTGGTAATCAACCAAATACACCAATGTTGATTTGAACAAAATTAAATTTGGATTATGAAGTTGGAGTTGAAAATTCATTTACGTGCTAGTAGTACACACGGATCGTGTAGTATGGTGTATAACAGACAAGTATGAAATAATAACGAATCACAGATATAAAAAACAGAAAATGCGGTAAAATAGAAAAATCACACCAGGGATTTTTATAATGGTTCGGAGCAGCATCCTACATCTAGTCCCAGACTCCTATCTGGATTTTCACTAACAATCACCTCACTTCACCCGAAGGAACAGGTATACAACACCCGAGTAGACGAACGAGATTTCATGCCTCTAGTAACACTGAGGACTTCAACACTTGCCTCTTACAACATCGAGAACTTCAACAAAGAAGAATGTAATTGTTGTTGACGATATATGTTTTCAATAACACGATTTTGTCACTTGTAGTACAAACTTCCTGTAATCTTATCCTCAAATAGAATATTTGTGTAAATGAAGATTTGGAAGTGGATATCGTATTGAATCAAAAGAATGTTAAATATATTCTAGGATTCAAAACGATATAGGATAGAATATAAGCAATTTGAGCGCTTTTAAAGTTTAAGAATGAGATCAATAGAATAGAAATTAGATTGATAGAATCGGTAAATTGGAATGATGAAATCATGATGTTTATATAAGGAATAAACAGCTGTAACCATTTGTGAAAAGTTACAAACAATGGTCATGATCATTTGTGAAGAGAAAGAGAAGCAACTCTTGAAGAAATGGAAGTGTCTATACGAAAGGTTGCTTCTATTTAAAAACGGTCGACAGGTTAAAAAGAACCGGTAGACAGGAATTTGAATATATATATATATATATGTTATGTACACTTATGCACGTTATCTGTGCATTCTGGGCAGAAATGGTCGACCACCTGGATTCAACCGGTCGACCGGTTTGGCCCAGATTGCACAGTTAATGTGCACACATATATACTTATATATATATTCAAAGATTAAAGGTGTGAGATTATTTGATGATAGCTTTTAACATATATAACACTTCTAACTTACCAAATAATCAACCTCTAATGTATGTAGATCTTTGTGTCTCTTTAAACCACTGAATAACTTCTTTTGTCGATCACGGCTTATCTCTTCATCAGAAATCAAAACTCTATGAAATTCTTGACTCAACATTCTCCCCCTTTTTGATTAATGACAATATACTTCTGAATCTCCCCTTATATATGTGCCTGTAAATCTATATTTTCATGCATATACACTGTTAGCACAATTTTATTTTCTCCCCCTTTTTGATTGATGACAATATACTTCTGAATCTCCCCCTGTATATAGTCCATGTATATCTGCCTGTAAATCTATATTTTCCTGCATATACACTGTTAGCATAATTTTCTCCCCCTCTGTCATCGACAAAAAGGAGTTGACGAATAAATAATAGCAAATGATATGAGCTATATTATAAGCAACATAAACCACTACCATAGAACAAGAGTTATCAAGAGTCACAAAATACGATCATGCACATAATTCTAATACGAAATAAACTACGGCACTATTTAGATACAAGTGCCGGATCATGTCTTAAAGAAAAATAAAGGCGTAAGTACGTAAAAAGAGTTAAAGAGATAAACTAAGAGATCTTATTCCGACTCCGTCTCATCTCCCTCTTCTTCTTCTTCTTTTTCTTCAACAATGTAACACACCGAATTTTAGTTAATACTAAAATTCACTAATTGCAGAATAAATAATCTCAGATGTGGGAATTGGGGGTAACGGGCTGCGTCATTGCGTTCGTCTCGGAAAAATACGCGAAATAGAGTCCGAGTTTTCGAGAATCGGAGTCCGTATGGCCCAGTTATGGCCCAATGAAGTTTACAGAAAATTCAAAGTTCAAAACAGATTTAAAAATTCAGGTTCAAATTTCGAAACATGCAGAAATGGGGCCAGGCGGGAAAACTCCCGCCCAGCCTGGTCGACATGGCTGTCGACTTGCCTGTCGACATGCCTGTCGACTTGGCTGTCGATAGGGCTGTCGACTTGCCCTGTCGGCTGATGCTGGCCTGGTGCACCTAGTTGAGTTTGGGTTAGGCTTTGGGGCTGGTTTCTGGAAACTTCCTAAATCTGACGGACCTAATCTAACCTAGGGTTAATCCTATGGTCTAAAACACACCCTAATCCTATAAATACACCCTAATACAAGCCTAATCCCTACTAA
Organism: Allium sativum; assembly: GCA_030737875.1. NCBI lineage: Eukaryota > Viridiplantae > Streptophyta > Magnoliopsida > Asparagales > Amaryllidaceae > Allium > Allium sativum. The sequence continues at coordinate 408,123,293 of CM060926.1, forward strand.
AAATAGAAATGATGCCATCATGCCGCCAAAATCAAACTTGAGAGGAGCCTCCACTAGTTTATGAAGAAAGTTGCAAGCTAATCAACCTCTAATCATCATCTCCTTCTTGTATAGCAACTAGTTCTACTTCATAAGTTTGCTAATCTTGGTTTTGGTGAGTTTCTATCACTTTAATAACCAATTGCTAAATTAAGTAGATGAGATATGATGAGATCATGCGGTTTTGTATGCGGATTTGTGGGTTTTAAGTCATATGATATGATGTTAGCTTGCTAATCTATGTTTAATGTTAACCCTATGTTTATGCAAGTTAAGTATGTGGGTTTGTGCAAGTTAAGTATATGGGTTTATGCAAGTTAAGTGGTGGGTTTTATGCATGTTAAGTATTTGACTTTATGCATGCTAAGTATTTGATTTTATGCATGCTAAGTATTTGATTTATGCATGCTAAGCGTTTGATTTTATGCATGCTAAGTATTTGATTGTATGCATGCTAAGTGTTTGGTTTTATGCATACATTATGACATGCAAGTTTACCCTTTTTAAATAAGATGCATACATATGCAAGATGACACCTTTGTATGCTATGCATATATGTGCATGTTTACCCTATTATGTGCAAGTTCATATGCAAGTTTGTCTCTTTTTATGATATGCATAACATATGCGAGTTTGCCTCTATGTATGACATGTTATGCAAGTTCACATGCAAGTTATGATGCAAGTTCATATGCAAGTTTGTCTCTTTTTATGATATGCATAACATATGCGAGTTTGCCTCTATGTATGACATGTTATGCAAGTTCACATGCAAGTTATGATGCAAGTTCATATGCAAGTTTGTCTCTTTTTATGATATGCATAACATATGCGAGTTTGCCTCTATGTATAACATGTTATGCAAGTTCACATGCAAGTTTATGTGCAAATTCATATGCAAGTTTATGTGCAAGTTCATATGCAAGTTTATGTGCATGTTCATATGCAAGTTTGTCTCTTTTTATGATATGCATAATGCAGGTTTGGGTTAAATGCTGGTTGGGTTTAATGTATGTTCATATATGCAAGTTGACACCTTTTGAACCCATGATAAAGCTATATGCTATGTTGGTTAAACCCATGACATTTGTGATGAATCTTCCCTTTTTATGTCATGTTATGAGAACGAATTACGTGGGGAACGATGGGGTTAAAATGCATGTTAATAAAATGATGCGAAATGGGTATGATTAAGCATACCACAAATTAAATGGACATAATTGGGAATTTACCTATTGAGTTAGGTCTACCCATATTATGAAGTTGGGAATTTACCTATTAAGTTAGGTCTACCCATACTATGGAATTGGGAATTTACCTATTGAGCTGGGTCTACCCATATTCTTAAAAATGTGAAATTAATTAGGGATAATTAATACAAATTATGGGGGTGATTAATTAGGTGTAATTAATCAACTAAGACACGAGGTTGGACCCTTTTGTAGCGGAAGTCTGCCCGGAACCGACCGGCCATCCAGCAGTTACAAATGATTGGCCCAATGTGAGAGGTCTTAGTCATAAATTAAATACGTGATTAAAGTAAAGACACGAGGTTAGACCTTTTTATGACAGAAGTCTGCCCGGAACCAACCGGCATATCCAGCAGTCATAAAAGATGGTCTAATGTGAGAGGTCTTTATGAGGTCATGATCTTAATTAATTAAGAAACACTTAACCATATTAGCATGTAGAGGGACATGAGGGGTTAAGTCGGTGCCTTGGGTGGCATGTAGAGATCTAGTGGGTTGCCTTGGGTGGCAATAGAAAATACGATTAGAATACTTAACCAAAGTGAAACATGTAATTAAAACATGGTTAAAGGGTTAAGTAAGTGCTTTGGGTGGCATGTGGAAATCTAGTGGGTACCTTGTATGACAACTAGAATATGATTAAATGACTTAGCCAAAATGTATAACATGTAAGTGGACATGGTTAAAGGGTTAAGTGGGATTCACTAGAAATAACAAGCTTAGGTGGTAGCTTGTGGGGACCCATTTCAACCAATATCCCAAACGTATCTTAGTAGGCTCGACTCTAGTCGAGTGACGGGACACGCATATTGGGCTTGACTATAAGAGGCCAAACCGGGTTAGCGGTGGCAACGCAGGACCAACGGGTTTCATATGCGTGTGTGGACCCGGGCTGGTTGGTAAGTCGTTGTTGCATCGTGTAGATATAAAGCCGTGCACCATTGATATTATCAGGTTGCCACTTTGGGTAATGATACACCCCATCGTGGGACCAGCACGGTTGTCTACGTAAGGGAGCCGATCGCTTGGGGAGTAGTGGGTACACCTATGTAGTCAGATAGGGGTACACAAAACAACTAATTTACTAAGTACACTTAGTGGGATCAACTTTTAAAATTAGGAATGACTGGTGTGGTGCAGTATAGTAATTATCCTTGGGTGGGTGGATGCGTCTTTACGGTTATCTTAGTTTATCCTAAGTCTACCAAGCTGCTTAGTGTAGCCATTCATCCCCAGACGTTACCGTATATCAAGCTTATGTCTTCTCTGGTTACTTTAATGATTGTATTGTTAAAGTTATAGGACTCGCTCAGACTTATGTCTGACCCCGTTGTTTTTATCTTTTTTTCCCAACCCTCAGGTTATCAGAGTGGGCCCAGTACGAGTGGGCTTTGATCAGGCTGCTTTATTCTCTTTTGGAGCTTGGACCATAGGTGTAAAGCTCAGCTTACCCTTTCTTTTATGGCTATCAGTTCATGTATTGGGATTATGTACTTTTATTTATCAGGATGGATATTTTGTACTTGACTCTTATTATGGTTTTGTGATGTAACCAAACATGTTTTACTTTCCGCTGCAATGAAATGATGTTTTAAAAAGTTTCAAGTATTACTTATATCTGTCTTGTTGTAATTTTTCTGTTCTATATTCACTTAAAATACTCCACCGATGTTATGGCATTCCCTTAGCGAGTGACCGTAGCGGGTGTGGGGTGTTACAAACAAGCTGATTTTACCCGCGTCCACGCCTATGACTAGTTCCCGAGCTTGCACCCTCTTCCGAAGATGTCCAATTAAAAGAAGGAGGAGTTGGACGTATGCCGGGGTCTTGAGCTTGCATAGATGAGGATGATGCACCACATGATATTGCTTCCCACAAAGACCCGAAGAAAGACTTAAGTTTGTTAAAGCATTTATCCATTTTTGTATCCATACGCTTAAGTCATGCTTCAAGGAGGAATTGATTGCGAGCAATAGTTTCAAACGAATCCTTTGTAGTGGAGGAAGATCGTAGCAGTTTAACTTCCTCAGGTTTTGAGCGAGACGATTGTGAAGAAGCTCCTTAATGTCCTTTTTCTTTCCATTGTTCAAAGGGCATAATATTGAAGTATGGAGCGGGAAGCTTCATCCGTGAAATCGAGGCTTTATTAATGCATTTGGGTTTTGAAACAGTCGAATCACGAGGTTTCATGCCATAATCAAGCAGTAGACGCATGATATATTCATTATAAAATAAATGCGCTCTAGAACTCTCATTAACTTGCAATATTTCATCAAAAATCATACCAATCCAGTTGATACGAATATCCCCGTAGACTGCATATAATGCTTTGAAATTTTCTTTGTAGACGACATCAAAATTTCCTATTCTCGGAGAAAGGGAGTGCATAAGGGTGTGATGAATAACTCTTGCAGTAGGTCGTAATCCAATAGATTTTGTACTATCCTTATCATCTTCAATGAACTGATGACTAATATGATCACGTACATGGATATTACAAAAGTTACTATATAATTTTTTACCTATGAAGGAAGAACCAAGGAGATTTGCCATTCTTTCACATGAGATAAAGACTTGTTTGCCACAAACCACGGACCAAAGACATTGAAAGGAATTTTCGGGCTTGTATTTCTCTAAGTTTAGGTTAACATAGAATAATTTTATCATAACATGGTTAATTGCCACATTATTTTGATCAAAGTCAAGTAGGTTTCAATATCAGCATTCTTTGCTAAGCCAAAAACATGATAATTAGAGAAATCAGCAAATTTAATGTACTAACCCGGATGGATTTTAAAATCTTTCATGTCATTCCACTTTTTGACTGTAATTGGATCTACAAGCCATTTCTTGACAGAAAGATCGATTGGTTGTGTTTCAGATGATGAAGCTTGCTTTAATTTCTTTTGTGGAGGAGCCATTAGGGTGAGATTGGAAGAAGAATTGAGTTCTAGGGTTATGAAGGGTTTTGGAGTAGAAAACGTATGAAGAAAAAGTGAGTGGATGGTGTAAAAAGTCTAGCCGTATATGCCTTTTTAAAAACAGAACTCCCCATTATCGGTCGATTGCCTGAAAATTACTGGTCGACCGTTTTCAACCAGAAGACAAAACGGTCGACTGATGGATTTTGGCCGGTCGACTGGTTTGTCTGGGTGCAGTTTTTATTATGTTCTTTTGCTCTATTTCTGTTTTTGAACGGTCCAGACAAAAATGAATTTATTTAAAAAGAGATACACATATATTAGTATATGAAATAAATACGAGAGTACAATCATGATATTAATAAAATCTAATGAGAGGTAGAGGAGTTGTGATCGGTAGACTCTTCTTTGACATCGTTAATGAGTGGTGTCCATGGCGACCACTTTTCTTTTGCCCCTTTGTTATGATTGTAGTTTCATTCCCAAGAATTTAGGCTTCTAGAGGATGAAGGTACGTGTGGCATTGGCTCATATACGCCATGTTTGTTTGAACCGCAAAAGAATGATGCCGTTCGTTCTAAAAGAGATAGACGTTCCGAAGTTAGTTGTTGCTCATAATGTAGCTATCTTTGAAGATCGATTTGATGTTTTTGATAATGATAAATCTCGGCGATCTTCTCTCTAGTGCGGGGTGAACAAAACAACGCTTTCTTTGCCCATTTCAAAGTTGGCGTATTACCAGGAGTATGATTGCATTTGTGATGACACTTTGATTTGTGTTTGGCTGTTTCAGGAGAGTAATACTCTTCCGGCTTAGAACTTGTGACATAAATATGGGATTTTTGAGCACACTCATCACAAATATGTGCCATAGTGAATTATATAAACTTTAGGTTCAGGTAGGGAGAGATGAAAAGGAGGAATTTTGACAAGCTTATATAGAAGTTCCTATATATAAACTTATGGAGGAGAATTCTTAGGTAAAACTTTGCCAAAGAAAAAAAATGAGAATCTTATATTCAATTTTTAAAGATAGAAATAGCTAAAAATAGGTGAGATTTTGATTAAACATAAACTGAATGTGAAAAGAACTAACAAAATATAATATCAGTGATAACATTACTTATCAAATTCTTTTTGAGAAATGAGACCAAGCTCTCTACATAATTTAATAAAACTAGACTCAAGTAGAGGCTTAGTGAAGATGTCCGCTAGTTGATTATCAATTTGGACGTATTCAAGACATATATTTCCTTTTTCGATATTGTCTCTAAGCAAATGATAACGGATATCAATGTGTTTGGTTCGAGAGCGATTTACTGGATTCTTAGAAAGATTTATAGCACTTGTGTTATCACAGTATATAATAGAATTTGATAAATGTATATCAAAATCTTGAAGTGTTTGTTGCATGTATATTACCTGAGTTCAAGGGAGAGCTGCTGATATATATTCAGCTTCACATGTTGATAGTGAAACAAAATTCTATTTCTTACTAAACCTAGAGACAAGTGATTTTCCAATAAAATGGCATGTACCACTTGTACTCTTTCTATCCATTCGAGAGCCTCCGAAATCAGCATCGCTATATGATACTAATTCGAATGAACATTCTTTTGGGTAGAAAAGACCGAAATCTTTGGTATTATTAAGATAACGAATTATACGTTTCACTGATCGTAGGTGTGATTGTTTTGGATCTGCTTGAAACCGTGCACATAAACAAACACTCATCATTATATCTGGACGACTAGCTGTAAGATACAGAAGAGAACAATCATGCTTCTATATAATTTCTGGTCAACATTCTTACCATTTTCATCTTTTTCAAGATGTGTAGTTGTACTCATGGGAGTAGGTTTACCAGATGTATTTTCTACTCCGAAGGGTTTGATAAGATTTCCACAGTATTTTTCTTGATTAATAAAAATACCATTTGGAAGTTGTTTGATTTGAAGTTCAAGAAAATATGATAGTTCTCCCATATGAGACATTTCAAATTCTTTGGTCATAATATTGGAAAAATCTTTTCAGAGTTTATCGTTTGTTGAACCAAAGATGATGTCGTCTACATATATCTGGATAATGAGAATAACTTTTCGAGAATGTTTGATAAACAAAGTTTGATCAACTTTGCCTATTTGAAATTCTAAGTTAATAAGATAGCTACGTAGTCGTTCATACCAAGCACGAGGTGCTTGTTTTAAACCATACAGAGCCTTTTTAGGTTTGTACACATAGTTTGGATATTTTTCATGTACGAACAAAGGAGGTTGTTCGACATATACATTCTCTTTGATAAATCCATTTAGAAAAGCACTCTTGACATCCATCTGATAAAGTTTGAAATTATGGTGACAAGGAAAAGATAATAGGATTCTAATAGCTTCTAGTCGAGCAACTAGTGCAAATGTTTCTTTATAATTGACACCTTCTTCCTGATTATACCCTTATGCTACTAACCTTGCTTTATTTCTGGTGATATTACCTTGTTCATCAGCCTTATTTTTAAAGACCCACTTAGTACCAATAACTGATTGTTCAGTTGGTCTTGGAACAAGTTCCCAAACATCATTGCACTCGAACTGATTTAGTTCTTCCTGCATGGCAATGATCCAGTAATCATCAATAGCAGCCTCTTTTGGATTCTTAGGTTCGATGTTTGAAAGAAACGCGACATGACCCATTTGATGGAACTGACTCCTTGTCTTGACTTGTGATGTTACTTCTCTGATTATATTTTGAGTAGGATGATCTCTTAATATTCTCGATGGAGATTGCATCCTTGGTGGAGATTGTATCCTGGGTTGAGATCGTAACTCACATGGTTGAGGAATATATTCAAAAATTATTTCAGAGTCAGAATCATTTATGATGATAGGATTCTCAGTGATTATCGTTTCGTCATCATCTGATATATTTTGAGGGTGCTGATTGAATTCATCAAAAGAGACATGAAGTGATTCTTCAATAGTTTTGGTTCGTTTATTAAATATACGATAGGCCTTGCTTCGTTCCGAATAACCGACAAATATACCTTCATCGGCTTTTGGATCGAATTTACTGAAATGGTCTTTCGTATTTAAGATAAAGCACTTAGAACCAAATACTTTGAAGTATGAGATGTTTGGCTTTCTTTGGTTAAATAATTCATAAGACGTATTCTTGGTGAGAAGTCGAATGGATACACGATTCAAAACATAACAGGAAACTGCAACGGCTTCTGCCCAGAAATGTTTTGGTAAAGTGGTTCCATTTAAAAATGTTCTTTCACATTCTTGTAAGGTTCGATTTTCTCGTTCTACAACTCCGTTTTGTTGTGGAGTTCTAGGAAACGAAAAATTATGATATATACCTTTCTTTGTACAAAATGTTCAAGTTCATTATTTTCGAACTCTCTGCCATGATCACTTCTTATATTTTTAACTTTAAGCCCTTTTGGTTTCTGAATTTTCTTGACAAAAGATTTGAAATGATCGAAAGTGTCACTTTTGTTTTTCAAGAAAATTGTCCAAGTGTAATGAGAGTAATCATCAACAATTACAAACACATATTGACTATGATTTATTGACTGAACCTGAGTTGGTCCGAATAAATCCATATGCAATAGCTCAAGTGGTTGTAATGTTGATATGACTTTCTTGGATTTAAAAGAAGATTTAGTCAATTTTCCTAATTGACATGCGTCACAAATGTTGTCAACCTTGAAGCTCTTTGGGTAGTCCTCTAACTAAATCGTTTTTGGCTAGCTTGTCAATAGTTCTGAAGTTAATATGACAGAAGCGTTTGTGCCATAGCCATGGATCAATATCATTAGCTACAAGACACATATCTGAATTATGATTAATATTCATATTCAGAATATATATATATTTCTGTCTCTATATCCTCCGAAAACTAAATTATGGTCTTTATCTAATATACTGCACTTATTATCTGAAAAGGAGATTGTAAAACCCTTGTCGCATAACTGACTAATACTAAGTAAATTGTGTTTCAAATTTCTAAATAGCATGACATTTGTAATAAGAGGTAAGTTAGATGTACTGCAATTGCTCACATCGCCTTTGCCAATGATATTGCCTTTTGAATTATCTCCAAAAGTGACGGAGCCACCATCCGAGTATGTAATATTTGTTAGTAAGCTATTGTCTCCAGTCATGTGCTTCGAGCAACCACTGTCCAATATCCACTTTCCTCTTTTCTTAAGTGGGACCTGTAGAAAATATAATTAAGCCTATGGTACACACTTTTTATGGGGTCCTAAGAGTTAGGTCTTAGGAGTCCAAACCCATACGGGTCTGGTATCCCCTTTATATATGTAATTAGAATTGGAATGCATAGAATTCATGAAACGCTGAATATATTTGTTCCTAATCAAACTGTTATTTGTTTTAGGAACCCATATCTTGATAGTTTTGACAATTTTCTTTTGAAAATCCAAAACCGATTTTGGTTTGGAATATAACAAACTAAGATTTTTCTTAGCTTTATTTTTTACTACATCTTTTTTCTTGAGATATTTCTTGGTTTCTTGTTTTTTATGTCCCAAACCTTGTTTGTTTGAAGCAGATTGCGAACTTTCAATGATCTTTGTCAAATTTTCTCAACCTTTGTTGAAGTTAGAAACATTTTGAGTAATATTATTTAACTTAGTTTGTAAACTAGCTTTTTTTAGATCAAGAATTTTGACTTTTGCCTTTAGCTCATGATTTTCAGTAGTAAGAACATCGTTTTTCTCTTTTTGAGTTTCAATTTCTTGACTCAAAAGAGATAATTGAGAGTCAATATTAGACGATGATTCTTGAAGTTTTTCAAGTTGTTCTTCTAATATTTTCTTCTCGTCTTTTAACATATCTCGTTCAAACTCTACTTTACTCAAATCAGCTCTGGCTTCTTTGAGTTGACGTTTCATGTCTTTATATTTGGCTATCAATTTAACATTAATATCGAGTACTTCATCAAAGGTAGGAATTTGTACCTCATCTTCTGCTGCCATGAAACAAACATTTGCTTGTTCATACTCTGGATCACTTTCACTTTCTGATGAGGACGAGTCTGAATCATCCCATGTCACTGAGAATGCTCGTTTCTTTGATTTGTCCTTCTTATATTTGAACTTGTCGTTTTCTGACTTCTTCTTTTCTGGACAATCTTTGTGCATGTGCCCCTTTTTGTGGTAGTTAAAACATTCTATAGCGGAAGATGATGGTTTATTTGATCCAGTCTTCTTTTTACTATAACGACTAGCTTTTTGTTGCTTTAGGAATTTTTTGAAACCTTTAGCAATGAATGCTAGATCTTCATCTTCAGACTCTGATTCATGTTCATCTTTTTTAGCATGGAATGCTACATTTTTCTTTTCTTCTTTCTGTTCCTTTCTATCCTGCAAATTAGCTTCATAGGACATTAGATTTCCTATCAATTCATCTAGCTTCATGACGGAAAGGTCATTAGCTTCTTCAATTGCTAATACTTTTCCTTCCCATTCACTAGTCAGAGAATGTAGGACTGTCGAAACAACATCAAAACCTGAATATTTTTGTCCCAAACCAATTAGCGCAGGGTGAATAGTTTGAAACCGTGAATACATATCATTGATTGTCTCATTCGGCTTCATTTTGAAAATTTGAAACTGGCTTTTCAGCATGGCTATTTTGGCTTGTTTAACCTTGTTAGTAACCTTATGACTGGTTTTTAGCGTTTGCCAAATTTGATATGCGGTGGTACCGATACTAACACGGTTATATTCATTTTGGTCTAATGCACAAAACAACATGTTTATTGCCTTTGCATTTACAACTGCTGTCGTTTTCTCAGTCGGTGTTCATTCTGAATAATCAGTTGTTGGATTCACTATTTCCTTTTGGGTAGCATTAAGAATGGAGGTCTTTGTGTTGATTGACCTTCTGTGTAAGTGGTAATGCTGTTGCTTGCGTTATTTTCCATGTTACTAGAATATATCAAATAACTGTGTTACGGTTATATGATGACCGTGCTTTGATACCAATTAAAAATTCGCGTACGTGCTAGTAGTACACACAGATCATGTAACATGGTGTATAACAGACAAGTATGAAATAATAACGAATCACACATATAAAAACGGAAAATGCGGTAAAATAGAAAAATCACACCAGGGATTTTTATACTGGTTCGGAGCAGCAACGTCCTACGTCCAGTCCCAGACTTCTGTCTGGATTTTCACTAACAATCACCTCACTTCACCCGGAGGAACAGGTACACAACACCCGAGTAGACGAACGAGATTTCACGCCTCTAATAACATTGAGGACTTCAACACTTGCCTCCTACAACACCGTGGACTTCAACGAAGATGAATGTAATTGTTGTTGACGATATGTGTTCTCAATAACACGATTTTGTCACTTGTAGTACAAACTTCCTAAAATCTTATCCTCAAATAGAATATTTGTGTAAATGAAGATTTGGAAGTGGATATCGTATTGAATCAAAAGAATGTTAAATAAATTATAGGATTCAAAACGATATAGGATAGAGTATGAGCAATTTGAGTGCTTTTAGAGTTCAAGAATGAGATCAATAGAATAGAAATTAGATTGATAGAATCGGTAAATTGGAATGATGAAATCATGATGTTTATATAAGGAATAAACAGTTGTAACCATTTGTGAAAAGTTACAAACAATGGTCATGATCATTTGTAAAGAGAAAGAGAAGCAACTTTTGAAGAAATGGAAGTGTCTATACGAAAGGTTGATTCTGTTTAAAAATGGTCAAGAGGTTAAAAAGAACCGGTAGACAGAAATTTGAATATATATACGTTATGTACACTTGTGCGTGCATTCTGGGCAGAAACGGTTGACCGCCTGGATTCAACCGGTCGACCGGTTTGGCCCAGATTGCACAGTTAATGTGCACACATGTATACTTGTATATATATTCAAAGATTAAATGTGTGAGATTATTTGAGGATAGATTTTAACATAAATAACACTACTAACATACCAAATAATCAACCTCTAATGTATGTAGCTCTTTGTGTCTCTTTAAACCACCGAATAACTTCTTTTTGTCGATCACAGCTTATCTCTTTATCTGAAATCAAAACTCTATGAAATTCTTGGCTCAACATGAGTGATTTAACCAGAAGAAGTTTCCAAATATGGAATGTGTAAATAAGAACTTTAATATAAAATGTAACTTATGTGGTTAAATAAATCGATTTAAAATGAAGCGTATAAGTTGTAATTGAACTTGAGCATTGAAATAAAATTTGAACTTAAGGAATACATTCAAATTCATATTCCAGTATAATAAATTGCATTGGGAAGTTTGAATTGTGTTGTTGAAATGGATTGCATGAGTATAGATTTAAAGATGAATAAACTTGATTGAGAACCAATCTAGAATGAATGAATTTAACCTATTGAAATGAATTCAAGTATAACGAATCTGGATGGAATATAAAGGAATTGATTTATATATCCAAAATGGATTATTAAGAAATTGGTTATAAATAAATTTCATATGAATTAAATAGTATACAGAATAGATTGAAATGGATAATATGAATGGTTGAAACCACACTGCATGATTATGGAACTAATGAGTTTCATCTGAGTTAAGAATAAGTGCATGGCATAATTTACTTTTGAACCTATTCAATTGAGTTCTGGAGCTTATTGGATCTAGTTTGGCTATAGCTGCATACGAATTGAGCGAGCTCACTTATAGCTTGTTGCTTATCGCTTAGTAACGCTCATATAAGGTACGCTTACGCAAAAATACAAAACCAGTATATGAATTGTGTTTTCCGACCGTATGGGTCATTGTTTACATATTTAATTATCTTAGTAAATTGTAAAAGTCCCTGTGTACAAAGGAGACTCTGCCGAAATTTTCGGAAAATTTTAAGTGTTAGATTTTTTTTTCCAAATTTTTTGTTATTAGAAATGAATTGGTGTTTTGATTAAAACTAATTAAATCATTCGAAACTAAAAGTTAAGAAAGTTGAACAAAAACTATAACGAAGTGAATTTTGGAAAAGATAACGAGTTTGTACCATTATTCATGCCTTCGTAATTTCAGGGACCAAATTCTTTTAAGGGGAGAGGAATGTAACGACTCAGAATTTTAGTCGTTAAGTTGAACATTTAAAATTTGTTTTAAATGTTGATTTGAAATTTAAATAACTCGAATCCAATGATTCTGAGTATTAAGTTTTTTTAGCAAGGCCTATCGGGTTTTTATTATGGACCGTGCCACTATTTCATTAAGACAACTAATGAAAAATACAAAATACAGGAGATGGACAAATCGTTTATCTACTACAGTCATTTTACAGTGCTAAGCCACAACTGAAAACTACAATTTCACCATACAGCGTGCGACTTAACAACAAAAAATGAAAAATAAAATTTCAATTACAAAGCTGCAAAAGCAGTCACATAAACTATATCTCTAAAAGTAGCAAGAGATAAAATATCACAAAGAGCGGCAGTAACCACCAACACCAACCATGACTGCTCAGTAGGTAGCACCAAAACTACTCACTTTAAACCCAAGAAAAACAACACTCAGGCAAGGTTACTTATACAAGACTTTCCTGTTCAACTTACATGCATTAACTCTGACAATGGATGCACTTGAAACATTAAACAAACAGCCACAATATATGAACAGCAAAGCTCAAACACTCCACTACACTGCCAGCCTCCATCGCCAAAAAGCAATCGCCGAGGCCAGATTCAAGTTGCAGGAGGCAGGAGCAATGCACTGAGGGTTCGACCAACTGTATCAGGTTACAACCACAATATTATACAGCTAGACCTAAGCAGAACTTCACGTTTTAAATCTGACCTAAAAAAAAGAATCTCCTGCTCCCAATAGTTCAAGTCCAAAAAGAGTCAGACCAAAATACCCTATCAACCAAGAAGATATAAGCATACCAGAGAACCACTCACCCAGAAGAACAAACACCAAAACTCAATCATAGACACAAAACACAACCAATATCCTAGTCGAACACCTTACGGAACATCAACCAACACTCAATACACAGACGAAAAATCAAGACAGACCAATAGAAACCACAAACTAAACACAAGCACTCACTAGAATCTCCCACCAGCACGTCGGCGAAGCCAATGCACAACTACAAGAGCCTGCCTTTCGGTGGGAAATAACAGAGCAAGAGTCTGAGTTGAGTAAGCAGAGCAGACGCGATAGGGCTCGAAGCTTCAAAGTGTAGAAAGGCAGCGAGAGTGAGAGGGCCATAGGCGGATGAAGGAAAAGCGTTGGTATGAAAAAGAGCTAGAGAATTGCATTGTAGATCTGGGTAATAGGTTGAGCAAAGCTTAGATCTCACGGTCAGAAAAGTTGCATGGACGCAAATCTATGAATAGGAACCAGATCTGAGGGAGAAAGCGGAGTTAGATCCACAACATAAAAAGCAGGGAAATGAGCGAAGGGAGATCAGAAGGTAGAGAAGGAGATTAAGAAAGTGCGTGGAGAAGAGGTGTGAAAAGGGAGAAAATGAAAAAAGAAGAGAGGCGGCTACCCTGTCACCATTGGAGACCTCGCTCCAACTTTCTTGTCATAATTTGATCTTTTCTTCGAGTATTAATTCAATTTGAGTAATAAAATAATATATTTAATTCGGAAATAGCCGAAATACGTTGGATGTGCAATACAGTATGAATGGGGCAACCTAAAAGGATTTAATTAAGTTTAAATTTGAATTATAATAAGTAATTCATTTATTAAATGAAGTTTGAAAGTATAATTTATAGTTAATTAAAAATGAGCTCGCAACATTGCTGTTGTTTGTAGTTTTACAATTTGAACTTCAATTGAGTATACATGATCAAATATAAGTCGAAATTCTTTGAAATAAGAATCGTCCAGATCTATTGGATTATATTTTTCTAACGGAAGAGAAACATCAAGATTTTTTCTTGTAGATTTTGAATTGTGTAAAAATCAAATTTTCAGAAGTCGCTATAGAATCATTTATGAACTATAACGATTTATAATATAAAATAAAAGAGGTTTTTAATAAATTGATTATCGATATAAACTGGAATTTTAAAATCGTGTTAAGATAGTTGAAGCTATATAAATTCTATTTTGAATATATATGGTAATGATAATTTGTTATCAATAAACTTGATCATTTTGAAATTGATGTATAGTTTATCGATTTAATATGAAACTTAAGAATAGGAAATTTTCAAACAATCTCGGATTTCAACGAAACTAATTTTATTAAATCCATAATGATTAATTTTATAAAATCCCTAACGATTAATTGGAATTATTATGTGATCGTTAGCGATGTAAACGTGTATAGATTAACCATTTGAAATAAAAATATAGATTTTACAGACGATCTCAAAATTAGACGAAACCGGTTCCATCATGTCCGGATAAGTTATTGAACGATTTCCAATTTCGTTTCAATCGGACGTCGGATGTGATCGTATGAATTAAAACGTCGAGCGGTAATTGCACGTTAAATAATAATAACATAAGGGTCGCTTTCAGCATCATCGTTTCAAATCTTTACCAAATATTCCGCACATCAGCAAATATGGCCAAAATGTTTGAGTCAAATTATTCTTGAAAAAAAAAATTCTCGATGAGATATGTAGTGTTCTTAAGTAATTTCGGATGATGCAAATCCTAGCAAACCATGCAATATGTTTTCAAAATCTCTGGTAAAAATCTTTTCCTATCTCAACGCAGGATTCTTTGTCCAATCAAAAAACTTGGCTGAAAGCAACATTTTTTTGTTTCCTTTTTGTTGAAACAATTTATATATATATATATATAAATCGAAGCCTACTCCTATATATAAATCTTCAACTACTTCATTTCTTCTCTATCCAAAACAACTACTTCCTCTTTCCTTTCAAAAAAATGTGAAAGCAACACTTGTTTTTTAAGAACTCATCTTCCCCGTCTTATTTTCCTCGAACCTAACACTTATAAAAGCACCAACCATCCATCGATCTTTCTAAAAATCAAAACAAATCCAAAACTCGATAAAATCAGATGAAACTCGATTTGTGAGATTGTATTCGCTTGGTCTTCATGCTAGGACACTTTGTTTTGGGTTCGACAATTTTTACTGTCAGCCCCTTTTTGTTTCAGCGTGGAGCTAGGGTCGGGTCATGGTGGCTTAGGAGGAGCAGGAAGTAAAACCAATGGTGGAGGGATTTTAGTTAGGTGGTGGTGCACTTTTTGCTGAAGTTTGGTGGTTATCGGAGCCTATAAAGTTCGCACCAATTTCTTGTACTGATCGTTCGAAGCCCAGGTCAGAACTTGATTGGAGGCGCCATGTTGAATATATGTTTTTTTGTTTGATCATAACAAACATATATTATTTTATAAATGTGTTTGTATTTGTACTATTTTATATTTCATCTCATATAGGAATAAATATTAATATTGAATATTAATACTATTTCACATAATTTAAATATTCAAACAATATTTATTATAAAGCAAAATATTTTATTTTCAAAATTCAAAGTTGTACATGTTTCAGAACTCACTTCTATACATCCCAGTTGTCATGTTCATTTACATTTGTTTCCTCACTACAATTCACTCAAGTCATCCAGTCACTCTCTTACGTACATTCATACACACTCACTGAATTTCATGTACTTCAGATCCTGTCCAGTCACCTGTATACCCGTCATAGATACACATACAGTAAACTGTAACAAAATAGAATTATTTGCATTATCAGCATAACTTAATTTGGCAATTGGAAATTACAAATTATTCTCCAAATTCACAGTGAGGCGGTAACACAGCCAAATACATTAAGAAATTCAGGCAAGAATTTATCAACATAATCAAAGGTTTGTTTTGGACAAGTATGATTTTTTGGTTTCAAAAATATTCCAGAAATTCACTGCATTTGTTTATGGGCATAAAAGTCAAATCAAGGGTTTTTAGAAATCACACAATCAAACACAGCAAGTCCTAAATGAAATCAGAGCAATTAGGGGTTTAAAAACCCTATATAATCACTCATTCATCATCGGCAATAAGCATCCCAATTGAACAAAACAACTCAAGTTATCAAAGAAACAAACTAAGAGAGCTTACAATTTTTTTCGATCGAGAGATCGATTGGAGTTTCGAAGACAACTAGCATTCATCAGATTGAAGACAATCAGAAATCAGTTCGAAGAATTGCCACGATATGAATCAAAATCACAAACCCTATTTTTTCATTCGCCACCAATGAAAGAGGAAAAAGGAGGAAACTAAATGTTGGTAAAGAAAATGCAAAGGAGGCCCTTTTCTTTTTCTTCTTATTTTAATAGTTTATTTGGGTTTTGATTCTATTGTTTGTTTTTCTACTTGTCAATTCTTGTTTTAGTCGAAGTTGTAACTACAGGATTTTGTAGTTGAGAAAATCATAGCTTAGGAGTTAAGTCGTGTCAAGATTTTGAGTTTAGGATTAAAGCAGTAGTAGGGTTTGTGAGTTTACAGGGTTTTGTGAGCGGGAATCTGTTTTAGTACCTAGTGGAAATCTTGGGAATGCAGCAGTAGGCAGGGTTTGCCGAAGTTGGGTAATTCTTGTGTGTGATTTATCCTTTCTGCAGTTTCTTTATTATTCTGTGTCAGTTTTTATTTTTAATTTCCAATAAACCCTATTCACCCTCTCTAGGATTAATCTAGATTCAACAAGTAGTATCAAAGCCAGTGTCTAATTAATTCTAGAGTCATGTATTCAACAAATTATGCTTTTTCTGAAGGACAATCCATAGCTAGGCCACCTATGTTCAATGGTAATAATTACGCTTACTGGAAAGCTAGGATGAAGATTTATTTGGTATCTGCTGATTACGGTGTTTGGGATATTATTGAAACATGATATAAATCTCCCATTGTAATTATTTATGATGCTAAATTTCTTAAACCAAAGGATAAGTGGGATGCCGATGATAAGAAATTTATTTCGACTAATGGTAAAGCAATGAATGCTTTAATTTGTAATAGAATTTCTCATTGTAATACTACATAGAAAATATGGTATACTTTGGAGGTCACCTATGAAGGAACATCTCAAGTGAAAGAACCTCGACTTGCCTTATTCAGCAATGAATATAAAAACTTCCCGATGCAAAAATTCGAAAGTATAAAAGACATGTATGGTCATATTCAGTGTTGGTGTACAATGCTACAGCTCTTGGAAAAATGCACACTGAAGTAGAACTTGTAAGGAAAATCTTATGAGTTTTTCCAATGAATTTTGAGGCTAAAGCCACAGCGATTCAAGAATCAAAGGATCTGAACAAATCAAGCATGGAAGAGATGATTGAAAATCTGATGACATATGAAACGGAGTTGAAGGCAACAGAAGAACGCAACAACTCAGGATCAAAGAAGAAGTCAATAGCCTTAATTAACAATGTTGACAATGATGATGATACGGAAAATCCTTTTGAGAAGCTTAGTATGGCTGTCAGAATATCAAGAAATGGAGAAAACTCAAACCACAAAAGAACAAGCCGAAAGCCAAAAATCAAGAATCTCTTACAATTCAAACGAGAAATTAATCTGCTTCAAATGCAAGTAGCCTAGGCATATCAAACCAAACTACCTACTACTTCAAATAACAAAGGAAACAAAAAGAATAAGAAAGCTTTTGCAATAACATGGGTTGATGAGGAAGGAGAAGAAGCTTCTGACAGCAGCGAGTAAGAGGCTAATCTATGTTTTACGCTACAATCAGATTCAGAAGACAACAGAGAAGACTCTGGTAAGGTATAAAGTAACATTTTTTTTTTACTTTAGATGTGTCAAGATCTTACAGAAACTATTGATGTTATAGAACTAAAAGTGAAGAAATTAAAATATGATAGATTAAATCTAGTTCATGATAATAATAGGTTAAAATCTGAACTTGAAAAAGTTTCAAATATTCAAAACCTAGAATGCAAAAAGTGTAACCTTTTGAATCTAGAGCTATCAAAATTCAAGTTAAACGTAGAAGAACCCGAAAAGGAAATTTTGAGTTTGAAAGATAATGATGACATAAAATGAGGAATTTCATAAACAGATGCACCTCACATGTGACTGAAAACACATCACTTAAAATGAGAGTCCAAGTGAAACACCCCACCTCCGTTAGGGTCACTCTCAAAGGGAATGCCCTAATTTTGGTGGAGGTTTATAAGTATAAGTCACAGATATACAAGACAGATATAATAACACATATTTTTGAACAGCGGAAAACGACAACTTTTATTTCACTAAAATACGTGTTACATCAACCATACCATAATTGTCTTACAATACTTAAAAAAACATAACATCTTCATAACTGTCTTGATTACATTATTTAAAGAAGCATAAAGAAAACATAAATAAACTGCAAAAGTCCCATAATTGCTGTCCAAAGCCATAGTCCAAAACGAAAAGATCCAAGCAATACATTCTTTCTCTTCAAGCTGGATATGAAGGCTGGTTAAGCTGTGGTATTCCCTCCCTGTGGACCTGGGGGGGGGGGGGGGGAACGGAAGAAAAGAAGACGAGAGAAAAGTAGAGTCAGACATAAAGCCTGAGTAAGTCTAGGACTATTCAGTCTATGAATAAAGAACTGGGTATGATAAGTATAAACTGGAAATGGGAAAGCATTATAAACTAAGTTAAGTGGTCTAGGGTCGAAGACTATCGTACCCCATATTAATCTCTGTACCCATATAAACTAGTTCCCAACAGGCACCCCATAATCAGGGTGAAGTGATCCATTTCTGATGATCGGCTCCTACTCGTATAGTTACATGTGTCTTACGGCCCCAGTTATTGTAGTTACCTGTGCTGGTCCCACCATGGGGTGTATCAAGTCCCATGGTGGCGGCCCGACACAATCCTAGAACGCAGAAGTATGCTACTGGTGCCCAGTGCCTTATTTTTCTGTGCCGGAGTGTGTGCACGCCCGCACCCCGTTAGAACCTACACTGCTGCACCACCGCCGTCGATTTGACCTCTTACAGTCAGCCCAGTAATCGTGCCCCACCCTGCCTAGTTTCAGGGTATCATGATACCTTGTAGGGTTACTGCTGAAAAGGGTCCCCCGCTACTAGGTTTTTCTATTTCTAGCCAACATGCTAAGTTGGTTAAGTGTTTTATAAACCTAACCCCCAATCAGTCTGTTTAGTTTAGCATGTTCCATTTTGATTAAGTCTTAATTCACTTAATCCTATCAATCCTGACTCAGCCTTAATTGTTTTATTAAAGCCTTGACCTCTCACATTAGACAGGTATTGTTGTGGCTGCCTGTTGCCGGTTGGGTCCGGGCAGTCTTACGCCACAACTCAGTCTAACCTCGGGTCCTTATTGGGCTCTGTGTTTAACCACCCACATTGGATAGGTATTGTTGTGACTACTGGACAACCGGGTGGTTCCGGGCAGGTTTACATCACAACTCAATCCAACCTCGGGTTAAACACATCGTATTTTCTACATTTACATATTTTGTCTCTTTTCTTTTTATATGTAAATATTTGCGGCCCATTATTCAAATTCATCTTTATTGATTAAGATTTATTTATGCCACTTAATTGTTTTTCAAGGTTGTTGGCATGCGTCAAACATGCCAACACATATGTTCTATATTTTAGCCCAAACGTCATTACCCCCGTTTTATACGTTCGTTCCAATGTAAGGTGTGTTGGGTTTAACACTTAAACCCAATTTAGCCATATGAAAAGGGGAGGCTTATAACATGATGTTTATAAGGTAACATAAAAAGGGGAGTGTGAACGCATGAACTTGCAACATAACGATTCAATTAACATAAGGTAGGCACATGTGAACTTGCAATTGTAACAACATATAATATAAGCAATACTTAAACATAAATCATTCTACTCACATAATCATGGTATAAACAAAACATGAATCATTCTATTCATGTAGTCATGGCATAAATAGTACTTAAACATGAACCATTCTAATCATATAATTATGGCATAATCATAATTGAACATGAGTCCTTCTATTCATATAGTCATGGCATAAACATAATTGAACATGAATCCTACTATTCATATAATCATGGTTTTTATCCTATCTATGTAACTATTAAGTAATTCTAGTGTAATTCTAATGTAACTTATGTGTCAAATATATTATCATATGATTATGATAACAACATAAGCCTAAAAACATGTTTTCAACTAGGCATAATAACAAACATAGTTTAGTCATGTTCATAAAATTAATACAAGCTTACAAAGACGCTTGCTTTTGTCACTATCACAAAATCATGATTTTTATACTTGAACTATGGTGCCAATTCCAACATAACCTTTATATAAATCATAATACTTAAGTGGATCAAATTACACTAAAGAAGACCATTGAATTATACATCATGTTGGCATAACAATAAATCATAGACTTGCATGAATTTCAAACAAACTATTACAACATATAGTTGTTATTTTCAACATGAATCATATACTTGCAATTATCAAATCGGTGTTGTAAATAACTACGACAAATATGTAGTTTTCAATATGAATCATATGCTTGCATGAATCCCAATTAAAATTCCACAACATGTGGTTGTCAACATAAACCATATACTTGTATGAATCCAATCGTACACCATAGCATTGCCAAATCGTTTAGAATCAAAATAACATACAAATATAGGTTATTATTGCCACAATTCCATTTCGTTGTTAACTTCCAACGCAAATCGCATAATTGCAAATATCCAATCGTATACCATAATATTCCTAAATCGTTTAGCATCAAAGCAACGTACAAATATAGATTATTATCGCCACAATTCCATTTCTTACTTTACACAAATCAACACAATTATTTAATTCATATCGAAATAGCACTCTACTTACAACGTATGATGAATCTTCAATTCAGGAATCTGAATTCTGAATTTGGAGATGCTATCCTTTGTTGTAGGCGTTGCTTTGATTCAATTAACGTTGCTTTAAGCTTTTGATTTATCTCCTAATTGTCTCTCTATTTCTGACGGCTATCCTTAGTCTCTCCTCAGCAACATGACGGTCTCATCTCCATTTTAGTTTGGGTGAATTAGGGTTAGTCTTAGGTCCTTTTTATAGAGTTTGTGAGTTGATTTAGACCGTCGATGAAGCTTGGTTTAATAATAGTTGTTCGTTCAAAGGAGAGGCTAATCAGGAGCTGACACCTAGCCCTAGTTATAAGGCAAGGCTCAGAAAATTGACCAAACACAGACTAGGCCAGCCAGGGGGGGCTGGGTTCGACCTGGCTCAGGGGCCAGGTCGACTCCCCAGTCGACCCCCAGGTCGACTCTAGAGTCGACCTGCCTGGGGCAGGTCGACACCTAGGTCGACTCCCAGGTCGACCTGGCCTGGCAGGTCGACCCTAGGGTCGACCCCCAGGTCGACCTGGTGGGTTTGGGCGGGAATTTTCCCGCCTACTTTGATTGGGCTGAAATTCAATTCTGTTTTCGAAATTTGAATTTTCTGAAACTTCATCGGGTCATAATTTGGTCATACAGGCTTCGTTTTTCGAAAACTCGGACTCTATTTCGCGTATTTTTCCGAGACGAACGCAATGGCATATCCCGTTTCCCTTAATACTTTGATTTGAGATTTACTATATTTTAATTTGTGAATTTCACTGTTATAAAATATACGGGGTGTTACATTCTCCCCCACTTAAAAGGATTTCGTCCCGAAATCTTCAAGTTCAGGAAGAATGTACATCCTAACATCCAAACATCCATCTACTCATCCATAAAACACGAGCATCCATTGTCCTTAAAAGACTTCTAATGCTTCAAGATAATATGCGAAGTGTGTGTGTACATGTACTTATCTAATGCAAAATCAGGCGGTCTACTGATTCAGTTGACCTCCTTAATGCGAATTATGTAAGTGCTATGAATCCATTATGTATGCAAATCCTCCTATTCATGATTCTACATGAGTGCACAATCATTCATACAAATGCAACATCCATATGACAACATATTAAAGTTCAACCATATACGAATGCAAACATATATGCATATGCAATATGAAGTTATTGAGCCGATCTAAAACCTAGATTGTGTGTGTATATGCAACCACGAGCAACCACTAGCAATCACTTGCAACCACTTGCAATCATCATCCATAACATGTTTCAATTACATGTTTTCATCCAAAAGGTTTCTATCTAAAAGATAGGGTCGAGGAGATATACCTAAAAAGATAGATAAAAGCGCAACTTAAGGAAAAAGGAAAGATCAAAGATGTACCCTCGAAAAGAAAAGGGTAGGTTGCGCGTATTTTAGCTTCAGTTTCCCAAGTTGCATCTCTTTCGGCGTCGCTCCACTGAACTTTGACGAGCTTGACTTCGCGGTTGCGTAGTTTCTTCACTTCCGTTCCTAATATGCGGGTTGGAACTTTCCTTATGGTTGCTTCGCGCTCCACTTCAGCTTTCTAGGATATCTGGCTCTACCACTTCAGCAGACTCATGTAGACATTTTCGGAGATGTGAAAGACGTTGTGAACTCCGGCCAATTTTTCGGGTAGCTCTAATCTATAGGCCATTTTCCCAATTTTCTCGATGATAGGGAATGGCCCTACGAACCTTGGTGCTAGCTTTCCTGTGGTTCCAAAACGAACAACGTTCCTTAGCGGAGATACCTTAAGAAAAACTCTGTCTCCAACCTCAAATTCAAGGTCGGTCCTCCTCTTGTCGGCATACGACTTTTGTATGTCTTGGACAGTCTTCATCCTTCTTCGTATTAAGTCTACTTTCTCCGAAGTCTCTCGGATCATATCTGGTCCAAGTATGAGCTTATCAGTAGACTACCACCAACAAGTGGTTGATCGACACAGTCTTCCTTATAAAGCTTCGAAGGGCGCCATTCCGATGGTTGCTTGATAGCTGTTGTTGTAGGCAAATTCCACCAAAGGAAGATGGTCTTCCCATGTCCCTCCGAAGTCAAGGACGCACAGTCTTAGAAGGTCCTCCAAAACTCTATTCACTCTTTCTATTTGGCCGTCGGTTTGGGGATGATAGGCTGTGCTCAAGCATAACTGTGTGCCTACCGCTTCTTGCAGACTCCGCCAAAACTCACTTGTGAAGATAGGGTCTCGGTCACTAACAATGCTGGATGGTATTCCATGGAGTCGAACGATTTCCTTGAGGTAAAGAGATGCTAGGGATGAGGCAGTTCTTTTTACTTTTGACAGGTAAAAAGTGGGCGCTTTTAGTAAGCCTATCCACTATTACCCAATTGCTAGTGTTGCCTCTCCTAGACCTAGGCAGCCCATCGATGAAGTCCATTGAGATGCTATCCCACTTCCACTGTGGGACCTCTAGAGGATGTAGCAGACCACCAGGCTTTTTTCTGTTCCGCCTTAACATGTTGGCACACCATACACTTAGAGACGAATTCTGCCACGTCCTTCTTCATGCCGTTCCAAAAGAAAGTTCTTTTTATGTCCTTGTACATTTTATCGCCGCTCGGGTGTATCGTCATCTTGGAGTGATGTGCTTCCTCGAGAACCTTCTTTACTAAATCCCTTGTCTGTGGGACGCATAGTCTTCCGTCTTACCTTAACCAACCCTTATCGTCGATGGAGTATTTGTTGAGGTGACTTGAAGTCTCACCCCTAATTAGCCTATCAATCGTCTCCACAAGCTGAGGGTCCACGCGTTGTGTTGTCCCTATCGAGTCCACTAAAGTCGGGCGTACTTCGAGAGATGCTAGCAAGCCTGGTACAAAATCGGAGGAAGGCCTAAAGTCAAAGCTGGCTATAAACTCTAGGCTTTGTCTTTCAACAAACAGTGGGCTTAGGGTCAGTTTCTTTCGGCTCAACGCGTCTGCCACTACGTAGCCTTTGCCCGGAGTATAGGAGATCTCGAAATCATACGAGGAAAGAAACTCCATCCACCTCTGTTGCCTCAAGTTAAGGTCCTTCTGCAAGAAAAGGTATTTCAACGATTTATGGTCAGTGTAAAGTTCAAACTTCTCACCTAGGAGATAGTGTCGCCAAGACTTGAGTGCAAAGACGATGGCAGCTAACTCAAGATCGTGGGTCGGGTAGTTCTTTTCGTGCACTTTCAATTGTCTCCCACCATAAGCTACTACCCTTCCTTCTTGCATTAAGACGGCGCCTAACCCAGTCCCACATGCATCTGTATAAACGGTGAACATCTTGCTTCCATCTGGCAACGTTAAAACTGGGGCTGTTGTAAGAGCCCTTTTCAGTCGCTGGAAAGCAAACTCGCAATCCAAGTCCCAACTGAACACTAGATTCTTCTTGGTCAACTTTGTGAGCGGAGCTGAGATTTTCGCAAAATCCCTTATGAACTTTCGATAGAAACCTGCTAGTCCTAGAAAACTTCGGACCTCAGTTGCATTCCTTGGTGTCTTCCAATCCTGTACCGCCACTACCTTAGCAGGGTCCACTGCTAACCCTTGTTTGGATACTATGTGCCCAAGGAACCTCACTTCTTCTCTCCAAAAGTGGCATTTGGAGAATTTGGCTTTTAGCTGATGGGCTCGCAGAGTTTCCATGATTGCCCTTAAGTGCTGAGCATGTTCCTCTTCACTCTTTGAGAAGATAAGGATATCGTCTACGAAGACCACTACGAACTTATTGTGGAAATCTCTGAATACCCTACTCATCAGGTCCACGAAGTAAGCAGGTGCATTTGTCAAGCCGAAAGGCATGACAAGCCATCCAAAGAAGCCGTCTAGGGTTCTGAATGCCGTTTTATCGATACTATCTTCAGCCACCCTTAGCTGATGAAAACCGGTCGCTAAATCGAGTTGGTAGAAAACAGACGCTCCTACAAGCTGATCAAACAAATCGTCAATTCTGGGGAGAGGGTGCCTATTCTTTTTCGTTAGCTTGTTGAGCTCCCTATAGTCAACACATAGACGGAGTGAACCATCCGCCTTTGTAGCGAACACCACTGGAGCGCCCCATTCTGAAATGCTCCTCCTAATGAACCCCTTTTCTAGAAGCTCTTTAATCTGTTTACTGAGCTCTTTCCTTTCCCGTGGAGCCATGTGTCTAACAGGCAACGCAACGGGCTTTGCATTATCTACAAGATATATGCGGAATTCTATCTCCCGCTTCGGAGGCAAGCCCTTCACCTCTTCGAAGACATCCGGATATTCCCGGACCACTCTAACCGATTGCAAATTTTCAACGGAGGCATCTAGCGATTCAAGATAACTAAGCATAACCGCATACGAGGGATTACAAGTAATTTCCAAAGTGTTACCGAGCTGGGTCAGGAGCCTAACAACCCTTTTTTCACAATCAAGGATGGTCCCATTACTGGATAGCCAATCCATGCCCAAAATCAAACCATATCCCGAAAAGCCCAAAACAAAGGCACTACATTTAAATTCTACGCTTAGAATAGAAATTTTCAATCCCAAACAGATCATAGACAGATGAGCTGGGCCCCCAATTGGGTTTGAAACAATTAAGGGGTCCTCTACCATACTAGTTTTTAGGTGCAGAGATTCTACTAAAGTAGACGAGATAAAGGAGTGTGATGCGCCGGAATCAAATAAAGTGCGAATGGGGTGATCGTAAAGATAAACTACACTTTCTACAGAAGTATTTATACCTCGCTGTTGCAGAGGTGGCGCCTCTAGCACATGAACTTGTGCCCCTGAGGTGGATCCAGCCCTCTGCCCCTGTCCTCGTTTCTTTGGGCAGTCCTTAGCCATGTGGCCTGTCTCACCGTAAGAAAAGCCCCCACCATTCATCTTGGCCTTCTTTTTCCGGCAATCTTTTACTAAGTGCCCCACTTTGCCACAGAAATTACACTTCCTCTTATCTTTGTTTCCTTTCCCGCCCTTCTTAAAGTCTGTCTTCTTAGGCTGCAAACCCTCTTTCTTCCCTTGAGAGTTTTCTGCCTTTGTCTCCTTCTTGCCCTTATCCTCTTCGTTCAACAACGCCATCTGTACTAACCTTTCATACGTAGCTCCCATGGGTATATGGGTCATGGCCAAACTGTGTAATGGCTCATTCAACCCTTTGACAAAACGGAGAGCCTTCTTGTGCGGGGTGTTGACTAGGTCCAGTCCGAACCTAGCCAGCTCATCGAACTGATTAACATACTCTTTGACTGTCTTGTTCCCTTACTTAAGAAATAAGAATGTTTCCAACTGCAAACTCCTTTCCGCATCTGAGAGAAATTTAGCCTCAAACCTTGCCCTAAAGTCCTCCCATGTTTCCACTGGTCTTTCTGCATTAGTGACTTCCCACCAGTAGGAAGCCTCGCCCTTTAGTAGCCATACTGCCAGTTGTACTTTCTGTCTATCTTCTACCTCAAAGATGATGAATAAGTCCTCGGTTTCTTTCAGCCAATTTCTAGCTGCCACGAAGGACTCAGTTCCATGAAAGTCCTTTCCTCCCATAGCTTTAAAATCTTTACATATCTTAGCAAAAGTGTTTCCCCGCGGAGGAGGTGGAGGAAGAGCTGCTGCTGCAGCTGGATGATTTCCTGCAGTTGGGGGAGGAGGAACGGTAGGACCTGGCTGAGTGGCCCTTGCTTCTAAGAACCGTCTAAACCAACCAGGTATCGGTACACCCTCGGGCAAGTTAAGTTCTTCGGACATGCTGAAACAAAAAGGATAGATTCAAAACGAAGGATAAGAGATAGTTCCTATGGCTTTGGGGGGGACTTTGCCTTTTAAAATAAAATAATATTTTATCTTTTTAAAAATGCTTCTTTAAAATTCCTTTTTGAAAATAAATTTTCAAAACTTTTTATCTTATCTGGTAAACCTATGCTCTGATACCAAGTGAAACACCCCACCTCCGTTAGGGCCACTCTCAAAGGGAATGCCCTAATTTTGGTAGAGGTTTATAAGTATAAGTCACAGATATACAAGACAGATATAATAACACATATTTTTGAACAGTGGAAAATGACAACTTTTATTTCACTAAAATACGTGTTACATCAACCATACCATAATTGTCTTACAATACTTAAAAAAACATAACATCTTCATAACTGTCTTGATTACATTATTTAAAGAAGCATAAAGAAAACATAAATAAACTGCAAAAGTCCCATAATTGTTGTCCAAAGCCATAGTCCAAAACGAAAAGATCCAAGCAATACATTCTTTCTCTTCAAGCTGGATATGAAGGCTGGTTAAGCTGCGGTATTCCCTCCCTGTGGACCTAGGGGGGGGGGGGGAAACGGAAGTAAAGAAGACGAGAAAAAAGTAGAGTCAGACATAAAGCCTGAGTAAGTCTAGGACTATTCAGTCTATGAATAAAGAACTGGGTATGATAAGTATAAACTGGAAATGGGAAAGCATTATAAACTAAGTTAAGTGGTCTAGGGTCGAATACTATCGTACCCCATATTAATCTCTGTACCCATATAAACTAGTTCCCAACAGGCACCCCATAATCAGGGTGAAGTGATCCATTTCTGATGATCGGCTCCTACTCGTATAGTTACATGTGTCTTACGGCCCCCGTTGTTGTAGTTACCTATGCTGGTCCCACCATGGGGTGTATCAAGTCCCATGGTGGCGGCCTGACACAATCCTAGAATGCACAGGTATGCTACTGGTGCCCAGTGCCTTATTTTTCTGCGTCGGAGTGTGCGCACGCCCGCACCCCGTTAGAACCTACACTGCTGCACCACCGCCGTCGATTTGACCTCTTACAGTCAGCCCAGTAATCGTGCCCCACCCTGCCTAGTTTCAGGGTATCATGATACCTTGTAGGGTTACTGCTGAAAAGGGTCCCCCGCTACTAGGTTTTTCTATTTCTAGCCAACATGCTAAGTTGGTTAAGTGTTTTATAAACCTAACCCCCAATCAGTCTGTTTAGTTTAGCATGTTCCATTTTGATTAAGTCTTAATTCACTTAATCCTATCAATCCTGACTCAGCCTTAATTGTCTTATTAAAGCCTTGACCTCTCACATTAGACAGGTATTGTTGTGGCTGCCTGTTGCCGGTTGGGTCCGGGCAGTCTTACGCCACAACTCAGTCTAACCTCGGGTCCTTATTAGGCTCTGTGTTTAACCACCCACATTGGATAGGTATTGTTGTGACTACTGGACAGCCGGGCGGTTCCGGGCAGGTTTACATCACAACTCAATCCAACCTCGGGTTAAACACATCGTATTTTCTACATTTACATATTTTGTCTCTTTTCTTTTTATATGTAAATATTTGCGGCCCATTATTCAAATTCATCTTTATTGATTAAGATTTATTTATGCCACTTAATTGTTTTTCAAGGTTGTTGGCATGCGTCAAACATGCCAACACATATGTTCTATATTTTAGCCCAAACGTCATTACCCCCGTTTTATACGTTCGTTCCAATGTAAGGTGTGTTGGTTTTAACACTTAAACCCAATTTAGCCATATGAAAAGGGGAGGCTTATAACATGGTGTTTATAAGGTAACATAAAAAGGGGAGTGTGAACGCATGAACTTGCAACATAACGATTCAATTAACATAAGGTAGGCACATGTGAACTTGCAATTGTAACAACATATAATATAAGCAATACTTAAACATAAATCATTCTAATCACATAATCATGGTATAAACAAAACATGAATCATTCTATTCATGTGGTCATGGCATAAATAGTACTTAAACATGAACCATTCTAATCATATAATTATGGCATAATCATAATTGAACATGAGTCCTTCTATTCATATAGTCATGGCATAAACATAATTGAACATGAATCCTACTATTCATATAATCATGGTTTTTATCCTATCTATTTAACTATTAAGTAATTCTAGTGTAATTCTAATGTAACTTATGTGTCAAATATATTATCATATGATTATGATAACAACATAAGCCTAAAAACATGTTTTCAACTAGGCATAATAACAAACATAGTTTAGTCATGTTCATAAAATTAATACAAGCTTACAAAGACGCTTGCTTTTGTCACTATCACAAAATCATGATTTTTATACTTGAACTATGGTGCCAATTCCAACATAACCTTTATATAAATCATAATACTTAAGTGGATCAAATTACACTAAAGATGACCATTGAATTATACATCATGTTGGCATAACAATAAATCATAGACTTGCATGAATTTCAAACAAACTATTACAACATATAGTTGTTATTTTCAACATGAATCACAAACTTGCAATTATCAAATGGGTGTTGTAAATAACTACGACAAACATGTAGTTTTCAATATGAATCATATGCTTGCATGAATCCCAATTAAAATTCCACAACATGTGGTTGTCAACATAAACCATATACTTGTATGAATCCAGTCGTACACCATAGCATTGCCAAATCGTTTAGAATCAAAATAACATACAAATATAGGTTATTATTGCCACAATTCCATTTCGTTGTTAACTTCCAACGCAAATCGCATACTTGCAAATATCCAATCGTACACCATAATATTCCCAAATCGTTTAGCATCAAAGCAACGTACAAATATAGATTATTATCGCCACAATTCCATTTCTTACTTTACACAAATCAACACAATTATTTAATTCATATCGAAATAGCACTCTACTTACAACGTATGATGAATCTTCAATTCAGGAATCTGAATTCTGAATTTGGAGATGCTATCCTTTGTTGTAGGCGTTGCTTTGATTCAATTAACGTTGCTTTAAGCTTTTTATTTATCTCCTAATTGTCTCTCTATTTCTGACGGCTATCCTTAGTCTCTCCTCAGCAACATGACAGTCTCATCTCCATTTTAGTTTGGGTGAATTAGGGTTAGTCTTAGGTCCTTTTTATAGAGTTTGTGAGTTGATTTAGACCGTCGATGAAGCTTGGTTTAATAATAGCTGTTCGTTCAAAGGAGAGGCCAATCAGGAGCTGACACCTAGCCCTAGTGACAAGGCAAGGCTCAGAAAATCGACCAAACACAGACTAGGCCAGCCAGGGGGGGCTGGGTTCGACCTGGCTCAGGGGCCAGGTCGACTCCCCAGTCGACCCCCAGGTCGACTCTAGAGTCGACCTGCCTGGGGCAGGTCGACACCTAGGTCGACTCCCAGGTCGACCTGGCCTGGCAGGTCGACCCTAGGGTCGACCCCCAGGTCGACCTGGTGGGTTTTGGCGGGAATTTTCCCGCCTACTTTGATTGGGCTGAAATTCAATTCTGTTTTCGAAATTTGAATTTTCTGAAACTTCATCGGGTCATAATTTGGTCATACGGGCTTCGTTTTTCGGAAACTCGTACTCTATTTCGCGTATTTTTCCGAGACGAACGCAATGGCATATCCTGTTTCCCTTAATACTTTGATTTGAGATTTACTATATTTTAATTTGTGAATTTCACTATTATAAAATATACGGGGTGTTACACCAAGATCTTGAGATTGCTCTGAATAAGTTTTCAATAGGTGAAACATCTTTTAAAATGTTGTTAGCAAATCAGTTGTTCGCTAACAATAGAAAGGGACTGGGTTTTGGAATGTTTACCATAGCACTTCATGTCGTGTTTCTTCATGATAAAATGCTTTAGCATTACCCCATGGTTATGGTTGTAAACAACACTTCAAATTTTGACCAGTAAATGAATATTGTTGTTATAGTAGAAAGTAGCTGTACTGATCGCAATTGCATGAAAATTCTTTTGAGTGCATATGAACATTTTAAACGTATAAACCAAGAAGGACATAAATAATCACCCATAAGTTGTTCAGTTTTGGAAATTTTCTTACTGCTTGAAATGGTTTGTGGAAACACTAACCATTTAATTCCATGACCAGGCGAGTTAAGTGCGAGGACACAAATACTAGCATGTGTTATATTTCTTAGCATTCCACCAAAATTTTGACAACAGTAGAAACAATTAAGTCTATAGGAAGTGAAATAGTAACAAGTGTCAAGAGGCACAAGGAAACCCGTTCGGTACTCTCGATTCCATCAATACATGGTGCAACAAATGTTCAGGAAAACACATACCGAATATGGATAACCAGATTGAGTATTTAGTGACTAACGCTGTCACTACGGTCTTATCACTACCAGAGGTCCAAATTTATAGGTTCAAGGAGATCATATGAATAGAATGAGTAAAACTGAAAATAGCTTAAGATGTAAAACCTATACACATGAAAATTTCCAAATAAGCATGCGCTCAGAATAATATAGCAACAAACCCACCAAAATATAACAGGAGGAAATTGAATACCACAACAGTGTCAACGCAAAGGACCATCCCAACATAACTAGATTTTTTTTAGCAAACAATTGAGTAAATAAACTTGAGTAGAGATTATTCGTGAATGAAACTCCCCAAAACAACAGAAAACACAAAAGGCGAAGATGTGAAGAGTTGCGTGAGTTTATAGAATCCCGATGAATCGGAGGGGCTACGACGATACAGGCTTGGGTTGATTCAAAAAAGCCGTGGCGGTTGGGTTAGCGCGGTGACATCTGGAGGCGAGCTTCAGGTTGCGGACAACTGCAGTAGATAGCAGTCATCGGGGAGGATATGGAATGAAAAGAAACCTGAACAAAAGTAAGTAGCGAAATTGGAGAAGGATTTGTTGCGTTACTGCAACGGTTTACTGGCTCCTTGTGGTTTAGCATCCGGAGGTAAGGGAACTTTCTACGAATTAAAATCACGACTCCATTCATTAAAAAAATCGAGCATGTGATTATGTTATTCGTCTCGTCGATGCTGGAAATTGGAGGAAGGAAGCAGGATCGCGCTTGGTGGCCGATGAGATGTCGAAGAGTTTAAGAGAGAACGACGGGAAATTGGGAACGTTGACAAGGTCACGCACATTTGTTCGAATTAGAGATTTTGGCGATGAAATTGGAAGATGCATCTTGGTCTTGTTGATATCGTTCGAAACTGGAGGACGGTTTGGCAATTTAAGGTGATAGCAGCATTAAGTTGACTTTATGATTTGATGGCTGAAGTTGAGCTGAAGGGTTCCTGAAGCGATGATTGGAGATGGAAATCATTGTGGATGATGATGAATAAAAGCGGATAATGATGAATAAAAACAATAATTGATTTTCTAATTCAAGCATTTGGAGGCGAAGGAGAGGGAGATTGACTCACTGAATTTGGCTGTTCTATAACTGAGACTTCCAAATTATTAGGTTTCTAAATCATTGGGATTGAGGCGATGAAAGGTCGGAAAAGAAGAGTAGAAGCGGAAATTGAAAATCAGAGGGAGCACAAATTTTATTTGCCATAATAAAAGGTAGTAGGAAAGTTTAACGTTAAGATGAAAAAATATGGAACTTAGAAAAGTTATCATAAGTTATTAATAATTATTTATTAAATATAAATGATTTACTAATAATCACTACTTATTATAAATCGTAATTATTAACGATGTAAATTATCATTTCTTAATTGCTAAATATAATTAACTAATTATTAGTATTCAATGGTGAATTATTTACATATTATTAATTATTAATTATATATTAATTATATATTAAATATTTATTTAATGATTGTTTATTATTAATTTTTTAACTCTTAATTTCTTATTACTTTTTAGTTACTAACTAATTATTAAATACTAATTACATCATGTTTCAAATTAGTTTAAATTTAATTATTCAACAGTGGTTATTAGCTATTAAATATTAATATTTATTTATGATTATTATTTTATTATTAACTAATAATAATAATTATTATTTTAATTAATTATTGTTACCATTATTATTATTTAATAAATATGCATATATAAAAGTAATAGAAAAGAAAATTTGTAACAGTCATCTATTACAACTGAACAAAAAATAGGTGTTAAAAATGATTTATTACAATGGTTTAAAACAAAGAGTTGTAAAAAAAATTGTTACAACTATTATTTTGTGACAATTGCAAACCTACAGTTGTAACTAGGTATTTTTGTTGTAGTGTGGACATATGACAGGAGACAAGACACTATTCCTTAACCTAGGAAAATATAAAGGCGGGAGTGAGCTCGGGCAACAATAGCAAGTGTAAGATTATTGGTAATGGTAAAGTAGGTAACAGTACTTTTACTTTAACCGATGTCTTATACGTTGACAATTTACATCACAATCTCATCTCTTTAAGCCAACTATGTGATAAAGGTATGAATGTGGTCTTTGATAATGAGATTTGCAAAATCATTGAAACATCCATTGGCAACATTGTTTCCAAAGGCAAAAGAAAAGGAAAGGAAACGTTTACACACTTTCATTTGATGATCTAACTAATTCTAGATGTTTGGTAGCCACAAAAGAAGAGGCAGCTTTGTGGCATAGGAGACTATCTCATGCTAGTATGTGTCTCTAAGAAAAAATGGCAACAAAAGAGCTTGTTAGAGGTTTACCACATCAGAAATTTAAAAATAATAAAGTGTGTAAAGCATGCTCCATGGAAAAATTTAATCGTTCATCATTCGGTCCGAAAAATATTATTAGCACTTCTCGAGTTCTTGAGTTAATCCTTATGGACTTGTTTGGACAAAACGATATTGCAAACTTAAATGGAAATCGTTATTGGTATGTATTGGTTGATGATTATTCTAGATTCACATGGGTTTATTTTCCAGCCAAAAAGTCTGAAATTTTTGATTATTTTCAAAGTTTTCTAAACTTGTTCAAAATGAAAAAGGCGTTTCAATTAAAACTTTGAGAAGTTATCATGGAGGTGAATTTGGAAAATTTAGATTTGGAAAGGTTTTGTGAAGAAATTGGTTTTAAACACGATTTTTTTCACCCCTCAAACACCTCAATGACATGGGGTAGTCGAAAGGGAAAATCGTACATTACAAGAATTGGTTAGATCCATGTTGAGTGAGTATAAATTGCCTCTAACTTCCTGGGCTGAAGAAGTTAATACTTCTTGTTATGTTATGAATAGAGTTATGATTAGACCAAGACTTAATAAAACGTCATATGAATTGTGGTTTGACAAAAGCCTAACATCTCATATTTTAGAGTATTTGGTTGTCCTTATTATATTCTCAACACAAGAGATCAACTTGGAAAATTTGAATCAAAAGCCGATAAAGCGATTTTCATGGGTTACTCTTCGAGGAGCAAAGCTTACAAAGTCAAGCAATCAAGAACAATTGCTGAAACCTTAATGTGAAGTTTAATGAATTAGACTTGGAGATGGCTTATGGAAAGGAAAATATGATGGCGTTGTGCAAGAAGGTGAAAAGGAAAGTAACGAAATTGAAGCTAGTAGCGATGAAGTCACAAAAGAAGCAGTTGAAGCTGAAAATTTGAAATTCAGACCTAACCATCCTCCAGAATTGGCCACTGGAATTCCAACAGAGGGTGTTCGCACTCGTTCTTCTTTGGATAAGAATGTTTATGCTTTCTGTATCCACAATGCTTTTATTTCTGAAATTAAACCAAGTTCTTACGATGTTGCTCTTAATGATAATTATTGGATTTTAGCGATGTAAGAAGAACTTAACCAGTTTGAGAGGAATAAGGTATGGAAATTGGTTCCTAGGCCAAATGATTATCCAATTGTTGGAACAAAATGGGTGTTTAAGAATAAACTGGATGAATCTAGAAATGTAATTAGAAACAAAGCTAGGTTAGTCGTAAAAGGATATAATCAAATTAAAGGCATTAATTTTGATGAAACGTTCGCTCCAGTTGCTAGGTTAGAAGCAATTAGAATTTTACTAAGTTTTGCATGTTTTAAGGGTTTCAAACTTAAGCAAATGGATGTAAAGAGTGCCTTTCTGCATGGAGAGTTAAAAGAAGAAGTTTTTTGAACAACCCCCTATTTTGAGAGTCCCAAGTTTCCAAATCATGTGTATAAACTTGAAAAAGAATTATATGGTCTTAAGCAAGCTATTAGAGCTTGGGTATGACTGTCTCTGTACATATCTTTTGGAAAACGATTTTAAAAAGGGATGTGCTGACACGACTTTGTTTCTTACATGATGGTGATGATTTTTTGATTGTTCAGATTTATGTTGATGGCATCATTTATGGTGCTACTAATGATTGTTTGTGTGAGGAATTTGAAAAAGTCATGTAGGATAAATTTGAAATGAGCTTGGTAGGTGAACTTAAATACTTCCTTGGATTCCAAATCAAGCAAAGTAGCAAAGGGATTTTCATCTCTCAAACAAAGTACATGATGGGGTTGTTGAAAAGATTTGGAGTTGAAAATTCAAAGCCAATGAAAACATCAGTGAGTCCGACTGCCAAGCTTGAAAATTATGAAAGGGGAATTGTTGTTGATCCAAAACAATATCATAGGATTATCGGTTCACTCCTATATCTCTCTGCTTCTAGACTCGATATTATGTTTTCTGTCTATTTGTGTTCTCATTTTCAATGTAACCCGAAAGAATCTCATTTAAAAGCCACAAAACGATTTTTGAGATATTTGTTGCACACACAAAAACTTGGTATATAGTACCCTTCTTGTGATTACTTTGATTTAGTTGGGTTTTCAGATGCTGATTATGCTAATTCACTCATTGATAGGAAAAGCACTAGTGGAACTTGTTTCATGCTAGGACACTCTCTCGTTTCATGGTTGGGTCGAAAATAAAATTGTGTTGCATTATCCACCACTGAAGCTGAATATATTTCCTTAGGAAGTTATTGTGCACATATTTTATGGATGATGCAAACTCTCTATGATTTTGGCCCATACTATAAACAAGTACCATTAAAATGTGACAGTAAGAGTGCAATAGATTTATCAAATAACCCTGTCCATCATTCACACACAAAACACAATGATGTGAGACACCATTTCATTAGAGATCACATTTCTAGAGAGGACATTTGCATTGAATTTATTCCAACTGTGTCTCAACTGTTGACATTTTTACAAAACCCCTTCGTAAAGATAGATTTCCCAGATTACGCTTAGATTTGGGAATTATAAAAATTGATTAACCCCACTGCATTTTTTTAAATTATTCTTGGATGTTTTGTTCTCTAACTCATTTTCTGACAAGTCAAACCATTTTTTGGAAACCATTAAGGAAAGTACAATTTTTTTGACTATATTATTTTTCAGAATAAGAGATAGTTGAAAATTTTCAAAA
The DNA here is from genome assembly GCA_030737875.1 of Allium sativum. Classification (NCBI taxonomy): domain Eukaryota; kingdom Viridiplantae; phylum Streptophyta; class Magnoliopsida; order Asparagales; family Amaryllidaceae; genus Allium; species Allium sativum. Next base: position 408,159,534 of record CM060926.1, read on the forward strand.
ATTATGGTATGATTAAATATATTTCATAATATGAATGATTTAGAAATTTATTTCACGACCATCTATATTCCCACCATATTTCTATCATTCGTTATGGCTTTATATAATAAGGGGATTTTTATATAATAGGTGCTACTCTAACCTCAATTAAAAAACCTAGACATGGTCATGCATGGTTAGAGAATGCTTATAATTTAAGTTTTAACTAACCTCATTTAAAATTTCTTATGTTTATGCGTGGTTAGTGTTCTCTTAAAAAAAGAACAGAAATAAATTGCGTATATATGAAATTGTCCTTGTTATGTAATAACCAACCTTTCGATCCATCCTCTAAATTGTGAAATGTGTTTATATTTTATGATACATTATGATTTTTTGTTTGATTATTTTGGGTTTGTGGTATTTGATTTTGTCACTTGATTTGAATTCATAATCATGGTCCAATCCATTGCTATTTTCCAACTCTGTCAATCTTTTGATGATAACAAAAAGGGGAGAAGCATTAAGATTTTGTTAATTGTGCAAACATATTTTTTTCTTTGATTTGCTAAGTGTTTAATAGATTTTTATATTTCTCGAATTTCATACAAATTTATTAATTGTGTTTTCGGTTGTAGGGGGAGCATACGTATAGGGTAAATTCTTATACTTCACATACAAACACATTTACAGTATTCAAAATCTTATGTGCATGTTTATCATCATCAAAAGGGGGAGACCATTGAATATATGATGTTTTGTTTGATGATAACAAACATATATTATTCCATAAATGTGTTTGTATTTGTACTATTCTATATTTCATCTCATATAGGAATAAATATTAATATTGAATGAAAATCCTATTGCAAAAAATTTAAATATTCAAACAATATTTATTATTCATTAAAATATTTTATTTCAAAAATTCAGAATAATACATCTTTCAAAACTCACTTCTATACATCTCAGTTGTCACCTTCATTTACATTTGTTTCCTCAGTACAATTCACTCAAGTCACTCAGTCTCTCTCTCACATACATTCATACGCATCACTGAATCTTCATGTGCTTCAGATCCTGTCCAGTCACATGTATACCTATCATAGAAACACACACACACACAAAACTGGAACAAAATAAAATTATATGTAGACAAGTATAAATTTATTTAAAATTTTATTTGCCTCAGAATTTTGGAGTGTTTCTCATCATATTTGAGTCTAGACTGCTTGTGATATTTACAGTGACTCACTGTAAATACCACAAGGTAGACTGTTTTTTCTAGTGCTCACAAACCAGCCTCAACTCAGTTTATAGTGATTTGCTGATCAGGACCAGCCTTAACTCACATATGTGGTATGCTGATCTTGACCAGCCTCAGCATAACCATAACTGGCTTGCTGGATTAACAATAAAATGTATTTGTGTATGCATAGAGAAAAACTTTCAGGTGAACATAGGCAATATGGACAAATACAACTTAGCATTACAGCTTACAGCCATTCAAACATACATATAAAAAAAATTGTATATATGCATGTGTATGTGAGATGCACAACATTTTTCAAGGTGCAGCAAGCATGGAACCACATGCACAAGTGTGCAAGATGGCCCAACACAAGAAATTCAAGTGTGACATGAACAAACCACAAATGTACATAAATGAACCAAGCAACAACCACAATCAAGTATATGTCATGCATCACGGAACTGCATGTATATGGGTGCAACACATGAAATAGGCAAGTGCAAATACATGCACATGCACAAGGCACAAGGCATCAGGCAAGTGCAAGCACAAGGCGCCAGGCAAGTGCAAGCACGAGGCACCTGAACACGCACAAATCTGGACAAAGATTGCAAACTCATGTAGCATCATTAAAGCATGAATTACACAATAGCAGGTCGATGTTATGTGCATCAAGATGGCACGACAAGCACTACACATGCACACAACAGGAATACAAGTCAAAGCATAAGCATCAAATGAAGTAGCAATTGCCTCAAAGTCAAAAGCAACAAACAAGAGGTATAAGTGTATGATAAGCATGCAACAATGGTAATAAAAATGTGCCACAGAAGAAAGGGAATGTTGCAACACAAGCATACACTATATGTGTGACACCCCACATCCGTTAATGTCACTTACAAAGGGAATGCATTAAGTTTCATGAAGCGTTTAGGTAAACAGACACAGAATATTACAAGATAGATATAAAAAAATTTGCAGCGGAAATAAACAACTTTATTATTTAATTTATCCTTTTTTAATGTCGTTAAAATTTGGGGTGTTACATTCTCCCCTACTCAAAGCATTTCGTCCCCGAAATATCTAAGTTGGGAAAAATGCATATCCTACCATCCATCATCCATCTACTCATCCAACATCCATTGGCATCCATTGTCCTTAAAAGCCTCTAATGCTTATATGAATATATGAAGAAGTGTGTGTATATGTCCTAACACTAATGTGAAAATCAGGCGGTCTACTGATTCAGTTGGCCTCCTTAATGCAATGTATGTTAGTGCCATGAATCCAATATGTATGTAAATAAACCTATTACATCATATAAGTTCTATATGTGTGCACACACATTTGTCCAAATGCAACATCCATATACTAATTCATCTATTTCCATCCATAAAAGAAAAGAAAATGCACACACATCCATATGCAATATGAGAGTGATTGAGCCGATTTAGTGCCTAACGTGTGTATATATGCGTCCACAAGCAACCACTAGCAAACAATTGCATCCATCAAACATAACATGTCTTAAACACATGTTTACAATCATGGGATTTTCTACCTAAAGGTCGAAGATTCGATTGATAGGATATACTCAGATGATAGAAGCAAATGCTAATAAAAGCTTTTGGAAGAGAAGTTAAGAACATTCCCTTGAAAAGGAAAGGGTACGAAGCGTAAAAATCTTGTCTTCAGTTTCCCAAGTTGCATCTTCTTGATTGTCTCCCCACTGGACCTTCACCAACTTGACTTCTCGTATGCGTACCTTCTTAACCTCCGATCCAAGTATGCAAGTCGGAACTCATCCAATCATTGCTTCCATCTTTATTTTCACTTCCTTTCGCAAGTTTGGCCCCACTACCTCGAACTCCATACATTTTATCACCACATGGATGAATAGTCATCTTGGAATGATGGGCTTCCTCAAGGACTGTCTTCAACAGGTTTTCCATCCTGATATGATTCACCAATCAAACCTCTTCTCAAGTAGCCCCGCCACTTGCTTGATAAGTTCCCTCTTTTCTTTTAGGAGCCATATGGCGCACAGGTAATGCAACTGGCTGTGCATTGTCCACCAGGTATATACGGAAATCAATCTCGTGCCTCGGGGGTAATCCCCGAACCTCGTCTAAGACATCAGGATACTCACGGACTACTGGTGCCGATTGCAGATCATCGATAGACGCCTCAAGAGACTCTAGGAAACTAAGCATGACAGACCCTTGTGGCTTACAAGAAATTTCGAGGGTGCTTAACGACCCTCCTCTCACCACCTAGAATGGCACCATATGTGGTAAACCAACATATCCCAAGAATCAACCCATAGCCCATAAACCAGAGTACATATGCGTCACATTCAAATTTGACGCCTAACACAGATATTCTCAAACCTCTACAAATCATAGATAAATGAGCCAAATCACCAATGGGGTTTGAGACAACTACGGGATCCACTACTATACTAGTAACTAAGTGCAGAGATTCAACAACAGAACTAGATATAAATGAGTATGAAGCGCCAGAATTAAAATGTGTCCTAACTGGATGATTTGAAAGAGAAACTAAACTTTCTACGGAAATTTTTCTGCCTCTTTCGGGAGCACTGATCTCGAGAGCATGTACCTTCCCTCTAGAAGTTCCTGCCCTTTGACCTTGTCCCTGTTTCTTCGGGCAATACTTAATAAGATGCCCGACCTATCCACAAGCGAAGCAAGCATTCTTCCTTTTCCTGCAGTCCTTGGCTAAGTGACCCTCTCGCCCATAACTATGGCACTTCCTCTTGTCTTTAACCTTGTCATTCTTTTCGCCTTTCTTCTGATGTTGTCCCTTCTTGGGCCATACCTTCTCATTTTGCATTGCTTCCTCAGCCTTTACTTCCTTATTTTCTCCCTTGTCTTCCTCATGCATTATGGCCATATCAACAAGTTTTTCAAAAGTGGCTCCCATTGGGATATGGAACATGGATAACCCATGAAGGAGTTCATTCAGCCCTTTAGCAAGCCGTAAAGCCTTTTTGTGTGGCATATCCACCAATTCTTTCCCGAACCTTGCTAGCTGGTTGAATTTGTTCACATATTCTTTCACCGTCAAGTTTCCTTGTTTGAGTGCTAAGAACCTTTCCATCTGCATATTTTCTCGGCTTGGGAAAGAAATTTCATTTCAAATCTTTGCCTAAAATCTTCCCAAGTTTCCATCGGACGTCCAGCTTGGGTGACTTCCCACCAAAATGAGGCTTCGTCCTTTAATAGCCAAGCAGCTAACTGAATCTTCCTCCTATCCTCTACTTTAAAGATTATGAACAAGCCCTCGGTCTCCTTGAGCCAATTTCGAGATTCAACGAATGTATCATTCCCATGGAATGGCTTCCCTCCCATAGCACGAAAGTCTTTGCAGATCTTGGCGAAGTTATCTGCTCTTGGAGGGAGAGGAGGAGGAATGATTGGCGCAGCTAGGGGAGGAACGTCTCTTTGGCCTTCAGCAGGCGTCATGGCCTCCAAATACCTACGGAACCATCCGGGTATTGTGACGCCCTCTGGGATATTAGAATGTTTGTTCCCCAGACATGCTAAAAAAAAGGAAAAAGGAAGAAATTTAGATAAAGGACAAAAGGATATTACATATGGCTTCTTGGGGGAATATTTTCAAAACAGACCTTTCTTTTCGAAATTACTTTCTTTTAAAACCTTTTTGAATAATAATTTTCAAAAACTTTTATGTAATCTGGTAACCTTCAACTCTGATACCAAGTGTGACACCCCACATCCGTTAATGTCACTCACAAAGGGAATGCATTAAGTTTCGTGAAGCATTTAGGTAAATAGACAGAATATTACAAGACATATATAAAAATTTTTGCAGTGGAAATAAACAACTTTATTATTTAATTTATCCTCTTTTAATGTCGTTAAAATTTGGGGTGTTACAATATGCAGCATGCAAACAAAATTGCAAGACCAAAGAGAATGGATGAAAGAGGCAGTGCAAGTAAAATGCTCCAACATGGCATGCATGAGTACACGACTACAAAACCGGGTCAATGCAACAACCATGGTACAAGATGTTGAAGATTGCTTGGGGATGGAAGCATAAAACATGAGTTTCAAGAAGCAATGAGAACAAAATGGTGCAGCTACAAAGGGGGTCGAACAAAGACAATACATGCAAGTATACACAATGCACAAGCGACTCAAGCTCAAGCAGGAGCTAACAAAATGGGACAACCACATGTGCAAGTGCAAATTGCACATATATTTGACACAAAGCAAACAACTATACCTCAAAGACAGTGTAGATACAAGTCAAAGCAAGTAAAAATGAACAGCAGGCCATGTATACACGCCGCAACAACAAGGCAAAGTACAAGCTTAGGTGAAAAGGAATTATAATGTGCACTAAATCCATGTTCAACAATGACATATGCGTATGTGTGCGTGTGTATATATATATATATATATGTATGTATGTATATGTATTAAAGCATATACAGTCATGAAGCATGTCACGGTAGAAGTGGAATTTTGAGTGCCAATGCAAATACAAGAAACTGCAATGCTCGAATTGTTTCACGAGAAAAGGGAAATTCTTTTTCTAAATTCACCGGTTCATACAATTGAAAGAAACTAAATTTGCATTGTTGGCTTAAGTAAATTTGGCAATCGGAAAATACATATTATTCTCCAAATTCACAGTAGGGAAGAAACATGACCAAATACATTAAGAAATCCAGGCAAGAATTTATAAACATAATCGAAGGGCTGTTTTGGGCAAGTATGATTTTTTGATTTAAAAAACATTCCAAAAATTCACTGCATTTGTTTTGGGGAATAAAAATCAAATTAAGGGTTTCCACAAATCACAAAATCAAACATGGCAAGTCCTAAATGAAATTAGAGCAATTAGGGTTTAAAAACCTTATAAAAGCACCCATTCATCATCTGCAATAAGCATCCCAATTAAAGAAACAATTCAAGTAATCGTACAAACAAAATTATAGAGCTTACTGTTTTGTTCGATCGAGAGAGTGATTGGAGTTTCGAAGACAAACAGCATTCATCAGACCGAAGACCATCAGAAATCAATTTGAAGCATAGCCATGGCATGAATCAAAGTCACAAACCCTAGTTTTTCATTCGTCACCATTAAAAGAGGAAAAGGGAAGCAACTGAATATTGCTAAAGAAAATACAAAGGGGGACCTTTTCCTTTTCTTCTTATTTTAATAGTTTATAATGGTTTTTATTCTATTGTTTGTTTTTCTACTTGTCAATTCTTGTTTTAGTTAAAGTTGTAACTATAGGATTTTGTAGTTGAGAAAATCACAACTTAAGAGTTAAGTCATGTCAAGATTTTGAGCTTAGGATTAGAGTAGTAGCAGGGTTTGCAAGTTTACAGGGTTTTGTAAGCGGGAATCTATTTTAATACCTAGTAGAAATTGTTGGAATGCAATAGTAGGCAGGGTTTTCCAAAGCTGTAATTCTTGTATGTAAATTATCTTTTCTGCTGCTTCTTTATTATTCTATGTTAGTTTTTATTTTTAATTCCCAGTAAACCCTATTCACTCCCTCTAGGGTTAATCTGGGTCAAACATGCCAGAGTTAGTGTGGTGATGATCATCAGGTGAAGTTGGGAATAAGAATCATGATGGTGTGGTTGGGTTTGAGGATCGAGGTTCAGAGCTCGGTATCAGTAATGGAACTGCACGGTGATGCACTGTGTATCATTGTAGGGGTGCATAAATTTTAAAGAAGGAGAAGATAGGGTGGAGGTCGGTTTTTTTTTGTTTATGGGCTTGGGCCTCACGTTTAAATAAAATAAGGGAAAAGAAAGGAAAAAAACATATCATAAAGCTCATCGGTGCTTAGCAAAAATTACCACTGCTGCGGAATCATCACCATAAGCACAACTGCACATGTCCGGAATTCAAGGAAAAGAATTAATAAAATGAAACAAAAACCATTAGAATCATGGCGACAATTCTACGTTATCGAGTTAGTTTGGAATGGATTGGAGCTTACTGAAGTTTTACATAATTTCAAACGCTTGTTTGAAATTATAAATCAACATAAAAGTCGTCAATCAAAACAAATTGTGAGTTAACTCTCACGCCTTCTGGAATTCTACGATGTGATTAAATTTATGTAGCTATAATTTATTATTAATGGTACAAATTAGATGATTGGATGATATAGATGATTGTTATTGTTAGTTGTTTGATGGATGACATTAATTATATTTTCGTCATCTTAAATGCATTAGATTTGAATATCTATTTCATGTGCAATTATATAATGATATTATGAGTTATGTTACAGGGAAGAACGGGTTGAAGGGATCCAACTGGATTCCTCAAATATTTTGGATGTTACTTGTTTCATATATTATATATATATATATATATGAATTGTTTATCCCAAGTAATGTTAAATCCTGTTTGGGCATTGATTATTGATTGGATGTTGATTTTTTAATGTTGAATTTAAAGTTCAACAATAGTTGTGTTTTAATCAAACAATGTTATTAAGTCATTGGTTGCAGGTGGCCTAAAATCCATCTTTTTAGGATGTCGAATTGCCGCCAGGCCTACTGATGAAGTTTTCAGTTATAAAATTTGTTTTTATAACTGAAGCAAGTTATTAATTTTGTTTATATTGTATAAAATAGAAGTTTTTATAAATAACCGATAATTATAAGCTGGTTTTATAAAGTAAATGTTTTATGTAGCAAAATCTTATATTTGTCATAAATTTTATAAGGAAGGAAGTCGAAAATTAACCTAAGAGTTAACATTTTAGGATAATTGTTTTCTTAAAAACAATTAAGTGGGGTTATATTAAATTAATTATATTATTATTTAATTTAAGATGAAGGATTAGTTGAAATCAGTTAACTAAGTTAACTGTTATTTCAGGTTGACCATGTCAACTATTTTAATTAAAATTAGTTATTTATTTTCATTTAATCTAATTGGAATAGATTTAACAAATAGTCGTTTAAAATTAATAATATTTCTAGAAAGTTAATTATAACTTTCTAATTAATTTTGTTTAAGGATAATTTTGAGTTAATGAACGTTAGTGAAATTAGTTATTATTTAATAATTTTATTTTAATAAGAAATTAACTAGTTTTATTTTTAGTTTATAAAGAAGTAATCAACTTTAGCTTTAGTTAATGTCAAATTTAATGATTATTCTTAATTAATCATTGTGATTACTTTCAATGGAATCCATTTAAGAAGTAATCAAGTTGTAATAAGATTTAGTTGAGTTCTGTAAAGGGTTTAATAAGGGACTTCGAAAATAAATCCAAGTTTATAAACTATGTTTAAAGAGGAGGATTAAATCGAGCAAGAAAGTTCTAAATAAGCGTGGACTTAATAGTTTAAATAAGTAAAAGACGAGTGTATTTGAAAGGAAATTTTAAAGAATACAAAGGAAAGATGTTTAATGGTTTGTTGAAAAGGATTTGATAAAATCTAAGTGAAGTTTTATAATAAGATTCTTACTAGTTTTAAAGGATTTGATAAATGGATTCTTGGTAATAAGTCCAAGACGGAAAAGAATGATGTTAGAAAGGTTTAAAGCTAGGGGTTCGTATTTAAAGCTAAAAGTTCGTAATTTAGCAAGAGTTTACTTAATCAGCGAATTAAGTAAAAGTGTTATAATTAAAATAGATCTTTAAAATGCAAGAATGGGTTTATAAAACCATATTTTTAAATAAAATAGTAAATGAGATTTATGTGATATTTTAAACAATATCATATTTGAGATTACAAGCTTTTATCTATCTTAAGATAAGAATGTTGTCGATCAAGGTCTGAGAGGTAAATAAAATACCCTAACTTGAACGACTTCAAGATTAACTGAGGATGATAATAGTTTGTAATGGTAAAGATTTTGGAAATAATTTATTAATTCCATAAGAAAAATAATATTGCGACATTACTTGCAAGGTTTAATTTTTTTAATAAAACCATTGGTTTTTACCATAAACAATGTATTACTTAACATTATTGACCCAGAAATGAAGTGTGACTATACTTATACCATTTGTTTAAGTATATAGCACTATTTTCCAAGTAATAAAAATAGTATGCTTTGTGAATACACATATTCCAAGTAATAAGTAAACAACTATGGTTTTCAAAGAAATGGCAATAAGTTATACGAATTCGAAAACAAAAGTTGAGAATTTAATTACTATTTAATAAAATCACTATTGTAAACGTTAATTTGTAAAGTTTTGAAATTAAATAAATGTTGTTGGGTTTGTAAAAAGAATTTGTCACTTGACATTGTTTTTGGCCGTATAAGAATTAGTAATTTGATGTATACCACTGAGTTAAGAATATATTTCCAAAGTAAAAGAAATAAAAAGAGGTTTTGTGAATATATAACCATATTTCCAAAGTAATTGAAATAATAACAGGGGTTTGGTGAATACGTTTATTTTAAATAAAATAAGTGTTGGTTATTGTTTTCAAAGTAATGAAAATAAGAGGGATTTAAAAGTATATAAAATCAATTTTTACGAATCAATGAAACAGTTTTAACTAATGGTTTTAATTAAAAGGGCCCAAGCTGGTGATATACTTATATGTACTGTTTGATTTGACAGTTAAATAGCCGACCATCAATGAATTCCCTTGTTGACTTTTTGACGAGTTAGTTCGAAGAGACCGTGATGGGAACTGGACCCAAAACCAATTTGAACCAACTTTACGTTCCAAACTAACTTACATGATGCTTATAAAAATGGAAAAATTGAAGACCATGGATTTTCATAAAATTGAAGAACCACTTAAAATCTCTGGTTAGCTCTCAGAGATAGACTGTGATTCTGTCGTGGTCGTAGTTGGAATCTATGGATTACAAGGACTACTTGCTATCGATCCTTCGGGGTGATTCCTATATAGTATATGGTATGAGAGTGTCTTCGCTTCATCCTATTTCTGGATGCCATGTATGGACGAATGTCTAGCAGAGTTTCCTAAAAATCACGTACGTTGATTTTTACAAATATACCAAGTTTGGTGGCGGAGAAGACAACTTCTTTAGCTTTACACTTAGTGTATTTTTGTGGATGTCAATTAGTGATTTGATGGATCTTACAATGTGGTATTCAATGTTAATGTGATTTTCTTTGAATGATAATCGTGACCTTAAGCCTCATCAACTGGGAAATGGCAAAAATCGAGAAGGCGGCATGGCTATGTGGGTTATTCCCATTAGGGTGTATTCTCACCATCTAGAAAATTTTAATTTGTTCCTTATTCTTCTGTCTCTTCTGTATGCTTATGGAAAACGGTTGTTGATCCCAACCGTGGTTGATAATATATTCGGTACACTCAAATTGAATGAGTGGCTGGTTATGTGTGGTTGGGTTACAAGATGTTCTTGTTGAACCCCAGTGTTTCCTCTCAATAAAAAACTGATCGGGAGGTTGTTTCATAATTTTTCATGTTGGAAATCCAAACTCCAACACAAACCATACGTTTTTAGATGTAAACCAACTATGTTGGAAAGTGAGATGCAAGCTTTCTAGCTATATTTCTATTTATCTGGTTTGATAGACATTATTATAATATCATTGGATTTTGGTATAAAATGTGATTTGGTTATTGTAAGGTAAAAACATATGTTATGTTTATTTGTGGCTGTGTCTTACTAGAGTTCCATTTTTTCAAAGGATTTTCTAAATTTAAGAAAAATGTTTGTTTTAAGTTTTATCACTGAAAGTATTCCAGACTGATCCAGGTTGATTTTGCTTTGCTTCAAAATGTTCTCGAGTCAGATCGAGTATATTTTCCAGGTTATGTTTTACTTGGAGCTTCAGGAGAGAAGCTGGAGTCGAGACGTATACCCATATTTTCTGGTACTAATTTATTTTAGTTGTGTGTGTTGTATTGATCTAGTGTGTACTCTGATGTTGTAATCATATATACACAATGTTTTTCTCTTTGTGTAAAGATTTTTGATATATTATATTTTACTCGTTCTACTGTGAGATCCCATTCTACTTTGATTCTGTAGTATTGGTATTCTTCTTCTTATTCTATTCTAATATTTCTTTCTTTCTTTTCTCATCCTCTAATTTCTTTCTATTAACTATCTGGGTTTTCGATACTTGAGTTTTGGCATGTGAAGACGGGATAGTGTATTATTGTCGAAATTCGAGCGTCGAACTTCCGCCGGGTCGTTACAAATGTATGTATGTTCTGAATGGTATATCCACTTATGTATATTATTTTTTGTTGTTCTTGATGTTTGTATATATCTATGTATGTGTTGTTGTTCTTTGAATTATTGAATGTACTCGTACATGTTTTGTTCTGTCTTGATCATGCTGCCATCGCGGTGTTGTATTAGATTAGAATTATGTATGTTGACCCACTTTAAAAAAATAAGCACTTTTTGATGTACTAAAGACTTTATTAGTGCAAGATTATGGGTGGTCACTCCTAACCAACTCTATTCTCTGTATTACAGACGACATTACTCATTAATGTTGTTTGTTTATATGATTCTCAAGGTGGGGAGTTATAGATTGACATCAGATCTGAATCCAGTACAGAATGTGATAAAACATAGAACAATATATATGATATAATACATCGACATACAATACTAATATAGCATTATCCCTAATCGATGTCATCCTTAATCATGTCCTTTGAGGGTAAATATAATCAGGAATAAGTCTAGGAATGAAATTTTAAATTATTTAATATTACATATATTGATATTTGTTGATTATATCTTAACCCTACGAATAATATCTATTTTATATAATCCTTTAAACTCATGGATGAAAAAGGAAACTATGGCAATTCAAGTGTTGGACAAACCAGTAACCCACATCTAGATACAGTTCATATGTCTGTTGTGTAGTTCATGGAATTATTACATGGTACATAACCTATAGCCTTTACTTGTTCTTATCCTTCGCATGAAAAGGAAGTGGAGTTCTAGTTTTATATTTCTTTTGGGGAACCAGTCTACTCGACTCCTCTCTTAGAAGCAGTCGAGAAGGGAAAAGAGTGTATTCATGAGTTAGTTGTTCCGAAGGGTTCGAATAGGAAGTCATTCCCCTTCCCAAGAACTAAAATTAATTCAATGTAATAAGAAAATAAATTAATCCGGTCCTAATTCCTTTTCGGGTACAACATCTTTCAGATCCATGACCTCCTACAATTGCAAATCCCTTTATCACCTCTTCCGTATTGTCCCAAGCCCCTTAATTCCCGCTGTTGCAAGGAAGAGGGACATTGTTCCTTTGCATGTCCCAAAAAGATGAAGAAATCTAATCCTGGTAAACTCACGGTCGGAGATACTTTTAGTGAACCTTCACACCTTAGTGGTACTCTTTCCTATTCTGAAAGTTCTATTTCATTTTATGATTGCTTTGTCCAAGTTCTTTTCGATACGGGTGCGTTGTACTCATCCATATTGAAAGAGCTCGTAAATGGTGTATCCTTAAAAAGTAGTTTGTTGGTAACTGCTTTAGCAATTATGATACCTATTAGGGAAGCTGTAACGCTTAGTGTGTTTTGAAGAAATATTGAAACATTTCTTTGTAGCTTTTCATCCTATGCAAATTAGCATGTAATTCCATGATGGGGCTTTGGGATAATTTTTGGACTGAACCAATTCATTCGACGTGAAGTCAAAATCTTAAAAATCATGTATCATGGTATTCCGATTAGGGTATCTTTGTAACACCCCGAATTTCAATTAACACTAATGGTTAGTAATTAAAGTATAAATAATCTCAGATGTGAGAATCAGGGGAAACGGGCTACGTCATTGCGTTCGTCTCGGAAAAATACGCGAAATAGAGTCCGAGTTTGCGTAAAACGGGTACCGTATGAAAGAGATATTGACGAACGAAGTTAGGCAGAAAAACCCGAAACAGGCCAGAAATGCACTGGCGCACTTGTGAAGTGCGCCAGTACAAAAATACACTGGCGCACTTGGGAAGTGAGCCCATGTCGGGACAGGGAACCTGCACAGTTTCTAGAGAGTTCTGTGGTTGGGTGCACCAGTTTGGGGTTTGGGCTTGGTCTTAGGGCTGGTTTCTGGAAGGTTCCGAAATCTAAGGGTCCTAATCTAATTTAGGGTTAATCTAAGGGCCTAAAACACTCACCTAATCTATAAATACACCCTAAACCTACCCTAATCCATACTAAAAATAGAATTGAGGGCTACATGCCGCCAAATTAAATCTTAGAAGGAGCCTCCACTAATTTATGAAGAGGGTTGCAAGCTAATCACTCTCTAATCAACCTCTAATCCATTCTAAGCATCTTAATCTTCTTCATTTGGAGTGCAAATTGGCTAGTAGTGAGTTTCTATCACTCTAATGATCAATTGCTAAACTAAGTAGATGAGATATGATGAGATCATATGGTTTTGTTTGGGGATTAATGGGTTTTAAGTCATATGACATGATGTTAGTTTGCTAATGTATGTGGGTTATGCAAGTTTTGTGCTTTGTGATCATATGTTAATATGCAAGTTACATGTATGATAATATGCAAGTTACATGTATGATAATTATGCAAGTTGTATATTTCTTCATATGCAAGTTTATGAGTTCATATGCAAGTATGAAACATGTTATGTAAGTTCATATGCAAGTTTATGAGTTCATATGCAAGTATGTAACATGTTATGCAAGTTCATATGCAAGTTATGTGACATATTATGCAAGTTCATATGCAAGTCATGTATTTGTTAATATGTAAGTTTATGTAACATGTTATGCAAATTATGTGACATGTTATACAAGTTAATATGCAAGTTATGTGACATGTTATACAAGATTATATGCAAGTTATGTGACATGTTATGCAAGTTCATATGCAAGTTATGTGTTTGTTAATATGTAAGATGGCACCTTTGAAACATGTTCATACATATGCAAGTTGACACCTTTTTTATGTGTTATGTCATGAGAACGAAATTACGTGGGAACGATGGGGTTAATTAAATGCATATGTTAATAAGATTGAGTGAAATTAATATAATTATGCATAACATAAAATAAATGAACATAGTATGGGAATTTGCCTATTAAGTTAGGTGTACCCATACTATGTGTTGGGAATTTGCCTATTAAGTTAGGTGTACCCACACTTTGGAGTTGGGAATTTGCCTATTAAGTTAGGTGCACCCATATTCCTAAAATAAACATGATAATTAACACAAATTATGGGAGTAATTAATCGATTAAGACACGAGGTTGGACCCGTTTGTAGTGTAAGACTGCCCGGAGTTTACCGGCTTAACCAGGCATCTACAAATGACGGTCCAATGTGAGGGGTCTTAATCATAAATTAAATACGTAACAAGGGTAAATGACACGAGGTTGGACCCGTTTGTAGTGTAAGACTGCCCGGAGTTTACCGGCTTAACCAGGCATCTACAAATGACGGTCCAATGTTAGGGGTCCTTTACACGGTTACGGTGTTAATCAATTAAGAAACACTTAACCAGATAAGCATGTAGTGGGGCATGGGGGTTAAGTGGGTACCTTGGGTGGTATGTGGAAATTGCTAGTGGTTGCCAATAGAAAATATGATAAAATACTTAACCAAGATGAAACATGTAATTAAACATGATTAAAGGGTTAAGTGGGAAACACTAGTGTGTGGGCCAAGCTTAGGGGGATGGCTTGTGCTGGGGGCCCATTTCAACCAGTAACCCATACGTATCTTAGTGGGCTCGACCCATGTCGAGGACGGGACACGCATACTGGGCTTGACTATAAGAGGCCAAAATGGGTTAGCGGTGGCAACGCATGACCAACGGGTTTCATATGCGTGTGTGGACCCGGGCTGGTAAATAAGACGTTGTTGCATCGTGTAGATATAAGTCGTGCACCGTTAGTTTTATCAGGTTGCCACGTTGGGGAATGGTACACCCCACGGTGGGGCCAGCACGGGCATCTACGTTAGGGAGCCGATCGAATGGGGAGTAGTGTGTACACCTAGTGGATTGTAGGGCCCCGTGGCGTCTACTTAGTCACCTAGGGGTACGCGAGAACTATTAAGTTAATTTTATAAGTCCATGGGTGGGATCAACCTTTAAGTTAGGAATGACTGGTGTGGTGCAGTTTAGTAATTTACCTTTGGAAGGGTAGATGCGTCTTTATCTTTTATCTTAGTTTAGTTGACTGCTTAGTGTAGCCATTCATCCCCATTAGTTACCGTATATCAGTTTATGTCTTCTCTGGTTACTTTAACGATTGTATTGTTAAAGTTATAGGACTCGCTCAGACTTATGTCTGACCCCGTTGTTTTTATCTTTTTTTTCCCAACCCTCAGGTCCTACGGTGGATCCTAGCAGTAGTGGAGCTTGATCGGATTGCTGCTCCAGTCTTTAGGAGCTTGGATAGATGTAAAGCTCCAGTTACCCAGTTATCTTTCCTTTTGTCATGGCTATTGTATGAGAGTGGGATTATGTACTTCTTTATTTTGATGGATATTGTACTTGACTTTTATTGTGGTTTTATGATGTAACCAGACATGTTTTACTTCCGCTGTTATGAGATGATGTTTTAAATTTCAAGTACTATTTATATCTGTCTTGTTATAATTTTTCTGTTCTATATTCAATAAAATACTCCACCGATGCTATGGCATTCCCTTTGTGAGTGATCATAGCGGGAGTGGGGTGTTACACGTGGTATCAGAGCTGAAGGTTACCAGAACAGATAAATTTTTGAGAAAAAAATACTTTTAAAAAAAAAAATAGTAAAGGTATTATTTTTGGAAAAAGTATTTTCAAAAACATGTCTTTTAAGAGAAAAGTTTTTGAAAAAGAAAAGCATAATCCCCAATAGCCATATCTTTATCTTTCGGAATCTCCTTTTTGAATCATTCCTCTTTCGTTTCAGCATGGCTGAAGATCTTAACATCCCGGAGGGCTTAGCTATACCACTATGGTATAGGAGGTTACAAGAGGCTTGGGCCGCGGCTGCGGGTCCAGCCAATGCTACTACACCAGAGGCAACCGCTCCTCCTCCTCAGCCTAGAGTAGATAATTTTGCTAAGATTTGCAAGGAGTTCAAGGCTATAGGAGGAAAACCTTTTCTAGGTTCAGAGACTTTCGTAGAGGCTAGAGATTGGCTTAAGGAAGTGGAAGAGTTGCTAGATATCTTTGAAGTGGAAGAGGGAAAGAAAGTCAAGTTGGCGGCTTGGTTAATGAAGGGAGAGGCCTCATTCTGGTGGGAGGTCACTAATGGAGAACGCCCTGTTGACTCTTGGGCAGATTTCAAGCAAAGGTTTGGGGCTAAGTTTCTCTCAAGGGTGGAAGAGAATCTGTTTATGGAGAAGTTCTTGAATTTGAAGCAAGGGAATCTCACGGTGAAAGAATATGTCAACAAATTCAATCAATTAGCAAGGTTTGGCATAGAGTTGGTGAATACACCGGAGAAGAAGGCTTTGAGGTTCGTTAGAGGCTTGAACGAACCATTGCAAGGAATGGCTATGACTCACATTCCTATGGGGGCCACCTTTGAGAAGCTTGTCTACATGGCACTTATGCATGAGGATGATAAGAGTTCTAAGGCACCAGAGAAGAAGGGGGATCAGAAGAAACCGCAACAACAACAACAAGGCAAGGGTGGAAAAGGCAATGGTGACAAGGGGAAGAAGAAGAAGAAGTGCTTCAATTGTGGGACCCCAGGCCACCTCAACAAGGATTGTCGCAAAAAGAAGAAGACCGGTTGCTTTCATTGTGGTGAAGCAGGACATCTTGTGAAGGACTGCCCAAAGAAGGGGCAGAAGACGGGGTCTACCTCAGGAGGTCAGGTGCAAGCTCTTATGGCACCAGCTCAGGCAGGGGGGGGGGCAAGTTCAGGCTCTTTCAGTTCCACCGATTCAGCAGAGAGGTAGAACTATTTCCGTTGAAAGTCTGGTTTTTCTGTTTGATCATCCAGTTCGTACTTTGTTTGACTCTGGCGCATCGCATTCTTTTATCTCATCATCGTTAGTTGAGTCACTGCACTTAGACACCAGTCTAGTTGATGATCCGTTGGTTGTTTCAAACCCAATTGGGGGCTCCATATATCTGTCTATGATATGTTTGGGTTTGAAGATTTCTATACTTAGTGTTGAGTTTGGATGTGATGCTTTTGTATTGGGCTTCACGGGCTATGGGTTGATTTTGGGCATGGACAGGTTATCCAGTAATGGTGCCGTTCTTGATTGTGAAAGGAGAGTTGTCAGGCTTATGACCCGCTTGGGTAATACTCTCGAAATCTCTTGTAATCCCATGGAATCTGTTTTGCTAAGTTATCTTGAATCGCTCGATGCTTCGGTCGAGAGTTTGCGTTCTGTCAGAGTGGTCCGGGAATATCCGGATGTGTTTGAAGAGGTGAAGGGTTTGCCTCCGAAGCGGGAGATAGATTTCCGAATTTATTTGGTGGATAATGCCAAACCAGTGTCTTTGCCAGTGCGCCACATGGCTCCTCGTGAGAGAAGAGAACTTCATAAGCAAGTAGGGGAGTTGCTTGAGAAGGGGTTCATAAGGCGAAGTATATCGGAGTGGGGAGCTCCAGTAGTGTTTGCCACGAAGGTGGATGGGTCCCTCAGACTTTGTGTGGATTATAGAGAACTTAATAAGCTCACGAAGAAGAATAGACACCCATTACCGAGGATAGATGATCTCTTTGATCAGTTGGTTGGCGCCTCAGTGTTTTCGCAGATGGACTTAGCTACAGGGTTTCATCAGTTGAGAGTGGCGGAGGACAGTATAGAGAAGACTGCTTTCCGGACTCCGGATGGTTTTTATGAGTGGCTTGTGATGCCATTTGGGTTGACAAACGCCCCTGCATACTTTGTTGATCTGATGAGTAGAGTGTTCAGAGAGTATCTGAATAAGTTTGTAGTGGTCTTTGTGGATGACATCTTGGTCTTTTCCAAGAGTGAAGAAGAGCATGCCTTACATCTCAGAGAAGTGTTGGAGACTCTTCGAGCACATAGTCTTAAAGCTAAATTCTCTAAATGTCATTTTTGGAGAAGAGAAGTGCGATTCTTAGGGCATGTGGTCTCTAAGGAAGGGATAGCTGTGGATCCCGCAAAGATAGTATCTATCCAGGATTGGAAAGTTCCTAGAAATGCTACCGAAGTAAGAAGTTTCTTGGGGTTGGCAGGATATTATAGGAAGTTCATCAAAGACTTCGCGAGGATATCAGCCCCATTAACCCGCTTGACGAAGAAGAATCTGGTTTTCTCATGGGACGTAGATTGTGATGATGCTTTCCGACGATTAAAGAGAGCTTTGACCACCGCTCCAGTTTTAGTGCTTCCAGATGGGAGTAAGCCGTTTGTTGTTTATACCGATGCTTGTGGGACATGATTAGGCGCAGTCTTGATGCAGGAAGGAAGGGTAATAGCCTATGGAGGGAGGCAATTGAGAGTGCATGAGAAGAATTACCCTACCCATGATCTAGAGTTGGCCGCGATTGTTTTCGCACTTAAGTCTTGGCGCCATTATCTTCTTGGTGAGAGATTCGAGTTGTTCACTGACCATAAATCATTGAAGTACTTATTCTCTCAGAAGGATTTAAACTTAAGACAGCAAAGGTGGATGGAGTTCTTAGCATCCTATGATTTCGAGATAGCGTATACCCCTGGCAAGGGTAACGTGGTGGCGGACGCCTTGAGTAGAAAAAGGCTATCTTTGAGTTCATTGTTCGTGGAACGGCGAAGCTTGGAGTTTCTTTCTTTGTTCGACTTCAGACCTTCTGTTGACTTTGTACCTGGTTTGTTAGCATCCTTGGAGGTTAGACCTACTCTTTTGGGACGGATTGGCGAGGCTCAGCGAGACGACCCACAGTTGGTTGAGTTGGTAGAGAAGCTTATAAGGGGGGAGTCATCCAGCCATTTGGGTAGATACACCATAGATGATAGGGGATGGTTGCATAGAGACGGTAGACTTTGTGTACCGCAAGATGAGTGTTTGAAGAAGGCTATTTTGGATGATGCACATCGTTCAAGAATGACTATTCATTCCAGTGGAGACAAAATGTACCAAGACATGAAGAGAGTTTTCTTCTGGGCCGGTATGAAGAAAGATGTGGCCGAGTATGTGGCTAGATGCTTAGTGTGCCAACAAGTTAAAGCGGAGCAAAGGAAACCCGGTGGGTTGCTGCACCCATTGGAAGTTCCGCAATGGAAGTGGGATAGTGTCTCGATGGATTTCATCGATGGGTTACCGAGATAGAGGTAGAGCGTGATGCGACGATTCGACGAGCTCCTACTCGCATCCTTGGGTCAGAAACTAGGAAGTTGAGGAACAGAGAAGTTCAGCTAGTTAAAGTGCAATGGGGAGATGACGAAAGCAATGCTACTTGGGAGATGGAAGCGAAGATGCGTTCTTTGTACCCATTTCTTTTTGAGAGTATGTCTTTCAACTTCTCCTTTATCGCTTGTCTAGTACTTATCTTATCCTTAGTATATCCTCTCGCTAGTACCTATGACCTTTAGATAGGGTAAAACCTATGGTTGAAACATGTGTTTGAAACATGTTATGGTTGATGGATGCATGTGGATGCAATTGTTTGCTAGTGGTTGCTCGTGGATGCATATACACACACATTAGGCACTAGATCGGCTCAGTCACTTCATGTTGCATATCGCATAAATGGATGTGGTAGTTAGATTGATGGATGTATCATGGCTGTGTTATCATGTGGATGATGCATTTTTGTGTATGGTTGTGCACGCATATAGAAATTGTATGTGTCAATAGGGTTTCGCATACATATTGGATGCATGGCACTATCATGGTTTGCATTAAGGAGGTCGACTGAATCAGTAGACCGCCTGATTTTGCATTAGTATACGGACATATACACACACTTTCTGCATATGTTCATACATCATTAGAAGTTTCTAAGGATAATGGTTGCTTGTAGTTGATGGTTTAGTAGATGGTTGTTTGGTTGGTAGGATACGTTCTTCTTGACTTAGAGATTTCGAGGACGAAATCCTTTAAGTAGGGGAGAATGTAACACCCCGAATTTCAATTAACACTAATGGTTAGTAATTAAAGTATAAATAATCTCAGATGTGAGAATCAGGGGAAACGGGCTGCGTCATTGCGTTCATCTCGGAAAAATACGCGAAATAGAGTCCGAGTTTGCGTAAAACGGGTACCGTATGAAAGAGATATGGACGAACGAAGTTAGGCAGAAAAACCCGAAACAGGCCAGAAATGCACTGGCGCACTTGTGAAGTGCGCCAGTACAAAAATACACTGGCACACTTGGGAAGTGCGCCCATGTCGGGACAGGGAACCTGCACAGTTTCTAGAGAGTTCTGTGGTTGGGTGCACCAGTTTGGGGTTTGGGCTTGGTCTTAGGGCTGGTTTCTGGAAGGTTCCGAAATCTAAGGGTCCTAATCTAATTTAGGGTTAATCTAAGGGCCTAAAACACTCACCTAATCTATAAATACACCCTAAACCTACCCTAATCCATACTAAAAATAGAATTGAGGGCTACATGCCGCCAAATTAAATCTTAGAAGGAGCCTCCACTAATTTATGAAGAGGGTTGCAAGCTAATCACTCTCTAATCAACCTCTAATCCATTCTAAGCATCTTAATCTTCTTCATTTGGAGTGCAAATTAGCTAGTAGTGAGTTTCTATCACTCTAATGATCAATTGCTAAACTAAGTAGATGAGATATGATGAGATCATATGGTTTTGTTTGGGGATTAATGGGTTTTAAGTCATATGACATGATGTTAGTTTGCTAATGTATGTGGGTTATGCAAGTTTTGTGCTTTGTGATCATATGTTAATATGCAAGTTACATGTATGATAATATGCAAGTTACATGTATGATAATTATGCAAGTTGTATGTTTCTTCATATGCAAGTTTATGAGTTCATATGCAAGTATGTAACATGTTATGTAAGTTCATATGCAAGTTTATGAGTTCATATGCAAGTATGTAACATGTTATGCAAGTTCATATGCAAGTTATGTGACATATTATGCAAGTTCATATGCAAGTCATGTATTTGTTAATATGTAAGTTTATGTAACATGTTATGCAAGTTAATATGCAAGTTATGTGACATGTTATACAAGTTAATATGCAAGTTATGTGACATGTTATACAAGATTATATGCAAGTTATGTGACATGTTATGCAAGTTCATATGAAAGTTATGTGTTTGTTAATATGTAAGATGGCACCTTTGAAACATGTTCATACATATGCAAGTTGACACCTTTTTTATGTGTTATGTCATGAGAACGAAATTACGTGGGAACGATGGGGTTAATTAAATGCATATGTTAATAAGATTGAGTGAAATTAATATAATTATGCATAACATAAAATAAATGAACATAGTATGGGAATTTGCCTATTAAGTTAGGTGTACCCATACTATGTGTTGGGAATTTGCCTATTAAGTTAGGTGTACCCACACTTTGGAGTTGGGAATTTGCCTATTAAGTTAGGTGCACCCATATTCCTAAAATAAACATGATAATTAACACAAATTATGGGAGTAATTAATCGATTAAGACACGAGGTTGGACCCGTTTGTAGTGTAAGACTGCCCGGAGTTTACCGGCTTAACCAGGCATCTACAAATGACGGTCCAATGTGAGGGGTCTTAATCATAAATTAAATACGTAAGAAGGGTAAATGACACGAGGTTGGACCCGTTTGTAGTGTAAGACTGCCCGGAGTTTACCGGCTTAACCAGGCATCTACAAATGATGGTCCAATGTGAGGGGTCCTTTACACGGTTACGGTGTTAATCAATTAAGAAACACTTAACCAGATAAGCATGTAGTGGGGCATGGGGGTTAAGTGGGTACCTTGGGTGGTATGTGGAAATTGCTAGTGGTTGCCAATAGAAAATATGATAAAATACTTAACCAAGATGAAACATGTAATTAAACATGATTAAAGGGTTAAGTGGGAAACACTAGTGTGTGGGCCAAGCTTAGGGGGATGGCTTGTGCTGGGGGCCCATTTCAACCAGTAACCCATACATATCTTAGTGGGCTCGACCCATGTCGAGGACGGGATACGCATACTGGGCTTGACTATAAGAGGCCAAAATGGGTTAGCGGTGGCAACGCATGACCAACGGGTTTCATATGCGTGTGTGGACCCGGGCTGGTAAATAAGACGTTGTTGCATCGTGTAGATATAAGCCGTGCACCGTTAGTTTTATCAGGTTGCCACGTTGGGGAATGGTACACCCCACGGTGGGGCCAGCACGGGTATCTACGTTAGGGAGCCGATCGAATGGGGAGTAGTGTGTACACCTAGTGGATTGTAGGGCCCCGTGGCGTCTACTTAGTCACCTAGGGGTACGCGAGAACTATTAAGTTAATTTTATAAGTCCATGGGTGGGATCAACCTTTAAGTTAGGAATGACTGGTGTGGTGCAGTTTAGTAATTTACCTTTGGAAGGGTAGATGCGTCTTTATCTTTTATCTTAGTTTAGTTGACTGCTTAGTGTAGCCATTCATCCCCATTAGTTACCGTATATCAGTTTATGTCTTCTCTGGTTACTTTAACGATTGTATTATTAAAGTTATTGGACTCGCTCAGACTTATGTCTGACCCCGTTGTTTTTATCTTTTTTTTTCCAACCCTCAGGTCCTACGGTGGATCCTAGCAGTAGTGGAGCTTGATCGGATTGCTGCTCCAGTCTTTAGGAGCTTGGATAGATGTAAAGCTCCAGTTACCCAGTTATCTTTTCTTTTGTCATGGCTATTGTATGAGAGTGGGATTATGTACTTCTTTATTTTGATGGATATTGTACTTGACTTTTATTGTGGTTTTATGATGTAACCAGACATGTTTTACTTCCGCTGTTATGAGATGATGTTTTAAATTTCAAGTACTATTTATATCTGTCTTGTTGTAATTTTTCTGTTCTATATTCACTAAAATACTCCACCGATGCTATGGCATTCCCTTAGTGAGTGATCATAGCGGGAGTGGGGTGTTACAATCTTGGTATATCTTATACTTTGGGACTTCGAGTTAAATTTCAAAGCTCTTTACATTTCCTTATCATTCGAGATGATGAAATATCTCGAATTCTCATAGCTGTGAATTCTCTTTGTGTTGGGCCTGTTTCATGTTTGTCACTTAAGCATGCAGTTGAGTTCCATATTGGCCTTATTCCTAGTGCTTAGCTCGTTGGCGATCATCCCACGAAGATGTCCATCAAGAAATTAGGAACTCAAGGAAGCATTGCGAGACTAGGTGATCAATCCTTCTTGTAGCATTCGTGATCTATACAATGCTAGTTTCATCTATTATATCGTTAGTATGGTGATTTATCCTTGTTGAAGGTTTGCATTCTTGGTGCTCAAACTAGACCTAGATATTATTCATTGTGTTCAGGCTTGTGATTTTGAGTTCCATAATGATGAATTAAAAATTAAGATGATAAGTTTAAACTTTTAATAGGAATAACGTGGATAAGTTGAATTAATCATAATGCACAGCGGAAATAAGTAGAATGTTTTGGATGAGCACGTTATCTAATGATTTATGCATAGAGAAAACTTAATTATTGAATTGTATTTGTCTAAAATAAAGTAAGTGTAGAGATAAGTGTAAATAAATACAATTAAAGGGAAAATTCATTATTTATTCTATTAAATAGTCTGTTGAGCACTTAAGGATTCTGATCAGTATGCCTTATCAACATTATCAAAAAGAATTCTTAAATACTAACACGAGATGTTCGAACACAATACTTTGGATAATAGAGTAAGCAACTAAATAAAACTACAAGTGTCAAGATAATGTTAGGCCATCGAATGAATTATTAAATATACGTAAGCAGGGTCGGGCAATATCGGTATACAATCAGTTTTGTAGCCAAGTAATAGAATGAATCGTTGAGTTTGTGACATAATATTATTTCTGGAAAAGACAACTGGTTTTTATAGTGATCCGCAACCCTTTCCATTACAACAAATAATGAGTATAAGAGAAAACATGAGATAGGAAGATTGCCTATCTAATATATTTGTCTGAAGTGCCACTACATTGTATGAATATAACAATGAAAAAAAGGAGCTCGGCAATACGCCAAGACTACTATGTTGTTACAAGGAGCTTACTCTCTATCTGCATTACATGGTGGCAACACATGCTTCAACTCAAAAAAGAAAGAAGCAAGGTTCGAAACATAATAAGGCGATTTCTTGGAATAAAGGAAACATCTATCTCAGGATGGGTCATTCTACAACATCACATTTTTAATTCCATCTTCGCCCACATTTGCCAAAATCAGATCTTCCCCATCAACATGATACAATAATTCCTAACTTGACCCTCATCTCCCACGAACATGTTATAACTATCAACACTCAGACTGTATCTCATTTTTGAACTAGCATGAATCCAAGTAAGCTCAGTAGGACTCCAACTGAAAGGTGCATCATAAGCAAATTCATATGAGGGCAGATTCTCAATAAAAGCTTCTACTATGGGATCGGGATCAACTGCAGCTGGTGGATTATTCAAAACCTTAGGTTTCAGTACCCATTTCTAGTTGGGTTTACGAAGCGGAAATTTGCCAGAAGACACAATAGTAAAAGAGTATGAATCAATGGTATGGAGAAAACACGAAAATTTAAAGCAAATGTCCGAACACCAACTGTAATGAACATCAACATCAAGATCAAAACCTTTTACTAAAGTTACTTGGAACTTACTAGGAAGAGGCTTTAAATGGGGTATTTCAATAAGAGCTCTAAAATAATTAAGAATCTCCCTCGCCATAGTGTTAGAATCAAATCAACACAGTTTTCAGATCAGGCTAGCCAACCAATTTAAACCAATAAGAGGTTGAAAAATCGATGGAATGTTAATTAAGGTGGCCCATATCAGGATGGATTGGATTTTCTCTCTAACCTTACCAACTGTGACACTCTAGGGTGTTATAATGAATAGTTTACCTTCAACAATTAGAGGGTCCCTCTCAAGAACACCTAACTTTTCGTTGGAACTGGAGAGTTTTAGTAAAACATGAGATCAAAATACCAGAATTGAAGATTTGCTCTCAATCTCCAATAATGATTACAGTGTTCACGGACCACTTGATAAGGGGAGAAGAGTCAAGAAAAAGTTGAGTAAATGATCAGCCTGGTGTTCTTCACCTACACAATGCACATCTACTGGCATAGCACTACAACCCCGAACATTAGAAGTTTCAAAAGACTCTCTTTGGATGTATGGACCTCTTGCCTTATGCAGGCTAGAGAAAAGAGAAGACCAGCGAGGCAACACAGCAAGAGCCACGGCAGGCTGGTCAGCAGCAAAGGATTTTGCCGAATGTTGAAAAGTATTGTCATTGTCATTACAACAAACACATTGCGAGCTTTGATACTCCCTTAGGATATTACTGCTATCTCAGTAAATCCCTTCCATCCCAACAACACTGCATTCGTCATTAACTAAACTAGGTGATGCTAAAACTACTGCATCTTTACTAATAGAATAAACCAAATTAGGACTAATTAAAAATGACGAAGTTTCATCATGTGTGCAGGTGAGAGAGATCCCGAAGCCATGGCTGGGACTACCAGGAGCAGATTGCACAGCCACAAATGTTTTATTATCGACCACATCAAAGGAATTAACCAGCGGAACCCTCAAAGGATTATATCTAGAAAAGGTAGTGTTAGAGTTATAAAATCAGCCAGATCTAGTGAGTGAGTTAGGGCTGGTGTGATAACCCCAATTTTATAACTAGATTTGGGAATGTATAATTAATAGGAATATATATATATATATATATATATATATAAGTAGTGTACACAAGTGTATAAGGAAGTGGTAATTTATAAGCATAAGTTACATTTCTGAATGATAGAAGAATAAAATGTTATATAACTTTATAGTTAATATATTTACAGGAAATAATGTGATGAAAACCCTTAGGATTTTAAGTAATATCTAGGCAAAAATAATGTTTGAATTATGCATTTCAAAACACATTGCTAGTGTCACCTACTTTCTGGTATAATACAGGCAGGGACCACTTGAATAAGCATTTACACAAATAGCATGATAGGTAAAAATATCCAAAATATCCTACAGCAATAAGGGAATTTGAATTAGTATGCGGAAGGGTATTATATGATCAATTCAGTCATGGTAAATGGGAAAAGACTAAAGGATAATGTAGGGATTTTATCCAGAGGAGAAACCCAAGAGAATAGCCGGGTATAAAAATACATGACATGGCCATTTAGGGAAATAGAAAATAATATTTTATCTCTGCCAGTGAACTGGTAATGGAGACATAGGGAAATATTGATCAAAGCTGGAAAATCTTGGGATACGAGAAGAAAGGGTGTTAGTGAGCATATTTCATTATTTAAATGGCAATAAGTCCTATCTAGGCAGCCTATTTTTATATGGATATTGTAGTTATATATGTTGAATAAAGCCTATCTGTATGCTTTGATGATTGAATAAATATATGCATAGTTGTTATAATGCACATTGCAGTACATATGGATTTGTGTATGAATAAAGGAAATAATATAAATATTTCCATGAGGTAGGGTTATAAATTTAAAGGTAAGCAGCATTAAACAAGTGGATTTAAATCTTACGCTTGCTTTTAACAATATTGTAAATGAAGCTATGAAAGGTGTCCATATGTTGATCTGTTTACCCTTGATGTTTCTATGATTCTGATTATATTAGATAAAGAGAAATATAAGGATTGGAGGTGTCCTAATCATCTTCATGTTATGCTCAAGGAAGTAGAATACATAGTTATACTTTCTTTTAATAATCTGAATCCTCAATAATAAAACCTGTTTATGTTCATCCTATTTTATGTGTTTATCTATGTTTCTGGATGAATGATTTGATTGTATATGATGGGTGAATGAATTTTACATCATTCACATTAGGCATATTTAATACTTAATTATGTGCAAGTTATTCATCATTTTAGCATGGCATTACATGCATCAAGTGGGGTGTATGTGATAGTCGGGTCAACACAGTTAAAACCTAACTAGAAATAGGATAATGGGTCAAGTTGTGGTGCTAGCACTTGTTGTATTGATTTGTCTAGCATCAGGTTAAGATGTTAGATTTGCATATGGCTTAATGCAATCCCTATAGGCCTTTGTGTATTTGGGAAATACAATGTGCACAAGTGTTCAATACGTGGTACTGTAGGATTGTGACCCACTGGTTTAGTTTGTAACCAGTCCAGGTTGTTATGTAACATGGATTGTAGGGTGTAACTTCCCGCCTTTTTGACCGCTTCAAATTAGTTATTAAATCAACTTAAAACGTACAAACTGACGGATCGTTATTAGCTTACAGAGTTTAAAACAGAATCAACATAGAAAACACAGAATAAATAAATAACACAGTATTGAATAGCGAAATAAATCTTTTATACATAATCAGAATTTTGAAAACAAGCTTTTTTTGATATGGCAGAATTTAAAACACAATTGGATAAAATAGAAAATATTTACTGTTTTTAAATCTTCAGAGTGCCCCAGCTTTGGAATCCCCAGCTTTGCCAACCTTCGAATCCTGAACTGTAATCTTTAAATCTGTACTGCTCGGGCAGACCCGCCTCCGCCAGGGTGTAACACCCCGCCTCCGCCTCCGCCAGGGTGTCTCTTGCAAGCACTCTGACTTTGGAGGGGCGTTTGAATCAGGTAAACATGCATAATGATATATCAAGGCAGAACAAGAACATGTGTATATATGTAACCAGAGTAAATAACATAGATAAAACAGCGGAAGATTTCAAACCATTTCAAAACATGTCTGGTACAACATAATGTCAATTTTCCAAATACACAAGTCTAGATAAAAAACAACATTTCTGAAAAACTGAAATACATAAGTACTATCCCCCAAAATAAGTGATAACCATAGCTAGCTTCATGTCAAGACCGTACATGAGCTAAAATCCCACAAGCAAGTGATCAGAAATCCAGCTAAGCTCCAATATTCCCTCCCTGAGAACCTGGGGGGGGGGAATGGAAGAAAAGAGGCGAAAGAAAACAAGTCAGTCAAAAAGACTGAGTAAGCCCTACTACAATCAATGTAAACTGATAAAGTTAACTGGCATGAGAAGCAGGTATGATCATAAGGATAACAACATACTAGCATGATGATTAACTAACAAGGTAGATAAAGGTGTCATCGCATAATCAGGTTTAAGGTTTTGCACCACAGGTGTACTAGCAAACTAACATGACTGGAATAAACAAGCATTGATCCCTTGGCCCAAGCTTTGGCCCAATAACATGAAATGACCCTAATACAAGGTCCAACCAAACGGTCTAGTCGATCGGCTCCCTAAGCCTAACTCGTCACGTGTTGGTGTCAATACGGCCCAAACATAATTGTAGTCGAACTGTGCCGGGTCCACCCTTCGGGTGTATCAAGCCCTAGGGTGCCAACCCCTGGACACCATAAACATGAGTGCACAGTCTCGATCTACTGGTACCCATGGGTGACTTCTCCAAATACGGACTACGTGCACGACCATAGTCCGTCCGGAACTACATCGGCGTACCACCCGGCCGTCGTTTATTTGGTCGCTTACCTCCAGCTCAGTAATCGTGCCCCCTCCCTAGCCTAGTCCACTAGGGCTTTAATGATACAAACTGGGATTACTGCTGGAGTGGGCCCCCATTGCTAGGATTTTTCTAGTGGGTTAAGTACGGTTTAACCCTCTTGATAATCATGGATTAACTTGGTTAAGTGTAACGATGAGTTCACGACTTAACCCTGACTAATCTACCAAGCCCAAATTGGTTAAGTATTAAGTGGACCATGACTTAACCCTAATCACGAGGCATTAGTTAATTTACTGCGCCTTAACCTCTCACATTAGACCTTGTTGTGGTTACTAGTTAAGCCGGGCGGGTCCGGGTAGCTTTACACCACAACTTGGTCTAACCTCGGGTTCAAGGTACAACATGGCCAACTTCTCACATTGGGTCCTATTGTTTGTAGCAACTAGTTAAGCCGGTCGGTTCCGGGTAGGTTTACGCTACAAACTCAACCCAACCTCGAGTTGGTCACACTTATCTTTTCTAAGTGTCATGTCCATCATGTTTCCAAAACATGTTACAAATTTTCAAGCAATTGGGTAGACCTAACTTAATAGGTAAATTCCCAATGGGTAGACCTAACTTAATAGGTAAATTCCCAAGCTTATGTTTTATGTCTTTTAAGTTTACCCAACCCCAAACGCAATCCCATCCCTTACATATCGCAATAGCGCATAAAGGATAGAAAGAGGGAACTTGGCATAATCATGACATAAAGGTATTGAAGCCACAAGTTTAACATGGTGGCATATGAAATGTTCATATGTTCATACACTTACATATTACATTTTTAGGCCTCAAAAGCATGCATAAAACCAAACTTAGCATATTGGTGATACATGGTGATAAATGACATGTAGAAATGGCCATAAGTTCGCATTTAGCCTCACATGCAAGTTATCATAAGAGATATGATAACTTACATGTTGCCAAAATGCAACCTTTAGCATAAAGCTTGGAGCTTTAAGCTCATAAACCCAAGATAAGCTTGCATAACATGATAACATGAACAAAAGGATCAACCCAAACTTGCATAACATAACTTGCATATCATATGACAAACTTGCATATCAAACTTGCATAACATAACTTGCATATCATATGACAAACTTGCATATCAAACTTGCATAACATAACTTGCATATCAAACTTGCATAACATAACTTGCATATCAAACTTGCCTAACATAACTTGCATATCAAACTTGCATAACATAACTTGCATATCAAACTTGCATATCATACATTTAACTTTAGAGTTTAAGTATGAAAGTAGAATAGGGCTTACTATGCTTATGAGGACTCAAATGAGTATAGCAAATATAAGAAAGCCCTTATGCAATCAAATAGACCCAAAATGCAAGCTCTAACATAAAAACCCTTGAGCCAAAATGATCAAAACTCTTTCTTTATGATGCAAATATAGAAACTTGACTTGAATGCAAGCAAATGATGCTCATACAAGTTTGAAAACACTTGTATGCATGGAAAATCACTTAGAAATTTATTTAGGAATTTTATGAAGAGAGTGGAGGCCATGAGAGGATTGATTTTGCCATAGTTTAGTTGTAGGATTGATTAATGATGATTTAGGGTTAGGTTAGGGTCTTATTTATAGATTAGGCAAGTGTTTTAGGCCATAGGATTAAACCCTAGTTCCTATCTCAGCCCTTAAAACCGAATCTGGCCCCCAAGCTCAACACAATCTCAAAATGGTGCACCAGGCAGAACTGCCCGGCTGGACCAAGTCGACAGCCAAGTCGACAGGGTTGTCGACTTGGGTCCAACCAAGTCGACTCCCAAGTCGACAGGGCTGTCGACTTGGGTACTCTGGCGGGAATTTTCCCGCCTGGCCCAAACTGGCCCAAATTTTCAATTTCAAACTTGAATTTGAAATCTGTTTTTACTTTGAAATTTTCTGAAAACTTCGTTGGGCCTTAATCGGGTCATACGGACTCCGATTTTCGTAAACTCGGACTCTATTTCGCGTATTTTTCCGAGACGAACGCAATGGCATAGCCCGTTTCCCTTGATTCAGATTTTTGAATTAAATTCTGCCTCGATTTACGTTATAACAGGTTATTGAAAATACGGGTTGTTACATACGTTGAGATAAATTCCATGGTATAACATATTTTCACCCATTAAAAAATATTTGCCTCGAAATCCATCCAAAATCACTTGTGCCCAATTAATGTCAAAATTTCCAAAAATAGCAAAAAGAGATTTACAAACTTTCATAGTTGGGTAGTTGAAGTTTCTCGAACAATGTACGATAGTATGTTGAAAAAGTTGGTTGACAATTCTTGCCTTTGGTCGAAAATATCTATTTCTGAATTCCAAATGTTCGTCACTTTCAAAAAGATGGTGAAAGGCCTCTAGGTCATTTTCATTGATAATTAAATCCAAGAGGTTTACTCCATGCACTTAAAACCCAAAACAGTGCTTAAAATTTCACAATCCAGAACAATTTGTGTACCTTTAACACTACTCCAATTTTTACTTTCATTTTCATCATAAAAACCACAGTTTAAATTAGCATAAAATATTTTTACAAGGTTTGGATAGAAAACTTCATTTTCTTGAGAGTCAATCAAGCTAAGAACATCATTTTGAATAAAAACAATCGTAAGATCATAAAAAGGAAAATTATTAAAAATTGCAAATTTCCCCGTATTGACTTTTCCAAAGTTTGCATTAGTTTATGTAAGCTTTGATAGCCTCCGAGTTGTTGGAAAGGAAGGCTTTGGTAGCCTTGGATAGCTGTAATGTCCCGTATTTTTGGTAGTCGAACCTTTGAATTATTTTATTATTTTAAATATTATATTGGAATATTAATGGATTTTTATATTTATTTCGTAATATTGAGCTCAAAATGGCACGACTGTTCGTAATATTGAATTTTGAACTTTAATTGAATACAAAGAATTTGTTTTAAGTCGGAATCCCGTGAAACAAGAAACTTTGGAATCTTGTTGATTATAATTTTCATATGAAAGAGAAAAATTCAGATTCCGTGTTATATATTGTTATTTATGTCCAAATCAAATTTTAAAATAGTTGCTATGGAAATCGTTATTAAAATGCAACGTTTACTAATAAATTTAAAAGGATTTTAATATAATTTGAATACCGTTTTAACTCGGAATTTGATAATGTTGAGTTATAAATCATATTTTATTATATTTAAGCTATCCATATATTTTATCTAGATACTTACGATAATAATAATTTAATATTATTTTATTTGAATATTTTGGAATTTATATAATATTTTATTGATATTATATTATATATGCCTTGAAAATAGCCAGTTTTGCAAACGGTCACGATTTTCAGTGAACTTAGTTTCGTTGGAACTGTAACGTTAAATTATTGTATGGTATTAAATTTCATGGCAAACTAATGTCGTATGTGCAACGGCATCTATAAACGCCTAGTCATTTTCTATAGTGCGTAATTAAATTAAATTAAATTAATAGAGGGGTATTTATGTATAACTTGAGCATACGATCAAATTAAGTCACAAAACCAATTCAGTTGAGTTCTTATCAGCGTTTAGAGTCAGAATAGGCAGGTAGATTGTTATTTTTGGACATTGGTTATTTTGGTGTCCAAAATAGCGTTGTTTGGCGTATAAAAATAGCGTATCGGGAAACAGTCTCGGAATGCAATGAAATTTGTGCCGTCAGATTTGTATTAATTAATTATTATAAGATTTCGATTTTCGTGTCAATCGAACTTACCGTTTGACCGCGGCAGCATCAAACGCCCTTGTTTTTTATTTGACCATTTATATCTTCAGACAGGGGTAACTTTGGAGGAATAAACCACTGGCCAAACGAATTCCGATTTTAGCAAAACAAATTTCATTGGACCCGTAAGGAAAATGTCTAGTAGAATTTCAACGCCTCAAGTTGATTGGATTTATTTTATGATCATGAGAAAATTAAACGCGTGATTTTTAGCTTGTGAATTATATAGGACTTTTTACAAACGACCTCGGAATTCAACAAAACCTGTCCCATCGGGTTTGGAATATTTTTTATGCTAGGATTAGGAGTTTCATCTCAATTAGAGGTCGTAGTGCGTATTTTAAGACGTTACTTCACAACAAAGTTATATAATAATATTTTATTATTTTGTTTCCCTATATATATAACATGTTATTAGTCTAACCCTAAATTTTCTCTTCACATGGTCAAAACAACTTCGGCCACCACCCTAACAGAACGAACAGATGATAATTCATGATCTTTCTCCTTGTTATTCTCTTTATTCACCCATCTACAACTAAAACTTCCAATTGCGAATGTCTTGAGCTCATCGAGGACCACATGGACAACGGTGGTGATGAGTTTCCATGAGTGGAAGAGGCCGGAATCGTGCCAAGATGCTACGCAGGTTTTTCGGGTATTGCTGCTTCATGGTGCTGTCGAGTGGAGCCCAGTTTTGGACGAGAGCGGAGAAGCCTAAGGTGCGATTTTCTGAGCTGTCAGATCATTCTCTAAAGACGGTGGTGGCGCCGACAGTGCAATGGAGGAGGATAGGGTGGCATATGGGTTTGGGTTTGCAGAACAAATATGGAACGGGAGCAGTATACAAAACAGTCGGCCTCGTTTTTGTGAAGAAATGAACCAAAGTCTGCCGCTTCTATAGAAAAACGTAATGTATAAATTAAGTAGTAGATTAGTTTTAATAATTGAGTGATTAAAGAATTATTAATTTTTATTAAATTAGTGGAAATAGTAAACAATTTAGGAAAAATAATAGGATCGGCTGACTTATTCTAGAAATAATTATCTAATTTCAAAACTTTATTTAGTTACTAATCAGCTAAAAATAGTGTTAGGGTACTAAAAACAATAATTAGGCCAAATAATTAAATAATTAGAGGTTAATTATTTAATTTAAATTGTTTTAACTTAAATATTTTTAATTTATACGTCTATGATCAGAATGGAACAGGACAAGCGATGTCGGGACTGTATGCACGAGCAATACATTATGGAATCAAACTGGTCGTGATTGGAATGAACTGGATTTTTCAGTTGAATTAAACGCTTGTTTAATTTAACTGAAATGAGTTGTTTAGATAGCGAATCAAATCAAGGTGAGTTCAACTCACTCGATTATCCCACTTATCTTTTATATAAGTCGAGTTTTATTGTTTGTGTGCTATGGCTGCTAATTGTTGAATGATTTGATGATTATTTGCCTATGTACTGAATATTTTAGTGTCACCGATTTCAATTAAACGTTCGTTTAATTTAATCAGAAACTAAATCATTATTTTTAACGATTATTTCCAAACGAGGTAAATTACTTGTTAGTTACATTTATAATAATATAAACGTATTAAATATAATTGGATGTTTATAATGTTGTTATTTGACCATTATCAGTTGAATTGATTGTTCATATTTGTTATTGCAAATGATACTATTGCATGAAATGAATTGTTAACATATTTGGATATAGGGAAGAACAGGTTGCAGGAATCCAACCAGATTCCTCAAATTTATTGTTTATTTCACTACAACAAAACAGATATATTACAACGTCCAATTTACAATGGGCGTTTGCTGCCCATTGTAATAGATTGCTATTACATCGGTCATTTTCTGGACCATTGTAATAGATGCATGTACAACCCCCTTTTTACAACGGGCTTATAATGCCCGCTGTAATAAGTTCTATTACAACGGTCATTTTTAGGCCCGTTGTAAAAGATATCTATTTTACAACGGTTACAATATGTCCTTTGTAACAGATATCTGTTTTACAATGTCACAAAAAGTCTATTGTAATAAACGCCAATTTTTGATAGTTAATAATTAATAATTACAATACTTCCATAAAATTAATTTTGATTATTTAATAATTAATCATTAATCATATATTACTTATTATTAAATATAATATTATATTACTAATTACTAATCATTAATAATATTATATTATTTATTAATATTTAATAATCAATCATTAATAATATTATATTATTCATTCATAAATTATTATAATTAATGATTATTAATAAATAATCTCTCATTACTAATTACCATCAAACTTAATTTTACTTTCCAGTTATTAGTAAGTAATATATATCCAGTAATCAATATCAATAATTTATAATTAATAATAAACATTAATAATTTATGATTAATAATTTTACTACACTACATGAAAAATACCATTTTACAGTATTGAATGTGCATTAAATCACCGAAGTGTTGTAAAAAATTCTTGATCATTCGGATATATGAACTTTCGGTTTTAAGAGATGTCTCTTTTGCAACGATCACCCTGTTGTAATAGGTGCCAATTTTCAATAGCTAATAATTAATAATTACAATAATTCCATAAAATTAGTACTGACTATGTTTTATTTAATTAATCATTAATTATATATTACTAATTATTAACTAGAATATTATCTTACTAACTACTAATCTTTAATAATATTTATTATTTATTAATATTTAATAATTAATTATAAATAATATTACATTTAATAATTAATCATTAAAAATAATTATTAACAATAATATTATATTATTATAGGGAAAGTCTATAAAGACACAAAATTTTGACACAAATGTTGACACAATCGATTTGCACCATTGGATCACCACATTAATTACACCTCTCCATATAAAGATGAAAAGTCCCAATGGTTGAGGGTCTACAATGTCTACCCAAATAGCTGTAAAAAATAGTTTTAAATAATGACTTTTTTATATTATTGTGATAAAATTAGCCAAGGATTTGTGACGAAATTTAATACAATGGCCAAATTTAACTATAAAATGTGACGAAATTAAATATGAGAACTTAATAGGACAGTCGACTTGAACGGTAGTCGACTTAAACAGCTGACGTCCCGAACGGCGGTCAACCTAGCTAGTTAGGTCGCGGGGGTCCAGGGGCAGTACCCCATCATAGTATATCTTATTGTTTTCAATTTAAAAAAATGGAAAAAATTAAAACATGATTTAAATAGTGTGTAATTAATAATATATGTGTACAATAAATTTGCTTTTGTCAAATAATTCAAATATGATTTATAATTACTTATTTGTATTAATAATTTATAATTGATAATTTATTATATAGTGTATAAATAATAATATATATGTAATGGTGTACAATTTATATTGAGTTCATAACTATGATGATTAGCATTTATAAGTAATGGACTAATGGTAATGGAGTATTACACATTTAGGAATGGCTTCCCGCTTTGCGTTTTGATTCCCACTACAAGAATTCATTGATTTTCGTGCTCCTTTATGTTCCTTCACTTCAAACTACCCTTCAAAAAAAATCCAAACGCGATCCCCAAATTGCCAAAATCTAGATATAAATCCGAGCTCCCTGTAAACAAATTCCTCCATCGCGAGCTCTCTCTCCATCCTCTTCTCTCTTCTTCTGCTCTGAATCCAATACCGAAACCTAATCTACTTGCAACAAATTCAGGAATTCGTTCCTTTCAGAATTTGTGAGTTCAGATATATTTGCTAAATCGAGTTTCAAATATTAGTCCCAGACTTCATTAATCTCGAGTACAGTGACCAGTTCGAGTTCCCAGACTTCGTAAATCGCTATTATAATGGATGGTGAATTGTAAGTAATGGGTCGGTTCTCTGGTTCATGTTCACGAAGAGATTTCGGATCGGATCCGCCGAACCCGTATATTAAAGGGGATGGAGTTTGAATTACGATCTACTGGTTTGAGTCACAAATTCAATTTTCTGTCAAAACAGGCTTGGATGGATTTCAGATACAGGATAGAACGCTCAGCAGTACCATTTTCTATCAATCTTTTTTGCATGTCTTCCATGATTCACTAGGTTACGATGGTACTTTGGTTACTTGGGGTGTTCCTGCATCTCAATTTTTTCTAATGTGAATCATGGCAAGAAGTCTCTGGACATAATAAGTTGTTTTTTGTCAGCATTTCTTTATATAATCGGTTTGCAGCTCTGTTTGATATTGATAACATCGATATGATAGGTTTTGAATCTTCCTATACTGTAACACCCCGTATATTCTATAACAGTGGAATTCACAAATTAAAGTATAATTAATTTCAAATCAAAGATATAAGGGAAACGGGATACGCCATTGCGTTCGTCTCGGAATTCTACTTGAGATAGAGTCCGAGTTTGCGTAAAACGGACTCCGTATGAGGGAGATATGACCTCCGGAAGTTTCAGAATTCAGTTTAAAATTCAAACAGACAGAAACAGTTCAGAACGAGTTCAAAATTCAAAAAAAAATCGGACCCAGATTGGGCTGGGCGGGAATTTTCCCGCCCAAGGCACCCAGGTCGACTGGGTAGTCGACCTGGGCCACCCAGGTCGACTGGGTAGTCGACCTGGCCCCTGAGCCAGGTCGAACCCAGCCCCTCCTGGCTGGCCTGGTCTGTGCTTGGCCGAATTTCTGAGCTTTGTCTTGTCACTAGGGCTAGGTGTCAGCTCCTGATTGGTATCTCTTTCAAACGAACGGCTAATATTAATCTAAGCTCCATCGACGGTTCTAATCAATTCACAAACTCTATAAAAAGGACCTAAGACTCCACCTAATTCATACAAATAAAA
The DNA here is from genome assembly GCA_030737875.1 of Allium sativum. Lineage (NCBI taxonomy): Eukaryota > Viridiplantae > Streptophyta > Magnoliopsida > Asparagales > Amaryllidaceae > Allium > Allium sativum. The sequence continues at coordinate 408,196,984 of CM060926.1, forward strand.
ATGAGAACGAGACCGTCATGCTGCTGAAGAAAGACTAGGAGTAGCCGTCAAAATTGAGAGACGATTAGGAGTCGATTCGAAAGCTTAAAACAACGACAATTAAATCAAAACAACGCCTACAACAAAGGATAGCATCTCCAAATTCAGAATTCAGAATCCTGAATTGAAGATTCGTCATACGTTGTAAGTGGAGTGTTATTCCGATGTGAATGAATAATTGAGTTTTGATTTGTGTAAAATGAGAAATGGAATTATACTTAATTTGTGGTGATGATAATTCATAATTGTATGTTGCTATGATTCTAATTATGAATAGATTTGGGATGTTGTGGTATAATGATGTTAGACCTATTGGATATTTGCAAGTATATGATTCATGTTGAAAGTTAACGACTATATGTTTGTGGTAGTTTATTACAACACCTGTTGGATATTTGCAAGTATATGATTCATGTTGAAAGTTAACGACTATATGTTTGTGGTAGTTTATTACAACAAAGTTGAGATTCATGCAAGTATATGATTCACTATTATGCCAACATGATGTATATTTTTATGATCATTTTTAGTGTAGTTGGATCCATTTGGGTATTATGATTCATATGAATTTATGTTGGAATTGGCATCATGATTCAAGTGTAAACCATACTTTTGTATTAGTGACAAAAGTAAGCACCTTTGTGAACTTGTGTTGACTTTATGAACATGGCTAGTTTATGTTTGACTTTATGCCCAAACAAAATATGTTTTAGGCCTATGTTGTTATCAAAATCATATGATAATATATGCGACACATAATTAAGTTAGATTAAATTTTACGTGCAAGTTTACATGAATAGATTATAAAACCATGATTCATGTTTAGGTATGTTTTATGTCATGATTATATGCTATTACAATGCAAGTTCACAAGTGCCTAATTTATGTTAATTAGACCGATATGTTGCAAGTTCATGCGTTCACACACCCCTTTTTGATGTTACTTAGAATATATAAACACCATGTTCTAAGCCTCCCCTTTTTCATGTGGCTAAGTTAGGCTTAAATGTTAAGCCCAACATAATATAGAGAACGTATAAAACGGGGTAATGACGTTGGGTTAAAAATATAAAACATGTGTGTTGGCATGTTTGACGCAGGCCAACGACCCTGAAAAGATTTAAGTGATATAAATTAATTTTACCCAATAAAGATGAATTTGAATAATGGGCTGCAAATATTTACATATAAAAAAGAAAAGAGACAAAATATGTAAACTTAGAAAATACGATGTGTTTAACCCAATGTTGGATTGAGTTGGGACATAAACCTGCCCGGACCCGCCCGGCTGTCCAGTAGTCACAACAATACCTATCCAATGTGGGTGGTTAAACATTGAGCCCAATCAAGACCCGAGGTTAGACTGAGTTGTGACGTAAGACTGCCCGGAACCAACCGGCAACAGGCAGTCACAACAATACCTGTCTAATGTGAGAGGTCGAGGCTTTAATAAGTCAATTAAGGCTGATTCAGGATTGATAGGATTAAGTAAATTGAATTAATACTTAATCAAATTGAACATGCTAAACTATACAGTCTGATTGGGGGTTAGGTTTACAGAACACTTAACCAACTTAGCATGTTGGCTAGAAATAGAAAACCTAGTAGCGGGGGACCCTTTTCAGCAGTAACCCTACAAGGTGTATCAGGATACCCTGAACTAGGCAGGGTGGGGCACGATTACTGGGCTGACTATAAGAGGTCAAATCGACGGCGGTGGTGCAGCAGTGTAGGTTCTAACGGGGTGCGGGCGTGCACACACTCCGACACAGAAAAATTAGGCACTGGGCACCAGTAATATACCTATGCATTCTAGAATTGTGTCGGGCCGCCACCATGGGACTTGATACACCCCATGGTGGGAACAACATAGGTAGCTACAACATCGGGGGCCGTAAGACACATGTAACTATGCGAGTAGGAGCCGATCATTAGAAATGGATCACTTCACCCTGATTATGGGGTGCCTGTTAGGAACTAGTTTATAGGGGTGCAGAGATTAATATGGGGTACGATAGCACATTCGACTCTAGACAACTTGACTTAGTTTATGGTGCTTCTCCATTTCCAGTTTGTACTTATCATGCTCATTTCTTTATTCATAGACTGAATAGTCCTAGATTTACTCAGGCTTTATGTCTGACTCTACTTTTCTTTCGTCTTCTTTTCCTCCGTTCCCCCCCTAGGTCCACAGGGAGGGAATACCGCAGCTTGACCAGTTTTCACATCCAGCTTGAAGAGAAAGAATGTATTGCTTGGATCTCTTTCGTTTTGGACTATGGCTTTGGAAAGCAATTATGGGGACTTATGCAATTTACTTATGTTTTTATGCTTCTTTAAGTTATGAAATCAAGACAGTTATGAAATTGTAATGTTTTTGGAAGTATTGTAAGACAATTATGGTATGGTTTGTGTAACACGTATTTTGATGAAATAAAAGTTGCTGTTGTTTTCCGCTGTTCAAAAATATGTGTATTTATATCTGTCTTGTGTATCTGTGACTTATACTTATAAACCTCCACCAAAATTAGGGCATTCCCTTTGAGAGTGACCCTAACGGAGGTGGGGTGTTTCACTTGGTATCAGAGCATAGGTTTAGCAGATAAGATAAAAAGTTTTGAAAATTTATTTTCAAAAGAAAATTTAAAGAAGCATTTTAAAAGATAAAATGTTATTTTATTTTAAAAAGGCATAGTCCCCCAAAGCCATAGGTACTATCTTTTATCCTTCGTTTTGAATCTATCCTTTTTGTTTCAGCATGTCCGAAGAACTTAACTTGCCAGAGGGTGTACCAATACCTGGTTGGTTTAGACGATTCTTAGAAGCAAGGGCCAATCAGCCAGGTCCCAATGTTCCTCCTCCCCCAGCTGCAGGAATTCATCCAGCTGCAGCAGCACCTCCTCCTCCACCTCCTCCGCGTGGTAATACTTTTTCTAAGATATGTAAAGATTTCAAAGCTATGGGAGGGAAGGACTTTCATGAAACCGAGTCCTTCGTGGCAGCCAGGAATTGGCTGAAAGAAACCGAGGACTTATTCGTCATCGTTGAAGTAGAAGATAGGCAGAAGGTACAACTGGCAGTATGGCTACTTAAAGGCGAGGCTTCCTACTGGTGGGAAGTTACCAATGCAGAAAGACCAGTGGAAACATGGGAGGACTTTAGTGCAAGGTTTGAGGCTAAATTTCTCTCAGAAGCTGAAAGGAGCCTTCAATTGGAAAAATTCTTATTTCTTAAGCAAGGGAATATGACAGTCAAAGAGTATGTTAATCAGTTCGATCATCTGGCTAGGTTCGGATTGGACCTAGTCAACACTCCGCACAAGAAGGCTCTCCGTTTTGTCAAAGGATTGAATGAGCCATTACACAGTTTGGCCATGACCCATATACCCATGGGAGCTATGTATGAAAGGTTGGTGCAGATGGCATTGCTGAACGAAGAAGATAAGGGCAAGAAGGAGACAAAGGCAGAAAGCTCTCAAGGAAAGAAAGAGGGTTTATAGCCTAAGAAGACAGACTTTAAGAAGGGCGGGAAAGACAACAAGTCCCAATAGAAGAGGAAGTGTAATTTCTGTGGCAAAGTGGGGCACTTACTGAAAGATTGCCGGAAAAATAAGGCCAAATTGAATGGTGGGTGCTTTTCTTGCGGTGAGACAGGCCACATGGCTAAGGATTGCCCAAAGAAGCGAGGGCAGGGGCAGAGGGTTGGATCCACCTCAGGGGCACAGGTTCATGTGCTAGAGGCGCCACCTCTGCAACAGCGAGGTATAAATACTTCTGTAGAAAGTGTAGTTTATCTTTATGATCACCCAGTTCGCACTTTATTTGATTCTGGCGCATCCCACTCCTTTATTTCATCTGCTTTAGTAGAATCTCTGCACCTAGAAACTAGTATGGTAGAGGACCCCTTAATTGTTTCAAATCCAATCGGGGGCCCAGCTCATTTGTCTATGATCTGTGTGGGATTGAAAATTTCTATTCTAAGCGTAGAATTTAGATGTAGTGCCTTTGTTTTGGGCTTCTTGGGATATGGTTTGATTTTGGGCATGGATTGGCTATCTAGTAATGGTGCCATCCTTGATTGTGAGAAAAGGGTGGTTAGGCTTCTGACCCAACTCGGTAACACTCTGGAAATTACTTGTAATCCCTCGCATGCGGTTATGCTTAGTTATCTTGAATCGCTAGATGCTTCTGTTGAGAGTTTGCAATTGGTTAAAGTGGTCCGTGAATATCTGGATGTCTTCGAAGAGGTGAAGGGCTTACCTCCGAAGCGGGAGATAGACTTCTGCATATATCTTGTAGATAATGCAAAGCCCGTTGCGTTGCCCGTTTGTGACGGCAAGGAATTTCACTCGGTCCGAACCAGTCGCTAAACCGATCCAGGCCGTTCGAAACGCCCTATCGTTTGAGAACAGGACAAAACAGAACGCATACAGAAGAACATTTCATTGTATATTACAACAATGCATCAGATTACAAGAATATACAGAGTATTAATGAATAAATATTCCACAGAAATATCAGAGATTTAAATTACATTTAAATACATAGCAGCGGAAAATAATACGATACACAACTAGAAGAAGATATACGGATACAAAGCTTTCCGGATATCGTTCCAGCTGTAAACCAGGATCCTGTGAATATAAATCTGCAAAACCAAAACTACTAGCTGCCCGTGTCAAAATAGGGGCACCCAGAGTTTAGGTTAAAACAATAAACTCCAGGTCAGTCATGTGACTGGTGTGAGAACTAAAACAGTTATTAATCTTTATTTTAAATCATTAGGTAAATCAAGGGACCACGCCGTATAACACGGAATGGGTTTCCTCCCAAGAATACCAGTGCATAAAACAAACAGCGCAATGCTAAATAAAGAAAAATGAAGCTGTTATAAGACCCAGGTCCTATCACACAATGCAACGCAAGCCGGGGGATAGGGTTTTCCCTTATAACAGCCAAAGAATGCTTGATACGCTTAAAACAAATCATTTGATACTACTATAAGTGCATGGTGTATAAAACAACTTCAAATCATAAGTATCAATCATAGGCGGCATGAATGGCCCATAACACTATGTCGCCATATATAAGTTTACAATCAAAACCGCAAATGTCGTATTGGAAGTTGGGTTATCATTTATGGTATGAACCGAGGCTAGGGGCAAGATCCTCAACCGATTCGAGACTGTCTAGTCCGAGCCTCAGGAACAGCCGTAACTGCCCCATGGATCGTCAGGGCCGGTCCACCGATGTGGATTATTATGCCTGAACACTACGTTTCCCCGCCCTTTGGGGCGTAAGCCTGGCCCGTCAGCCGACCAGAAGCATCGGCCGAAACCGATATCACGAGGCGCCTCGCTTTTCAGCAAGTAATAATAAGTAACATCCACATGAGTCAAACTCGTCAGCCAGTTCAAGCACTGACGCCACTCATAACTAGAAAGAAACGTAGGTCCTCCCTGATGTCCGTCTCCCGTTTTTGATTCATACCGGGTGTGATACTCGCGAATCAACGTTACACAAAGCTACGCCACAAAGGTCGTGCTTCGATCATCAACCACAAGACTTTGCTTTTCAACAGAAGCCTTGATCATTTGCCTCTTAGCATGCCACACAGGAAATTCACTCCATGCGATTGATATCCATCAATATATAACCCCTGAGCTCGTACGTCTCAGAGAAGGGCGTTAAGCAAGAGAATAAATTCTCCGCCGCCAAACAGATATATATTTAATAGAGATCAATCACACGGACTAAAATCCAATGTCAGACACACAGTCCATTTACAAGTCCGTTCTGGGTCTGAACGAAACCGGAGGCACCTAGTACCTCGCATATCCATCGATCTCCAAGTACGTCTGGACGATCACAAACTGTTTCCATCTTCTTGGGTGTACAGCCCAATCAAGATCATCAGTAATCACCCAAACGACGTGAAGACTTCCGGTCTTCGACCACCGTCTTCATCTTCGACTTATCGTCGTATCAGTTATTCAGAATGGGATAAACCCGGTCTTTCCGAATAACTCGCGTATATTTAAATAAGTGTTACACAAACACAACATACGCCTCATTCCAATTCATTAGTCACTAACCGTAAATTAATCAAGAGAATAATTTCCCAAATATTAACCCCGAAGGCCGAAACCAACATCAGATCAATATCCAGAAAACCATTCTGCTTAGCTAACCGACAGTTAGTTTCTAAATTTCACATTCATAGGGATATGTTCCCATTAATTTTATCCAAGATAAATTCTTTGAATTTATTCTTTATTCTATTTTTGAATCTCAATTCAAACTAGTCGGGATTAGCGAACCTTACCGAAGTAATCATTTATTTTAATTTCCCCATCCCAACCTATTTATCCCATGAAGTAAAACTGGTAATACTTCATATCTAACACCACAGTGTTATCGGTAAATTCAATTACCATTTCACGTTCAAATCTAATTAAAGATTTAACTATCGCCTGGAGCAAAACTGGTGATACTCCATTTCGATTATTTCAATCTAATTAAGGATTCCTTAAAACTCCACTTAGTTTTAATCTTTGACTGGGCTAAAGAATCAGTGTCATTTAAAACACAGTTCACGATAAACCCAAAATCACATTCATTAATTATCGGGTTAAAGAACGAGTGTTATTTAAAACACTGTCCACGATAAACCCAAAAATCAATATCGATTCAATTCCAATTAAATGTTATTTAATTGGTACACTTCATTAAATCTAAATAAAAAGATTTAATCTTTTCTCAACTGGGTTCAAGAACAGTGTTAGTGAAGACACCATTCACGACAAACCTAAATCACATTTGATATTCAATATAAGGCTCTGAATAGAAAATATATCGGCTTATATTCAATATCAAATTCTACGATTAACAAATGTTATATTGGAAATAACGATATAAATATATATATCTTTCAAATTTCCATAACAACAGCCGTATAATCACGAATTCCAACATCGAAATATTCCGAAGACAATTTCGATTCAAATCCACTCCAATGCAATCATTGGAAATTCTGGTTATTATCAAAACCATTTCAAATTCAATTTATTAAAAAAATAAATAGAATTATAATTCTAGTTCAAAACTAGTTCATTTCGATAAAAATCTATTTTTATCTTTTCAAATATGGAGTTTTTCATCCCAATTCTTCTCAAATCATTTCTTATGATTTTACACAAATTATTGCTATTTTTAATAATTTTATCAAGGCCCATACAGTCGATTTCCATCAATGGCCATCGAACTGCACTTACAGCGACCTTTTTCGAATTTGATTTGGACGTATCTCCAAATCCAACCGTTAGATTTCATATTTCTAATATTCGTTAGAAAGCTCTTGTCGATACGAACCCAACGGTTCCGGTTTTAGGAGAATCCGACGGTCGGATCTCCCGCAATATCTGTTTGAAATAAATGGTCGAAATTCACGAACTGCCGCGGCGCGGCGCGTTCTATTCAGGCCATTATATTATATATATAATATATATAATATATATTTCGTCGATTTCTATTTAAAACGAATTATATAAATAATTTTAAATTCGTTTCAAAAGCAATTTCAACTTCCATTTCGATTCAAATCAAAATTGAATTCTTCTTTATAAATTCGTTTAAAAATTCATTTCTATTCAATTCAAATTTCAATTCAATTTGAATTCATTTCAATTTGCTTTCAGTTCAATTTGAATTCGTTTTCAATTCATTTCGAAATCGTTTTCAATTCATTTCATTTCGAAATCATTTTCAATTCATTTCATTTCGAAATCGTTTTCAATTCATTTCATTTCGAAATCGTTTTCAATTCATTTTATTTCGAAATCGTTTTCAATACGATATAAATATCGTTCACGTCAAAATGGCGTCAATCTAATCAACACGGCTTCATAAATTTCTATTTTTCAAATATTCTATTTCAAATATTTCTTTTTCAAAATAGTTGTTATTATCAAAATATTTCGTTCAACACATGACCAATCTCAATGGATGAGTACTGTCAACACATGAACTTTTATTTCATATCGATAAAGATGCAAATTTTATTACTAAAATATTTCGTTCAACACATGACCAATCTCAATGGATGAGTACTGTCAACACATGAACTTTTATTTCATATCGATAAAGATGCAAATTTTATTACTAAAATATTTCGTTCAACACATGACCAATCTCAATGAATGAGTACTGTCAACACATGAACTTTTATTTCATATCGATAAAGATGCAAATTTTATTACTAAAATATTTCGTTCAACACATGACCAATCTCAATGGATGAGTACTGTCAACACATGAACTTTTATTTTATAATATTCTTTATTTTTCAAATTGGAATGAGGCCCAATCAATCACCATATAATGTTAATTATATGGATTTTCATACAACACATGTATATAATAGCATTGAAAAATAATCAACCATCAACCAAAGTGCACTACACTGTATAAGCATCAAATATAGATATTCCACGCTTATAACAGCCTGTCAATCAATCGATCGACATATTTAATCAATCAGGATGAGTGAACTTCAAATTTCATCCTAACACCCGTGTGGGGTTTCAAACAATCCAACACAGATTTTATTTGTGCAGTTGGGCGATGTGTAAAGTTTATCGACCCAATCAATGTCCTTCAAATAGGTGTACATAAACAAACCGTCCGGTTTGTAAATGAATGATTTATTTTATTCACTTCACGTTAAAAATTATATTTTTAACGATAAAACATTTTATTTCAACCTATGAATTTCTATTCAATTCATTTATTAAATAAAATGATATTTTTATTTTTCTAACATATTTTAGAAATTTTCGGCGGCATAACGGCACGATACTAGAAACGGGACGAGGCCTAGCCTTATCCCCGGTCTAGTGAAGGCCCACGCCATTCACACATCAATCAAATCATTTCATTTCATCACACAATTCAAACCAAATAATCTAACTAATTTTCAATCAAACAAACAAGTCCATGGTCTGTGGACGATTGTGTCGGGTGCTACTAAGCACCGTCTGCATCCTAGTATATATATACAACTAGAAAAATTAAATTGAAAGGTGAGAAATTCTCACATATAGCTATCCTAGCTCCACGGCTCTTCATTTGCAGAAGTCTTCGTCGTTTCGCCTTTTTGTTACCTTCGTCGCCCGCTTTCACTACCTATGTAAAAATTGAATTTTTACCACGCTATTCAATATATTAAAATCGAATTTTCAATTCGAAGTTCAATATATAAAAATCACATTTTTAATTCGAAGTTCAGTATATAAAAATCATATTTTTATTCTCATAAAAATATTTCAATTCCAAGAAAATCTAATCTTTCATTTCAAAGAAAATCTCTTTTTCAATTCTAGGGAAAAACCATTTTCCACTTCAAAGAAAATCTATATTCGAAATCAAAGAAAATCTATATTCGAAATCAAAGAAAATCTATATTCAAAATCAAAGAAAATCTATATTCAATCAAAGAAATATCTATTCTTAAAGCGAAGAAAAATCTAATCTTCTTATGATAGAAATTCAATCTTTTTCATTTTCAAAATTCAATCTTTTTTCATTTTCAAAATTCAATCTTTTTCATTTTCAAAATTCAATCTTTTTCATTTTCAAAATTCAATCTTTTTCATTTTCATACTATATATATTTTATATAAAAAACTATTTTGTAAAACAATGATTTTTATTATCAAAACTGGTTTTTTTTAAAAACAATATCAATTCAGAAAATAATTAGGAAAAGTAATTAGTAGACAAAGTAAACCTCTGTTAGCTGTTCTGTGGCCCCTTTTTCCATTGTCTTCTACAGGTGACAAACGAACCCATCTTCCCTGATTCTATCCAAAGCCGACATCGAACATGACCCAGCCTAGGGCATGCCAGCGCCGCACTCCTCCGTTGACGTGGGACTGATCGGTGACCACCGAACGAAGGCGCTGTCCGCCGCCTACCTCCAACCGAAGTGACCCGACTCGCGATGGGCCCCAGTGTCGTGGATTGGTGCTCGACGTCGACGGGTTTGGATCTCGAATCCGAGCTGCTCCTTCTACGAACCTCGATCCAACCTTTACTGATTTGAAGAGCTCGGATTGAAGAACAACTTTTGTTTAATTTGTTTCTTGAATCCATGCGAGGCTTCGAAGAATTTCTAAAGGGGATTTCGGAGCTTCGCCATCGTCGGTTTTATTAAAAGAGATGGCTCAACTGATTAGGGTTAGGGGCAAAAAGGATATTTATATATTTATTATTTTATTATTTTTAAAAGTTGACTTTTACATACGTCATCTAAACGAGGCCCACTACCTGTCGTCCATAACGTTTAACCCCCATTCCGAACACAATGGGATATGTATCGCAAGCTGATTCGATCACTTTGATCAGTTTCTGTTGAATTTACATTTAAATCATTATATTGAATTTTAAACGTACATTTCAAATTAACGGGGCCACATACTAACTAGAAAAATTCCCGAAAAATATTTTCTAGCTTCGTATTGACGATACGGTCCTAACAAAACTAGTTTCGCCGAATTCTGAGACCGTTGGAAAAATCGCCAATTTCCAGTCGATTAAAATCAACTGAAATGGTCAAACGCGTTTTCCTTTGCCACACTCACATATTGATTCGAAAAATTATGAAATTTGGAATCTAGCAATATCTTGACATTGCGGACCCAACAAAACTGGTTTCGTCGAAATCCGAGGTCATTTGCAAAATGTCCATTTTTAAGGGCCTGAATTCCATAGCAACTATTCAGAATTTTCAACTGGACATATCTTTTGATTCCCGCTATGAAATTTCGATTATTCGGATTCGTTGGAAAGATATTATCAATTAGATCCTATCATTTTTGGTTTCACTAAAATCCGGATCGTTTTGCACCCGGTACATTCAATTGAAGTTTGAAATCGAATTATCGAACTACCGCGCCATTTTCAATTCCTTTTATAATTATATATAATTATTATATATTCTAACGACGACGTATATAATATATACGTCGAATTCTATTCAAAATAAATTTCTCGCCAATTTTATTTAAAATAATTCATTTTAAATAATCAAAATTCGCTAAAATTGCCAAAATAAAAATTTTAAACTGGCCCAGATTTTCAGGTTGTTACAATCTCCCCCACTTAAAACTTTTCGTCCCCGAAAAGGAACAAAGTCGAAAGTGGTTTGATTAGTCAATTCTACGTTCGATCTGGCTTTCGTTCTCCAACTTTTCAGTTTCTGAGAATTTTCAAAATTTCAAAAATTTGGCTAACACCCTAAATTTTTGAAAAATTTCGCCATAACCTCCCCTGCACCGGGAGCATCGGGGAATTTCAAATAGCTTCCCCGGTCCTTCAGATCTCAAAAAGAAAAAGAAAAAGCCAAGCGGCTAGCCAATAGGCTCATAAAATCATCATCACCCAAACAAAACAGTAAATTATGTAGTAAACATGTACCTATTTGTCGGGCAAACAAATTTTATTTTCTGCTCTAGCCTCCTTGCTATAACCTGTTCAATATAAGTATATGTATATGCAAGCAAATGCGACCAATTTTCAATACAATTCAATATTTGGTTCCATTAGGCTAAATGGCTCAAAATTAGCAAACAAATAAACAAACAACACAAACATCAATCAATTAGTGAATTTAACGTTTCAAATTCATAATTTTGATACATATACAAAAAATCACGTTTTGGTGCCAAATCACAACAATGTATTCTAGCTATATAAGTTTTGGTTCTCACACCAGTCTAATGGAAATATATAGAAAATCACACCTTCGAAACTCGAACATAAATGTTGATGATGCGATCGCTATCATCAATATCATCTTCGGGCGACTAGAGTGTGATGCTATATCTATCCAATATATTAAAACTTTGAATACATGCGGATCAGACGTATACGCAAAATCTTTATATACTGGACTGTCCAACTCAATATAAATAAATAATCAGATACGAATAATTGATTTAAATTTTCAAAACAAAAATTGTTTTCATTTGAAAAATATACTCTTCACACTCGTTCTAGGATACTACTGATCCTATCTCTAACGAGTCATTCTCGTTGGATATTACTAATCCAATATCTGATGAATTCTTTCGTATGGTTCTAATGTGTCTTGTTCTCTGAGCTTTGTAAACCAAAGCTCTGATACCAACTGTGACGGCAAGGAATTTTGCTCGGTCCGAACCAGTCGCTAAACCGATCCAGGCCGTTCGAAACGCCCTATCATTTGAGAACAGGACAAAACAGAACGCATACAGAAGAACATTTCATTGTATATTACAACAATGCATCAGATTACAAGAATATACAGAGTATTAATGAATAAATATTCCACAGAAATATCAGAGATTTAAATTACATTTAAATACATAGCAGCGGAAAATAATACGATACACAACTAGAAGAAGATATACGGATACAAAGCTTTCCGGATATCGTTCCAGCTGTAAACCAGGATCCTGTGAATATAAATCTGCAAAACCAAAACTACTAGCTGCCCGTGTCAAAATAGGGGCACCCAGAGTTTAGGTTAAAACAATAAACTCCAGGTCAGTCATGTGACTGGTGTGAGAACTAAAACAGTTATTAATCTTTATTTTAAATCATTAGGTAAATCAAGGGACCACGCCGTATAACACGGAACGGGTTTCCTCCCAAGAATACCAGTGCATAAAACAAACAGCGCAATGCTAAATAAAGAAAAATGAAGCTGTTATAAGACCCAGGTCCTATCACACAATGCAACGCAAGCCGGGGGATAGGGTTTTCCCTTATAACAGCCAAAGAATGCTTGATACGCTTAAAACAAATCATTTGATACTACTATAAGTGCATGGTGTATAAAACAACTTCAAATCATAAGTATCAATCATAGGCGGCATGAATGGCCCATAACACTATGTCGCCATATATAAGTTTACAATCAAAACCGCAAATATCGTATTGGAAGTTGGGTTATCATTTATGTTATGAACCGAGGCTAGGGGCAAGATCCTCAACCGATTCGAGACTGTCTAGTCCGAGCCTCAGGAACAGCCGCAACTGCCCCATGGATCGTCAGGGCCGGTCCACCGATGTGGATTATTATGCCTGAACACTACGTTTCCCCGCCCTTTGGGGCGTAAGCCTGGCCCGTCAGCCGACCAGAAGCATCGGCCGAAACCGATATCACGAGGCGCCTCGCTTTTCAGCAAGTAATAATAAGTAACATCCACATGAGTCAAACTCGTCAGCCAGTTCAAGCACTGACGCCACTCATAACTAGAAAGAAACGTAGGTCCTCCCTGATGTCCGTCTCCCGTTTTTGATTCATACCGGGTGTGATACTCGCGAATCAACGTTACACAAAACTACGCCACAAAGGTCGTGCTTCGATCATCAACCACAAGACTTTGCTTTTCAACAGAAGCCTTGATCATTTGCCTCTTAGCATGCCACACAGGCAATTCACTCCATGCGATTGATATCCATCAATATATAACCCCTGAGCTCGTACGTCTCAGAGAAGGGCGTTAAGCAAGAGAATAAATTCTCCGCCGCCAAACAGATATATATTTAATAGAGATCAATCACACAGACTAAAATCCAATGTCAGACACACAGTCCATTTACAAGTCCGTTCTAGGTCTGAACGAAACCGGAAGCACCTAGTACCTCGCATATCCATCGATCTCCAAGTACGTCTGGACGATCACAAACTGTTTCCATCTTCTTGGGTGTACAGCCCAATCAAGATCATCAGTAATCACCCAAACGACGTGAAGACTTCCGGTCTTCGACCACCGTCTTCATCTTCGACTTATCGTCGTATCAGTTATTCAGAATGGGATAAACCCGGTCTTTCCGAATAACTCGCGTATATTTAAATAAGTGTTACACAAACACAACATACGCCTCATTCCAATTCATTAGTCACTAACCGTAAATTAATCAAGAGAATAATTTCCCAAATATTAACCCCGAAGGCCGAAACCAACATCAGATCAATATCCAGAAAACCATTATGCTTAGCTAACCGACAGTTAGTTTCTAAATTTCACATTCATAGGGATATGTTCCCATTAATTTTATCCAAGATAAATTCTTTGAATTTATTCTTTATTCTATTTTTGAATCTCAATTCAAACTAGTCGGGATTAGCGAACCTTACCGAAGTAATCATTTATTTTAATTTTCCCATCCCAACCTATTTATCCCATGAAGTAAAACTGGTAATACTTCATATCTAACACCACAGTGTTATCGGTAAATTCAATTACCATTTCACGTTCAAATCTAATTAAAGATTTAACTATCGCCTGGAGCAAAACTGGTGATACTCCATTTCGATTATTTCAATCTAATTAAAGATTCCTTAAAACTCCACGTAGTTTTAATCTTTGACTGGGCTAAAGAATCAGTATCATTTAAAACACAGTTCACGATAAACCCAAAATCACATTCATTAATTATCGGGTTAAAGAACGAGTGTTATTTAAAACACTGTCCACGATAAACCCAAAAATCAATATCGATTCAATTCCAATTAAATGTTATATAATTGGTACACTTCATTAAATCTAAATAAAAAGATTTAATCTTTTCTCAACTGGGTTCAAGAATAGTGTTAGTGAAGACACCATTCACGACAAACCTAAATCACATTTGATATTCAATATAAGGCTCTGAATAGAAAATATATCGGCTTATATTCAATATCAAATTCTACGATTAACAAATGTTATATTGGAAATAACGATATAAATATATATATCTTTCAAATTTCCATAACAACAGCCGTATAATCACGAATTCCAACATCGAAATATTCCGAAGACAATTTCGATTCAAATCCACTCCAATGCAATCATTGGAAATTCTGGTTATTATCAAAACCATTTCAAATTCAATTTATTAAAAAAATAAATAGAATTATAATTCTAGTTCAAAACTAGTTCATTTCGATAAAAATCTATTTTTATCTTTTCAAATATGGAGTTTTTCATCCCAATTCTTCTCAAATCATTTCTTATGATTTTACACAAATTATTGCTATTTTTAATAATTTTATCAAGGCCCGTACAGTCGATTTCCATCAATGGCCATCGAACTGCACTTACAGCGACCTTTTTCGAATTTGATTTGGACGTATCTCCAAATCCAACCGTTAGATTTCACATTTCTAATATTCGTTAGAAAGCTCTTGTCGATACGAACCCAACGGTTCCGGTTTTAGGAGAATCCGACGGTCGGATCTCCCGCAATATCTGTTTGAAATAAATGGTCGAAATTCACGAACTACCGCGGCGCGGCGCGTTCTATTCAGGCCATTATATTATATATATAATATATATTTCGTCGATTTCTATTTAAAACGAATTATATAAATAATTTTAAATTCGTTTCAAAAGCAATTTCAACTTCCATTTCGATTCAAATCAAAATTGAATTCTTCTTTATAAATTCGTTTAAAAATTCATTTCTATTCAATTCAAATTTCAACTCAATTTGAATTCATTTCAATTTGCTTTCAGTTCAATTTGAATTCGTTTTCAATTCATTTCGAAATCGTTTTCAATTCATTTCATTTCGAAATCGTTTTCAATTCATTTCATTTCGAAATCGTTTTCAATTCATTTCATTTCGAAATCGTTTTCAATTCATTTTATTTCGAAATCGTTTTCAATACGATATAAATATCGTTCACGTCAAAATGGCGTCAATCTAATCAACACGGCTTCATAAATTTCTATTTTTCAAATATTCTATTTCAAATATTTCTTTTTCAAAATAGTTGTTATTATCAAAATATTTCGTTCAACACATGACCAATCTCAATGGATGAGTACTGTCAACACATGAACTTTTATTTCATATCGATAAAGATGCAAATTTTATTACTAAAATATTTCGTTCAACACATGACCAATCTCAATGGATGAGTACTGTCAACACATGAACTTTTATTTCATATCGATAAAGATGCAAATTTTATTACTAAAATATTTCGTTCAACACATGACCAATCTCAATGAATGAGTACTGTCAACACATGAACTTTTATTTCATATCGATAAAGATGCAAATTTCATTACTAAAATATTTCGTTCAACACATGACCAATCTCAATGGATGAGTACTGTCAACACATGAACTTTTATTTTATAATATTCTTTATTTTTCAAATTGGAATGAGGCCCAATCAATCACCATATAATGTTAATTATATGGATTTTCATACAACACATGTATATAATAGCATTGAAAAATAATCAACCATCAACCAAAGTGCACTACACTGTATAAGCATCAAATATAGATATTCCACGCTTATAACAGCCTGTCAATCAATCGATCGACATATTTAATCAATCAGGATGAGTGAACTTCAAATTTCATCCTAACACCCGTGTGGGGTTTCAAACAATCCAACACAGATTTTATTTGTGCAGTTGGGCGATGTGTAAAGTTTATCGACCCAATCAATGTCCTTCAAATAGGTGTACATAAACAAACCGTCCGGTTTGTAAATGAATGATTTATTCTATTCACTTCACGTTAAAAATTATATTTTTAACGATAAAACATTTTATTTCAACCTATGAATTTCTATTCAATTCATTTATTAAATAAAATGATATTTTTATTTTTCTAACATATTTTAGAAATTTTCGGCGGCATAACGGCACGATACTAGAAACGGGACGAGGCCTAGCCTTATCCCCGGTCTAGTGAAGGCCCACGCCATTCACACATCAATCAAATCATTTCATTTCACCACACAATTCAAACCAAATAATCTAACTAATTTTCAATCAAACAAACAAGTCCATGGTCTGTGGACGATTGTGTCGGGTGCTACTAAGCACCGTCTGCATCCTAGTATATATATACAACTAGAAAAATTAAATTGAAAGGTGAGAAATTCTCACATATAGCTATCCTAGCTCCACGGCTCTTCATTTGCAGAAGTCTTCGTCGTTTCGCCTTTTTGTTACCTTCGTCGCCCGCTTTCACTACCTATGTAAAAATCGAATTTTTACCACGTTATTCAATATATTAAAATCGAATTTTCAATTCGAAGTTCAATATATAAAAATCACATTTTTAATTCGAAGTTCAGTATATAAAAATCATATTTTTATTCTCATAAAAATATTTCAATTCCAAGAAAATCTAATCTTTCATTTCAAAGAAAATCTCTTTTTCAATTCTAGGGAAAATCCATTTTCCACTTCAAAGAAAATCTATATTCGAAATCAAAGAAAATCTATATTCGAAATCAAAGAAAATCTATATTCAAAATCAAAGAAAATCTATATTCAATCAAAGAAATATCTATTCTTAAAGCAAAGAAAAATCTAATCTTCTTATGATAGAAATTCAATCTTTTTCATTTTTAAAATTCAATCTTTTTTCATTTTCAAAATTCAATCTTTTTCATTTTCAAAATTCAATTTTTTTCATTTTCAAAATTCAATCTTTTTCATTTTCAAAATTCAATCTTTTTCATTTTCAAAATTCAATCTTTTTCATTTTCATACTATATATATTTTATATAAAAAACTATTTTGTAAAACAATGATTTTTATTATCAAAACTGATTTTTTTTTTAAAAAAAAACAACATCAATTCAGAAAATAATTAGGAAAAGTAATTAGTAGACAAAGTAAACCTCTGTTAGCTGTTCTGTGGCCCCTTTTTCCATTGTCTTCTACAGGTGACAAACGAACCCATCTTCCCTGATTCTATCCAAAGCCGACATCGAACATGACCCAGCCTAGGGCATGCCAGCGCCGCACTCCTCCGTTGACGTGGGACTGATCGGTGACCACCGAACGAAGGCGCTGTCCGCCGCCTACCTCCAACTGAAGTGACCCGACTCGCGATGGGCCCCAGTGTCGTGGATTGGTGCTCGACGTCGACGGGTTTGGATCTCGAATCCGAGCTGCTCCTTCTACGAACCTCGATCCAACCTTTACTGATTTGAAGAGCTCGGATTGAAGAACAACTTTTGTTTAATTTGTTTCTTGAATCCATGCGAGGCTTCGAAGAATTTCTAAAGGGGATTTCGGAGCTTCGCCATCGTCGGTTTTATTAAAAGAGATGGCTCGACTGATTAGGGTTAGGGGCAAAAAGGATATTTATATATTTATTATTTTATTATTTTATTATTTTTAAAAGTTGACTTTTACATACGTCATCTAAACGAGGCCCACTACCTGTCGTCCATAGCGTTTAACCCCCATTCCGAACACAATGGGATATGTATCGCAAGCTGATTCGATCACTTTGATCAGTTTCTGTTGAATTTACATTTAAATCATTATATTGAATTTTAAACGTACATTTCAAATTACCGGGGCCACATACTAACTAGAAAAATTCCCGAAAAATATTTTCTAGCTTCGTATTGACGATACGGTCCTAACAAAACTAGTTTCGCCGAATTCTGAGACCGTTGGAAAAATGGCCAATTTCCAGTCGATTAAAATCAACTGAAATGGTCAAACGCGTTTTCCTTTGCCACGCTCACATATTGATTCGAAAAATTATGAAATTTGGAATCTAGCAATATCTTGACATTGCGGACCCAACAAAACTGGTTTCGTCGAAATCCGAGGTCATCTGCAAAATGTCCATTTTTAAGGGCCTGAATTCCATAGCGACTATTCAGAATTTTCAACTGGACATATCTTTTGATTCCCGCTATGAAATTTCGATTATTCGGATTCGTTGGAAAGATATTATCAATTAGATCCTATCATTTTTGGTTTCACTAAAATCCGGATTGTTTTGCACCCGGTACATTCAATTGAAGTTTGAAATCGAATTATCGAACTACCGCGCCATTTTCAATTCCTTTTATAATTATATATAATTATTATATATTCTAACGACGACGTATATAATATATACGTCGAATTCTATTCAAAATAAATTTCTCGCCAATTTTATTTAAAATAATTCATTTTAAATAATCAAAATTCGCTAAAATCGCCAAAATAAAAATTTTAAACTGGCCCAGATTTTCGGGTTGTTACACCGTTAGACACATGGCTCCACGGGAAAGGAAAGAGCTCAGTAAACAGGTTAAAGAGCTTCTAGAGAAGGGGTTCATTAGAAGGAGCATCTCAGAATGGGGCGCTCCAGTGGTGTTCGCCACAAAGGCTGATGGTTCACTCCATCTATGTGTTGACTATAGGGAGCTCAACAAGCTAATGAAAAAGAATAGGCACCCTCTCCCCAGAATTGACGATCTGTTTGATCAGCTTGTATGAGCGTCAGTTTTCTCCCAACTCGATTTGGCGACCGGATTTCATCAGCTAAGGGTGGCTGAAGATAGCATCGATAAGACAGCATTCAGAACCCCAGACGGCTTCTTTGAATGACTTGTCATGCCTTTCGGCTTGACAAACGCACCCGCTTACTTCGTGGACCTGATGAGTAGGGTGTTCAGAGAATTCCTCAACAAGTTCGTAGTGGTCTTCGTAGACGATATCTTGATCTTCTCAAAGAGTGAAGAAGAACATGCTCAACACCTAAGGGAAGTCATGGAAACTCTGTGAGTCCATCAGCTAAAAGCCAAATTCTCCAAATGCCACTTTTGGAGAGAGGAAGTGAGGTTCCTTGGGCACATAGTATCCAAAGAAGGGTTAGCTGTGGACCCTGCTAAGGTAGTAGCGGTACAGGATTGGAAGACACCAAGGAATGCAACTGAGGTCCGAAGTTTTCTAGGACTAGCAGGTTTCTACCGAAAATTCATAAGGGATTTTGCGAAAATCTCAGCTCCACTCACAAGGATGACAAAGAAGAATATAGTGTTCAATTGGGACTTGGATTGCGAGTTTGCTTTCCAACAACTAAAAAGGGCTCTTACAACAACCCTAGTTCTGACGTTGCCAGATGGAAGCAAGATGTTCACAGTTTATACAGATGCATGTAGGACAGGGCTAGGCCCTGTCTTAATGCAAGAAGGGAGGGTAGTAGCTTATGGTGGAAGGCAATTGAAAGTTCATGAAAAGAACTACCCGACCCACAATCTTGAGTTAGCCGCCATCGTCTTTGCACTTAAGTCTTGGCGACACTATCTCCTAGGTGAGAAATTCGAACTGTATACTGACCATAAATCTTTGAAGTATTTCTTCTCGCAGAAGGACCTTAACTTGAGGCAACAAAGGTGGATGGAATTTCTTGCCTCGTACGATTTCGAGTTCTCCTACACTCCGGGCAAAGGCAACGTAGTGGCAGACGCGTTGAGCCGAAATAAACTGACCCTAAGCCCACTCTTTATAGAAAGGCAAAGCTTGGAGTATATAGCCAGTTTTAACTTTAGGCCCTCCTCCGATTTTGTACCGGGCTTGCTAGCATCTCTCGAAGTACGCCCGACTCTAGTGGACTCAATAGGGACAGCACAACGCGAAGACCCTCAGCTTGAGGAAACGATTGATAGGCTAATTAGGGGTGAGACTTCAAGTCACCTCAACAGATACTCCATTGACGATAAGGGTTGGTTAAGGCGAGACGGAAGACTATGTGTCCCACGGACAAGGGATTTAGTAAAGACGGTTCTCGAAGAAGCACATCACTCCAAGATGACGATACATCCAGGCGGAGATAAAATGTACAAGGACATAAAGAGAACTTTCTTTTGGAGCGGCATGAAGAAGGACGTGGCATATTTCGTTTCTAAGTGTATGATTTGCCAACAGGTTAAGGCGGAGCAGAAGAAGCCTGGCGGTCTGCTCCATCCTCTAGAGGTTCCACAGTGGAAGTGGGATAGCATTTCAATGGACTTCATCGATGGGCTGCCTAGGTCTAGAAGAGGCAACACTAGCATTTGGGTAATAGTGGATAGGCTTACTAAAAGCGCCCACTTTTTACCTGTCAAGAGTGGAAGAACTGCCTCATCCCTAGCATCTCTTTATCTCAAGGAAATTGTTCGACTCCATGGAATACCCTCCAGCATTGTTAGCGACCGAGACCCTATCTTCACAAGTGAGTTTTGGCGGAGTCTGCAAGAAGCGGTAGGCACACAGTTATGCTTGAGTACTGCGTATCACCCCCAAACCGACGGCTAGACAGAAAGAGTGAACAGAGTTTTGGAGGACCTTTTAAGACTGTGCGTCCTTGACTTCGGGGGGACATGGGAAGACCATCTTCCTTTGGTGGAATTTGCCTACAACAACAGCTACCAAGCCACCATCGGAATGGCGCCCTTCGAAGCTTTATATGGAAGACCGTGCCGATCGCCCACTTATTGGTGGGAGTCTACTGACAACCTCATACTTGGACCAGATATGATCCGAGAGACTTCAGAGAAAGTAGACTTGATACGGAGAAGAATGAAGACAGCCCAAGATAGACAGAAGTCCTACGCCGACAAGAGGAGGACCGACCTTGAATTTGAGGTTGGGGACAGAGTTTTCTTTAAGGTATCTCCTCTAAGGAACGTTGTTCGTTTTGGATCCACTGGAAAGCTAGTACCAAGGTTCGTAGGGCCATTTCCTATTATCGAGAAAATTGGGAAAATGGCCTATAGATTAGAGCTACCTGAAAAACTAGCTGGAGTTCACAACGTCTTTCACGTTTCGCACCTCCGAAAATGTCTACATGAATCTGCTGAAGTGGTAGAGCAAAACATCCTTAAAGAAGCTGAAGTGGAACGCAAAGCAACCGTGAGAAGAGTTCCAACACGCATCTTAGGAACTGAAGTGAAAAAGTTACGCAACCGTGAAGTCAAGCTCGTCAAAGTTCAATGGAGCGACGTCGAGGGAGACGCGACTTGGGAAACTGAGGCTAGAATACGCGTAGCCTACCCTTTTCTTTTTAAGGGTACACCTTTGATCTTTATTTTTCCTTAAGTTGGACTTTTATCTATCTTTTTAGGTATATCTCCTCGACCTTATCTCTTAGGTAGAAACCCTTTGGATGAAAACATGTAATTGAAACATGTTATGGATGATGGTTGCAAGTGGTTGCAATCTATTGCTAGTGGTTGCTCGTGGTTGCATATACACACACAATCTTGGTATTAGATCGGCTCAGTCACCTCATATTGCATATGCATATATGTGTTTGCATTCTTATATGGTTGAAGTTTAATGTGTTGTCATATGGATGTTGCATTTATATATGAATGATTGTGCACTCATATAGAATCATGAATAGGAAAATTTGCATACATAATGGATTCATGACACTTACATAATTTGCATTAAGGAGGTCAACTGAATCAGTAGGCCGACTGATCTTGCACTAGATAAGTACATGTACACACACCTTGCATATGATCATGAAGTATTAGAAGTCTTTTAAGGACAATGGACGCTCGTGTTTGATGGATGAGTAGATGGACGTTTGGAGGTTAGGATATACATTCTCCTAGACTTGAAGATTTCGGGGACGAAATCCTTTTAAGTGGGGGAGAATGTAACACCCCGTATATTTTATAACAGTGGAATTCACAAATTAAAGCATAATTAATTTCAAATCAAATAATTAAGGGAAACGGGATACGCCATTGCGTTCGTCTCGGAATTCTGCTTGAGATAGAGTCCGAGTTTGCGTAAAACGGACTCCATATGAGGGAGATATGACCTCCGGAAGTTTCAGAATTCAGTTTAAAATTCAAACAGACAGAAACTGTTCAGAACGAGTTCAAAATTCAAAAAAAAATTGGACCCAGATTGGGCTGGGCGGGAATTTTCCCGCCCAAGGCACCCAGGTCGACTGGGTAGTCGACCTGGGCCACCCAGGTCGACTGGGTAGTCGACCTGGGCCACCCAGGTCGACTGGGTAGTCGACCTGGGGCACCCAGGTCGACTATGTAGTCGACCTGGGGGTCGACTGGGTAGTCGTCCTGGCCCCTGAGCCAGGTCGAACCCAGCCCCTCCTGGCTGGCCTGGTCTGTACTTGGCCGAATTTCTGAGCTTTGTCTTGTCACTAGGGCTAGGTGTCAGCTCCTGATTGGTCACTCTTTCAAACGAATGGCTAATATTAATCTAAGCTCCATCAACGGTTCTAATCAATTCACAAACTCTATAAAAAGGACCTAAGACTCCACCTAATTCATACAAATAAAAATGAGAACGAGACCGTCATGCTGCTGAAGAAAGACTAGGAGTAGCCGTCAAAATTGAGAGACGATTAGGAGTCGATTCGAAAGCTTAAAGCAACGACAATTAAATCAAAACAACGCCTACAACAAAGGATAGCATCTCCAAATTCAGAATTCAGAAACCTGAATTGAAGATTCGTCATACGTTGTAAGTAGAGTGCTATTCCGATGTGAATGAATAATTGAGTTTTGATTTGTGTAAAATGAGAAATGGAATTGTACTTAATTTGTGGTGATGATAATTCATAATTGTATGTTGCTATGATTCTAATTATGAATAGATTTGGGATGTTGTGGTATAATGATGTTAGACCTATTGGATATTTGCAAGTATATGATTCATGTTGAAAGTTAACGACTATATGTTTGTGGTAGTTTATTACAACACCTGTTGGATATTTGCAAGTATATGATTCATGTTGAAAGTTAACGACTATATGTTTGTGGTAGTTTATTACAACAAAGTTGAGATTCATGCAAATATATGATTCACTATTATGCCAACATGATGTATATTTTTATGATCATTTTTAGTGTAGTTGGATCCATTTGGGTATTATGATTCATATGAATTTATGTTGGAATTGGCATCATGATTCAAGTGTAAACCATACTTTTGTATTAGTGACAAAAGTAAGCACCTTTGTGAACTTGTGTTGACTTTATGAACATGGCTAGTTTATGTTTGACTTTATGCCCAAACAAAATATGTTTTAGGCCTATGTTGTTATCAAAATCATATGATAATATATGCGACACATAATTAAGTTAGATTTACATTTTACATGCAAGTTTACATGAATAGATTAAAAACCATGATTCATGTTTAGGTATGTTTTATGTCATGATTATATGCTATTACAATGCAAGTTCACAAGTGCCTAATTTATGTTAATTAGACCGATATGTTGCAAGTTCATGCGTTCACACACCCCTTTTTGATGTTACTTAGAATATATAAACACCATGTTCTAAGCCTCCCCTTTTTCATGTGGCTAAGTTGGGCTTAAATGTTAAGCCCAACATAATATAGCGAACGTATAAAACGGGGGTAATGACGTTGGGTTAAAAATATAAAACATGTGTGTTGGCATGTTTGACGCAGGCCAACGACCTTGAAAACATTTAAGTGGTATAAATTAATTTTACCCAATAAAGATGAATTTGAATAATGGGCTGCAAATATTTACATATAAAAAAGAAAAGAGACAAAATATGTAAACTTAGAAAATACGATGTGTTTAACCCGAGGTTGGATTGAGTTGTGACATAAACCTGCCCGGACCCGCCCGGCTGTCCAGTAGTCACAACAATACCTATCCAATGTGGGTGGTTAAACATTGAGCCCAATAAAGACCCGAGGTTAGACTGAGTTGTGACGTAAGACTGCCCGAAACCAATCGGCAACAGGCAGTCACAACAATACCTGTCTAATGTGAGAGGTCGAGGCTTTAATAAGACAATTAAGGCTGAGTCAGGATTGATAGGATTAAGTAAATTGAATTAATACTTACTCAAATTGAACATGCTAAACTATACAGTCTGATTGGGGGTTAGGTTTACAGAACACTTAACCAACTTAGCATGTTGGCTAGAAATAGAAAACCTAGTAGCGGGGGACCCTTTTCAGCAGTAACCCTACAAGGTGTATCAGGATACCCTGAACTAGGCAGGGTGGGGCACGATTATTGGGCTGACTATAAGAGGTCAAATCGACGGCGGTGGTGCAGCAGTGTAGGTTCTAACGGGGTGCGGGCGTGCACACACTCCAGCGCAGAAAAATTAGGCACTGGGCACCAGTAGTATACCTGTGCATTCTAGAATTGTGTCGGGCCGCCACCATGGGACTTGATACACCCCATGGTGGGACCAGCATAGGTAGCTACAACATCGGGGGCCGTAAGACACATGTAACTATGCGAGTAGGAGCCGATCATTAGAAATGGATCACTTCACCCTGATTATGGGGTGCCTGTTGGGAACAAGTTTATAGGGGTGCAGAGATTAATATGAGGTACGATAGTACATTCGACTCTAGACAACTTAACTTAGTTTATGGTGCTTCTCCATTTCCAGTTTGTACTTATCATGCTCATTTCTTTATTCATAGACTGGATAGTCCTAGACTTACTCAGGCTTTATGTCTGACTCTACTTTTCTTTCGTCTTCTTTTCTTCCGTCCCTCCCCCCCCCCCCAGGTCCACAGGGAGGGAATACCGCAGCTTGACCAGTTTTCACATCCAGCTTGAAGAGAAAGAATGTATTGCTTGGATCTCTTTCGTTTTGGACTATGGCTTTGGAAAGCAATTATGGGGACTTATGCAGTTTACTTATGTTTTTATGCTTCTTTAAGTTATGAAATCAAGACAGTTATGAAATTGTAATGTTTTTGGAAGTATTGTAAGACAATTATGGTATGGTTTGTGTAACACGTATTTTGATGAAATAAAAGTTGCTATTGTTTTCCGATGTTCAAAAATATGTGTATTTATATCTGTCTTGTGTATCTGTGACTTATACTTATAAACCTCCACCAAAATTAGGGCATTCCCTTTGAGAGTGACCCTAACGGAGGTGGGGTGTTTCATATACTATTGATACACATCTGAGTTTGGTTATGTTGAGTTGTTTGTGGATTGTCGATCTACTATCACTGAGAAAAAGTTGAATAATCCTAAAATAATGTTGAGCAATTGTTATGTTAATAGGTTTACATGTGCTCAGTTATCTTCCAATCGTTGTGGGAATAGTAATGAGTGTGTAGTTTTGATTGTATGAGTTCATACAGTCCGGTACATATGGGTATATAACTTTAGGGTTTGTTTGGAATTAAATCATTCTTCTCTAAGTTCATTTTACATAAGTTCTATTTTACTAATTTCATAACTATTATATATGGGACAAAACATTTTCTTCTGCACATTGTTTTTCAATGTATATATTATGGAAAGTTGTTAAATCGCTTTAGACAGGTGTAATGTTCCTTAATGCCTTTAGAGTGTCAATCCTCCTTACCTTTGATCTTAGTTATACGTTATCATATGTACGCAATAATTATGTGAATGGTCTATTATATTTTATCCATTTTTATTTCAAGATTTTTTTTACGTGCTAGTTTAATATTGTATTTACTAGTCATAAATCTATTATCACTTAAAACGTATAGTTAATATCAATGGTTTTATCTAGTATTTGGTCATTAATCCCGAGTGACCTACCATCTTGATTGGCATTTTAAACTAATTCATACTTTTTGAGTCATAAATATAGGAATGATACATGCGAAGTTTGTCTTATATATTAACAAAAATTCACACTAAATATGAAGTCAGTAATAGATTAAATAAGCATTATTCTGCATTAATTATTCTTTTTAATTTTCTTTTCGTTTCAATTTTATATCTTCACTGTCAATCACAATGCTTTATGTTCCTCTTTTCCTCCAATTTGTTCAAGCTCTGTTTTGTAGCTTTCAGCCTTATGGACACAGCCATATTACTGCTAGCAACAACAACCTCGTTGGAAATTGTTCATATACCCAGCAAACTGGATGTAATGTTCAGTACATATGGGTAGGATATGTATTTTTTTTAAACTGCTTGTTTGATCAAATCAGTCTCTAATTTTTATTTTTATTGATATTTATATAGTGATTTGGCTTGGATGCAAGGAGACACGAACTAGATTGATAAAACAAATTTGAAATTTGCAAATGTTAACCTTGAGCTTGTACATAATGCATCTTGGACGGAAAAGGTATCATCCATTTTGTTCTTTTATACCGACCACACCCTCTTTTATTCTTTATTGTACAGTTGAGTTTAATTTGAGTTACACATGCAGTTAGTTAGGCTCTATATACTAATAACAATTAAGGAAAGTTAAGGAAACTGCGACAAACATACCAACAAATTTAGATGCTAGAATATGCTTCACTTTCTTTGTTAATTCCCTGTTTATGAACATTCAAAATGCTCCAAAAGTTCTTAACATGCTTTATATAGAATGAAATTTACGAGGCCTTGAAGCAAGAAGCTGTAACAACCCGGAAAATCAGAACCAATTTAAAATTTTTATTTTGGCTATTTCAGTGGATTTTGAATAGTTAAAATAATTTGTTTTAAATAATAACAATTAATTTTTTATTTAAATAAAAGTTGGAACGTAAATATATTTATTTTAATTTAAAAGGAATTGGAAATAACACGGTAGTTTGAAAAGTTAAATCTGAACTTGGACAGAATGTACAGGATTCAAAATTAAACAGACTTTAGTGAAACCAAATAAATCTAAATCTATTTAAATATATCTTTCCAACGAATCCGAAAAATCAAAATTTCATAGTGGGAATAAAAAGTTATGGCCAGTTGAATATCCAGAATAGTCGCTATGGAATATTGTATAATTTATAGCCCGTATAAATGGCCATTATACAAACGACCTACATTTTCGACGAAACCACTTTTGTCGGATCCGGAATGTCAAATTATTGATAAGTTTAATTTTCTAGAATTTTTGGAATTAATTTGTGAGCGTAGTAAATTAAACTATGGTTTGATAATTTCTGTTGAATTTGATCGAACGTTAAAAAGACCATTTTTCAAACGGTCTCCATAATCGACGAAATTAATTTTGTTAGGACCATGTCGTCAAAACATAGCTAGGTTTATTTTTCGGGAATTTTCGGAGTCTGTTTGTGGCCCCGGTGAATTTAAATATACGATCAAATTAATTTAATAAAGGATTTAAAATTTAAATTAAAGAAATTAGGCCAAAAACAACCGTTTGGGCTGACAGGACCTAGCCCATTGGTTCCGGAACATGGGCAATTACGTGAAAACAACTCATGTTGGACTAAAATTGGAGTCGTTATGGATTTACGGGTTTATTTGCAAAATTGGTGATTAAATATTATAAATAATAGATTGAGAAACTCTAAAACCCTAATTAGCAGTAGCCGCCATCTCCTACATCCCATAGCCGACATTGTTTCCTCCTTCCCCCATTAAAATCCGTCGATCCACACATCAAAACCCTTCACTCCTTTTGACATTATCAAAGAGATTTCTCTCCTCTTTCCATCCGTACGGTTAACACCTCCCAAAGTCGAGCAACCGACAAGTTCCAGCACCCCGAAGTGCCTGTGCATTGTCCGCCACCATGCTCCATAGGTGCAATCACACCTGTCTTGGTGGGTCCCATTTGGGGTGCCTCTCTCCACTCTTCGACGCTGCAGTGTCGGATCGTCGCAGAGTTAAACGATTGGAGCGATAATTGGTGACCTAGAATTGAATGTGGAGGAAGTAGCGGCGTGTTATCTGTGGAAGACGAAGATGTGGATTTTAAAATATATTATTTAATTAATTTATTTTAAAATGTTACTAACATAAAATACTTCATAAATTACTCATATTAACTCAGAACTGAACGAATTTCAAAGCATTGCGATCGTGAGCCCGAGATCTGCGTTTCTAGACTGACTAGAACCAATTCTGAGCTGATCTAATTTTGGCCAAAATTGCAGATCCAAACCATTCAGATCTAAAAGACTGTGAGAAATCTATTTATCCTTTTTTTTTCAAATAATCAGAAATAATTTTGATTTTATTGTCATCAATCTACAGTTAATTCCTGTTTGTTATTATTCATGATTGTTCTGTGCTGAATGTAATATGTAGATATGTGTTAGATATGTTATATAGATATGTTATTTTGGTGATATTGTGTTATAATTAAGAAAATAAAATTGAATCAAACATTTTTGTTAATTTTTGTTGAATCAAAATATTCAACAAAAATGAAGTATCACCTTTATTACATTTTGTTGAATCAAAATTATCAACAAAAATGAATCAAACTTTTTGTCACTTTGATTGAATTAGAATTTTCAATCAGAATGAAGTATCACCTTTTATACATTTTGTTGAATCAAATTTATCAACCAAAATTGAATCATACATTTTTGTCACTTTGATTGAATTCGAATTTTCAATCAAGATGAATATCACTTTTTAATCATTTTTGTTGAGTTAGAATTTTCAACAAAAATTAAATATACATTTATGTTATTTTGTTGAGTCAAAATTTTCAACAAAGATTAAATATAAATTAATGTCATTTTGTTGAGTCAGAATTTTCAACAAAATTAAATATACATTTATGTCATTTTGTTGAGTCAGAATTTTCAACAAAAATAAAAATATACATTTTTATGTCATTTTGTTGAACTAGAGTTTTCAAAGAAATTAAATTATAAATTTGTGTTTTTGTTGAATTAGAATTTTCAACAAAAAGAAAATATACATTTTTTTATATACATTTTGTTGAATTAGAATCTTCAACAAAAATGAAATATCATTTTTGTTATTTGACAGAACTAGGATTTTCAATCAAAGTGAAATATCACTTTTGTTATTTGATTGAATTAGATTTTTCAATCAAAATGAAATATCAAATTTTGTCATTTTGTTGAATTAGAATTTTCAATAAAAATGAAATATAAATTTCTATCATTTTATGGAATTAATATAAAAATAGAAATGTTCATGTTTTTAAAATAAGAACATGATTACATTAAAAAGTTCACATTTTTAATGTAATTTTAGAATATAGAAAATGTACATGTTTTGAATAAAGACATGATTTCATTAAAAATTTACATTTTTAATGTCAAGAATAGAAAAATAGAAAATGTTCGTGTTTTAAATAAAAATATAATTTCATTAAAAATTCATATTTTAGTGTCAAGCATGAAATATAGAAAAATGTTCGTGTTTAGGATAAAAGCATGATTACCTTGAAATTAACATTTTTAATGTAATGTTATAAAAATTAGAAAAGTATTCATGTTTTAAAATAAAAACATGAATACATTAAAAATATACTTTTTAATGTAATGTTAGAAATTAGTGAAAATATTCAATTTTTAAAAATGAAAACATATTTTACATTAAAGACTCATTTTTTTAATGTAATAATAGAAATGTAGAAAAAGATACATGTTTTAAAGTAAAACATGTTTTACATTAAAATTTCACTTTTTATGTAATAATAGAATTTAGAAAAAGATGCATGTTTTAAGATGAAAATATGTGTTACATTCAAAATTCACTTTTAATGTAATATTAGGAGTTGGGCAAACATGCATGTTTTAAAATAAAACATGTTTACATTAAAAAAAAATTAATGAAATAAATAAATCACTACAAAATGTTCATTTTTGAAACAAAGGCGTGTTAACATTAAAAATATCATTTTTATAAAAGAATGATTCATATAAAAATGGTTCATGTCTGAATAAGAGTGTTGAAGCATTAAAATCATAAATTTTAACGTAAAGTTTGATTATTGGAAATATTGTTAAAATTACATTTATATTTACATTGCATATATTAGAATTTATATGCGTTGTTAAAATTACATTTATATTTATATCACATATATTAGAATTTATATGCGTTGTTAAAGTTACATTTATATTTACATCGCGTATATTAGAATTTGTATGTGTTGTTAAAATTACATTTATATTTACATCGCATATATTAGAATTTATATACGTTGTTAAAATTACATTTATATTTACATCGCATATATTAGAATTTATATGCGTTGATAAAATTACATTTATATTTACATCGCATGTATTAGAATTTATATGCGTTGTTAAAATTACATCTATATTTACATCGCATATATTCTAATTAATATGCATTGTTATAATTACATTTATATTTACATCGCATATATTAGAACTTATATGCATTGTTAAAATTATGTTTATATTTACATTGCATATATAAGAACTTATATGCATTGTTAAAATTACATTTATATTTGCATTGCATATATTAGAACTTATATGCATTGTTAAAACTACTTTTTTATTTACAATGCTTATATTAGAATTTATATGCATAGTAAAACGACATTTATACTTGCATTGCATATATTAGAATTTATAAGCAAAGTTAACTTGTCATTGGTTCAATTTTGATGTAAATGAAATATATTTTGTTTGACAGTACATAGATATGATATGCCAATAAAAATATTATTTTATTTGACATATTAAAAACGTTAGTGCAATCGTCAAACAGTTTATATTTATATATGGTTATAAATATAAATATAAATTAAAATTAAACGAATCGCGCATGGTAGTTCGCGTTTCGAAATCATAACTTTAAACGATTATACCGAAAGATCCAACCGTTGGATTTTCCCAAAACTGGAACCGTTAGGACGGCTTTGGGAAGAACTTTCCAATGATATAAATTTTCTTAAAATCCAATGGTTAGATTTCAAGATAAGTGTAAATCAAATTTTGATAAAAACAGCGTCAGGGCCGCCTATTGACCCGAAGCGTCGTTAAATTAATTTAGCTGTTTTTATATAAATATAAATAGCTATAAATCATTATTAAATACTATTAACGATATGAAATGTTTTTAAACTATATATATGTGAGAATCATTTGAAAAGACCGAGTTCAATCTCATTTCAAATGATTACGCGACAATTTAAATCGAAGATATTGAAGATGGCGATTGAAGACCGGTGATCTTCACATCGAAAGGATAACTACTGATGCCCGACATTGGTTAGCTCCCAGTAAAGGGTTAAAGTGGTAGTTGTCCGGACGTACTTATTGATTGTCCGGATATGCGAGCACCTCTCTTCCGTATTTGACATACGGGACGAGGAATAAGGTGACTCCGGTTTCGTTTAGACCCAGGACGAACTTGTAAACGGATGTGTGTCTGACATTGGATTTCATTCCATGTAAAATGGTCTCTATTTAATATATATCTGTTGGTGGCGGATGATTCATTCTCTTTCTTAACACCCTTCTCTGAGACGCATGAGCTCAGAGGTTATATATTGGTAGTTATCGATCGCATGGCGTGAATTGTCAATGTGACATACCAAGATGCAATTGATCAAGGCTTTTGTTGAAAAGCAGAGCCTTGTGGATGATGATCAAAGCATAGCCTATTTCGGCGTAGTTTTGTGTATAACGTTACTTCTCGAGCCTCACACCCCAGTAAGAGTTAGAAACGGAACAAGGGAACGCAGGGAGTGCACACATTTCTTTCTGACTAGAAGTGGTATCAAGGTTTTGCAAGCCATGATATTTTACTTATGTGGTTGATGGAATGATGCGCCTCGGATTTATTGGTCGATTGTGACCATTTTATCGGTCCAATAGGACCGGGAAACGTGTGTTCAGGAATTACCAATCCACTAAGGTATATTTGTGGACCGGCCCTGCGGTATCCAAGGGTTCACTACGGGGATCCTAAGACATTGCTAGAGTGTCTCGAATCGGTATGGACCTTGCCTTGACTCACGATGGAAATCTAATTTCCAATACGACATTACGGTTTTGATTATAAACCTATGTATGGCGACGTAGTATATGGTAGCTATGTCATCTAGGATTGATACATTTACTTTGAAGTATCTTTGAAACTTATTAAACACTAACAATAATATTAAAATATTATCTTCTACGTATCAAGCATTTTTGATCATTATAAGGTAAAACTCTATCCTCCGGTTTGCGTTGCATTGTGTAATAGGACTTGTGTCTTATAATGATTTCATTTTCTAAAAAAGCATTGCGTTGTTTTTGAAATAAAATTTATTAAACATATGCACTGGAAATCCAATGAAGTAAACCCGTTCCGCGTTAGCGGCGTGGTCCTGTGATTAGCCATATTGTTAGTTAAGAAAGATTTCTCATACCAGTCCCATGACTGACTCGTAGTTTGTTTCACTTTGCAAACTCGGGTACCCTCTTTCCACACGGCAGCCAAATGGCAGGTTTAGGTATGGATACATTCTGGATTGGAGCTTGCTTAAGGAAGAAGACGAAGAACCTTTTCCTTTTTA
Source organism: Allium sativum (assembly GCA_030737875.1). Taxonomy (NCBI): domain Eukaryota; kingdom Viridiplantae; phylum Streptophyta; class Magnoliopsida; order Asparagales; family Amaryllidaceae; genus Allium; species Allium sativum. The sequence goes on from CM060926.1 coordinate 408,230,052, forward strand.
CCTTTTTATTGCTACTTGAGACATTTAGACTTTATTGATCTTTGATGTATTTGGTGGAGATTGAGACTTATTTCTTTCTTTGTTGAGACTTTTATTTGCTAAGTGTATCCTGTAACTGCGTACTCTGATGTCTTTGATGTTATGTTGTGGTGACATTCTTATTTCCGCTGCAATGATTTATGTGTTATGCTATTATCTGAGATCTGCTACTGTTGTAATTATGTTATGCTCCTATGATTATCCTTGCTTTCGGTACGGAAGTTTGGGGTCGTCACAGAGCTAAAGGTTAACCTTAGCTTCAGAGTATAACATTTTAAAAACAGTTCGTCTAGATAGAATCAGTAGTATTTTAAGACGAGTAGCTCATTAGAGATAGGATTAGTAATGTCCTAGAATGAGCACAGCAAAATAGCACATATTAATCAGTCATTACATCATTATCATCTTATCATATGTCTCCACTTTAATATTTCCTTTAAAATTATCATTTCTGTTAGTCTGACTCTTTCCTTGATGGTACAAAACTAACTAGAAAATGAGCACAAGCGCAAGAGCTAGAGCACGAGGTAGAGGCGGAGCTAGAGGAACAACTAGATATGAGAATCCTACACTCAGGGGCAACCCACTCCAGAGGCTGTTACACCACCTCCACCCTCCACAGCCGTTTTACTTGGATAAAATGTCCAAGAAGTTCAGAAATCAAGGGGGCATATCCTTTACCGGGCGAGAGACTGTGATTGAGGCACAGGCATGGCTAAAGAACTGCGAGAAAATATTTGAAGGCTCGGAATTGGAAGATCAACGCAAGCGCTTTTTGGCAACATGGCTATTGAAAGACGAAGCTGAAAATTGGTGGGATACAGTCAAAATTGGCAACAATGTGGCCGACATGTTTTGGGACAGATTCAAAGAACTCTTCAACGATAAGTATATCCCTCCGCAGGAAGTAGAGCGGCTCCATGATCAATTTTCCAATCTGCAGCAGAGAGATATGACTATTTCAGAATATGTGCGGAAGTTCGAGGAACTCTCACGCTACGCCCCAGAGCTAGTTCAGGAACTAGTGCAGAAGAACAAGAGATTTATCAATGGCCTCTTCAAGAAATACCTGAACAGGGTCACTGCTCACATCAAGCTCCCCTTTAATGAAGTGATTGAGATGGCTTGCCGCTATGAGGATAATGACAGAAATGCACAGCAGGAGCGTGAAAAGAATCAAAATAATAACAAAAGAAAGCTGACAGGAAAGTAGAGGCGGGCAATTCTTCTACCGCCAAGCCTTAAGGAAAAAGAAAAGAGACAAATCCAAGGTGAAATGCTTCAATTGTTAGAAAATGGGACACTTCGACTACGAATGCCGAGCTCCCAAGAGGGCAAGGCGAAATGAGTCTGGGGCAAGTCAAAGTTCTCAGAATAAGAGGGTGTGCTATAATTGTCACCAGAAGGGTCACATCAAACCAAACTTCCCGTTGCTGAAGAATTCTCAGGTGGCGCATGTCTATGATAGAGCGGCTGCACCAGCTTCTTCAAAAGGAGCAGGTAAATCTGATTTTTTAGGAGGTACTCTTAATATTAAGAACATTCCTATTACAGTTTTGTTTGACACTAGTGCATCAAGAAGTTTCATTTCTAGTGACACGATTAAAATGCTAAAATTGAAACCAAGAAAACTTAAAGAACCGATTAGAGCCCATAGTCCGATAGGAGGTTCATTTATTCTCTATCTATATTGTAGAGTGCCTATTTCTTATTCCTATTTCCAATTCCCTTTCAATTTAATCGTCATGAATTTCTCTGGGTATGATATCATACTTGGAATGGATTGGCTAACAAAGCATGAGGCTGAGGTACTATGCGTTGAAAGAGTAGTCAAAATTAAAACCAAATTCGGAAATATTAATGCTATACCATGCCACGGCTCAGCTACAGATAGGAAAGAATTTTGGTCTTCTTTAGAAATCACTCCTGCTTCTATTGAGGATATTCCTATCGTCAGAGATTATGCGGATGTGTTTGAAGAAGTTGACAGCTTACCTCCGCGCAGAGAAATCGACTTCAGAATTGACTTGGTTCTTGATGCAAGGCCCGTTGTGCATCCTATTCGGAGAATGACACTGAAAGAAAAAGAGGAGCTGAGCAATCAAACTAAATAGCTTTTGTGGAAGGGTCTGATCAGGCCTAGTTTCTCAAATTAGGGTGCAGCAGTAGTGTTTGTCCCAAAGTCAGATGGTACCCTCAGATTATGTTTGGACTACCGTGACCTCAATAAGCAAACGTTGAAAAATAAATATCCACTACCATGCATTGATGATCTATAGGACCGCTTGAATGGAGCGCAAGTATTCTCTAGGATGGACCTAGCTACAGGTTTCCACCAATTACACATTGTCGAAGAATGTGTTCCTTTGACAGCTTTCAGAGGGCCAGACTTATTTATTGAATGGCTAGTAATGCCCTTCGGCTTATGCAACACTCCAGAATACTTTGTTGATCTAATGAATAGAGTATTCCGAGATGTTTTAAATAAATTCGTGTTGGTGTTCATCGATGACATCCTGATCTTTTCTAAATCCACTGCTAAGCATGAAAAGCATCTGAAAAGAGTCTTGGAGATTTTGCGAAGAAATGTGTTGAAAGAAAAATTCTCCAAATGCATATTCTGGTAAGAAGAGGTGAAATTCCATGGCCATGTTGTATCAAAGGAAGGCATTTCAGTAGACCCAGGAAAGATCTCAGCCATCCAAGATTGGAAGCAGCCGAGCACTCCTACAGAAGTCAGAAGTTTATTAGGACTGGCTGGCTATTGACGAAGCTGACTAAGAAGCATACAAAGTTCGTTTGGACACCTGAATGTGAGGCAGCTTTCCAAGAGCTGAAACGGAGGTTGACCACTGCTCCTGTGTTGAAAATTATTGATGGCAATCAGGATTTGAAAGTCTAGACAGATGCTTCCATTGAAGGTTATTCCTTTTATCTCAACTAACATGTTAGAGATGACATTTCTAATGACAAATCTCATTTTAACATGTTATCCTTTTATCTGTTTAAGGTATTGGTGCAGTGCTAATGAAAAGGGACAAAGTAGTTGCATATGCTAGATGTCAGTTGAAACAGCATGAGAAGAAATACCCCACTCATGATCTTGAGTTGATGGCCATCGTATCTTCTCTAAAGATATGGAGGCACTATCTCTTGGGTAAGAAGTTCAAACTGTATACTGATCACAAATCCTTGAAGTATCTATTCACCCAAAGGGATTTGAACTTGAGGCAACAATGTTGGGTTGAATTTCTTGTGGCCTATGACCTGGACATACTATATACTCCAGGGAAAGCCAATGTTGTAGCTGATGCACTCAACAGGAAGAATACGGCCAGCACCAACCTTATCCTCGCCAATCTCATAATTACACCTTCCTTGATTGATAAGATTTTTGATCTTTGGAAGAATGATGAATTTATTCAGAGAATTAGCAAAAGAGTTAGGGAAGGGGAACCCACGAGTTTCTAAATTGACGACAAAGGGGTTCTGAGGCTATTAGGCCGAATCTGTGTTTTGAACCTTCTTGAGCTCAGAAAGGAAGTATTAGATGAATGTCACAAATCTAAGCTCAGCGTTCATCCAGGGGTGAGCAAGATGTATCACGACCTCAAGCGCACATTTTGGTGGAGATCTATGAAGAGAGACATTTCTATATATGTTGCTAGATGTCCCACCTGCCAGCAAGTCAAAAGCAATCACCAGAAGCTAGCAGTATTGTTGCAACTGCTAGAGGTTCCAGGTTGGAAGTAGGACCAAATTTCTATGGACTTCATTGATGGCTTGCCTCGAACTAGAAAAGGCAATGACAGTATATGGGTGATTGTAGATCGCTTCACAAAGACTGCCCATTTTATCCCTGTCAAATCTAATAGAACAGCTCGAAGTCTAGCGCAACTTTATTTCAGAGAGATTGTCAGACTACATGGAGTTTCCAGTAGCATCGTTAGTGATCGCGATCCGATATTTGCTAACAAATCCTGGGAAGCATTCCAAGAAGAGCTTGGGACCAAGTGGAATATGAGCACAACTTATCATCCTCAGACAGATGGCTAGACCGAGCGGGTGAACCGCATATTAGAAGACTTATTGCGAGCATGTATTCTTGATTTTGGGTCATGGGAAGATCACTTGCACTTGGTCGAGTTCTTATAATAATAGTTACCAAGCAAGCTTGCAGAGGTCGCCATTTGAAGCATTATATGGCAAGCCATGCAGATCTCCCGCATGTTGGGTGAACCCGGCAATCGATAAGTATTGGGTCCCTACATGATTCGTGAAGCATCAGATAAAGTTGATTTTATTAAGAAGTGACTATTGGCTGCTCAAAGCCGACAGAAGAGCTATGCACTCTCGACGAAGGGATTTAGAGTTCTCTATTGGTGATCATGTGTACTTGGGGGTTTCCCCATTGAGAGGTGTAATTCGATTTGGGAAGACTGGGAAGTTGGCGCCGAGATTCATTGGTCCATTCCCTATTCTTGAAAGAATTGGAACTCTTGCCTATAGGGTGCAGTTGCCTGACTGGTTGCCAAGGATTCGCGATGTATTCCATGTGTCTCAACTCCGGAAGCATATTCATGATCCAGACTTAGCCATGGAGGAAGCAACACAACAAGGTTTGGAGATTACCCCGAGCTTAGCAGTGAGAAGGGAGCCAGTGAAAATAGTTGGCAAAGAAACCCGGGTTCTGAGGAACAAGAGGATCTACCTAGTCAAAGTGCAGTGGAGCGGGGATCCAAGAGACTGTGCAAAGGAGACTGAGGATAACATCAAACAGGCTTATCCCCAGTGGAGATTGGACATCTCCGAGTAACTCTTGTGTTGAGGTACATCTATTATACCTTGCATTTTTCGTTTTGTTTCCTACTTTACTACTGTTTCCTCTTCGGGGACGAAAAGCTTTTAAGTGGGGGAGATTGTAACAACCCGGAAAATCAGAACGAATTTAAAATTTTATTTTGGCTATTTCAGTGGATTTTGAGTAGTTAGAATAATTTATTTTAAACAATAACGATTACAAAATTTATTTAAATTGAAGTTGGAACGAAAATATATTTATTTTAATTTAAAAGGAATTAGAAATAGCACGGTAGTTTGAAAAGTCAAATCTGAACTTTGACTGAATGTATAGGATTCAAAATTAAACGGATTTTAGTGAAACCAAAATAATCTAAATCTGTTTAAAAATATCTATCCAACGAATCCGAAAATCGAAATTTCATAGCGGGAATAAAAAGTTATTGCCAGTTGAATATTCAGAATAGTTGCTATGGAATATAGTATAATTTATAACCTATATAAATGGCCATTATACAAACGACCTCCGTTTTCGATGAAACCACTTTTGTTGGATCCGGAATATCAAATTATTGCTAAGTTTAATTCTCCAGAATTTTTGGAATTAATTTGTGAGCGTAGTAAATTAAACTATGGTTTGATAATTTCTGTTGAATTTGATCGACCATTAAAAAAGCCATTTTTCAAACGGTCTCCGAATTCAACGAAATTAATTTTTTAGGACCGTATCGTCAAAACATAGCTAGGTTTATTTTTCGGGAATTTTCGGAGTCTGTATGTGGCCCCGGTGAATTTAAATATACGATCGAATTAATTTAATAAAGGATTTCAAATTTAAATTAAAGAAATCAGGCAAAAAACAATCGTTTGGGCTGACGGTACGTAGCCCATTGGTTCCGGAACAGGGGAAGTTAGGTAGAAACAACTCCTGTTGGACTAAAATTGGAGTTGTTATGGATTTACGGGTTTATTTGCAAAATTGGCGATTAAATATTATAAATAATAGATTGAGAAACCCTAAAACCCTAATTAACAGTAGCCGCCATCTCCTTCATCCCATGGCCGACATTGCTTCCACCTTCCCCATTAAAATCCGTCGATCCAGATATCAAAACTCTTCACTCCTTTTGACATTATCGAAGCGATTTCTCTCCTCTTTCCATCCGTATGGTTAACAACTCCCAAAGTCGAGCAACCGACAAGTTCCAGCATCCCGAAGTGCCTGCGCATCGTCCACCGCCGTGCTCCATAGGTGCGATCGCACCTGTTTTGGTGGGTCCCATTTGGGGTGCCTCTCTCCACTCTTCGACGCTGCAGTGTCGGATCGTCGCGGAGTTAAACGATTGGAGCGATAATTGGTGACCTAGAATTGAACGTGAAGGAGGAAGTAGTGGCTGTGTTATCTATGGAAGAAGAAGAGCCGGATTGTAAAATATATTATTTAATTAATTTATTTTAAAACGTTATTAACATAAAATAATTCATAACTCACTCATATGAACTCAGAACTGAACGATTTTCAAAGCGTTGCGATCGTGAGCCCAAGATCTGCGTTTCTACACTGACTAGAACCAATTCTGAGCTGATCAAATTTTGGCCAAAATTGCAGATCTGAACCATTCAGATCTAAACGACTGTGAGAAATCTATTTATCTCTTTTTTTAAAATAATTAGAAATAATTATGATTTTATTGTCATCAATCTACAGTTAATTCCTATTTGTTATTATTCATGATCGTTCTATGCTGATTGTAATATGTAGATCTGTGTTTGATATGTTATACAGATATGTTATTTTGGTGATATTATGTTATAATTAATAAAATAAAAATGAATCAAACATTTTTGTTAATTTTTGTAGAATCAAAATATTCAACAAAAATGAAGTATCACCATTATTACATTTTGTTGAATCAAAATTATCAACAAAAATGAATCATACTTTTTGTCACTTTGATTGAATTAGAATTTTCAATCAGAATGAAGTATCACCTTTTATACATTTTGTTGAATCAAATTTATCAACCAAAATCGAATCATACATTTTGGTCAGTTTGATTGAATTAGAATTTTCAATCAAGATGAATATCACTTTTTAATCATTTTTGTTGAATTAGAATTTTCAACAAAAATTAAATATACATTTATGTCATTTTGTTGAGTCAGAATTTTCAACAAAAATTAAATATACATTTATGTCATTTTGTTGAGTCATAATTTTCAACAAAAAACTAAATTATACATTTGTGTCTTTTTGTTGAATTAAAATTTTCAACAAAAATAAAAATTATACATTTTTATGTCATTTTGTTGAACTAGAGTTTTCAACAAAATTAAATTATGCATTTGTGTTTTTGTTGAATTAGAATTTTCAACAAAAAGAAAATATACATTTTTTATATACATTTTGTTGAATTAGAATCTTCAACAAAAATGAAATATCATTTTTGTTATTTGGTTGAATTAGGATTTTCAATCAAAGTGAAATATCACTTTTGTTATTTGATTGAATTAGAATTTTCAATCAAAATGAAATATCAAATTTTGTCATTTTATTGAATTAGAATTTTCAATAAAAATGAAATATAAATTTCTATCATTTTATGGAATTAATATAAAAATAGAAATGTTCATGTTTTTAAAATAAGAACATGATTACATTAAAATGTTCACATTTTTAATGTAATGTTAGAATATAGAAAATGTACATGTTTTGAATAAAAACATGATTTCATTAAAAATTTACATTTTTAATGTCAAGAATAGAAAAATAAAAAATGTTCATGTTTTAAATAAAAATATGATTTCATTAAAAATTCATATTTTAGTGTCAAGCATGAAATATAGAAAAATGTTCGTGTTTAGGATAAAAGGATGATTACCTTGAAATTAACATTTTTAATGTAATGTTATAAAAATAAGAAAAGTATTTATGTTTTCATATCAAAACATGATTACAATAAAAATAAAATTTTAATGTAATGTTAGAAATTAGTGAAAATATTCAATTTTTAAAAATGAAAACATATTTTACATTAAAGACTCATTTTTGTTAATGTAATAATAGAAATGAAGAAAAAGATACATGTTTTAAAGTAAAACATGTTTTACATTAAAATTTCACTTTTTATGTAATACTAGAATTTAGAAAAAGATGCATGTTTTATGATGAAAACATGTGTTACATTCAAAATTCACTTTTAATGTAATATTAGGAGTTGGGCAAACATGCATGTTTTAAAATAAAACATGTTTACATTAAAAACTTTGTTTTTAATGAAATAAATAAATCATTAGAAAATGTTCATTTTTGAAACAAAGGCATGTTAACATTAAAAATATCATTTTTATAAAAGAATGATTCATATAAAAATGGTTCATGTCTGAATAAGAGTGTTGAAACATTGAAATCATAACTTTTAATGTAAAGTTTGATTATTGGAAATATTGTTAAAATTACATTTATATTTACATCGCATATATTAGAATTTATATGCGTTGTTAAAATTACATTTATATTTACATCGCATATATTAGAATTTATATGCGTTGTTAAAATTACATTTATATTTACGTCACATATATTAGAATTTATATGCGTTGTTAAAATTACATTTATATTTACATCGCATATATTAGAATTTATATGCGTTGATAAATTTACATTTATATTTACATCGCATGTATTAGAATTTATATGCGTTGTTAAAATTACATTTATATTTACATCGCATACATTCTAATTAATATGCATTGTTAAAATTACATTTATATTTACATAGCATATAATAGAACTTATATGCATTGTTAAAATTACATTAATATTTACATTGCATATATTAGAACTTATATGCATTGTTAAAACTACATTTTTATTTGCAATGCACATATAAGAATTTATATGCATAGTAATATGACATTTATATTTGCATTGCATATATTAGGATTTATATGCAAAGTTAACTTGTCATCGGTTCAATTTTCATGTAAATGAAATATATTTTGTTTGACAGTACATGGATATGATATGCTAATAAAAAAATCTTTTATTTGGCATATTAAAAACGTTAGTGGAATCGTCGAACAGTTTATATTTATACATGGTTATATATATATATATATATATATATATATATATATATATATATATATATTAAAATTAAACGAATCGCACACGGTTGTTTGCGTTTCGGAATCATAACTTTAAACGATTATACCAAAATATCCAACCGTTTGATTTTCCCAAAACTGGAACCGCTTTGGGAAGATCTTTCCAACGATATAAATTTTGTTAAAATCCAACGGTTATATTTCGAGATCAGTGTAAATCAAATTTTGAAAAAAATAGTGTAAGAACCCAAAACTTCCCCGGTCTCCGTAGAGAAGAGGAAGCATGGATTGCCTTGAGGACAAGACGAATCAGAATGCAAACAGAAGAACATTTCATTGTTGTTACAACAATTTACATCAGAATACAAGAATATACAGAGTATGAATACATATTACACATTTACTAAATATCAAAGATTTACAATTTACAGTGCAGCAGAAAATAATGCAAAACACAACTGAAAAGAATATACGGATACAGAGCTTTCCGAAAATCATTCCAGCTGTAAACCAGGATCCTGTGAATATAAATCTGCAAAACCAAAACTACTAGCTTCCCGTGCGGAGAATAGGGGCACCCAGAGTTTAGGTTAAAACAATAAACTCCAGGTCAGTCATGTGACTGGTGTGAGAACTAAAACAGTTATTTAAAACTTTACTTTAAAGTAGATATATCAAGGGACCACGCCGTATAACACGGAACGGGTTTCCTCCAAGAATACCAATGCATATGACAAAACAGCGCAATGCTTTTTGGAAAAATGAAGCTATTATAAGACCCAGGTCCTATCACACAATGCAATGCAAGCCGGGGGATAGGGTCTTCCCTTATAATAGCCAAACATGCTTGGTACGTTAAAACAAATCATTTGATACTATTATAAGTGCATAGTGTATAAAACAACTTCAAATATAAATGTATCAATCCTAGATGGCATGGGTACCATATATCATGTCGCCAATACTAGGCTCTACAGTCAAAACCGCAAATGTCTCGTATTGGAAGTTGGATTTCCATCTGTGAACCAAGGCAAGGGATCGTCCTCACCGTTTCGAGACAATCTAGCCTACCATGTCTCAGGCAAGTACTCAATCAAGCCTTGAATCGTCAGGGCCGGTACACTCGATGTGGATTAAAATACCTGAACACTACGTTTCCCCACCCTATGGGGCGTAAATGAGCCAAATAACTCCATCAGCCCCGGGTCGACCGATATAACAGAGGCGCCTCCTATCTATCATCCATATAAGTAAAATGTCAGGGCATGCAAAACGCTGACACTACTCCTAGCTAGAAAGAAATGCATGTCCTACCTGAGGTCCTCTCCCATTTCTGGTTCACACCGGGGTGTGAGGCTCGCGAATTAACACTACACAAGGCTACGCCACAAAGGCCGTGCTTTGATCATCAACCACAAGACCTTGCTTTTCAACAGAAGCCTTGATCATTTGCTTCTCGGCATGCCACACATGCAATTCACGCTATGCAACCAATGTCTATCAATCACACAGAATGAAATCCGATGTCAGACACACATCCATTTACAAGTTCGTTCTGGGTCTGAACGAAACCGGAGGCACCTTATTCCTCCCCCATATGTCAAATTCAGGGGAGAGGTCCTCGCATATCCAGTCGATCTCCAAGTACGTCTGGACGATCACCACTTATTACCTTGTCTTGGGTGTACATCCCAATCAAGACCTCAATAATCATCCAAACGATGTAAAGACCTTTGGTCTTAGACCACCATCTTCATCCTTGACATATTGTTGAATCAGTTATTCAGAATGTGATAAACCGGGTCTTTCCGAATAACTCGCGTATATAATAAACAAGTGCTACAAAAACACAACATACGCCTTATTCCAATCCAGAATATTCCTTTATTCAAATATTCTTATACTTTGGGAAAGGTTCCCATTAATTTTATCAAAGATAAATTCTTTAATCTTCCTTTGGATATCATTTCAATCTAATTAAAGATGCAATAAAACTTAACTTGGTTTTAATCTTCCCAAAAATCAATATTGACGATTGTTTAACTTGGGAAATCATATCCTGTCTTTAACTGGGTTAAAGAACCAATGTCCTTTAAAACACGGTTCATAATAAACCCAAAGTCACATTCCATTCCATCATCCCTTAACCGTAAGTTAGCAAGTGAACAATTCCCTAAGTATTAACCCCGAAGGCCGAAACCAACATCAGATCAATACCCAGGAAACCATTCAACTTAACTAATCTCCAGTTAGTTTCTGATTTTCTTTACTCCATTGGGTCTAAGAATAGTATTATTAAAGATACCATTCACGACAGCCCAAATCAGATTCCATTAATTATGGAATCTTTACGGAAAAACAAATCAATATATAATCGATATCAATTTCAATATCCGACCAATAATATAAATGGAATAACGGCAACGCCTCTTAAATTCCATATGTATTAACAGTCTTCCTCCACAAAAGTTCACTTCGATTATTTTCAAATCGAATTCCATTCAATTCCAATTTAATATATTAAATTGGAACATGTTACCTTGGAAAATTCCCGTTAAATCAAAATAAAAAGATTTATAAATCCCAAATCACATTTCACTGTAAATCGGGTTAAGGAACGAATGTTGTTAAAAACATAGTTCACAATAAACCCAATTCACATTAGCCTCTAACCGTAAATTAGTAAGAGAACAATCCCCTAAATATTAACCCGAAGGTCGAAACCAACATCAGATCAATACCCAGGAAACTATTCAACTTAACTAATCTTCAGTTAGTTTCTAATTTTCTTAAGTCCATTCGGTTCATGAACAGTATTATTAAAGATACCATTCACGACGAACCCAAAATCCAATTTGATATTAAATATAAGGCTCTGAATAGAAAATATATTGGCTTATACTCAATATCAAATTCTGAAAACAACGAATATCGTATTGGAATAACTATATATATATATCTTCCAAATTCCTCCACAATCTTCGTATAATCACGAAATCCAATATCGAAATACTCCGAGCATAATTTCGATTCAAATCCATTCCAATTCATATATTGGAAATCCTGGTTATTTTTAAAACCATTTCAAATCCAATTTATTTACTTTTTAAAAAATATTGGATTTATTGTTCTAATTCAAAACTAGTTCATTTCGATAAAAATCTATTTTTATCTTTCCCAATATGGAATTTTTCATCCCAATTCTTTCCAAATCATTTCTTATGATTTTACACTAATTATTGATATTTTTAATAATTATATCAAGGCCAGTACAGTCAATTTCCATAAACGACCATTGAGCTGCACTTACAATGACCATTTCCAAATTTGATTTGGACATAATTCCGAATCCAACTGTTAAATTTCAAATATCTAATATTCGTTAGAAAGCTCTTTTCGATACGAACCCAACGGTTCCGATTTTAGGAGAATCCGACGGTCGGATCTCCCATAATGTCCGTTTGAAGTCAATGGTCGAAATTCGTGAACTGCCGCAGTGCGGCGCGTTCTATTCAGGCCATTATATATATAATATACTTCGTCGATTTCCATTTAAATCGTATTTTATAAATCGTTTTAAATTCATTTTCAAAACGATTTCAGCTTCATATTCAATTTCTAATTAAAATTGAATATTCCATATCATCGATATATAAATGATAATATTTTCAAAACATTCGATTTTGAAATCAATTCTTTTTCGATATTTATTATAAAAAAAAAGAATAAAATCGAATCACATCAAAATGGTGTTAATCTAATCAACACGGCTTTATATATTTAAATATTTTCGTGTCCATCCCAAATCGGACATCAAAACCAAATTTTGATTCTTTGCTGAATATTGTTTGAAAATATTCGTTATTTTAAAATAATCGTTATTTTAAAATATTCATCCTTTCTGAACTGGAATCAGACACAATCAATTACCATATAATTTGATTATATGGATTTCATACAATACATGTATACAACAACAGTGATAAATAATCATCCATCATCCAAAGTGCATTCTACACTGTATAAGCATTAAATAAAAATATTCAATGCTTATAACAGTCTGCTAACCAATCGATTGACATACAACTAAATATTGGGATTAGTGTATGTCCAATATCATCCCAATACCCGTGTGGGGTTTCAATCAATCAAACACAGATTTTATTTGTGCAATTGGGCGATGTGTAAAATTTATCGTCCCAATCAATATCAGTCAAATGTGTACGTAAACAAATCATCTGATTTGTTTATGGATATTTATTTTATTCATATACATGTTAAAAATTATATTTTTAACTATAAAATATTTTATTCCAATCCACATCACACAATCAATTTTCATAACATAACCAAACAAACAAACAAGTCATCTATGATCTGTGGACAACGGGTGTCGGGTGCTGCTAAGCACCGTCTGCATCCTAGTATATATTTTAACTAGAAATAAAATAAAAGTGAGAAGTTCTCACATTTGGGATCCACTCCAGCATTCTTTCCTTCTGAATGGTATGGATTCCATTTTGATTTCCGTCGATACCATCGCTATCTTTTCCCGCTGTTCATAGTAAAAATCATATTTTTAATATGATGTTTATTTTAAAAATTACATTTTTATAATGGCACTTCATATATAAAAATCATATATTTTTACAACGCTTCTTTCTACATAAAAATTATATTTTTATATCTCTACTTCTTATATCAAGATTAAACTTTTATCGCTACTCCATATTTAAGAATCGGATTTTTATATCGCTACCATATAGATAAAAATCGAACCTTTCTATCGCTAACGAATATATAAAAATCACATTTTTTTGATACAAATATGATAAAAATCACATTTTTATTTCAATTCTAATTTTTTTTAACACTCTACATATATAAAAATCATATTTTTATCATCTCTATAATGTGTAAATCAAAATTTTATTATCTCTATAATATAAAAATCAAATTTTATTATCTCTATAATATAAAAATCAAAATTTTATCTCTATAATATAAAAATCAAAATTTTATTATCTCTATAATATAAAAATCGAAATTTTATTATCTCTATAATATGAAAATCTATGCTCCTTTTATAAAAGAAAAACTGATGATTTACTAATATAAATAACCAATTACCTAATAATGAATGAATAAAATAAAATAAAATTGAAAAAACTCACTTTTCTTTTTGGTTTTAGCTCAAAGGGGTCACATAGGGGGTGACGCGTCGGGAAGGCTGGAGATGGTCGGCGCAGGTGGTTGGGTGGTCAGTGGAGTACAGGTTCACGAGAGGTCAGGTGGCATCGGGTTTTTTTTGGGGTGGATTTGGGGCGGTTCAGGAGGGGGAAGGTGGAGAGAGGAGGAGAGGGAGGGTGCGCGCTTGGCGAGGCGGCGCCGGAGGGAGCGGCCGGTGTAACACCCCGAATTTTCTATTAACACTAAAGTTGCTAAAATAATAATAAGTGTGTAGAAGAGGGGATGTATCTAATATGAATATAAAAATATTAATAAGTATGTAAGAGAGGGGATGTATCTATTATGAATATAAAAATATTAATAAGTATATAAGAGAGGGGATATATTTAATATGAATATAAAAATATTAATAAATGTGTAAGAGTGGGGATGTATCTAATATGAATATAAAAATATTAATAAGTGTGTAAGAGAGGGGATGTATCTAATATGAATATAAAAATATTAATAAGTGTGTGAGAGAGGGGATGTATCTAATATGTATATAAAAACAATAATAAGTAAAGGGGGATGTATCTAATATGTACATTGTAGAAAATATATATATATTTATGACATGAATAGAAGTTTATTAATATGCTGAGTGTTTGCTGAGTCACTTCTGACTCATTGCTGAGTCAACAAGATAAACCCCATCTTGTCTGAACGGCTGCAGTTATTTCTAGGTTAAATCTAATGGCCTAAATGAATTCTAAAAATCTATAAATAAGTGGGTAGACCCTAGACCTAAATCACTTGTAAAATTAGAGAAGCTACCGTCATGCTGCTGCCATGGAGTTCAGCATAGCCGTCACAAACTAAGAAGAGGAAGCCTAATCATCTACAACTAAATCTACACAAATCAAATCAAAAGATCTCTCTTTCTCTAATTCTTTTCTTTTGTTGGTGAGTATGATGATTCTCACAAGACTATTACAAACTAATTTGACTCAGTTATGAATGGATCACAAGAAAGTGATGTGATTTGTAATTGTAAATTCTATATATTGTGGATCTCTTATTATGTTATTATGTTGTCGTATGATGTAAGTTATATATGCTATGTCATGCTATGTTGTAAATTCTCTTATGCTATGTCGTGCTATGTTGAGAATCATGTCAAGCTATGTTATACTATCATACTATGCCATGTTATAAATCATGCTATATTATGTTGTAAAATCATGATGTTGTTGGAACATGCTTAAAGTTATGGTTTTTTTTTTAATTTAAATGGATCTTGTTTATGGGAATTTGCCTATTAGGTTAGGTGTACCCATAAACTTGAAACTATAATTAAATAAAACTTGAATATGGGAATTTGCCTATTGAGTTAGGTGTACCCATATAAAACCATGTTGTTAAAAAATTAGATGATGTTGATTCACACATGTTCATATATAAGTTTATGAAAATTGATTGAGATTATATTAGGTGAATTTTGAACAAGTTGACACCTTTAGGTCCATGACATGTATAATCTATGCAAGTTGGACATATGCAAGTTTCACCCCTTATTATGATTCATTTGGTCACATATACATGTTGTTATTATGATAATCTCTTTTATGCTATGAGTTAGGCTATTCGAGTCTAACATATATTTTGCGAATAAACGTTCAAACGTGGGGTAGGGGTAATATTAGGAATTAATAAATTGGGTGCAATTTTGTAAGATTTTGCATACCATGAATGGATGTCCATAATTGAGTCAATTATGGACATTGTTAAAAATTGGAAGTAATTAATAATTCAAGTAGGGAATTATTAAAATTGGGGGAAAATGGATTATTATTAATAATCAATGCTTAGGACACGAGGTTGGACCCGTTTGTGATGTAAACCTGCCCGGACCCGCCCGGCAAATCCAGTAGTCACAAATGTCGGCCCAATGTGAGAGGTCCTAGGCCCAAACTAAAGCATAACAGTTGTAAAGACACGAGGTTAGACTCTTTTATGGTGTAAGACTGCCCGGACCCGCCCGGCAAATCCAGCTGCCATAAATGCCAGTCTAATGTGAGAGGTCTTTATGAGGTTATGGCCTTAATGAACTAAGAAATACTTAACCAGATAATCATGTAAGGTGGGACATGGGGGTTAAGTAGGTGCCTTGGGTGGCATGAGGAATCTGGTGGTTGCCTTTAGAGGCATTTGAAATACGATTAGACTTAACCAAACACACATGTAAATGAACATGACTAAGTGGGTTAAGTGGGATGGACTAATGGGGACAAGCTTAGGTGGAATGCTTGTGGTAAATAGTGGGGGCCCATTTCAACCAGTATCCCAAAACGTATCTTTGTGGGCTCGACCCAAGTCGAGGTCGGGACACGCATACTGGGTTTGACTATAAGAGGCCAAAACAGGGAGCGGTGGCAACGCAAGTCCAACGGGTTTCATATGCGTGTGTGGACCCGGGCTGGTAGGTAAGACGTTGTTGCATCGTGTAGGTATAAGCCGTGCATGTCCGTTGTATCAGGTTGCCACTTTAGGGGAGTGATACACCCCACTTTGGGGCCAGCACGGGTATCTACGAGTTAGGGAGCCGATCGAATAATGGGAAGTAGGGTACACCTAGTGGAGATAGGGGCAGGCGGCACCTATGTAGTCAGCTAGGGGTACGTAAAGCCATTGGGAAAGTTTCTAAGTGAAGCTAAGTGGGATGAATCTTTAGGGTGACTGGTGTGGTGCAGTATAGTGTTTATCCTTTAGTATTTAGGAGCGCCTATAACGTTGCCTTTAGCGATTGTCTATGTCCTTAATCTGCTCTTCATAGACATTTTCTTGTTTTCCAGCTTATGCCTTAGTCCAGTTATTTTGGTAATAGTATTGTAGAATTATCATATTCACCAGACTTTATGTCTGACCCCCTCTTTTCCATCCTTTTTCTCCCTTCAGGTCCGCTGGTTGGGCCAAGTTCTAGTGGAGTCTAGTTGGATCGCTTATCTACTGGAAAGCTTGGACTGCTGAAGTAAAGTCCATCTTGTTATCTTTCTTTTTAATGGCTATTCATGTAATGGGATTATGTACTTGTTTTATCAAGATAGATATTGTACTTGACATTGAATATGGTGTTATGATGTAATCAAACATGTTTTGACTTCTGCTACAATGAAATAAAGTTTTTGAATTTCCAAGTACTATTTTATATCTGTCTTGTTGTAATTTTACTGTTCTATATTCACTTAAAACCTCCATGGAAGTTAATGCATTCCCTTTGTGAGTGACATTAATGGACGTGGGGTGTTACACGTGGTATCAGAGCATAAGGTTACCAGAACAGATAAATTTTTTTTTTTTTTGAAAAATATTTTTTTCTAAAGTATTTTTGGAAGAAGTGCTTTCAAAAAAAAAACATGTTATTTAAAGAGAGTTTTTATGAAAAACATAATCCCAAATAGCCACATCCTTATCTTTATCTTTCGAATTCTCCATTTTGAATCTTTCCTTTTTCGTTTCAGCATGGCTGAAGATCTTAATCTCCCAAAAGGTGTGACGATTCCAGGGTGGTTTAGGAGATACTTGGAGGCTAGGGCCACCACTGCAGGCCCAGCGGATACTCCTCCACCCATAGTTGCACCCATTCCTCCTCCTCCTCCTCCTCCTCCTCGTGTTGACACTTTTGCAAAGACGTGCAAGGAATTCAAGGCTATGGGAGGAAAAACTTTTCAAGGGACTAAGACGTTTGTGGAGGCCAGAGATTGACTTAAGGAGACTGAGGAATTGTTGGATATCTTTGAAGTGGAAGATGGGAGGAAAGTCCGTTTAGCTGCTTGGTTAATGAAGGGAGAGGCCTCGTTTTGGTGGGAGGTCACTAAGGGGAACGTCCAGTTGATTCATGGGCGGATTTCAGACGAAGGTTTGAGGCAAAGTTTCTTTCAAGGGCAGAGGAGAACTTAAATATGGAAAAATTCCTGGCACTAAAGCAAGGGAGCTCATCAGTAAAGGAATATGTCAATAAATTTAATCAGTTAGCAAGGTTTGGCTTGGAGTTGGTGAACAGGCCAGAGAAGAAAGCTTTGAGGTTCGTTAGAGGCTTGAATGAACCGTTGCAAGGGTTGGCTATGACCCACATCCCTATGGGAGCCACCTTTGAAAAGCTAGTAGAAATGGCACTTATGCATGAGGATAAGGCAGTTGAAAAGAAAGGGGATCAGAAGAAACCCCAACAGCAAAATAAGAAGGGTGGTAAAAACAATAATGGCAAAGGGAAGAAGAAATGCTTCAATTGTGGGACGCCTGGCCATCTCAGCAAAGATTGTAGAAAGAAAAAGAAGACTGGTTGTTTTCATTGTGGAGATGCGGGACATTTAGTAAAGGACTGTCCAAAGAAGGGGCAGAGGGCAGGGTCTACCTCGGGAGGACAGGTGCAGGCTCTTATGGCACCAGGGCAGGCAAGGGGGCAAGTTCAGGCTATTGCGGCCCCACCGCTGCAAGAAAGAGGTAGAACAATTTCTGTTGAAAGCTTAGTTTTTCTGTTTGATCATCCTGTCCGTACCTTATTCGATTCTGGCGCATCTCATTCGTTTATCTCTGCATCATTAGTTGAATCACTGCACTTGAACACCAGTTTAGTAGAAGATCCCTTGGTCGTTTCAAATCCAATTGGGGGTTCGGCTCATTTGACCATGATATGTTTGGATTTGAAAATCTCTATACTTAGCGTTGAATTTAGATGTGATGCTTATGTATTGGGCTTCACGGGCTATGGGCTAATTTTCGGAATGGATTGGTTGTCTAGAAATAGGGCCATTCTTGATTGTGAAAGGAGAGTAGTTAGGCTTGTGACTCGCCTTGGTAATGCTCTCGACATCTTTTGTAATCTCATAAATTCCGTTATGCTAAGTTATCTTGAATCGCTTGACGCGTCTGTAGAGAACCTGTGATCGGTAGAAGTGGTCCGGGAATATCCGGATGTGTTTGAGGAGGTGAAGGGCTTACCTCCAAAGCGGGAGATAGACTTTCGAATTTATCTTGTGGATAATGCTAAACCCGTATCTTTGCCAGTGCGCCACATGGCTCCTCGTGAAAGGAGGGAACTCAATAAGCAAGTAAAGGAGTTGCTTGAGAAGGGGTTCATAAGACGTAGTATATCGGAGTGGGGTGCTCCAGTAGTTTTTGCCACAAAGGCGGATGGGTCTCTTAGAATTTGTATGGACTATAGAGAACTAAACAAGCTTACTAAAAAGAACCGACACCCACTGCCGAGGATTGACGATCTCTTTGATCAGTTAGTTGGCGCCTCAGTGTTTTCGCAGTTGGACTTAGCCACTGGCTTTCATCAACTGAGAGTGGCTGAGGATAGTATAGATAAGACTGCTTTTAGGACTCCTGACGGATTCTATGAATGGCTAGTGATGCCCTTTGGTTTGACAAACGCCCCTGCATATTTTGTTGATTTGATGAGTAGGGTGTTTAGGGAATACCTTAACAAATTCGTGGTAGTCTTTGTGGATGACATCTTAGTCTTTTCTAAGAATAAAGAAGAGCACTCCCTACATCTTAGGGAAGTGTTGGAAACCCTTCGAGCGCATAACCTTAAGGCAAAATTTTCTAAGTGTCACTTCTGGAGGAAGGAAGTACGGTTCTTAGGGCACGTGGTTTCCAAAGAAGGGATAGCAGTGGATCCCGCAAAGGTGGTGGCCATCCAAGATTGGAAGGTCCCTAAAAATGCAACCGAAGTAAGAAGTTTCTTGGGGTTGGCTGGCTATTATAGGAAATTTATCAAAGACTTCGCAAAAATATCAGCTCCATTAACACGGTTAACGAAGAAGAACCTGGTTTTTACGTGGGACAAAGATTGCGATGATGCGTTCCAACGTTTAAAGAGAACCTTAACTTCAGCCCCAGTCTTAGTGCTGCCAGACGGGAATAAACCGTTTACCATCTATACTGATGCTTGTGGGACGGGACTTGGCGCGGTCCTCATGCAAGAGGGAAGAGTAATAGCCTATGGTGGAAGGCAATTGAGGGTTCATGAAAAGAATTACCCCACGCATGACTTAGAGCTAGCCGCAATTGTTTTCGCGCTTAAGTCTTGGCGTCACTATCTTCTTGGTGAGAAATTCGAACTGTTCACTGACCACAAATCATTAAAATACTTATTCTCTCAGAAGGATTTGAATTTAAGGCAGCAACGGTGGATGGAATTCTTAGCCTCCTACGATTTTGAAATAGCATATACCCCGGGCAAGGGTAACGTGGTGGCAGACGCCTTAAGTAGGAAAAGGTTGTCCTTGAGTCCGTTGTTTGTTGAACGACAAAGCTTAGAATTCATCTCTATGTTTGACTTTAGACCCTCCGTTGACTTAGTACCCGGTCCGTTAGCATCCTTGGAGGTTAGACCTACACTTCTAGGACGGGTTGGTGAGGCACAGCGAGACGACCCACAGTTGGTTGAGATAGTAGAAAAGCTCAAAGGGGGGGAGTCATCAAGCCATCTTCGTAGGTATACCCTAGACGATAAGGGTTGGTTACGAAGGGATAATAGACTTTGTGTACCACAAGACGAAGACTTAAGGAAGGCCATTCTTGATGATGCTCATCGCTCAAAAATGACCATTCATCCCGGCGGGGATAAGATGTACAAAGATATGAAGCGGGTTTTCTTTTGGGCCGGTATGAAAAAGGATGTGGCCGAGTACGTCGCTAGATGCTTGGTGTGCCAACGAGTTAAAGCAGAACAAAAGAAACCCGGTGGGTTGCTTCACCCATTAGAAGTTCCACTATGGAAATGGGAAAGCATCTCAATGGATTTTGTGGATGGATTACCAAGATCAAGGAAGGGTAACACGGGGATTTGGGTTATAGTAGATAGACTTACTAAAAGCGCCCATTTTATTCCCGTGAAAAGTAAGAGGACTGCTCCGTGGTTGGCTTCTGTATACATTAAGGAGATAGTTCGTTTGCACGGTATTCCTTCTAGTATAGTAAGCGACCGTGACCCCATCTTTACTAGCGAATTTTGGAAGAGTTTACAAGAGGCGGTAGGGACTCAGCTATGTTTGAGCACCGCATATCATCCTCAGACAGACGGCCAGACCGAGAGGGTGAATCGCATTCTAGAGGATCTTTTAAGGCTTTGTATCCTAGACTTTGGGGGTACATGGGAAGAGCACCTTCCGTTAGTAGAATTCGCATATAATAATAGCTTTCAGTCTAGTATTGGCATGGCACCTTTCGAAGCTCTTTATGGAAGGCCTTGCCGTTCGCCTACATGTTGGTGGGAATCTACCGATAAAATCCTACTTGGGCCCGATATGGTTAGGGAAACCTCGGAGAAGATTGAGTTGATTCGAAGGAGGATGAAAGCAGCACAAGATAGGCAAAAATCGTATGCTGATAAGAGGAGGACAGATCTTGAGTTTGACATTGGGGACATGGTTTTTATCAAAGTATCTCTGTTACAGAATGTTGTTCGCTTTGGGTCCGTGGGGAAATTAGCACCAAGGTTTGTAGGGCCGTTTCCTGTAAAAAAAACAGGATTGGGAAGATGGCATATAGGGTGGAGTTGCCTGAGAAACTTAGTGGAGTACACGACGTATTCCATGTATCACATTTGAGGAAGTGTTTGCACAAGACCGCGGAGGTGGTAGAGCCGAGCTTGCTTAAAGAGGTGGAAATAGAGCGTGATGCAACAATTAGACGAGCTCCTACATGCATTCTTGGGTCGGAGATCAAAAAGTTGAGGAATCGAGAGGTCAGACTGGTTAAAGTGCAATGGGGAGATGATGAGAGCAACGCAACTTGGGAGACAGAAGAGAAGATGCGTTCGTTGTACCCTTTTCTTTTTGAGGGTATGTCTTTTAATTTCTCCTTTATCGCTTAGCTTATCTTATCTTATCTTTAGTATGTCCTCTCATTAGTATCTTTGACCTTTAGTTAGGATAATCCTATGGTTGAAACATGTGATGTATGATGGATGCAAAATGGATGCAAGTGTTTGCTAGTGGTTGCTTGTGGATGCATATATACACACACTTTAAGCACTAGATCGGCTCAGTCACTATATTGCATATTGCATATATATATATGGATGTATTTAGTAAAATGGATGAACGATGGTTGTATTATCATGTGGATGCTGCATTCAGATGATGGTTGTGCACGCATATAGAAGTATTATGTAGCATTAAGAATCTTTTGCATACATAATGGATGCATGGCACGATCATAGTTGCATTAAGGAGGTCAACTGAATCAGTGGACCGCCTGATTTTGCATTAGATACGGACATATACACACACTGTGCATTTAAACATGAAAGAATTAGAAGTCTGTAAGGACAATGGATTCCTGTGTATGATGGATGAGTAGATGGACGTTTGGATGGTAGGATATACATTCTTCCAGACTTGAAGATTTCGGGGACAAAATCCTAAAAGGAGGGGAGAATGTAACACCCCGAATTTTCTATTAACACTAAAGTTGCTAAAATAATAATAAGTGTGTAGAAGAGGGGATGTATCTAATATGAATATAAAAATACTAATAAGTATGTAAGAGAGGGGATGTATCTATTATGAATATAAAAATATTAATAAGTATGTAAGAGAGGGGATGTATTTAATATGAATATAAAAATATTAATAAGTGTGTAAGAGAGGGGATGTATCTAATATGAATATAAAAATATTAATAAGTGTGTAAGAGAGGGGATGTATCTAATATGAATATAAAAATATTAATAAGTGTGTGAGAGAGGGGATGTATCTAATATGTATATAAAAACAATAATAAGTAAAGGGGGATGTATCTAATATGTACATTGTAGAAAATATATATATATATATTTATGACATGAATAGAAATTTATTAATATGCTGAGTGTTTGCTGAGTCACTTCTGACTCATGGTTGAGTCAACAAGATAAACCCCATCTTGTCTGAACGGCTGCGGTTATTTCTAGGTTAAATCTAATGGCCTAAATGAATTCTAAAAATCTATAAATAAGTGGGTAGACCCTAGACCTAAATCACTTGTAAAATTAGAGAAGCTACCGTCATGCTGCTGCCATGGAGTTCAACATAGCCGTCACAAACTAAGAAGAGGAAACCTAATCATCTACAACTAAATCTACACAAATCAAATCAAAAGATCTCTCTTTCTCTAATTCTTTTCTTTTGTTGGTGAGTATGATGATTCTCACAAGACTATTACAAACTAATTTGACTCAGTTATGAATGGATCACAAGAAAGTGATGTGATTTGTAATTGTAAATTCTATATATTGTGGATCTCTTATTATGTTATTATGTTGTCGTATGATGTAAGTTATATATGCTATGTCGTGCTATGTTGTAAATTCTCTTATGCTATGTCGTGCTATGTTGAGAATCATGTCAAGCTATGTTATACTATCATACTATGCCATGTTATAAATCATGCTATATTATGTTGTAAAATCATGATGTTGTTGGAACATGCTTAAAGTTATGTTTTTTTTAATTTAAATGGATCTTGTTTATGGGAATTTGCCTATTAGGTTAGGTGTACCCATAAACTTGAAACTATAATTAAATAAAACTTGAATATGGGAATTTGCCTATTGAGTTAGGTGTACCCATATAAAACCATGTTGTTAAAAAATTAGATGATGTTGATTCACACATGTTCATATGTAAGTTTATGAAAATTGATTGAGATTATATTAGGTGAATTTTGAACAAGTTGACACCTTTAGGTCCATGACATGTATAATCTATGCAAGTTGGACATATGCAAGTTTCACCCCTTATTATGATTCATTTGGTCACATATACATGTTGTTATTATGATAATCTCTTTTATGCTATGAGTTAGGCTATTCAAGTCTAACATATATTTTGCGAATAAACGTTCAAACGTGGGGTAGGGGTAATATTAGGAATTAATAAATTGGGTGCAATTTTGTAAGATTTTGCATACCATGAATGGATGTCCATAATTGATTCAATTATGGACATTGTTAAAAATTGGAAGTAATTAATAATTCAAGTAGGGAATTATTAAAATTGGGGGAAAATGGATTATTATTAATAATCAATGCTTAGGACACGAGGTTGGACCCGTTTGTGATGTAAACCTGCCCGGACCCGCCCGGCAAATCCAGTAGTCACAAATGTCGGCCCAATGTGAGAGGTCCTAGGCCCAAACTAAAGCATAACAGTTGTAAAGACACGAGGTTAGACTCTTTTATGGTGTAAGACTGCCCGGACCCGCCCGGCAAATCCAGCTACCATAAATGCCAGTCTAATGTGAGAGGTCTTTATGAGGTTATGGCCTTAATGAACTAAGAAATACTTAACCAGATAATCATGTAAGGTGGGACATGGGGGTTAAGTAGGTGCCTTGGGTGGCATGAGGAATCTGGTGGTTGCCTTTAGAGGCATTTGAAATACGATTAGACTTAACCAAACACACATGTAAATGAACATGACTAAGTGGGTTAAGTGGGATGGACTAATGGGGACAAGCTTAGGTGGAATGCTTGTGGTAAATAGTGGGGGCCCATTTCAACCAGTATCCCAAAACGTATCTTTGTGGGCTCGACCCAAGTCGAGGACGGGACACGCATACTGAGTTTGACTATAAGAGGCCAAAACAGGGAGCGGTGGCAACGCAAGTCCAACGGGTTTCATATGCGTGTGTGGACCCGGGCTGGTAGGTAAGACGTTGTTGCGTCGTGTAGGTATAAGCCGTGCATGTCCGTTGTATCAGGTTGCCACTTTAGGGGAGTGATACACCCCACTGTGGGGCCAGCACGGGTATCTACGAGTTAGGGAGCCGATCGAATAATGGGAAGTAGGGTACACCTAGTGGAGATAGGGGCAGGCGGCACCTATTTAGTCAGCTAGGGGTACGTAAAGCCATTGGGAAAGTTTCTAAGTGAAGCTAAGTGGGATGAATCTTTAGGGTGACTGGTGTGGTGCAGTATAGTGTTTATCCTTTAGTATTTAGGAGCGCCTATAACGTTGCCTTTAGCGATTGTCTATGTCCTTAATCTGCTCTTCATAGACATTTTCTTGTTTTCCAGCTTATGCCTTAGTCCAGTTATTTTGGTAATAGTATTGTAGAATTATCATATTCACCAGACTTTATGTCTGACCCCCTCTTTTCCATCCTTTTTCTCCCTTCAGGTCCGCAGGTTGGGCCAAGTTCTAGTGGAGTCTAGTTGGATCGCTTATCTACTGGAAAGCTTGGACTGCTGAAGTAAAGTCCAGCTTGTTATCTTTCTTTTTAATGGCTATTCATGTAATGGGATTATGTACTTGTTTTATCAAGATAGATATTGTACTTGACATTGAATATGGTGTTATGATGTAATCAAACATGTTTTGACTTCTGCTACAATGAAATAAAGTTTTTGAATTTCCAAGTACTATTTTATATCTGTCTTGTTGTAATTTTACTGTTTTATATTCACTTAAAACCTCCATGGAAGTTAATGCATTCCCTTTGTGAGTGACATTAATGGACGTGGGGTGTTACAGCCGGGGCCTACGAGGGGGGCGTCGCTATTTTGGGTTTTTTTGTTTTTTTTCTGTTATGAAATCCTTCGTGGAAGAAAAGAGGAGGGAGGGGTTTGAAGAAAATTTTATTTATTTATTTTTCCAAAATAAGTTGACTTTTTATTCGACCACCAAACGAGACCCAACGACTGTCGCCCATAGCTAATTACCCCTATTACGAACACAATGGGATATCCAGTTTGCCTGTTTCGATCAGTTTCCATCAAAATCAAAATATAAATCTATATATTGAATTTGAACGCACATTTCAATTTACTATGGCCACATACAGACCCCAAAAATTCCAGAAAAATATTTTCTAGCTTTGTATTGACGATACGGTTCTAACAAAACTAATTTCGTCAAATTTGGAGACCATTTGAAAAAAGGCCATTTTCTGGTCGATCGAAATTGACTTAAGCTATTAAAACACGTTTTCTTTTGTCATGCTCACATATTGATTCAGAAAATTATGAATTTTGGAATCTAGCAAGACATCCCGGATCCAACAAAAGTGGTTTCTTCGAAAACGGAGGTCGTTTGCAAAATTTCCATTTTTAAGGGCCAAAATTTCATAGCGACTATTCTGAATTTTCAACTAGGCGTAACTTTTTATTCCCGCTATGAAATTTCAATTTTTCGGATTCGTTGGAAAGATATTCTCAAATAGATTCTAATATTTTTGGTTTCGCTAAAATCTGTTTATTTTGAATCCTGTACATTCATTTGAAATTTGTAATCGAATTTTCAAACTACCGCGCCATTTTCAATTCCTTTTATAATTAAAAATAAACATTTATATTCTAACGACGATTCGAACAAAGATATACTTTCTAATTCTATTCAAAATAAATTTCTCATCGTTATTATTTAAAATAATTCATTTTAAATATTCAAAATTCATTAAAATTGCCAAATTAAAATTTTTAAATTTGTTCGGATTTTCTGGGTTATTACAAACAGCGTCAGGGCCGCCTATTGACCCAAAGCGTCGTTAAATTAATTTAGCTAATTTTATATAAATATAAATAGCGATAAATCGTTATTAATTACTATTAATGATACGAAATGTTTTAAACTATATATATGCGAGAATCATTTGAAAAAACCGAGTTCAATCTCATTTCAAATGATTATACGACGATTTAAATCGAAGATATTAAATACGGCGATTGAAGACCGGTGATCTTCACATTGAAAGGATAACTACTGATGCCCGGCATTGGTTAGCTCCCAGTAAAGGGTTAAATTGGTAGTTGTCCGGATGTACTTATTGATTGTCCGGATATGCGAGCACCACTCTTCCGTATTGGACATACGGGACGAGGAATTAGGTGACTCCAGTTTCGTTCAGACCCAGGACGAACTTGTAAATGGATATGTGTCCGACATTAGATTTCATTCCATGTAAATTGTTCTCTATTTAATATATATCTGCTGGTAGCGGAGGATTCATTCTCTTGCTTAACACCCTTCTCTAAGATGCATGAGCTTAGAGGTTATATATTGGTAATTATTGATCGCATGGTGTGAATTGTCAATGTGACATGCCAAAATGCAATTGATCGAGGCTTTTGTTGAAAAGCAGAGCCTTGTGGACGATGATCAAAGCATAGCCTATTTCGGCATAGCTTTGTGCTTAACTTTGCCTCGCGAGCCTCATACCCCGGTAAGAGTCAGAAACGGGACAAGCGAATGCAGGGAGTGCACACGTTTCTTTCTAGCTAGAAGTGGTATCAGGGTTTTGCAAGCCTTGATATTTTACTTATGTGGTTGATGGAATGAGGCACCTCGGATTTATTGGTCGATTGTGACCATTTTATAGGTCCAATAAGACCAGGAAACGTGTGTTCAGGAATTGCCAATCCACTAAGGTATATTTGTGGACCGACCCTGCAGTATCTAAGGGGTCACTGTGGGGATCCCGAGACATTGTTAGAGTGTCTCGAATCAGTAAGGAGATCGTCCCTTGCCTTGACTCATGTTGGAGACCCAATTTCCAATACAACATTACAGTTTTGATTGTAAACCTATGTATGGCGACATAGTATATGGTAGCTATGCCATCTAGGATTGATACATTTACTTTGAAATATCTTCGAAACTTATTAGACACTAATAATAATATTAAAATATAATCTTCTGCGTATCAAGCATTTTTGATCATTATAAGGTAAAACTCTATCCTCCGGTTTGCGTTGCATTATGTGATGGGACTTGAGTCTTATAATGATTTCATTTTCTAAAAAAGCATTGCGTTGTTTTTGAAATAAAATTTATTAAACATATGCACTAGCAATCCAATGGAGTAAACCCGTTCCGCATTAGTGGCATGGTTGTAACGACCCGGAAAATCTGAACCAATTTAAATTTTTTAAATTGGCTATTTTAGTGGATTTTAAATATTTAAAATAAATATTTTAAATAATAGCGATGAAATGTATGTTTGAATCGATGTTGAAAATGAAAATAATTAATTTGAATTATAAACAAGGCCTGAAATGGCGCGGTAGTTTCAAAATTTGAATTCAAACTTTGACTAACTGTACCGGGCGCAAAACAAAACGGATTTGAGTGAAACCAAAAATATTTAAATCTGTTAGTGAATTTCTTCTAACGAATCTGAAAAATCGAAGTTTCATAGCAGAAAGCAAAAGTTATGGCCAAATGAATTTTCAGAAAGGTCGCTATGGAATTTATATAGCCCATGAAAATGGCCATTTTGCAAACGACCTCGGAATTCGACGAAACTACTTTTGTTGGATCCGGGATGTCAAACTATTGCTAAGTTTCAAATTTCATAATTTTTGAAGTTAGTATGTGAGAGTGTCAATGGAAAATGTGTTTGGTCGATTTCTATTAAATTGGATCGACCAGAAATGGGCCATTTTTCAAACGGTCTCAGAATTCGACAAAACTAATTTTTTTGGGACCGTATCGTCAAAACATAGTTAGTTTTATTTTTTTGGAATTTTTCGAATCAGTATGTGGCCCCGGCAAATTGAAATGTACGTTCAAATTAAATATTGAATGTTTTATATTTTAATTTGAGGTAAAACTGACTGAAACAGTCGAATAGGCCTACGAAACATATCACATTGTGTTCGGTATGGGGGTAAAACGCTAGGGACGACAGTCGTTGGGTTTGAATTGGTGTCCGTGTGTGGAAGAGGGTATTTTAGAGATTTTAAAATATATAAATAAATAAAATATTCCATTGGTCAACATCTTTCTCTCCCCCCGATAAAACCATCTGACCGACGACGATAAAAGCTTCTGACCTTCCCTCCTCTTTTTCTCTCCAATCTCTCCACGAAATCGCTTGCTCCAGTTAAGCCTTTTGCAGATCTTCCCGAGCTCTTCAAATCCATGTAAGGATTGGGGTTTTTCGTTGCCTGTAGCTCGAGATCCGTCTGCTCGAACTCGCCAACTTCAAGCCGCCGCCAGAGCTGCTGGACGCCGTCGAGTTCGCCAAGCCCGGGGTCGATCTGTGCGCCTCTCCAAGCTCTCCAAGGTGGCGTTGGCCAATCGACGTATCGTTGTGCGGATTTCGAGAAAGGTGAAAATCTAGTTTTGAACCATATTGAAAGGTATACGGCTTTGTTTATTTTCCACTGTTTTAACACCTTTAAACCGTTGCAAACTTTGAAAAATCATATCTTTTTCATGTGTTGACGAAATTCAGTGAAACAAGAGACAGTGGACTCGTGTGGACGTATTCTACCTTTTAGAAGAGACCACATATTTTTTTGAGCCTTCTGCTATTTTTGGTGGAGTGGAACCCAATGTGAGATTTCTAATTTATAAACGAGATGGAAAACGACGATGTATAAATTATATAGTCGATGTATGAGTTATATAAGCGTTGTACACCTCTTGTATAAGCATTGTTTAAGTTGTACGTTCGATGTATTAGTTGTATATGCGTTGTAAAAAGTATATATGTGTTGAAATAGAAGTGAAATGCTATATATATACGCCCCTCGTCCACAAACCATGGACGATATTTATTGGTTGTGATTGGTGTGAAAATTGATTGATAGCGAATGGTTGATTGAAATTGTTTGTGGTTGAAATTGATTGATTGTGGTTGAAAAATACCCGTTTGTGGTTGAGAAATATTTGGTTGAAACCACATAGGATTAGTTTGTGGAAATGAAAAAATATACATGCCGCCTGCGTGCGAACTAGATGCATGATTCCCCATTGTCAAAAGCTGCGAGGTTTTAAGGTAGAGCGAGGAGCCGTACTACGGATGGTCCCAGTTTTAACTACCCTGCCGTTATGCTGCCGAAATTTTGAATAATATTCATGTGTTAGAATTATTTTCCTGTGTTGAAACTATATTCGTCTGTTGAATAGGAAGCCTTCATGTGTTGAATAGGAATTCATTCATTGAATAGAAATTCATGTGTTGAATGGTATTCGTGTTTTAAATATAAAAATCACCTTTTTATCTATATATATAAACTATAGAAAACCTTCATGTGTTGAATCGAAATTCATTCGTTGAATTGAAATTCATGTGTTGAATGGTATTCGTGTTTTAAATATAAAAATCACCTTTTTATCTATATATATAAACTATAGAAAACCTTCATGTGTTGAATCGAAATTCATTCGTTGAATTGAAATTCATGTGTTGAAGGGTATTCATATTTTGAAATAAATTGTTTTATAATAAAAATCATATTTTTATCATTTATATGAACTATATAAAATAGTCGTGTTTTGAAAGAAATTGTTTTATAATAAAAATCATATTTTTGTCATCTATATGAACTATATAAAATAGTCGTGTTTTGAAAGAAATTGTTTTATAATAAAAATCATATTTTTATCATCTATATGAACTATATAAAATAGTCGTGTTTTGAAATAAATTGTTTTACATAAAAAAATCACATTTTTATTATATACATGAATTGTTAAAAATAGTGAAGTGTTGAAATAGAAGACAGTTAGATAAAAATATCATTTTTATCAAAGGTATGAAAATCATATAGTTTTGAAATCGAAGAATCGATATATATATAAATAGAATTGAAATATATCGAATAACGAAGCTGTAGTTCGTATTTTGAAACTGTGATTTCAAATGATTAGTGTGGGAGATCCGACCATCGGATTTTCCCGAAACCACCACCGTTGGGTTCGCTTTGGAAATATCTTTCCAACGGCACCAACTTTGTAAAAATCCAACGGTTGGATTGTCTGGAATGTTTAATTCAAATCTGAAGAAAAACAGCGCCAGAATCGATTATATTTATATATATATAAATATAATTATATTAAATCGAATAACGACGCTGCAGTTCGTATTTTGAAATCGAAACTTCAAACGATTGTACCGGGAGATCCGACCGTCGGATTTTTCCCAAAACTGGAACCGTTGGATTCGTTTTGAAAAGATCTTTCTAATGATATAAATTTTGTGAAGATCCAACGGTTAGATTTTCAGATATGTGTAAATCAAATCTGAAGAAAAACAGCGCCACGGCCGCGTTATGGCCCGAAGAGTCGTTTTGAATAAATTGGCTATTTTAAAATAAATAAAAATAGCGATAAATCGTTATAAAATATTATAAATGAAATGGTTGTGAAATTTAGAAATTAACTGAAGGTTAGCTAAGTCGAATGGTTTCCTGGATTTTGACCTGATGTTGGTTTCGGCTTTCGGGGTTAAGATTTGGGAAATCGTTCTCTTACTGATTGACGATTAGTGACTAATGAATTGAAATGATGCGTATGTTGTGTTTGTGTAGCATTTGTTTATTATATACGCGAGTTGCTCAGAAAGACCGGGTTTATCCCATTCTGAATAACGGAATCGACGATAAGAAGTCGAAGATAAAGACGGGGGTTGAAGACCGATCTTCACCTCGTTTGGATGGTAACTGATGTCCTGATTGGGAGGCATCCCGAAATATGGATAATGAGTGGTGATCGTCCGGACGGACGTGGAGATCGATGGAAATGCGAGGTATATAGTGCCTCCGATTTCGTTCCGACCCAGAATGGACTTGTAAATGGATTGTGTGTCTGACATTGGAATTTATTCTATGTGATTGATAGCCATCAGTTGCATGGTGTGAATTGCCTGTGTGACATGCTAAGATGCAGTGATCGGGGCTTCTGTTGAAAAGCAAAGTCTTGTGATTGATGATCAAAGCACCGCCTGTGTGATGTAGCTTTGTGTATAACGTGAATTCGCGAGCCTCACACCCCGGTATGAACCAGAAATGGGAGAGGACATCAGGGAGGGCCTGCGTTTCTTTCTAGCTAGGAGTTGTGTCAGTGTTTTTACACGGCCTGACATTTTACTTATGTGGATGATGGATAGTGAGGCGCCTCGGTTTTATCGGTCGATCCGGGACCGATGGAGTCATTCGTTGGCTCATTTACGCCCCATAGGGCGGGGAAACGTAGTGTTCAGGCATAATAATCCACATCGGTGGACTGACCCTGACGATCCAAATGGTTGATGCATACGGATCCTGAGACATGGGCTAGATTGTCTCGAATTCGGTAAGGACTATCCTTTGCCTTGGTTCATGGTGGAAATCCAATTTCCAAATATGACACCATGCGGTTTTGATTGTATATATATATATATATATATATATATATATATATATATATGGCGACATGATATATGGTACCCATGCCGTCTATGATTGATAGTTATGATTCGAAATTGTTTTTGAAACATATAAACACTAGTAATAATATCAAATGCTTTTGTTTTATTCGTATCAAGCATATTTTGGCCAGTATAAGGTAAAACTCTATCCTCCGGTTTGCGTTGCATTGTGTGATGGGAACTGAGTCTTATAATGGCTTCATTTTTATAAAAAGCATTGCGATGTTTCAAAGAATTATTTGTTTTAAAGCACTGGCGATCCGATGGAGTAAACCCGTTCCACGAAAGTGGCGTGGTCCTGTGATTAGCCATATTTTAAATGTGTTGAGTAGATTTCTCATACCAGTCCCATGACTGACTCGTAGTTTGTTTCACTTTCAAACTAGGGTGCCCCTTTTTCTACACGGGCAGCCTTGTATTCAGGTTTAGCCGGCTTTATCCGGATAGCTGGAGCTGAAGATGAATTCTATCATTTATCTCTTTTTATGCTGTTCAGCTCCTATTGTACATATTATGTTTGTTTCCGCTGTCGACATTTATGTATAGCTGAACTGTATTTGTACTAAGTATGATCCTGTATACTGTGTAACTCTGATGATTACGTTTATCCAGTATATTCTATTGTTCATTATCTGGTGTATTTATTTAATTATGTTCTGCTGTTACCTGTTTATGTGTTATATTCCAAAGATTACCCTTGCCACCGTCAGTATGGGGTTCGGGGTCGTCTCAATGGTCCTGTGATTAGTCATATTGTTAATTAAGAAAGATTTCTCATACCGGTCCCATGACTGACTCGTAGTTTGTTTCACTTTGCAAACTTGGGTGCCCTCTTTCCACACGGGCAGCCAAATGACAGGTTTAGGTATGGATACATTCTGTATTGGAGCTTGCTTAAGGAGGAAGATGAAGAACCTTTTCCTTTTTATCTTTTTATTGCTACTTGATACATTTATACTTTATTGATCTTTGATGTATTTGGTGGAGATCGAGACTTATTTCTTTCTTTGTTGAGACTTCTATTTGGTAAGTGTATTCTGTAACTGCGTACTCTGATGTCTTTGATGTTATGTTGTGATGACATTCTTATTTCCACTGCAATGATTTATGTGTTATGCTATTATCTGAGATATGCTATTGTTGTAATTATGTTATGCTCCTATTATTATCCTTGCTTTCGTAATATGGAAGTTTGGGGTCGTCACAGAAGCCGAAGACTAAAATTATAGTGAGAGTGCGAGTAACTGTGCACATGTATATGAGTGATTAAGTGTGTAGTGAGGAGTCAATGTATATGAGTGAAATGTAGTGAGGAAGTGTATGTACCAGTGATTATGTAAATAGAGGGGAAACACTATGTGTACTTTTTGAAAGTGTAATAAATATTTATTCAAAATAATTTTTGTATTAAATATTCAATTCTTGTAAATATTATTAATATTATGTGTAATATTCAAATCCATTGCAACTTTCAGCATTTTACAACATGAATTAATTGTTGTTATAAAAGATATTACAACGGTCAATACCTGTTGCAGAAAATATTACAACGAGCTACAATTCTATTGAATGAACATACAACAACGACATAAGATGATTGTAAAATGTCTATTACAACTGCATGTTACCACGTTCATTGCCCGTTGTAAAAGGGGACATATTACAACATGGCCTAATACAGCATGCAGGCTGGCCGCTGTAAAACCCCTATTACAACAGGAATTGCCCGTTGTAATAGATCTGTTTTGTTATAGTGTTTTCATATACAATTATATGAACTGTTTGACCAACCTGATTAGATGATTGATTTGTTTATTGATTGTTGAATCACAATTCACCATTATTATGATATTAATCAATGGGCTATATTAGTTGAGTAATTGGCAACATATGGCCTATAAAATCAATCGTTTTATAAATATTGATTTACTATCAGGAAAATCAACGAAATGAAGCTATAAAATTTGTTTTATAACTGAAGGTAGATTTTAAATCTATTATTTCAAATAAGAGTTATAAAAAGGAAATAAATATTTATTGTTTATTATTTAAAATTATAAGTGATTATTAAAATGATTTTATAAGGAAAATTCTGATGTTAATCAGATTTATAAGTAAGTGAACAAAATTACCCTAAGGGTTAAGAATTGGATAATTGTTTTTAAGAAAACAATTAAATGGAATTATTTAAATTAATTATATTATTAATTAATTTAAAGAAAGATAAATTTAAATTGGTTACCGAGATAACCGTGTTTGAGTTAACTAAGTCAACTGTTTTAACTATTATTGATTATTAAATTATTTTGTTCTGAATTAATCTAACGCGATAATTTAACGAATATTTGTTTTAATTTTAATAAGATTTAAAAAGGAATTTACTACGTATTTTAGTTAATAAATAAATTAACTACTTTTATAGTAGCTAATGGTTGAAGTAAATTATTATTGTAATTAATAATAATTTAAAAGATTACGTTTTAATTGAAATTTATTTAAGAAGTAATCGAAGTTGAAATGAAGTCTAATTGAATTCTGAAAGGAGTTTATCAACGATTTCATATTTAAAACCCGAGTTTTTATAACAAAGTTATAAAAGGAATTTCAAGCAAATACGATGACTTAAAATAAATGATTACTTAATAATTGAATTAAGTAAAGGAAACAGGAAAAAGGGTTTTATCCGTAGTTATAAACAAGGTTTATAAAAGAAATGAGAAGTCAAAGCGTTGATTTTCAATTGGCGATACTTAATAATGAAATTAAGTGAAATAAATGCGATTGAAACGAGATTTTCAAAGCAGAAATAGTTGAATGGATTAAAAGCGGAATAATATGAGTTAATAAGGAGTTAAGATAAGGAATTTAAGAATTAGAACCTAATTGGAGATTTGTTGAGTAGGTGATTTTCTAAGTGTTAATCTGATGTTGATTTCGGTCTTCAGGGTTAATACTTAGGAAATTTTTCCCTTACCAATTTACGGTCAGGGACAAATGAGTGTTGAAGTAACAGAAATAAAAGATTTGAGAATATAATATGATTTCCAAAGAAAGAGGGAGTAAAAGAACTTGATAGTATACGTAAAGAAGATTTCTAAAGCAAAGGAAAAATAAAAGGAGATTGCGTGAAAATATAACAATATTTTCGAGGTAAAAAGAAAATGAAAAATGAAGTTTTGAAATAGAATTATTCTATAAGAATAAGCATTGTTTATTGTTTTCCAATAATAAAACAAAAGATATTTTGTAACATTGTTTTACAAGTAATAAGTTGAATCGATTCCCAATTATAGATAATGAAGAATAAAGTAGCAAATGTTTTGAAAGAGAGTTAAATGGAAATTGAATATGTCATAAGATATTTTTATAAGTATTATAATGAAATGGTTTGAAAACATTAGTATATAAAAATGAGAAGTAAATATTGTTTTGAAAATACTGAAAGATTTACAAGTTTAATTTACCATTCATTTATGTTTTAATTAAAAAGGCCAAGTGATGTTGAGTACTGAACCAATGAACTCATTTATTTTCACGATTGTTCATTTGATAGTTATATAACCGACTATCAAATATGGCTAATACGATTGTTGGTACGAAAAGACTGGGATCGAATTTATATTCAAAAACATTTCGAACCAGCAAATATGTGAAGATTAAAGATGGAGCATTGAAGACCATGGATCTTCATAAGCGGATGGGTTACTTAAAATATTTGACTTGCAATCTGAGATATACTATGATTCATTCATGATTGGGATCTGTGGATTGCAAGGACTACTCGCTACTGATCCTTGGGGTGATACCTATATAGGATGTGGTAGGAGGGTGCCTTCGGTTCATCCTATTCTTGGATGACTTGTATGGACGAGTGTCTGACACTGTATTTCCAAAAGGATCACGCATGTTGATTTCTTCAAACGTACTATAGTTATTGGTGGAGAAAACTAGCACTTCTCTTAGCTTAACCACCTAAGTATTTTTGTGGGCGTCCATTAATGATATCCAGTGGATCTAACGATGTGGCATTCAAAGTGAATGGTAGCGGGATGTTATAAAAATAATAATAAAGGAAAATAGATAAATTATGACCTCAAGCCACATTAACCGGGAAATGGTATAAAATCGGGTAGGTTGCATGGTATGTGGGTCGCACCTATTAAAAGGGTATATCATTAGCTGATCTGGAGAAATCAAATTCCTTCGGTTGTCCCTTTTATTTATGTATGTATGCTATCAGTTCGATTGGATGGCCCCCAACTGTGGTAATGATATATTCGGTACTCTGAAGAGAATTGAGGGGTCGGTCATGTTTAGCCTAGGTTGCAAGATGTTCTTGTTGAACCCCAATGTATTCATCTCCAGAGGTACATTGTTGAGAAGGTAGTCCCATACCTTGCCAGGAAATCAATTCCAAAATAAGAGACTGTGGTTTTGATTGTATATTATGTATGTAGAGTGTAAGGTGCAAGCATTCCGCTAAATTGATACTTATTTGTATTTAGACATTATTATAATATCAAAAGAGATATCGATTTAAAAAAATGTTTTGGTTTATCATAAGGTAAAAACAGTCGGTATTTATGTGTGGATTTGGTCTTACGATTATCCTTTTCTTTCAAAAAGATTTTGACTTTAAAATCAAGTTGGTTGATACCCTTAAACTTAGTGTGTTTTTCTCACTCTGGTTCACCAAACTGTTCCGGCGTTTGTAATGCTCAAGTTAGACCAGGCTGTACAGGTCCAGGTTATCGGAATCCAAAGATGAGTTGGAGGTGTTCAGACTTATGATATCTAGTATTTATTCCATTGTGTATTGTATATGAGGACATATATTATAACTGTTCAGATGTGTTGTTGTATACTGATGATTGTAAGTTTTATTTCAAAGCTCTCGGTAAAGATTTATTTCCATATTATATTTTGTTATGCTGCGATGTGAGACTCTGATTCTGTGTTGTTTCTTCTTCTTACTCTTCTGTTCTTAACTTTCTTTCTTTCTTAGCTCACTTTCTAACTTCTTTCTATTAAAGATTTGTAATTTCATGCAATTTGGGTTGGCCGTGGATTGTAATTCGTCGACTCAAAGGGTACGGATTTGCGGGACTTTACAATAGCCTCATTGTATTTGGAGTGCTAGAGGAAGCCATTAAAGAGTTTTTGTGAAGAGTGAAAGATAGTGAAGATATGTTTTGAATTTTGAATTAAAGATAGAAAGAGATGATAAGAATAGGTAGATAAATAGAGATTCTATGGACATGTTCTTTGGTCAAGAGAAACCTTTTCAAAAAATTAGTTTGGTGGAAAGGTGATGGAAATTCAAATTTTGAATTTCAAATTTTCAGATAAATATTGAAACAGGAGGTTAGCCATGTCGACTTGCCTCTTGAATTTTCAAAGGACATATGAATTTTGATTTTTGATTTGTTTTTATTTATTTATATCTTATATTCTAATTTATATATATTTCCTAAGATGTTACTTAATATAATAATATTTTAATATTATTTTATTAAAATAATATTATTTTAAATTTAAAATTCAAATATTGAATTTAAGTTTAAAATCTTTTTTTTCTAACAAGGCAATCAAACAAGCAACTAATTCAAACAAAACTTAATATAAATGCATACCTATTCAAGATTCTATCTATAATATTTTCTGATTCGTAAAATGCACGTGAAGCACATATTAGAATTGTTCGTTTCTTGTTGTTCGCCATGGAAGGATGAATCAAAATCGTCTAGAGTAGTTGCATAAGACCTTTTTTCTTTTCTTTGATGAATTATTATTCGAAGGATGATTGTGTTCCTCTGGATATGGACATTCTATCTCCATATGGCCTGGTTCATCGTAATTGAAGCATCTAATATTGTTCAGAATCTCATTATTTTTCACCGAATTACTATGTTTATTTCTTTTGAAATTTTTCTTTTTTCTATTAAGAATATTTATGAAATTCCTTGTCATTAGTGTTATTTCCTCTCATCATCGCTATTTAATTTTGAATCTTCGGTTATCAAGTTGAATGCTATTGATTTCTTTTCTGATGATTTACTTTCCCTTCTTCCTTGCACGTGCACTTCGAATGACATTGAATTCCCGATTAACTCTTCAATTTTCATAGCATTGATATCACTAGCCTCTTCTATTGGCAAAGTCTTTTGATCCCATTTCGAAGTTAATGAATCCTGGATTTTTCTGACTTGATCTTCCTCAGAATACATATTTCCCAAAGCTGTTAGTGAATGCACGATCTCATTGAACCTGTAGTACATATAAAAGATAGTCTCACTTGGATTAATTTTAAATAATTGAAATTGATTGGTTAACATATACATCTTGGTCTGTTTAACCTTTCTTATCCCTTCATGAGTCACACATGCAGATTTACAAATTGATACTCTATTAAATTCATTTCTATCTAGTAAATAGAATAAAATATTCACGACTTTTGAATTATTTTGTGCAGTATCCTTCTGTTCATTAGTCCATTGTGCAAAACTAATAGTGGGTTCAACATATTCAGTTTGTGTGATATTCCAAGTGTCTAAACCTATTGAATGTAAATAAATTTTCATCCGACAAGCTCAATATGCATAATTACTACCATTAAACAGTGGTGGCCTACCAAAGGACTGACCCTCTATAAATGAACTAGAAATATTAGTGTTGATAATACCGGTGTTGGTTTCCCTTTAAACTTTTCAAAAATTCAGATTATGAAAACTTTGAAGACTAATGCTCTGATACCAATTGTTAGGGAATGCGGATAAGGATCTTAAGGCAGACTAAACACTAGAGGGGGGGAATAGTGTTTTGTGGATTTAATAAATTTCTTGAAATCTTTTTGGGTTATTTAGAATGAAATAAAAATCATAGATATGAGATGATCATGGATTCAAACAAAGACGCATATAATAATAAATAAAAAAGTAAAAGGAATAATCCTCGCTATGCAATATGCTATCGTTACAGGTTCCAGTAGTTAATGATGTCTCACATCAATTGTAAATATATCCAACTATTGGAAAGCAAAGATTTTTGAAGAATACAATAACTGATCTCACATCATTAACCTACTAAGTCCAATTTTTAAATCTAATTAAAGAAATTAATTTTAGATTTAAGCTAGAACATGTTATGGATAATTATCTATAACTTCCTATCCTATGATATTTAATTATTTATTTCCTCATTGGACTTACTATTTATTATGACAATTAATTCTCATTAAATCCCCTTTGATTCTATTTACTATTATAACGGTCTCATGCCATTAATGACCCTAACGATAGTATTTCCTAAGGCAATGGATACTCAATTAATTAAATTCCCTAATTGTCTCTTGCCATTAATGAACCAAATGGTATTGTTTCCTAAGGCAACAGAAAACCTTTTAAATGTTAATTACATCAATCCCATTTAAAATTCCAACCTAATTGTAGTAACTCCTAAGCATTACATTGATTCCGTTTAATTCTTATTGAATATTTATGTATATAAGTTTATTATTTATTTGTTTCCCTAGTTGGAGTTACAACCCCTATTCCTAATCACAATTTAAACTGTAACCATTTTGGCCTTTATTCCCTATTCAATTCATTTTCCCCAAAACACACAAGGTTACAATATTTATTACCTCATTCATGACCTTTTAATTATAACAATCAATTCCACCTTTATTGCTATAATGGTCACAAATGCTTATTTCCATTTATTATTGCAATTATTACCATACATTTATTCCAATAAAATGGAAACCTTTCAAATTCAAACACACAACATGCGTTCAATTTAATAATTATATTGTAGCATTATTTACGTTGGTTTGGACGGATAAGATTATAATAATTATATATTTATATTTTAAGCGCGATGTTAACGTAGTTACTAATTATATTTTATTATCATTGTTATTCTTTTATATCCCAGTCTAAACTAATGATTGAAATAATCCTTTTTGTGTTTAATCTTGTCTAAGATTCAAAAATCTCATGAAAAGGTTATTTACTATAATTATAGTAAGTTTTCCCCCAAACTATTTAAAAGAGGAAAATTGGCATATTTCAAATCCTAAGGAAATAGGTTAGCATTTAATTTAGAATAGATGTTGCAAAATACACACAGAAATACATGGATTTGCACATCTCTTCCGATTTAGTTTGATTATATTCCTTGTAGATTTCAAATAACGTCATTTATATAAAAAGGGCTAATTTACAACAAGCAAGTAAAACCCCCAAACAATATCAAACAAAAACAGGTTTATAATTCTAAAATCAATATTGCACAAATCCTATATTTACACCAAAACCCTATGAATCTGGAATAATAAAACTACATATCTAACAATATTTAGGACTGAGTTCCAAATTCAAGGTGTTTGTAATAACCACCACAATCTAAGATAAATTGTATGCAATATGCTAATATTAAATGGAAAGGCCTGCAAATCCATACCTAAATTTTATACTTATTATTTCATATTTGACAATAACGAAACCAGTCCGGATAAATTTTAGGAGTATTGTCCAGATTTAATAAAAAAAGGGATATACATATACTTATTTAGTTTTATAGATCTAAAAGAGAAATTAGAAAAGAAAAAGGAAATTTAAACAAAAATTACCTATCCGAAGAACTAACTCTTTTCCATAAACCTGAATCCAATACCTCCAAATCTTGTTAATTATATTTGTAAGGTTTATATCTTGAATTTTAGAATTGGTTAGAGGATAGGGAATGATGGAGCTTCGCTGCTGCCTCCAGAAAATATGAGAAAAGATTTGGGGTCTAGGCCTCTATTTTTGGACGTAGAAATGACCATGAACCGTTGAATTGAATTTCAAAAAAATCTGTCCATCGATATAAAATTTGTATAATATAAAACCCTAGCCGCCAATTTCCTGAATCGACCAAGGGTCGATCCATTCATCGACCGTCTGGGCCGACCGGGCACTAGGGGGATAGGGATATTTATTACTATATACTAATATTTTGTTTTGTTTATTTTTCGTCTGTTTTTGTATATCATCCATAACTTTTCATATAGACTCCCTTCGCGAAGTTTCAAATATAAAAGTTTACTAGAATTTCGTCACCAACGCAATGGTGCAAGTTTCGTGGTCAAATTCTATCATTTGTGGAAATTCCCATTTTGGATTATAACTAAACTACTAATTTAATTATTGCTAAAATTTTGGGTTCTTACATTCTTCCATCCTTAAAAGAAATTTCATCCCAAAATTTTACTAATGACTAAGTTATGTTGCTAGCACCTAATTGTCCTAAACTACGGACCAGTTAGTGTACATCAAATTTTGAAACCAAATGTGCACATAAGCACATTGTACATCATGAATTGCATCCACCAAGTATGTACGCATAATGATTCTAAATCAGATTCTCCTATATATATGAATTTCATTTTAAAAATACTTTTTGAAAACATGATGCAAACACCCTAAAATATACCCCTAGTTTTATATGAATGCAGCTTTTATAAAAAAAATCATTCAAAACCCTCACGTGACTACAAATAGAAATATGAAGCAACTAATTTTGCATCCAAACCCCAACATCCAATTCGTCAATGTATCCAGATCACTTCCTACTAATTTCTCCAATGTCGAGAAAAGGAAATTAAGGTTGGGAATTCAACGTTCTTACCGCTTACAAATTTTTTAATTCTTGTCCTATAGTGGAATTTACCTCAATTACCCCAAAATACTCCAAAATTTCCATCTATAGACTGCAAAGGAGGCTTAAAACAAGCTCCAAAACGTAAAATGAGTTTTAAAAAAAACATCTCACACGTGTCGTCGACAAGACAAGATACGGAAACAACGTTCCCATAGCTAAAACAACATTCTGTAACGACCCGGATTATTTGAACAGTTTATTTTTAATATTTAATATGGTTTTAAAATATTGAATTGATAATATAAATAAATTTTTATATTGTGTTATCGATTTAATAATCGAATATAATTTAATTTAGAATATATCGAATTATTGTAATTCGAGATATAAATGAAATTGAAGTTGAAAACTGAATCAAAATGATTTAGTTGATAAATAGGAATTTTATTTGAATATATACGATAATAATAATAATTTATTATCGAGAAATTTTTGTTTGAATTTAAATTATATTATATAAATCTATTATGGTTACTTTATATGTATATACATTCAAATTTAATTTCAGAATTATTCTGCTAAGCTCAGAACAC
The DNA here is from genome assembly GCA_030737875.1 of Allium sativum. NCBI lineage: Eukaryota > Viridiplantae > Streptophyta > Magnoliopsida > Asparagales > Amaryllidaceae > Allium > Allium sativum. The sequence goes on from CM060926.1 coordinate 408,272,600, forward strand.
CGTTATTACATTGGAACGACGGTCGGTACACTAAAATAGCGGTTCACGATTTTTAATTGTGAACCCCGAGATATTTGATGGTAGATAGGATCAAAATCAAATCGATATCTATTTAAAAAGAAATAAAAATCTCTTTAAATGTAATCAAATTAATTTAAAATCAAATCATGTATGTACTTTGGCCAACCACTAGTTAATACTCATGTACGTTATGTTCCCTTTTCCTTCTATAAAACCGCAATACTCTCTTCAATTCTTCCTGCTGAAAAACCAAAACCAAAAACTTCAGGAAAAACTAAAATGGCTGTTGTCCTCGTTTCCAAAATCAAGTCCAAACTGGTTCCTAAAAGCCGCGACATACCTTTTCCCCCAATTTTCCTTTACCTTTCGTTCACTCTTGTTAAAGGGAACTCGCGATTTAAATCAATCAACATCACGAGACTGAGATTCAAGTCGCGATTGGGAATGGAAGAAGGGGACTCACTCGTGTCCTCCTTGAACTTGGAAATCGTTGTTGCATGGTAGAGGTGAGACGAGGGTTGCTGTAACACCCCGTATGTTAAATAACTTGTTATAACATAAATCAGAGCAGAATTAAATTTAATATTCTGAATCAGGGGAAACGGGCTGTGCCATTGCGTTCGTCTCGGAAAAATACGCGAAATAGAGTCCGAGTTTTCGTAAATCGGAGTCCGTATGACCAAGTTATGGCCCGTCAAAGTTTCACGAAAAATCAAAAACGAAAACTACTCATGTTTTGAGGCCCGGGATGAGTTTTGGGCTGTTTTTTTTGGGCCCTAAATGGTTCCTACACTTGACTTCTTCCCCAAGACATGCTTTAAAGGCTAGGATTGGTTCTAGGGTATATCCTATGGTCCTAAAACATCTAACTAATCTATATATACACCCTAATACCCCCCTTATCCTTACCAAAAATAGATCTAAGGCCATTATGCCACCACTTAGAAAATTGGAGAGCCTCCACTAAAAATCCTAAGAGGGTTTGCAAGCTAATCTACATCTTCTTCTACTTAATCATTGGGATTTGCTTCATTTAACTTGCTAATCTTGTTTTGGTGAGCTTCTATCCCCTTAATAATCAATTATTGAATTGATTATGATAAGATGTGATAAAGTATGGCTATGTTTGTGGATCCATATATTTATGCAAGCTTGATGTAGTGAATATTATGTGTTTTGCAAGTTATATGCCTTATGTCATGCAAGTTTCATAATATGTAATCATGATATTTTTATGCAAGTTGTTTCATGATGTTTATGATGCAAAACACTAAGTGAATATGGATCCATTATGCAAACATGTTATGCAAGTATGTGAGTACTTATGCAAGTCATGTATATGCTTATATGCATGTTTAACATCTTATGCAAGTATATGAATGTTTATGCAAGTTATGTATATGTTGAAATGCAAGTTTAACATAATATGCAAGCCTATGCAAGTATGTGAATGTTTATGCAAGTTATGTATATGTTGAAATGCAAGTTTAACATAATATGCAAGCCTATGCAAGTATGTGAATGTTTATGCAAGTTATGTATATGTTGAAATGCAAGTTTAACATAATATGCAAGCCTATGCAAGTATGTGAATGTTTATGCAAGTTATGTATATGTTGAAATGCAAGTTTAACATAATATGCAAGCCTATGCAAGTATGTGAATGTTTACGCAAGTTATGTATATGTTGAAATGCAAGTTTAACATGATATGCAAGCTTATGCAAGTATATGAATGCTTATGCAAGTATGTGAGTGCTTATGCAAGTTAAGTATATGCTAAAATGCAAGTTCTACATGTTATGCAAATCACATGTATGATGATATGTAAGTTCATATGCAACATGTTATGCAAATCACATGTTTGATGATATGTAAGTTCATATGCAACATGTTATGTAAGACACATGTTTGATAATATGCAAGTTTGGGTTGAATATAGTTGGGTTAATATATGCTCATATATGCAAGTTGACATCCTCTTAACCCATGACAAAGTTGTATGCTAAACCCATGATAGTTGTGATGGATCTTCCCCTTTATTATGTCATGAAATGAGAACGATTTACGTGGGGAAACGATGGGGTTGGTAAATATGTTAATTAAAGCATGGTAGGGTATGATTAAGCATACCATAAAAATAAATTACCATAAGTGGGAATTTAACTATTGAGTTAGGTCTACCCCATGGGAATTTACCTATTGAGTTAGGTCTACCCATGTTATGGAAAACTTGATATTAATTAGGAATAATTAATATGGGGGTGATTAATTAGGTGTAATTAATCGACTAAGACACGAGGTTGGACTCATTTGTAGTATAAAACTGCCCGGACCCGACCGGCTTAACCAGTTGCTACAAATGTCAGCCCAATGTGAGAGGTCTTAGCCATAAATTAAATACGTGATTAAGGTAAAGACACGAGGTTAGACTCTGTTATGACGTAAGACTGCCCGGACTCTACCGGCTTAACCAGGCGGTCATAACAGCCAGTCTAATGTGGGAGGTCTTTATGGGAGATCACGGTCTTAATTAATTAAGAAACACTTAACCATATTAGCATGTAGTGGGACATGAGGGGTTAAGTGGGTGCCTTGGGTGGCATATAGTAACTAGTGGGGGTGCCTTGGGTGGCATGAGGAAACTAGTGGGTTGCCTTGGGTGGCAATAGAAAATACGATAAGAATACTTAACCAAAGTGGAACATGTAACTAAACATGATTAAAGGGTTAAGTAAGTGCCTTGGGTGGCATGGGGAAATCAAGTAAGTGCCTTGGGTGGCATGTGGGAATCAAGTAAGTGCCTTGGGTGGCATGTGGGAATCAAGTAAGTGCCTTGGGTGGCATGCGAAAATCTAGTGGGTGCCTTAAGGGGCAATTGTAATATAATTGGATGACTTAACCAAACCTTAACATGTAAGGGGGCATGATTATAAAAAGGGGTTATGTGGGATGCACTAGATAAAATGACAAGCTTAAGTAGTAGCTTGTGGGGGGCCCATTTCAACCAATATCCCAAACGTATCTTTGTGGGCTCGACCCATGTCGAGTGACGGGACACACATATTGGGCTTGATTATAAGAGGCCAAAACGGGGTAGCGGTGGCAACGCAAGTCCAACGGGTTTCATATGCGCGTGTGGGCCCGGGCTGGTAGATAAGCCGTTGTTGCATCGTGTAGATATAAAGCCGTGCACCGTTGATAGTATTGGGTAGCCACTTTAGGGGAGTGATACACCCCACTGTGGGACCAGCACGGGTATCTACGTTAGGGAGCCGATCGCTTGGGGTAGTGGGGTACACTTAGTAGAGATAGGGGCAGACGGCACCTATGTAGTCAACTAGGGTACAGGAAACTACTGGTTATATCTATCTTTGATATCCTTGGGTGGGATCAACCTTTGAGTAGGAGTGACTGGTGTGGTGCAGTTAGTAATTATCCTTGGGTGGGTAGATGTGTCTTTACGGTTATCTTAGTTCGTCCTATGTTCGTGGGCAACTTAGTGTAGTCATTATCCCCAAAGATACCATACCGAGTTCATATCATACCCTAATTACTTTAATAATTGTATTATTAAGGAGATAGGGTTCACTCAGGCTTATGTCTGACCCCCGTTGTTTTTATCTTTTTCCTTCAGGTCCTCAGGTTGGGCCTAGTGCTAGTGGGCTTTGATCAGTTTGCTTTATCTATCTCTTGGAGCTTGGACCGTAGATGTAGAGCTCAGCTTATCTTATCTTTTCTGTTATGGCTATTTGTTATGAGTAGTGGGATTATGTACTTATTTTATTCAGGATGGATATTTTGTACTTGACTCTTGTTATGGTTTTATGATGTAACCAAACATGTTTTACTTTCCGCTGCTATGAGATGATGTTTTAAATTTTCAAGTATTACATTATATCTGTCTTGTTGTAATTTTACTGTTCTATACTCACTAAAAATACTCCACCGATGCTATGGCATTCCCTTAGTGAGTGACTATAGCGGGTGTGGGGTGTTACACGTGGTATCAGAGCTTAAGGTTACCAGAACAGATAAAATTTCTAGAAAAACTATTTTCTAAGAATATTTTTGAAAGGAGTATTTTCGAAAACATGTCTTTTAAGAGAAAAGTTTTTGAAAGAAAAGCATAATCCCCAATAGCCATATCTATATCTTTCGAATTCTCCATTTTGAATCTCTTCCTCTCTCTCATTTTGAGTTTCCCCTCCGCGTATAGATGATCTTTCTAAGATGGATAAGGATGGAAAACCACTTCAAGGGACTCAGACGTAAATCTGGTTAGAAGTTGGTTCAAGAAGAGAGGAAGGCTCAAATAGTTGTTTGGTTAATGAAGGGTGAAACCTCATTGGTGGGAGGTTGTGAGTGGAGAATAGGGAAGAGGAAGGCTAGTAGTTATCCTTTTGAGAGGAATAGGACACGTTATTAGGATTGTCCAAAGAAGCAAGGGCAAGGTATGGAATCTTCTGGGGGGTAATTGTATTCCCTCACGACTAAGGTACCAGATGGGGATAAGACCGTCTAGGTTGGAATTTGGATTTCTTTATTATCCGATTCAAACTTTATTTGATCCTGATATATCGAGTTCGTTTATCTCACCATTGATAGTTGAGTCACTGCACTTAGACACCAGTTTGGTTGATGATCCCTTAGTTGTTTCAAACCCAATTGGGCTCCGTGGTGTGGTTGGGTTTGAAAGTTTTTATACTTAGCATTGAGTTTAGATGTGATGCTTGTTGGGCTTCACGGGCTATGGGTTAGTTCTGGGCATGGACTGGTTATCCAGTAGGGGTGCCGTTTTTGATTTTGGAGGGAGAGTTGTTAGGCTTATGGGCCGCTTGGGTAACACTCTCGAGATCTCTTGTAATCCCATAGAATCTGTTATGCTAAGTTATCTAGAATCGCTTGACATGTTGGTCTAGAATTTGTGATCTGTTAGAGCGGTCCGGGAATACCCGGATGTGTATAAGGAGGTGAAGGGCTTACCTCCGGAGCTGGAAATTGACTCCCAAATATATCTGGTGGGTAAGGCTAAACCAGTGTCTTGGCCAGTGTGCCACGTGGCTCCTCGTGAGAGGAGGGAACTCCATAAGTAAGTAGGCGATTTGCTTAAGAAGGGTGTTCAAGGAGTACCTAAATAAGTTGTGATGGTCTTTGTGGATGACATCTTGGTCTTTTCTAGGAGCAAAGCCAGTTAGGGAAAAACGGTGGTTTTGGAGTAAGACTGGCGGGGACATCCAGGGTTGGACAAGGGGCTTAATTATTTAGCCGTTTTTACTAGTATCATCTCAAGAAGGTCGTCTGAATTCGAAGGAGGTATCCCTTGGGTGTTTGTCTGATATTGGTTTAGGCCTTTGGGGCTTGCATTTGGGGGAATGCCGAGTTCGATTAGGGTGGTCTGCGTGAGGGATGGATAGCTGTGATGATTTTGGATGATATCCTGGTGGAGAAGAGCATGCCCTACATCTTAGGGAAGTGCTGGAGGCTCTTCAAGCGCATAATCTTAGGACAGTAAAAGTGGATGGGATTTTTAGCATCCTATGGGTTTGAGATAGCGTATACCCCTGGCAAGGGTAACATGGTAGCGGACACCTTAAGTAGAAAAAGGGATTGTCCTCGAGTTTGTGGTTCGTTGAACGAAGGAGCCTAGAGTTTATTTCTATGATGGATTTCAGACCTTCCGTTAATTGTGTACCCGGTTTGCTAGCTTCCTTGGAAGTTAGACCTACTCTTTTGGGGCAAATTGTAGAAGCACAGAGGGACGACCCACAGTTGGTTGAGTTAGTAGAAAAGCTCATAAGGGGGGGAGTCGTCCAGCCATTTGAGTAGGTACACCCTAGATGATAGGGGGTACTTGTGTAGAGACGGTAGACTTTGTGTACCGCAAGATGAGGGTTTGAGGAAGGTTATTCCTGATAATGCACACCGTTTTAGGATGACCATTCATCCCGGTGGGGACGAGATGTACCAAGACATGAAAAGGACTTTCTTCTGGGCCGGTATGAAGAAAGATGTGGCCGAGTATGTTGCTAGATGCTTGGTGTGCCAACAAGTAAAAGCAGAGCAAAAGAAGCCAGGTGGGTTGCTTCATCCTTTGGAAGTTCCGATATGGAAGTGGGATAGTGTCTCGATGGACTTCGTTGATGGTTTACCGAGATCGAGGAAGGGCAATACAGGAATTTGGGTCGTGGTTGATAGACTTACTAAGAGCGCCCATTTCATACCCGTAAAGAGTAAGAGGACTGCTCCATGGCTTGCTTCAGTCTATGTTCGAGAGATAGTTCGATTGCATGGGGTAGCTTCCAGCATAGTGAGTGATCGAGATCCTATCTTCACTAGTGAGTTTTGGAAGAGTTTACAGGAGGCGGTGGGGACTCAGTTGTGTTTGAGCACCGCATATCATTCTCAGACAGACGGCCAGACCGAGAGGGTGAACCGTGTTTTGGAAGACCTTTTGAGGCTTTGTATCTTGGATTTTGGAGGTACATGGGAAGAGCATCTTCCTTTGGTGGAGTTTGCATATAACAACAGCTTCCAGTCTAGTATTGGCATGGCACCTTTTGAAGCTCTTTATGGAAGGCCTTGTCGATCACCTACATGTTGGTGGGAATCTACGGATAAGATCTTGCTAGGGCCCGATATGGTTAGAGAGACTTCAAAGAAGGTTGATTTGATTCGAAGAAGGATGAAAGCAGCGCAAGACAGACAGAAATCTTATGCAGATAAGAGGAGGACTGATCTTGAGTTTGAAGTTGGGGACATGGTTTTTGTCAAAGTGTCTCCATTACGGAATGTTGTTCGCTTTGGATCCGCTGGGAAGTTAGCACCGAGGTTTGTAGGACCGTTTCCTGTCAAGGAAAGAATTGGACGGATGGCATATAGGGTGGAGTTGCCAGACAGACTTAGTGGTATACATGATGTTTTCCATGTGTCACATTTGAGGAAGTGCCTACATGAGACCGCAGAGGTGGTAGAGCCGAGCTTGCTTAGAGAAGTGGAAGTAGAGCGTGATGCGACGATTCGACGAGCTCCTACTCGCATCCTTGGGTCAGAGATTAAGAAGTTGAGAAACAGAGAGGTTCAGCTAGTCAAAGTGCAATGGGGAGATGACGAGAGCAATGCTACTTGGGAGACGGAAGCGAAGATGCGTTCTTTGTACCCTTTTCTTTTCGAGAGTATGTTCTTTAACTTCTCCTTTATTGCCTATCTTGTACTTATCTTGTCCTTAGTATGTCCTCTCGTTAGCACCTTTGACCTTTTAGATAGGGTAAACCTATGGTTGAAACATGTGTTTGAGACATGTTATGATTGATGGATGCAAGTGTTTGCTAGTGGTTGCTCGTGGATGCATATACACACACTTTAGGCACTAGATCGGCTCAATCACTTCATATTGCATATTGCATATAAATGTGTGTAGGTAGCTATATTAATGGATGTATGATGGTTGTGCTATCATATGGATGATGCATTTATTCGGTGAATGATTGTGCACGCATGTAGAAATAGTATGTGTCGATAGGGTTCTTTCGCATACATATTGGATGCATGGCACTATCATGGTTTGCATTAAGGAGGTCAACTGAATCAGTAGACCGCCTGATTTTGCATTAGATAGGGAACATATACACACACTTTTTGCATATGTTCATACAACATTAGAAACTTTAAGGACAATGGATGCCAGTGTTTGATGGTTGAGTAGATGGTTGTTTGGTTGGTAGGATACGTTCTTCTTGACTTAGAGATTTCGGGGACGAAATCCTTTAAGTAGGGGAGAATGTAACACCCCGTATGTTAAATAACTTGTTATAACATAAATCAGAGCAGAATTAAATTTAATATTCTGAATCAGGGGAAACGGGCTGTGCCATTGCGTTCGTCTCGGAAAAATACGCGAAATAGAGTCCGAGTTTTCGTAAATCGGAGTCCGTATGACCAAGTTATGGCCCGTCAAAGTTTCACGAAAAATCAAAAACGAAAACTGCTCATGTTTTGAGGCCCGGGATGAGTTTTGGGCTGTTTTTTTTGGGCCCTAAATGGTTCCTACACTTGACTTCTTCCCCAAGACATGCTTTAAAGGCTAGGATTGGTTCTAGGGTATATCCTATGGTCCTAAAACATCTAACTAATCTATATATACACCCTAATACCCCCCTTATCCTTACCAAAAATAGATCTAAGGCCATTATGCCACCACTTAGAAAATTGGAGAGCCTCCACTAAAAATCCTAAGAGGGTTTGCAAGCTAATCTACATCTTCTTCTACTTAATCATTGGGATTTGCTTCATTTAACTTGCTAATCTTGTTTTGGTGAGCTTCTATCCCCTTAATAATCAATTATTGAATTGATTATGATAAGATGTGATAAAGTATGGCTATGTTTGTGGATCCATATATTTATGCAAGCTTGATGTAGTGAATATTATGTGTTTTGCAAGTTATATGCCTTATGTCATGCAAGTTTCATAATATGTAATCATGATATTTTTATGCAAGTTGTTTCATGATGTTTATGATGCAAAACACTAAGTGAATATGGATCCATTATGCAAACATGTTATGCAAGTATGTGAGTACTTATGCAAGTCATGTATATGCTTATATGCATGTTTAACATCTTATGCAAGTATATGAATGTTTATGCAAGTTATGTATATGTTGAAATGCAAGTTTAACATAATATGCAAGCCTATGCAAGTATGTGAATGTTTATGCAAGTTATGTATATGTTGAAATGCAAGTTTAACATAATATGCAAGCCTATGCAAGTATGTGAATGTTTATGCAAGTTATGTATATGTTGAAATGCAAGTTTAACATAATATGCAAGCCTATGCAAGTATGTGAATGTTTATGCAAGTTATGTATATGTTGAAATGCAAGTTTAACATAATATGCAAGCCTATGCAAGTATGTGAATGTTTACGCAAGTTATGTATATGTTGAAATGCAAGTTTAACATGATATGCAAGCTTATGCAAGTAAATGAATGCTTATGCAAGTATGTGAGTGCTTATGCAAGTTAAGTATATGCTAAAATGCAAGTTCTACATGTTATGCAAATCACATGTATGATGATATGTAAGTTCATATGCAACATGTTATGCAAATCACATGTTTGATGATATGTAAGTTCATATGCAACATGTTATGTAAGACACATGTTTGATAATATGCAAGTTTGGGTTGAATATAGTTGGGTTAATATATGCTCATATATGCAAGTTGACATCCTCTTAACCCATGACAAAGTTGTATGCTAAACCCATGATAGTTGTGATGGATCTTCCCCTTTATTATGTCATGAAATGAGAACGATTTACGTGGGGAAACGATGGGGTTGGTAAATATGTTAATTAAAGCATGGTTGGGTATGATTAAGCATACCATAAAAATAAATTACCATAAGTGGGAATTTACCTATTGAGTTAGGTCTACCCCATGGGAATTTACCTATTGAGTTAGGTCTACCCATGTTATGGAAAACTTGATATTAATTAGGAATAATTAATATGGGGGTGATTAATTAGGTGTAATTAATCGACTAAGACACGAGGTTGGACTCATTTGTAGTATAAAACTGCCCGGACCCGACCGGCTTAACCAGTTGCTACAAATGTCAGCCCAATGTGAGAGGTCTTAGCCATAAATTAAATACGTGATTAAGGTAAAGACACGAGGTTAGACTCTGTTATGATGTAAGACTGCCCGGACTCTACCGGCTTAACCAGGCGGTCATAACAGCCAGTCTAATGTGGGAGGTCTTTATGGGAGATCACGGTCTTAATTAATTAAGAAACACTTAACCATATTAGCATGTAGTGGGACATGAGGGGTTAAGTGGGTGCCTTGGGTGGCATATAGTAACTAGTGGGGGTGCCTTGGGTGGCATGAGGAAACTAGTGGGTTGCCTTGGGTGGCAATAGAAAATACGATAAGAATACTTAACCAAAGTGGAACATGTAACTAAACATGATTAAAGGGTTAAGTAAGTGCCTTGGGTGGCATGGGGAAATCAAGTAAGTGCCTTGGGTGGCATGTGGGAATCAAGTAAGTGCCTTGGGTGGCATGTGGGAATCAAGTAAGTGCCTTGGGTGGCATGCGAAAATCTAGTGGGTGCCTTAAGGGGCAATTGTAATATAATTGGATGACTTAACCAAACCTTAACATGTAAGGGGGCATGATTATAAAAAGGGGTTATGTGGGATGCACTAGATAAAATGACAAGCTTAAGTAGTAGCTTGTGGGGGGCCCATTTCAACCAATATCCCAAACGTATCTTTGTGGGCTCGACCCATGTCGAGTGACGGGACACACATATTGGGCTTGATTATAAGAGGCCAAAACGGGGTAGCGGTGGCAACGCAAGTCCAACGGGTTTCATATGCGTGTGTGGGCCCGGGCTGGTAGATAAGCCGTTGTTGCATCGTGTAGATATAAAGCCGTGCACCGTTGATAGTATTGGGTAGCCACTTTAGGGGAGTGATACACCCCACTGTGGGACCAGCACGGGTATCTACGTTAGGGAGCCGATCGCTTGGGGTAGTGGGGTACACCTAGTAGAGATAGGGGCAGACGGCACCTATGTAGTCAACTAGGGTACAGGAAACTACTGGTTATATCTATCTTTGATATCCTTGGGTGGGATCAACCTTTGAGTAGGAGTGACTGGTGTGGTGCAGTTAGTAATTATCCTTGGGTGGGTAGATGTGTCTTTACGGTTATCTTAGTTCGTCCTGTGTTCGTGGGCAACTTAATGTAGTCATTATCCCCAAAGATACCATACCGAGTTCATATCATACCCTAATTACTTTAATAATTGTATTATTAAGGAGATAGGGTTCACTCAGGCTTATGTCTGACCCCCGTTGTTTTTATCTTTTTCCTTCAGGTCCTCAGGTTGGGCCTAGTGCTAGTGGGCTTTGATCAGTTTGCTTTATCTATCTCTTGGAGCTTGGACCGTAGATGTAGAGCTCAGCTTATCTTATCTTTTCTGTTATGGCTATTTGTTATGAGTAGTGGGATTATGTACTTATTTTATTCAGGATGGATATTTTGTACTTGACTCTTGTTATGGTTTTATGATGTAACCAAACATGTTTTACTTTCCGCTGCTATGAGATGATGTTTTAAATTTTCAAGTATTACATTATATCTGTCTTGTTGTAATTTTACTGTTCTATACTCACTAAAAATACTCCACCGATGCTATGGCATTCCCTTAGTGAGTGACTATAGCGGGTGTGGGGTGTTACAGTTGCGATGGGGATTATTTGAGGTGGAGCGATTGTAAATGGTGAGATGTTCAAACGCGAACAGTTCATGTTCGTTTCGATCAAATCTAGGGTTGAGGTCGAGGCAAATTGGTGAAGTCGATTTGGGTTTGGAGAGTTTAACAATGGGTTGTCGGGTCGAAGACTACAAAGAAGAGAAGGAGTCAAGCTTGTGATTCAACATGATGATGTTTTGGAGTTGATCGATGCTAGGGTGGAGTGGGAAAATGGCAGCAACAATATTGATGTTTTGGCAATACCGATGGGAAGCAGGTCACGACTTTGTTCTCCTTACCAAAGCGCGGTTTGGGTAAATCAGTATAGAAATGTTTGGGGAAAACAGTTCTAATTTCATGGTTATACAAGGATGTTGGAAGTAGAATAGAAGGCAATAAGGTATATTTTTGTTTTATTTATTTAATTAGTATTTATAGGAAAAATAATTTATATGATTATGAATTGATTTAAACAAATTGAGCTAGTGAAGTAATAATATATTTACCATTTATGTACAAAATTATAAGAAAAAAAAGAAAAGAGTAGGTTTTATTTTTTTCGTTGATTAAATAATAAAAATATATTGACTTAAAAAATGTGTATTTCTTTTTTTTCTTTTTTCAAGGTTCTAAAATCTTGAAAACAAGACGAACTTGTCCACGGCTACAAGCTATTCGAGCTAGAAGTCATTTGGGATTTGTTGGAGTTAAAAAGGATTTTCAAATTTTATCGAACATTGTTCGATTTAAATTTGAAAAGAAACTAGAATTGATTGCAAATAAAGCCCAAGTGAGTAAATCTCGCTCACCTCTTTATTTAGATTTATTTTTATTCATTAAAAATAATTGTTTGTTGCTTGTTTGAATGCTTTCTAGTTGTTTTAAATATATCAGTTATTTAGGCTTGGCTATTATATATATATATATATATATATATATATATATTGGGTGGTTGGATTGTTCCCACAGTACCATTAGCGGATGCCCGCGGTACCATTAGCGGATGATTACCCTATACGCCCCACGCTATGATAGTGGATGACCTTCTATACCGCGATATCGTGCCACGAAGCAGGATGGGTATTATTTATGTTGACTAAAGTTTGTGGATGCAGGAAAACAGATTGGAGGGATCCAACTGGACTCCTCAAAAATATTATTATTTGTTTGTTTTCACATATATTATCATATATGATGTGTTGATTGATAATTGAGTGGTTTGATTGTTTAAATATCACTGGGGCCAAAATGTTGATATATAAAAATATCATGAAAAGGATATTTGGGATTTAAAAGGGGAAATATATTTTTTTAAATAGAAATTGAATTTTTAATGAGCTGTAGGAATATTAACTTGTTTTGAACAAGTATTGAATTTATAAACGTTGTTTATAAATTAAATAATGCAGAGAATTGAAATGAATTTATAAACAGTATTTGTAAATAAAGTGGAAAAAATATCATTGGATAATTTGAATATTTAAATTCAAATGTGAATTTAAAAATAGAAATGGGAAAATTGTTTTAAAGAAATAAACGATAGAATTTATTCTGATGTTCAGAATATAAATTGAACTAAAATAAATCCGTAAGGATTTATGATTTGAATTCGATTAATTCGAATTGATTTAAATAGAAGTCAAATTGAATATGGAAATAAATTGGGTGTTATATATATATAAGTTATTATAAATAGAAATTTCCAAAATAATATTTTGGTTTTAAATGGATTTCAAAATAGACTTGTTTATATATAAAACAAGGAAGTTGGATTTATAAACGATATTTATAAATCTAGTGAAATAAATTATCATTGGATAAATCTAGAGTTTTAAATCCAAATAGAATTTGAAATATAGAATTTGAAAATAGAATTAAAAATAGAAAGTTGAAATCATTTCGAAATGGGAACGACGAAATATATTTCGGACTGTGGATTTTTTAAACAGGATAGAAATAAATCCAAAGGATTTATAATTTATAATTTATAAAAGGAATTGGAATTTAATATAAAGATCGAAGTATAAATATTACCGAGTAAGGAAAAATCGACAATTTTAGATAATTGGAAATAGTATGTTGAATTGGGAAAAAATTGATTTGATATGTATTAAAAATATATCAGCATGGAGTTGAATTTGTTGTAAACAAAGTTTAAATGTTTATATATATATAATTAAAACGAACTCGCCGCAGCGTTGTAGTTCGTAAATTGGCGATTCGAACTTCAATTGAATATATAGAACTCAAATAAAGTCGGAATTATTTGAAACTAGAATCGTCAGGACTAGCTGAATAATAGTTTTCTAATGAAAGAGAAAAATCTGGATTTCGTCTGGTAGATTTTGAGTTATGTAAAAATCAAATTTCCCGAAAAGCAGCGCCAAAATCGTTTAAAACCATAATGGTTTATATAAATAAATATAAGAATTGTTAAGCAAATAAAATCCAAATTTCCATTTGAAAAATCTGGACTTGAGTTATAAAATAAATATGAACTCAAGTGGGGTAAATGGATTGATTTTTGAAACAAAACAATTATTTATTTTTGAATAGAATTAACTAAGTGGAAGAATAATTTGTTAATCGAATTTTTGATCGAGATATTTCTTTTGATAAGTAAATGAGGTTTGTGAACTTCATATTCGAAATCGAATATGAAACCTGAAAGGAAATTGGGATTCAATTGATTTATAAGAAAACTGAAATACATTACGAACATGATATGTTCAAATAACAAGTGAAATAGGCTAAGAAGCTAATTAAAGAATAAATGGGCGAAACTGAATTCAAACGATTGGATTGAGTTGAATTGAATTGAAAACGGGTGAACAAGTGTTAAGGAGGTATGGAAGGAAGAGAATGAAGATTTTAATTTATGTGCCCGACAAAAAGGTATACGTTTAAATTCCATATGAGATTTTATGCGTCGAATCGGCTAGCCGCTTGGCTTTTTCTTTTTGATTGGAGAGGTCTGCGTGGCGGTTTGGGGATTTTCCCGATGCTCCCGGTATAAAGGAGGTTATGGCGAAATTTTCTGGAAATTTAAGGAGTTAGAATATTTTTAAGAAAATTTGATAGTTAGAAATCAATGTATCGATATATATAGAATTCGATAAGTAAATGAATTTAAAAATAAAATATTATAAACAAAAAGGAAATCAATAGTCTGGTAATAGAAAGAGAAACATATATACGTTTAAAAATGAATAATTTGTTTGTATGGTGTTGATTTTTCGGGAATAATGGTTTTGTCTATTTTTAAGTTAAAGATGTTTTCAGTCAAGGTCTGAGAGGTAATTTTACCCCAACTCGATTTTTCATTACTAACTGATAAATAGCAAGATTCAATCTTGATAATCAATATTTGAATAAGATTTAGTTGAATACAGTATTTCGGGTTGTAACAATGTTTTACACCACATTCGTTTTTACCCAAATAAGTGGAAGTTTGGAAATATAATAATAAATATTTCCTAAGTATATAAATGAATAGTCAGGAAAGAAATAAGTAATTGGAATGTTCTCCAATTATAAATAGAAAATATTTTCTAAGTGTAGGAAATAAAAGAAGGCGAGATATGGAAATGTTTTCCAAATGTGTAAGAGGCCAAGATGATAATTGAAAATATTTAGTTAATGAATATTGATAAAGGAAGTGGAGAAGTGATTTAATTAATGAAATATTAATAAAATGGCCCAGTGATTGTTTGATGTTTTGAATGGATGTTAGTTTTTCTTCGATAGTTAAATAACCGAGTATCAAAGTGTTTGCCAATATCGTTGTCAATATGGAGAGACCGGTTGGATTATTATCCTAGAACCACTGTGTATTGACAGTATCGTTGCAAATCAGATTATATGAAGATAATCAAAGATGGAGTGAAGTGCTAGGGCTTTTTCTATTAATAGAAATTGTGCCTTCGGTTTCGTTCAGTCCCTGAACGAAAGTATATGGACGAATGTCTGACAGAGTTTTTCCAATGATCGAATATGTTGGTCTGTATAAATATACATGGTGTCAACGGATTTATTCCCTTAGCATAATATCCAGAATATATTTGTGCAAATCAATTAGTGACTAACGGATCTGACAATGTGGCATTCAAAGTGATTGTGCTATCAGTGAATGATAAGTAATCGTAGACTCAGGCCTCAACAACCGGGAAATGACAAAAATCGGGCAGGCAGCATGGCTATGTGGGTCTCTCCCATTAGGGTGTATTACCATCTATTTAGAGATTCATTTAATTTCTTATTCTATTCGATGTTGTCCCATTCAGGAAACGGTTGCTGATCCCAACCATTGGTGATATACATTCGATACACTTAAGAGAAACGAGTGGTCGGTCATGTGTGGGCCGGGTTGCAAGATGTTCTTGTTGGACCCAGTGTATTCCCCTCTAGAGATACACTATCGGAAGGTGGTTCCATACCTTGTCATGTTGGAAATCCAATCTCCAATAAGCTCCATGCGGTTTTTGATTTTATATTATATATGGAGCGTGAGATGTAAGCGTTCCGCTAGATTCTATTTATTTGATGTTAACATTATTATAATATCACTGGATTTGATATCAAAATATTTTGGGTTATAGTAAGGTAAAAACCGTCCATGTTTATGTGTGGGCTGGTCTTACTATTACCTTTTCTTTCGAAAGGATTTTGAAAGTTAAAACAAATGGTTGGAGTTTACTCACACCAGTCCCATGACTGACCCAGAGTTTTTTTTTGTTTTTTTCCTTAACTCTTGGGTGCCCGAATTTGTATGGGCAGTCAAGTAGTCGAGATTTTTCAGATTCATTTGGAAGAGCTGGAAGCAGAAGGCTTCACCAGTTAGTTATAGACTATCATATTTCCGCTGTGTACTGTGTTGTATCTGGAAACAGGTGTTTATAACTGTTCCAGGAATAACTGTTGTGCTCTGATGATGGTATGTATATAAAGTTACTGATTTGTATTTCAAAAAGTTTACGTTACCTAATATATTTTATTTATTCCGCTGTGAGTTGTGATCTTCGTTTTCTTCTATTCTAATATTTCTTTCTTTCTACTTCTCATCCTCTAACTTCTTTTTAATAATGATTCGTATTTCTATGCAATTTGGGTTGGACGTGTGGTATTATTAGTCAACTCAGATAGTACAGATTTGCGGGCCGTTACAGTTGGTATCAGAGCCTAGGTTGAGCGAATACCTAGGCTTGTGTGGCATGTGCTCATTAGAGATAGGGTCAGTAGTACCCTAGAATGAGTTGAGTGTATATACGAGAGCGCGTATTTGTTATTTGATATAAAAACTGTTTTATATTGTGTTGGCTAGTCTGTTGTAATGACCCGCATTTCTAGCAGTCGAATAATTAATTAATTTAATTATTTAAATAAGGATTTAGAGATTTAAATAGCGGTTTAATTAAATTATAGTGGTTATTTAATTAAATTAAATAATTAAATTAAATAATTAAATAATATATTTAATTCAGAAATAATCAAAAATATTGGAAATCACAATATTCTGTGAACTGGGTCATCCCTAAGATTTAATTCGGCTTAGAGTTGAATTATATTGACGAATATATTCAATCGACGTCAGTTTGAACATAGAATTATAATATAATTAAAATAGAGCGCGTAACGACGTGATAGTTCGCTATTTGGCGATTTGAACTTCAACTGAATATACAGGGTTCGTTTTAAATCGGATTTCTGTGAAACAAGAAACGTGTGGAGCTGGTGGAGTATATCTTTCTAATGGAAGAGAAATATCGGGATTTCGTCGTGTAGATTTTGATTTACGTCCAAATCAAATTTTAGAAAAGACGCTGTGGAATTCCTTTATAATTTATAAAGGAATTATTTATATTTTAAAAAGGAAAATTCATTTTAAATCGAATGTCGATTTAATCGGGGTTTGAAATATCAAGTTATAAATCCCAGTAGAGCTGTATGGTATTCCACTGTGAATAAATATACGATAATATTAATTTATTAATAATTTATTTAATTATATTTAAATATATTTATATATTTAAATGGGTCATCCAGAGCTTTAAAAATAGCCACTTTTGCAAACGAAGTCGGAATTCGACGAAACCAATTTCATTGGGACCGTAATATCGAACTCTAGCTACATGTCCAGTTTGGTGATTTTTAGATATCGTGTGTGTTCGTAGGAATTTTTAGAGTGCGTAAACGAATATAAAATGATTTGAATAAAATAAATAAAAATATACTAACTCTTTTCCTTGGCCAAAAGAGAAGCCACACATCATTCCTCCTCAGCCACAACCGTTACCAACCCAACACAGTGTATATATACATTATAAACCCAATCACAGCAACATTTTGGAGATCAAAAATCCAAGATCAAATACAAATAAATACTATAAATCAAAGCAAGAAGATATTCAAGATCAGGAAGAAATTCTCTTCAACACGGTACGATTTTTATGGGACTCGAACGTTCTTCTCGTCGCTGGAAAAAAAAACTCACCGTGAGTTAGGGTTGAAATCGCAGGTCAATTAAAGCATTGATTTAGGATTTCAATGTTGTTTCTGGACTCAGGATGGAGGATGGTGTATTCCCGCAACATTCTGATGGAATCTGGGCAAATTGGTGTCGGACCTGGGAAGCTGAGTGGTCGAAGCCGCCACTGGGAGGTTGCGTGCGAGTTTGAAGGGATGGTGGCGGGTGGAACGAGAGTTAGACGAGGATTTCGATGGTGGAGTTTGTTGTTGGTTTCATGGTGGGATAGAGGAGAACGAGATGGATGAAGGAGTGGGAATGGCTGGTGTGTTTACTGAAAACGTGCGTACCAAATTGGGGAAGAAGGATAAAAGGTACGGGTTTGGGTATTGGAGTGGATATGGGCCAAGTTTGAGTGGAAGGTAAGCCCATCAAAGAAATAAAAATCCAAGATTAAATTATATAAAATATACGTTAACTTGTATAAGTTGTAACTTCGTCATACGGTGTCAGATTGACGAACCGTAAGTTGCGTTGGGATCGTATGGACGAGAGCTCCACAATGGAACTGACCGCGAGTCAATTGGAGTCCGTTACAACTTATGGAGAAATAAATTGTTCGTCGCAATCAAATAACGCAAACCGTTATTTAATGGTTAATGCGCCAATGTGAGTAAAACTCACCAACTCTGAACAGTTCTATTTTTACAACGTATTCTTAGAACTGTTAATTATCTGTTGATTGCTGTGTGTTAAATGTTTGGTTGAATTGGTTGTGTATTATTTGAAATTATAAATAACGATGTATATATTTAAATCGTTAATCTAATATCGATTCTGTTTAGCAGAATATTTCAAAGTGAAATATAATCGATGTTAATTATATTGTCTAACATCTGTGATGCAGGAAAACAGGTTCGAGGAATCCAACTGGATTCCTCAACATTTATTTTACTGTGATATATATATTGTGATATATAATGTGATATATAATCTGACATTGATTATGTGTGTTTGAACAATATTTATCGTTGTTATATGGTGTGTTAAATACCATAAGAAATACCAGAATGTGGAAAAGGGATTTTCAAAGTATATTTTGAAAATAATTTATTTATATAAAATCAATGGATTTTATATTATAAAAGAAAAAGGATTTTGAATAAAAGAAATATATTTGTAAATCAAATATAAGGGAATTATATTTGCAAATCAAATATAAAGGAATTATATTTGTAAATCAAATATAAGGAAATTATATTTGTAAATCAAATATAAGGGAAAGAATTTGTTAAACAGATATTGAGGGAAATATTTGTATGACAAATATAAAAGGAAATATTTGTCAAACAAATAAGAAGAGAAATATTTGTAAACCATTTACAAATAAAATAGAATTATAAAGGAAATATTTGTAGAACATTCACAAATAGATTAAAAGGGATTATTTATTTATTTAGGGAATAAATAGAATTAGAATAAAGGAAATATTTATTTAGAAAATAAATACGATATTATAAAAGGAGTTAGAATTAATCAGTTAGAGTTAAAGAAGTGAATCGAATATAGTTTATTTGAAAGGACTTAATCAGTTAGAGTTAACCAGTGAGAGGTAATCAAATAGAGTTAATCGATTAGAGTTAAAAACGAACTAGAGTTAATCGTATAGAGTTAAGAAAAATTAGAAAATGACTAGAGATTAATAAGTTAAATGGTTTCCTGAGTATCGATCTAATGTTGGTTTCGGCCTTTGGGGTTTATACTTAGGAAGTTATTCTCTTGTTAGTTTATAGTTAGAGTCTGATAGATGTGGAAGAATAGTGATACATAATTAAGCCATGGAAATGTTTTCCAGTGTTAATAACGTATATCTTCTAAACATAGAAAATAAGGATATATATATATATATGTTGGATGATTGATCGATAAAATTTCCATCTGGAAATAGTATCGTTGTTTGCACACTTGTTTTTCTTTGATAGTTAACTCACAGACTATCGAAGTTTTGACCATTTTAACGTTGTTAATATGGAGAGACCGGTTGGATTATTATCCAAAGAACCACTCTGTATTGGCATAAGCGTTGCGAATCATATATGCCAAAGATAATTGAAGACGGAATAAAGTGCAAGGGCTATTGTATAAGTCTTAGATAACAGTGCCTAAGATGGATATACTGAATAGTGCCTTCGGTTTGTCCAGCCCCAGGACAACTTATATGGACGAAGGTCTAACAGAGTATATCTGGTAGATCACGTAAGTTGATCGTTTCAAACGTATTTACGTTGGTGGCGGAGGAATTCGTTTCTCTTAGCTTATACCCGTGGTATTTTTGGGAAAATCAATTTGTGATTTAGAGGGTATGACGATGTGACATTCTGAGTGAATGAAGATGTGGTATGTGAAAAGATAAGCGTAGCTTCTAGCCTCACATCCGGTAAATGACAGAAATCGGGCAGGCAGCATGGCTAAGATGGTCGCACCGAAGTAGGGTGTATAATCACCTATCTAGAGAATATTCATTTGCTTCATCAATCTATCAATGTTGACCCATATAATACGGGAACGGTTGCTGATCCCAACCGTTGGTGATGTACATTCGATACACTCAAGCGAAATGAGTGGTCGGTCATGTGTGGCTGAGTTGCAAGATGTTCTTGTTGAACTCCAGTGTATCGTTCCTAGAGTACACTGATCAAAAGGTGGTTCCATACCTTGTCATAGTTGGAAATCCATTACCCAATACGTGCTTGCGGTTTTGATTGTATCTATGTATATATATATATATATGTGGAACGTGAGATGAAAGCGTTTCTTCTAGATGATTATTATATTGTGGTTGATAGACATTATTATAATATCAAAAGGGTTTTTGATATAAAGATAATTTGGATTCTCATAAGGGAAAAACCCGTTCCGTTATACGGCGTGGTCTTATGAGATATCATTTACCTGCTTGAACTGTTTTAAACTGTTTTACTCATACCAGTCCCATGACTGACCCGGAGTTTATACTGTTGTTTTCCCTAAACTCTTGGGTGCCCAATTTTGTACGGGCAGTCAAGTAGTCAGGATTTGCAGATATATCTGAAGAGCTGGAGCAGGAGGCTTCAGGATCATATAGCTATAATTTATTTCCGCTGTGTTGTAAGTGTTGTACTTTGATAATGATGTATATTCAAATACAGATGTATATTTCAAGTTATATTATATATATTATATGTTATTCGTTCCGCTGTGAGGTTCGTGTTACTCTGATGTTGTCTTCTTCTTCTTCTGTTCTAAGTTTCTATCTTATCTTTCCTCACCCTCTATCTTCTTTCTATTAATTTCCTGATTTCCAGTGCAAATTTGGGGTTGGACTTGTGTTATTTAGTCAGCTCAAATTGGTCTGCATTTTCGGGTCATTACAGTTGGTATCAGAGCTTAAGTTAAGAATTACCTTGGCTTTGTGGCGTGACTTGGTAGAGATAGGGTTAGTAATACCCTAGATTGAGTTTGAGTGTATATATACGACTGCGTATTTGTATTTGATATAAAAATGGTTTTATATTATGGAGATTCATTGGCTGAGTTGTTTATGAATTCTGGTCGATCAGTTTGATCCACTGTATCGGTAGGAGTAAATAAACACTTGAATACGATGGACCGACACAGTATGGATATGTAATATATTATCATATATTAGATATATTGGTTGTAATTATAATTGAGCAAGATTATAAAGTGAAATGGTTATATAACCAACCAGAATTCATATAAGTGAAAAATGTGAAATCAGAGGAGTTAAATCTGAAATTTAAATCAGAATTGAAATTCAAACTCTCGAAATTGGAATGAGTATTTGGAAATGGATTTGGATTAAGTATATGAGAATTTTAAAATCCTGGGAGATTTTAATTTTTTTTTTTTAAAGCATTTCAAATGGTATTTGGAATTGATTTCAAAGTGGAAAGGTTTAGAAATGGTTTTAAAAGTGATATAGTATTAAACTCACTTCGATAGCTGGAAAATAAACTCTGATGATGACTGTAGCATCATCAGTGTTCATCTTCGAGTTTATAAGTGACGGATTACTACCGAGGATTTTGTTTTTGAATTGTTTGAGAAAAACAAATTGTTTTGGTACTTTGAAATAAACACTTTGATTTTTGATATGATAAAGTGATTTCAAATTCCCAGGAAAAGATTGTTGAATTAAAACCAATTTGAATTGAAGGTTGGAAAAGCAATTGGTATTAAATTTGAAATCAATTAGGTGAAAATTGAATTAAATTAGGTTAGAATGATATCAAGACAAATTGGATTGATGAGTTAAGAATTTGAAATCAAGAATTGGACTTTGATTTGAAATGAAATTCGACTTAGGTATAAGCGAATGGTTGAATTTGTGGATAAGAATTGATTGGAGTTTGATTGGAAATACATTGGTATATGCTGAATTGACAGCAGCTGAAAGTGATAGAGTTGATATGCCCGACAAAAAGGTACAAGTTTACATTTGATATAAGCATGAGATTTATGAGCCGAATTGGCAAGCCGCTTGGCTGTTTGATTTTCTCTTGGGTTGGGGAAGGATATGAGAGGCGAGTTGTGGTTTTACCGATAGGGCTGTACAAAGGACGTTATGGCGAAATTTTCCGAAAATTTAAAGTGTTAGAAAATTTTCAGAATTTTTGAAAATTTTAGTTAGTCGAAATAAATTAATATTTTAATCGATATTAGTTGGTTCAGTTGAAACCAGAGATAAGGGGTAAACAGATAAACCTTAACCAAATAGATAGGGTCGTCCTCTACCTTAGCAATTTCGAGGACGAAATTATTTTAAGTGGGGAAGATTGTAATGACTCGCATTTCTAACTGTCGAATAATTAATTAATTTAATTATTTAAATAAGGATTTAGAGATTTAAATAGCGGTTTAATTAAATTATAGTGGTTATTTAATTAAATTAAATAATTAAATAATATATTTAATTCAGAAATAATCAAAAATATTGGAAATCACAATATTATGTGAACTGGGTCATCCCTAAGATTTAATTCAGCTTAGAGTTGAATTATATTAACGAATATATTCAATCGACGTCAGTTTGAACGTAGAATTATAATATAATTAAAATAGAGCGCGTAACGACGTGGCAGTTCGCTATTTGGCAATTTGAACTTCAACTGAATATACAGGGTTCATTTTAAATTGGATTTCTGTGAAATAAGAAACGTGTGGAGCTGGTGGAGTATATCTTTCTAATGGAAGAGAAATATCGGGATTTCGTCGTGTAGATTTTGATTTACGTCCAAATCAAATTTTAGAAAAGTCGCTGTGGAATTCCTTTATAATTTATAAAGGAATTATTTATATTTTAAAAAGGAAAATTCATTTTAAATCGAATATCGATTTAATCGGGGTTTGAAATATCAAGTTATAAATCCTAGTAGAGCTGTATGGTATTCCACTATGAATATATATACGATAATATTAATTTATTAATAATTTATTTAATTATATTTAAATATATTTATAAATTTAAATGGGTCATCCAGAGCTTTAAAAATAGCCACTTTTGCAAACGAAGTCGAAATTCGACAAAACCAGTTTCGTTGGGACCGTAATATCGAACTCTAGCTACATGTCCAGTTTGGTGATTTTTAGATATCGTGTGTGTTCGTAGGAATTTTTGGAGTGCGTAAACGGATATAAAATGATTTAAATAAAATAAATAAAAATATACTAACTCTTTTCCTTGGCCAAAAGAGAAGCCACGCAACATTCCTCCTCAGCCACAACCGTTACCAACCCAACACAGTGTATATATATAGTATAAACCCAATCACAGCAACATTTTGGAGATCAAAAATCCAAGATCAAATACAAATAAATACTATAAATCAAAGCAAGAAGATATTCAAGATCAGGAAGAAATTCTCTTCAACACGGTACGATTTTTATGGGACTCGAACATTCTTCTCGTCGCTGGAAAAAAACTCACCGTGAGTTAGGGTTGAAATCGCAGGTCAATTAAAGCATTGATTTAGGATTTCAATGTTGTTTCTGGACTCAGGATGGAGGATGGTGTATTCCCGCAACATTCTGATGGAATCTGGGCAAATTGGTGTCGGACCTGGGAAGCTGAGTGGTCGAAGCCGCCACTGGGAGGTTGCATGCGAGTTTGAAGGGATGGTGGCGGGTGGAACGAGAGTTAGACGAGGAGTTCGATGGTGGAGTTTGTTGTTAGTTTTCATGGTGGGATGGAGGAGAATGAGAAGGATGAAGTAGTGGGAATGGCTGGTGTGTTTACTGAAAACGTGCGTACCAAATTGGGGAAGAAGGATAAAAGGTGCGGGTTTGGGTATTGGAGTGGATATGGGCCGAGTTTGAGTGGAAGGTAAGCCCATCAAAGAAATAAAAATCCAAGATTAAATTATATAAAATATACGTTAACTTGTATAAGTTGTAACTTCGTCATACGGTGTCAGATTGACGAACCGTAAGTTGCGTTGGGATCGTATGGACGAGAGCTCCACAATGGAACTGACCGCGAGTCAATTGGAGTCCGTTACAATTTATGGAGAAATAAATTGTCCGCCGCAATCAAATAACGCAAACCGTTATTTAATGGTTAACGCGCCAATGTGAGTAAAATTCACCAACTCTGAACAGTTCTATTTTTACAACGTATTCTTAGAACTGTTAATTATCTGTTGATTGTTGTGTGTTAACTGTTTGGTTGAATTGGTTGTGTATTAGTTGAAGTTATAAATAACGATGTATATATTTAAATCGTTAATCTAATATTGATTCTGTTTAGCAGAATATTTCAAAGTGAAATATAATCGATGTTAATTATATTGTCTAACATCTGTGATGCAGGAAAACAGGTTGGAGGAATCCAACTAGATTCCTCAACATTTATTTTACTGTGATATATATATTGTGATATATAATGTGATATATAATCTGGCATTGATTATGTGTGTTTGAACGATATTTATCGTTGTTATATGGTGTGTTAAATACCATAAGAAATACCAGAATGTGGAAAAGGGATTTTCAAAGTATATTTTGAAAATAATTTATTTATATAAAATCAATGGATTTTATATTATAAAAGAAAAAGGATTTTGAATAAAAGAAATATATTTGTAAATCAAATATAAGGGGATTATATTTGCAAATCAAATATAAAGGAATTATATTTGTAAATCAAATATAAGGAAATTATATTTGTAAATCAAATATAAGGGAATTATATTTGTAAATCAAATATAAGGGAAAGAATTTGTTAAACAGATATAGAGGGAAATATTTGTAAGACAAATATAAAAGGAAATATTTGTCAAACAAATAAGAAGAGAAATATTTGTAAACCATTTACAAATAAAATAGAATTATAAAGGAAATATTTGTAGAACATTTACAAATAGATTAAAAGGGATTATTTATTTATTTAGGGAATAAATAGAATTAGAATAATGGAAATATTTATTTAGAAAATAAATACGATATTATAAAAGGAGTTAGAATTAATCAGTTAGAGTTAAAGAAGTAAATCGAATATAGTTTATTTGAAAGGACTTAATCAGTTAGAGTTAACCAGTTAGAGGTAATCAAATAGAGTTAATCGATTAGAGTTAAAAACGAACTAGAGTTAATCGTATAGAGTTAAAGAAATAGAGTTAAGCAAAATTAGAAAATGACTAGAGATTAATAAGTCGAATGGTTTCCTGAGTATCGATCTGATGTTGGTTTCGGCCTTCGGGGTTTATACTTAGGAAGTTATTCTCTTGTTAGTTTATAGTTAGAGTCTGATAGATGTGGAAGAATAGTGATACATAATTAAGCCATGGAAATGTTTTCCAGTGTTAATAACGTATATTTTCAAAACATAGAAAATGAGGAAATATATATATATATACATACATACATATATATATATATATGTTGGATGATTGATCGATAAAATTTCCATCTGGAAATAGTATCGTTGTTTGCACACTTGTTTTTCTTTGATAGTTAACTCATAGACTATCGAAGTTTTGACCATTTTAACGTTGTTAATATGGAGAGACCGGTTGGATTATTATCCAAAGAACCACTCTGTATTGGCATAAGCGTTGCGAGTCATATATGCCAAAGATAATTGAAGACGGAATAAAGTGCAAGGGCCATTGTACAAGTCTTAGATAACAGTGCCTAAGATGGATATACTGAATAGTGCCTTCGGTTTGTCCAGCCCCAGGACAACTTGTATGGACGAAGGTCTGACAGAGTATATCTGGTAGATCACGTAAGTTGATCGTTTCAAACGTATTTACATTGGTGGCGGAGGAATTCGTTTCTCTTAGCTTATACCCGTGGTATTTTTGGGAAAATCAATTTGTGATTTAGAAGGTATGACGATGTGACATTCTAAGTGAATGAAGATGTGGTATGTGAAAAGATAAGCGTAGCTTCTAGCCTCACATCCGGTAAATGACAGAAATCGGGTAGGCAGCGTGGCTAAGTCAGTCTCACCGAAGTAGGGTGTATAATCACCTTTCTAGAGAATATTCATTTGCTTCTTTAATCTATCAATGTTGTCCCATATAATACGGGAATGGTTGCTGATCCCAACCGTTGGGGATGTACATTCGATACACTCAAGCGAAATGAGTGGTCGGTCATGTGTGGCTGAGTTGCAAGATGTTCTTGTTGAACTCCAGTGTATCGTTCCTAGAGTACACTGATCGGAAGGTGGTTCCATACCTTGTCATAGTTGGAAATCCATTACCCAATACGTGCTTGCGGTTTTGATTGTATATATATATGTGTGTGGAACGTGAGATGAAAGCGTTTATGCTAGATGATTATTATATTGTGGTTGATAGACATTATTATAATATCAAAAGGGTTTTTGATATAAAGATAATTTGGATTCTCTTAAGGGAAAAACCCGTTCCGTTATACGGCATGGTCTTATGAGATATCATTTACCTTCTTGAACTGTTTTAAAATGTTTTACTCATACCAGTCCCATGACTGACCCGGAGTTTATTCTGTTGTTTCCCTAAACTCTTGGGTGCCCAATTTTGTACGGGCAGTCAAGTAGTCAGGATTTACAGATATATCTGAAGAGCTGGAGCAGGAGGCTTCAGGATCATATAGCTATAGTTTATTTCCGCTGTGTTGTAAGTGTTGTACTTTGATAATGATGTATATTCAAATACAGATGTATATTTCAAGTTATGTTATATATATTATATGTTATTCGTTCCACTGTGAGGTTCGTGTTACTCTGATGTTGTGTTCTTCTTCTTCTGTTCTAAGTTTCTATCTTATCTTTCCTCACCCTCTATCTTCTTTCTATTAATTTCCTGATTTCCATTGCAAATTTGGGGTTGGAATTGTGTTATTTAGTCAGCTCAAATTGGTCCGGATTTTCGGGTCATTACATCTGTTGAGTAGTTTATGAATTTTGGTCGAACTGTGGGACGCCATGACGTCGATAAGAGTTTGTAAATACTTGAACAGGAAATTGAACACGATATTGTTTTAAGTGGGTAAATGAAATAAATTTACTCAAAAATTATATTTTGATAGAAAAAAAGAATAATTTTCTAAAATTATTATATTACATGGATGTGTTGATTGTTATTATTATAAATCCAATGAGATTATAAAATTGAAATGGTTATTTATATCCAAAATAGAATTTGTATATGAATTAAATATACAAATGAGATGAATTAGAATTGAATTCAACCCAGAATTTGGAATTTAAATCCTGGGAAGTTGGAAATATTTTTGAAGTATATTAAAATAATACAGCTTTGTTTCAGAAGGATTTTTGAATAAAAATCATTTTTAAGGGATTCTGAAAGTGTTAAAGTACTGAACTCACTTCAGTGGCTGGAAAATAATTCTGATGATGACTGCAGCATCATCAGTATTCATTTTCGAGTTTCTAAGTGATGGATTGCTACCTTAGAAAAGTGTTTGATGGAAATTTGTTTAGAAGAAAACAGATAGTTTGGAAAAATTCAAATGTTTTGAATTGTAAATGGTTATAACTATATATGTGTGTGTGTGATTTCAAAAGGATTTGGAATGAAATCCTGGGGATTTGAATTCTGAAATTTTAAAATTTTAACTTAAGCAAGTTAAATAGATCGAAACAAATAAACTGAGAAAAACCAATTTGAATGGAATATGAATTAGATGTAAATGTATCGATATTAAATCATTCGAATTAAATAAATATAAGCCTATATGATGCTGAATATGAATGAAAACAAAATTTTTGTAGGAATTAAACTTTGTTGAAATATGAAGAGTTGAGTTCAACTAAATGAGCTTTGGGAAGTTAATGGGTTTGAAGCACTTTTCTACCTTAGTAATTTCGGGGACGAAATTCTTTTAAGGGGTGAAGAATGTAACAACCCGGATTTTTCGAACAGTTTATTTTAAATATTTAATATGGTTTTAAAATATTGAATTGATAATATAAATAATTTTTTATATTAAGTTATCGATTTAATAATCAAATATAATTTAATTTAGAATATATCGAATTATTGTAATTCGAATATAAATGAAATCAAAGTTGAAAACTGAATCAAAATGATTCAATTGGTAAATAGGAATTTTATTTGAATATATACGACAATAATAATAATAATTTATTATCGAGAAATTTGTGTTTGAATTTAAATTATATTATATAAATTTATTATGGTTACTTTATATATATACACGTTCCAATTTATTTTCAGAATGTATTCTGCTAAGCTCAAAACACCGTTATTACATTGGAACGATGGTCGGTATGCTAAAATAGCGGTTCACGATTTTTAATTGTGAAACCCGAGATATTTGATTGTAGATAGGATCAAAATCAAATCGATGTCTATTTAAAAAGAAATAAAAATCTCTTTAAATATAATCAAATTAATTTAAAATCAAATCATGTATGTACTTTGGCCAACCACTAGTTAATACTCATGTACGTTATGTTCCCTTTTCCTTCTACAAAACCGCAATACTCTCTTCAATTCTTCATGCTGAAAAACCAAAACCAAAATCTTCAGGCAAAACTAAAATGGCCGTTGTCCTCGTTTCCAAAATCAAGTCCAAACTGGTTCCTAAAAGCCGCGACATACCTTTTCCCCCAATTCTCCTTTACCTTTCGTTCACTCCTGTTAAAGGGAACTCGCGATTTAAATCAATCAACATCACGATACTGAGATTCAAGTCGCGATTGGCAAAGGAAGAAGGGGACTCACTCATGTCCCCCTTGAACTTGGAAATTGTTGTTGCGTGGTGGAGTTGAGACGAGGGTTGCGATGGGGATTATTTGAGGTGGAGCGACTGTAAATGGTGAGATGTTCAAACGTGAACAGTTCAAGTTCGTTTCGATCAAATCAAGGGTTGAGGTCGAGGCAAATTGGTGAAGTCGATTTGGATTTGGAGAGTTTAACTGTGGGTTGTCGGGTCGAAGACTAAAGAAAAGAGGAGTCGAGCTTGGGATTCAACATGATGATTTTTTGAGTTGATCGATGCTAGGGTGGAGTAGGAAAAATGGCAGCAACAATATTGATGGTTTGGCAATACTGATGGGAAGCAGGTCACAACTTTGTTCTCCTTACCAAAGTGCGTTTTGGGTAAATCGGTATAGAAATATTTGGGGAAGACAGTTCTAGTTTCATGGTTATACAAGGATGTTGGAAGTAGAATAGAAGGCAATAAGGTATATTTTTGTTTTATTTATTTAATTAGTATTTATAGGAAAAATAATTTATACGATTAGGAACTGATTTAAACAAATTGAGCTAGTGAAGTAATTATATATTAACCATTTATGTACAAAATTAGAAAAAAAAGAGTAGATTTTATTTTTTTCGTTGATTAAATAATAAAAATATATTGACTTAAACAATGTGTATTTTTTTTCTTTTTTCAAGGTTCTAAAATCTTGAAAACAAGATGAACTGGTCCACGGCTACAAGCTATTCGAGCTAGAAGTCATTTGGGACTTGTTGGAGTTAAAAAGGATTTTCAAACTTTATCGAACATTGTTCGATTTTAAATTGAAAAGAAACTAGAATGGATTGCAAATAAAACCCAAGTGAGTATCTCTCACTCACCTCTTTATTTAGAATTATTTTTATTCATTAAAAATAATTGTTTGTTGCTTGTTTGAATGCTTTCTGGTTGTTTTAAATATATTAGTTATTTAGGTTTGGCTATTATACATATATTGGGTGGTTGGATTGTTCCCGCAGTACCATTAGCGGATGCCCGCGGTACCATTAGCGGATGATTACCCTATATGCCCCACGCTATGATTGTGGATGACCTTCTATACCACGATATCCTGAC
This sequence comes from Allium sativum, assembly GCA_030737875.1. NCBI lineage: Eukaryota > Viridiplantae > Streptophyta > Magnoliopsida > Asparagales > Amaryllidaceae > Allium > Allium sativum. The sequence continues at coordinate 408,302,713 of CM060926.1, forward strand.
ATGAAGCAGGATGAGTATTATTTATGTTGACTAACGTTTGTGGATCCAGGAAAACAGGTTGGAGGGATCCAACTGGATTCCTCAAAAATATTATTATTTGTTTGTTATCACATATATTATCATATATGATGTGTTGGTTGATAATTGAGTGGTTTGATTGTTTAAATATCACTGGGGCCAAAATGTTGATATATAAAAATATCGTGAAAAGGATATTTGGGATTTAAAAGGGGAAATATATTTTTAAAAATAGAAATTGAATTTTTAATGAACTGTAGGAATATTAACTTGTTTTGAACAAGTATTGAATTTATAAACGTTGTTTATAAATTAAATAATGCAGAGAACTGAAATGAATTTATAAACAGTATTTGTTAATAAAGTGGAAAAATTATCATTGGATAATTTGAATATTTAAATTCAAATGTGAATTTAAAAATAGAAATGGGAAAATCGTTTTAAAGAAATAAACGATAGAATTTATTCTGATGTTCAAAATATAAATTGAGCTAAAATAAATCCGTAAGGATTTATGATTTGAATTCGATTAATTCGAACTGATTTAAATAGAAGTCAAATTGAATATGGAAATAAATTGGGTGTTATATATATAAATTATTATAAATAGAAATTTCCAAAATAAGATTTTGGTTTTAAATAGATTTCGAAATAGACTTGTTTATATATAAAGCAAGGAAGTTGGATTTATAAACAATATTTATAAATCTAGTGAAATAAATTATCGTTGGATAAATCAGAGTTTTAAATCCAAATAGAATTTGAAATATAGAATTTGAAAATAAATTAAAAATAGAAAGTTGAAATCATTTCGAAATGGGAACGACGAAATATATTTCGGAATGTGGATTTTTATACAGGATAGAAATAAATCCAAAGGATTTATAATTTATAATTTATAAAAGGAATTGGAATTTAATATAAAGATCGAAGTATAAATATTACCGAGTAAGGAAAAATCGACAATTTTAGATAATTGGAAATAGTATGTTGAATTGGGAAAAAAATGATATGATATGTATTAAAAATATATCAACATGGAGTTGAATTTGTTGTAATCGAAGTTTAAACGTTTATATATATATATATATAAATAATTAAAACGAACTCGCCGCAGCGTTGTAGTTCGTAAATTGGTGATTCGAACTTCAATTGAATATATAGAACTCAAATAAAGTCGAAATTCTTTGAAATAAGAATCGTCAGGACCAGTTGAATAGTAGTTTTCTAATGAAAGAGAAAAATCTGGATTTCGTTTGATAGATTTTGAGTTATGTAAAAATCAAATTTCCAGAAAAGCAGCGCCAAAATCGTTTAAAAACCATAATGGTTTATATAAATAAATATAAGAATTTTTAAGTAAATAAAATCCAAATTTCCATTTGAAAAGTCTGGACTTGAGTTATAAAATAAATATGAACTCGAGTGGGGTAGATGGATTGATTTTTGAAACAAAACAGTTATTTATTTTTGAATAGAATTAACTAAGTGGAAGAATAATTTGTTAATCGAATTTTAGATCGAGATATTACTTTTGATAGTAAATGAGGTTTGTGAACTTCATATTCGAAGTCGAATATGAAACCTGAAAGGAAATTGGGATTCAATTGGTTTATAAGCAAACTAAAATACATACGAACATGATATGTTCAAATAACAAGTGAAATAGGCTAAGAAGCTAATTAAAGATTTAATGGGCAAAACTGAATTCAAACGATTGGACTGAGTTGAATTGAATTAAAAACAGGTGAACATGTGTTAAGCAGGTATGGAAGGAAGAGAATGAAGATTTTAATTTATGTGCCCGACAAAAATGTACACGTTTAAATTCCATATGAGATTTTATGCGCCGTATCGGCTAGCCTCTTGGCTTTATTTTTCTTTTTGATTGGAGAGGCTTGTGTGGTGGTTTGGGGATTTTACCCGATGCTCCCGGTACAAAGGAGGTTATGGCGAAATTTTCCGGAAATTTAAGGAGTTGGAATATTTTTAAGAAAATTTGATAGTTAGAAATCAATGTATCGACATATATAGAATTAAGTAAATGAATTTAAAAATAGAATATTATAAAAAAAAAGGAAATCGATAATCTGGTAATAGAAAGAGAAACATATATACGTTTAAAAATGAATAATTTGTTTGTATGGTGTTGATTTTTCGGGAATAATGCTTTTGTCTGTTTTGAAGTTAAAGTTGTTTTCAGTCAAGGTCTGAGAGGAAATTTTACCCCAACTCGATTGTTTTCATTACTAACTGATAAATAGCAAGATTCAATCTCGATTATCAATATTTGAATAAGATTTAGTTGAATACAGTATTTCGGGTTGTAACAATGTTTTACACCACATTCGTTTTTACCCAAATAATTGGAAGTTTGGAAATATAATAATAAATATTTCCTAAGTATATAAATGAATAGTCGGGAAAGAAATGAGTAATTGGAATGTTCTCCAATTATAAATAGAAAATGTTTTCTAAGTGTAGGAATAAAAGAAGGCGAGATATGGAAATGTTTTCCAAATGCGTAAGAGGCCAAGATGATAATTGAAAATATTTAGTTAATGAATATTGATAAAGGAAGTGGAGAAGTGATTTAATTAATGAAATATTAATAAAATGGCCCAGTGATTGTTTGATGTTTTGAATGGATGCTAGTTTTTCTTCGATAGTTAAATAACTGACTATCGAAGTGTTTGCCAATAACGTTGTCAATATGGAGAGACCGGTTGGATTATTATCTGAGAACCACTCCGTATTGGCAGTAGCGTTGCGAATCAGATTATATGAAGATAATCGAAGATGGAGTGAAGTGCAAGGGCTTTTTCTATTAATAGAAATTGTGCCTTTGGTTTCGTTCAGTCCCAGAACGAACGTATATGGACGAATGTCTGACAGAGTATTTCCAATGATCGAATATGTTGGTATGTATAAATATACATGGTGGCAACGGATTTATTCCCTTAGCATAATATCCAGAATATATTTGTGTAAATTAATTAGTGATTAACGGATCTGACAATGTGGCATTCAAAGTGATTGTGCTATCAGTGAATGATAAGTAATCGTAGCCTCAGGCCTTAACAACCGGGAAATGACAAACATCAGGTAGGCAGCATGGCTATGTGGGTCGCTCCCACTAGGGTGTATTATCACCTATCTAGAGATTCATTTAATTTCTTATTCTATTCGATGCTGTCCCCTTCGAGAAACGGTTGCTGATACCAACCGTTGGTGATAAACATTCGATACACTCAAGCGAAATGAGTGGTCGGTCATGTGTGGGCCGGGTTGCAAGATGTTCTTGTTGAACCCAGTGTATCCCCTCTAGAGATACACTATCGGAAGGTGGTTCCATACCTTGTCATATTGGAAATCCAATCTCCAATAAACGCCATGTTGTTTTTGATTTTAAATTATATATGGAGCGTGAGATGTAAGCGTTCTGCTAGATTCTATTTATTTGATGTAAACATTATTATAATATCACTGGATTTGATATCAAAATATTTTGGGTTATAGTAAAACCGTCCATGTTTATGTGTGGGTTGGTCTTACTATTATCTTTTCTTTCAAATGGATTTTGAAAGTTAAACAAATGGTTTGAGTTTACTCACACCAGTCCCATGACTGACCCAGAGTTTATTTTGTTTTGTTTTCCCTAACCCTTGGGTGCCCAAATTTGTATGGGCAGTCAAGTAATCGGGATTTTTCAGATTCACTTGGAAAAGCTGGAAGCAGGAGGCTTCACCAGTTAGTTGTAGACTATTATATTTCCGTTGTGTACTATGATGTGTCTGGAAACAGGTGTTTATAACTGTTCCAGGAATAATTGTTGTGCTCTGATGATGGTATGTATATAAAGTTACTGATTTGTATTTCAAAAATTTTATGTTACCTAATATATTTTATTCACTCCACCGTGAGTTGTGATCTTCGTTTGCTTCTATTCTAATATTTCTTTCTTTCTATTTCTCATCCTCTAACTTCTTTCTAATAATGATTTGTATTTCTGTGCAATTTGGGTTGGACGTGTGGTATTATTAGTCAACTCAAATAGTACGGATTTGCGACCCGTTACACATTCCCTCGTTATTGTTAATGTTTTCAATGCATCGTCTTTCCTAATGCACCACTAAATGTACAAACAAACCATCCAAAATCTTTTTTACGCTTTCCATGTGACCCTAAAATCGAAATTTTTCAAAAAAATAAATTTTCCTTAAAAATTCATATAAAACTTGGATTTTTTTGTACTACTTTACTTTTCATATAGGGTTTTTTACATAAACAAAATTTTTGATATTATGTGTTTTACTACATTTATACCATCCGTTTTATCAAAAACATATGTTTAAATATATGTAAGTTACCATACCCAAATCTGTGTTTTTTGCACAAATCGGATAAAAATGAAAAGAAAGTAAATCAGACCAAATATTTAAAATTTAAAAGGATTTATATTTTTTTTCAAACGTTATTTGTAGAAAGTTTAAAAATATATTTTGTAGAAACTTGAACGACTCTGGCCACATTTCGGCGTAGAAGGAAGTCAATCACGTAGAAAAAAATTGAAAGCCAAAATCACACACAAAACTCAAAAATAAAATTTACCTTTAAAGGTACAAGAAACTTACAAAAAATATACCTATGATGAAATCATGCAAAACTTTTCCTTCGCAAAAATTTATCTACCACAAAATTCTGTTCTTTCCATCTATAAACTACTGTTAGTTATATTAAGAAAATGAGATTTCATTTCTAATTCAAATTACAAACAAAAAACTAAAATCTCACTACATTGTCCTATGATTTAATAAGGACATCAAACATTAGCAATTACCAGCATGAACATCCATAAAGCCTAGAAACGAATGCTAGAAAGAGAAAGAACGAAGATAACAACACCGAAATTCCAAAACATTGTTGCAACAACACAATTTTTTTAATAAATCGATATAAATAAATGTTAATAAATAAATACTAATAAAAAATATAGTGAAATAGCAATGAGGATTATGTTATTGAGTTCATTATGAAATTCTGGCTAAGATAGATATTCGGTTTGCCGAAATTGAACTTATAACAAAAAAGAAATTAAAGACAGAATTTTTAAATTCAAATTTGAAATAGCAATAAACATCGAATTAAAATAGAATTAAATTTTACGGTTAATCACGATCAACTGGGCGAACTAGCCTTAGTTGGGTTGAACCGGGGGTCGACCCAAACCCCACGTGGGTCGACCCAAGCGTCAACCCACCCAAAGGATAGGTTGACCTATTTGGGTGACATGCGCAACCTGGTGCGCACGTCTTTGGTCGATTTGTGCTGGGTTTTGGGGTGTGTTCTACTGGAGAATACTTGCTCTAATGGTCTAAAACCTTAACCTAAAATCCAATGATCTAAAACACTCTAGCTCTGTTATAAATATTCTCCAAACATAACTTAATTCTCACTACTTCATTCTCTTCCTCCACTTAAAATAACCTTCTTCTCAAATATATTTCAATGGAATACTAAGACTGGGTTTTGCATATATTTTGGATAATATTCATCGATAGAGATTACTTACCAGGGCCAAATTAGATTTTCTTTAAAATTTTGAGTATATTTTAGTAATTGCAAGATTTAGTACAAATTGGAGTTTTTATTAATAGTATAAGTAGATTCCTTTTGATTTTTTTTCATTTCTATCGATAATCTATGTAAAACTGAATTCTACTTCTATCATTTCTTTTGTTTATTTCAGTAAATCTATTACTGTAGTTTATTCGATTCATTTATACCTCTTGTTCTTTATATGTAATTTCATTATAGTTCAGTATCAACCCTATTTTATTTCAGATCTGTTCTTATTTATTTGAGCCTAGGCCATGCGAGAGCATAAGCCATTGCCCTTTTTATTTTGATGTTGAGTTTAGGCCTTCATGAGCCTAAACCATTTATTTCTCCTTGTTCATGCACTATTTGAGTTAAAATATGAAATTGACAGTAGAAGCACAACTGGGGAAATAATAAGAATATGTATAAAAAGGATAAATTAGGCTTTTTGAAATTATGAAATAAAGATAATTCAACTGTAATTTGATAAAGTGAGTAAATGATATTTGGATGGATGTTAAATGACAGGGGTTGGGTTGTACCATGAAATTAAACAAAAGTTATGTTTATAGACAACCTATAAATTGAAGATTATGACATGATAAGAGTTACATAAAGAAGGTAGGCTTATTAATGAACTTAAGATTGTCATTAAGTTTAAATTAAATAAATTAATAAACATGAGCAGTAGTGGTTTGTTCTGGTAGTATAAGCTTATTAGGGAAAATAAGTGGCTTATTAAGAAAATATGCAGCAGGAGTTTGTTAAGGCGGCGAAGGCTGATTAGGGAAAATAAAGGGCTCGTAGTTTTAGTCTGTTTCCATAGTAGGGGTAGGCTGATTAAGGAAAATAAGAGGCCAATTAAAATTAAAAAAATCGACCTGGGCGTTGTTGATTTTACTATGGGGGTCTATGGTAGCTAGGCGATCAACAATAATTCTATGGGGGCCTTAGCGTTAGTAAATAAAATTGGGGGCTATAACACCCCACGTCCATTAATGTCACTCACTAAGGGAATGCATTAACTTTCATGGAGTATTATAAGAGTATAGAACAGAATATCACAAGACAGATATATAAAATGGTACTTAAGAAAATTCAAAATTTATTCATTGCAGCGGAAAAGCAAAACATGTTTGGTTACATCAAAACCACATACTAGAGTCAAGTACACAAATATCCATCTTGTACAAAATTATTATCAGTGTACATAAAAGTAAAATCATAATCCCACTCCAAATAGCCAAAATGAGAAAGACATAAAGCTGAGCATTACTTTTAACACTTCCAAGCATTTCAAGAAGAAAGAAATCCAAGTCAAGATTCACTAATCCCACCCTGAGGACCGGGGGGGAGAAAGAAAAGAGGCAAAACAAAAAGGGGTCAGACATACGTCTGGCAAGTCTAGTGACTTTAACAATATAATTAGTAAAGTAACAGGATAAGAGCATAAATTGGATATAAGAGATGACTGTAACATAAGCAAATATGACAAGGTAAACAAGGTAAGTGAGACAAAACAAGATATAACGTTGATTGCGCTTCTAATCACTATAAGATAATTCCTACACTGCACCAATACTAGTTTCACACTAAAAGATGATCCCTCTCATTAATCATAATAATAATAATGATGGTAGTTTCGTGTACTCCTAACTGCTGTCATAGGTGTCGCCTGCTCCTATCTTCACTACGCAACTAGTGTACATCCAATTTTGAAACATAACATACGCACGTGCATAGTGTATGTCATGAATTGTAACAACAAAGTATGTATGCATAATGATTCTAAATTGGATCCTCATATATTTGTGCATTTTATTTTAAACATACTTTATGAAAACATGATGCAAACACCCTAAAATATACTACCAGTTTTATATGAATGCATCTTTTAAAAATATTTTTCATCCGAAACCCTCACACAACTACGAATACAAATATGAAGCAACAAATTTTGCATCCACACCCCAACATCCCATTTATCAATGTATCTTTATCACTTCCTACTAATTTCTCCTATGCCCGAAAAAGGAAATTAAAGCAGGGAATTCAATGTTCTTACTGCTTAAAATTTTCCAATTCATGTTCTATAATGGAATTTTACCTTAATTGCCCTAAAATACTCCAATTTTTTGCCTTAATTTCCTAGTTCGAGTTACAACCCCTATTGCTAATCATAATTTAAACTGTAACCATTTTAGCCTTTATTACTTATTCAATTCATTTCCTCAAAACATGCATGGTTACAATATTTATTACACTATTCATGACCTTTTAATTTTAGCAATCAATTCCACATTCATTGTTATAACGGTCACAGATATTTATTTCCATTTATTATGGGAATTATAACCATATACTTATTTCCATAAAATGGAAACCTTTCAAATTTAAACACAGCACATGCATTAAATTTAATAATAATATCGTAGCGTTATTTACGTAGGTTTGGACAGATAAGATTATAATAATTATATATTTATATTTTAAGCATGATGTTAATGTAGTTATTAACTATGTTTTATTATCATTATTATTCTTTTATATTTTAATTTAAACTAACAACTAAAATAATCCTTTTGTGTTTAATCTTGTTTAAGATTCAAAAATCTCACAAAAAGTTATTTTTTGTAATTATTGTAAGTTTTGCCCAAACTTTTAAAGAGGAAAATTGGATTCTTTCGAATCCCAAGGAAATAGTTTGCTATTTATTTAGGATAGATGTTGCAAACTACACACATAAATACATGAATTTGCGCATCTCTTCCTATTTAGTTTGTTTATATTCCTTATAGATATCAAATAATGCCTTTTCATATAAAAAGAGAAAAAAGGTTAATTTACAACACTACACAAATCCTATATTTGCACCTAAACATTATCAAACACGCATAGATTTATAATTCTGCAATCATACTGCACAACTCCTATATTTACACCCAAACCCCTATGAATTTAGAATAACAATATTACATATCTAATAATATTTGGTACTGATTTTCAGATTTAGGGTGTTTACAATAACCCCAACAATCCAAGATAAATTATAAGCAATATGCTAATATTAAACAGAAAGTCCTACAAATCCATACCTATTTTTTTTACATATTATTTTAGATTTGACAATAACAAAACCAATCTGATAAATTTTGGCCATATAATCCAGATTTATTACAAACTGCTATATATGATATTATAAACAGTGAATATATTTCCCACACTCGAAAGCTACCCATATCATAATATGAAGACAGCTTTTAGGCTTACAATTTCCAAATCTCACAGATCTATAATTTGTATACAAAAGATATATATATATATATCATTATTTTGATGTGTAGATCTGGAAGAGAAAGGAAAAAAAGGAAATTTAAATGAAAAGAATTACCTCTATGAAGAACCAACTCTTTTTCATAAATCTAAATCCAATCTCTCTGATTCTTGCAAATTAGATTTGTATAAGTTAATAATTTTAATTTTAGAATAAGTTAGAGGATAGGGAACAGTGGAGCTTCGCTGTTGCCTCCAGAAAATATGAGAGAAGAGTGGGGGTCTAGCCCTTTATTTATTGTTATAGAAATGACCCGGAACCACTAGATTAAATTTCAGAAAAATTCGACTATTGATATAAAATTTATATAATATATAACCCTAACCACTACTGCCTAAATCGACCAAGGGTCGATCCAACGGTCGACCAGCCGGTTGATCCCTTGGGTGAGAGGACAGGGATTTTTATTACTATAAATTAATATCTTGTTTTATTTATTTTCCGTCTGTTTTTGTATTTCATCCATAACTATTTCTTACAAACTCCATTCGCAAAGTTCCAAATGTGAAAGTTGACCAGAATTACATCATAAAATGCATCGGTGCAAGTTTCGTAGTCAAATTCCATCGTTTGAAAAAAAATCCATTTTAGGATTATAACTAAATTACTAATTTAACTATTGCCAAAATTCCATATTGGTACAAAGATCGTCTTTATCTAGTTGAATTTTCCTATAAGAATAATTATAATCGAGTATTTGCATGACACCGTATGAGGCTTTGTATGGTAGATGATGTAGTTCACCTTCTTACGTATTAGAGATTGGAGAAAAGTTGGTACTTAGGGTAGAAATGATAATAAAAAATGACAGAAAAGATCGAGATCATTCGACAACGAATGAAGGTTGCACAAGATAGCTTGAAGAGTTATGCCAATAAGAGGAGAAAGGATTTGAAATTCTTGGTAGGAGATTTGTAATTTGTGATTTTTTTTACCTCTAAGGAATGTAATTCAATTTGGAAGTAAAGGAAAGTTAGCACCTAGGTTTGTTGAGCCATTTTTGTTTATAAAGCATATTGGGAAGCTTGTGTATAGAGTGGAGTAACCTGAGAAGATGGCGGGGCTGCACAATGTCTTTTACGTCTCATATTTGCAAAAGTTTGCGCGTGACTCGAGTGTAGTAGTATCTCCAGATCAAACGAAGACTTAGAGGTAAAGCCAGAAGACTCTATACCCACGTTATTGGTAATGACATGAAACAACTTTGGAGGAAGTTTGTTGAGCTAGTCAAGGTATAATGGAGTGAGAATAGTGATGATTGCACATGAAAAAAGTATGAAGTTGACCAGTTAGGAAATCTTTGAGTGGTATGTCCCCTATATCGTATCTTTCTTGTGCCATTGCATCTTGTACAAATAGAGTTCCACATGCTAGGGTAGGATTTTGGTTGCATGGATTTTTGGGTGCTGGATTGGATGATAGATTGGCTACATTTGGATAGTAGGTATGCAGAATACTATGTTTGATCATGTTTGCTTGGGACTTCGGGTTAAAATTCCTAAATGGAAGGGAAAAGTAGCGATTCGTATTTTACGTATTGGAAGATCGTAAAACAATTTTATTTGATTCCCTAGCGGTTGTATCATTCTCATATTTTAATATGTTGTTCATAGAAATGTGAGAGATGTCCACAATTTTTACTAAATTGTTTTGTGATCAGTTTGCCTCTATGACTTACTTTTTTACCTATTACTTTTGTTAAGGACTGTATCAGGTGCTTTAATTGGTCTCATTAGAACGGGATGACAGTTGGTAATTCCGTAAAATGGTCACAGTAAATATTTGGCTTAGCAGTTTAGGGGAAATTGTTGTTTTAATTCATCTCTTTTGTAGAATAGATTACTTAAAAGCTAATGGGATGATTAGTGAGCCCATTAGACTAAGGACCTACATCTATAAATGAGGGGTTTGAGGAGAGAATTAGAGCTTTCTTCCTTCATTCTACACATTAGGTTGGGCGTATATGAATCTCCAGTTCTACCAAATCTTTAAACCCCAAGTCATTCTAAAATAGTCTAAAGGAAACATATACATCAACGAAAATTGGATCTCATCATACAACATCAAATTTGAAGGATTCCTTCGCTGTCCAAATTTGATCTCTTTATATTTGCACTGGATCTTGGTTTTCATGAGTGATAGAGATCTCTCACATAGCTATAACATATTATGTGTAAGTTAAGGTTATTTCATAGTGCATATGTTAATTCTAACCTAAAAATTGATCAAATACACTTATCCAGATCCAGACATCCTGGGTAACTTAATATTATCATATTCCATGTAAATTTACTAGATCGATCATGTTTTATATATATTATGTGTCAAATTATACTAGATCAATGATTATTGTGACATGAATCATGTTTGTGTATGTTTAGATGATTATATATGTTTAATTTTGGATGAATGGATGTTTGTACGATTGAATTGTATTTTATGCTTGATTTTTTTTAGAATTGCATGTTTTAGGACTTAGAATCGAAAAATAGAGCGAATCGGAGGTTCAAATGATTGGATTCAGATGAAACTTGTTGGAGCAGCTCTAGAAATTACAGAGAGGTAACACAAAAAAATTCAAGTGAAAATTCACAAAGTATATAGACAGATATCGATCCACGACAAATGCTTGGATGAAATCGAAATGTGGGTAGTGGCAACTATGGATTTCAAGTAGGTTAGTAGAAATTTTAGGGAGAAATGTCACTAAGGTCAACGGTCGGTACTGATTCACAGACCATGAGATCGTGGGGAGTCTATAACCCCCCACATTTTTAATAATAAAGGTGTAACACCCCATGTCCATTAGTGTCACTCATAAGAGAATGCATTAAGTTTCGTGAATCGCAATAGGTAAACAGTACATAAATTCACAATATAGGTATAAAATAAGCAGCAGAAAATTTTAACTTTAAAGCATAGTCTTAAACAAGTTACATCAAAACCAGTTACATCTAACCAAGTGTCTCAAATCTATCTCACGAAACATCTCATGAAATAAAATATTAGAGTACATAAAATCATATCCCTCGCCATAAGCCATACTAAAGTAGAGAGCAAGTCAAAATGGTACATCTCAAGAAATCCAAGTCCAAGCTGTAAGAGAAAGTCCTAGTCATTGTTGAGTGCTTCAACTCTGAGAACCTGAGGGGAAAGAGGAAGAAAGAAGCAAAAGAAAAAGGGTCAGACATAAAGTCTGGCGAGTTCCAGTGATTTTCAAATATGCATAAAATAGAAATGCCTAGACAGCTAAATAAGACTGGATGAGAAAGGTACAGTGTCATATAAGGTAACAGATAAACAAAACAGCATGATAGGCAGGAATAATAGGATAAACCATGACCGAGTAATGCTTCACATTTATATCCCCAAAACAGGTATGTCTGCACCAATACTAGCATAATAGGATTAGGTGTTTAACCTAATTACATAACAGTAAATTTAAACAGCAGGATTAGGCGTACCCTAATTACATAACCAGATAAGGTGCTAACCAAATTACACAACATTAGGATTAGGTGTACCCTAATTACTACCCATGCGATCGGCTCCCTATTACATAAATACCCTGTGTCAACCCCGGTAGTAGGGTGTATCACTCCCTAACCCAACAACTTATATAATACAGACCTATTACTACTGTTACGGCGGCTTTTTTACCTATTCGGACTCATGCACGCTCATAACTCCGCCGAAACGTGCCCGTACCCACCTTCACTATGTGAACCTCTTACTATCCACTTCAGTAAAGCGTGCCCTAGTCTCTACCTATGTGAGGCCCCCTCTAACAAAATACCAATAGGGATACTGACTGATATGGGTTCCAAATAACATATTGACACAAGCCAAACACCCTAAGATTGTGCCCCTAAAACTAGGATTTAGAGTCCCCAAAACCCGATACAACAGCAGAACGAGGGACCTCTTAGCTTATTAATAATCTTGTTTAAACTAATTGTTTTAGGTTTACTAATAAGCATGGTTGTACTATTACATGTCATTATGCGTACAGCCCTTGCCCAAAACACCTGCCCAGATGTATATAATTTCTACAGCGTTTCAGTTTATTAACCTACATCTCGTACTTAAAATATTCTAACATGTCATTTAATTAATGTATGTATTAATTCAAATCTAACATGTCGAATTCATATGCATACTACTCATCAACTATGTTCCCAAATTACAACATGTACACGTTTATGCATATTATCTATTTACAGCAAGTATATACACATTATCCTTTTTTATCAGTTTACAATAAGCCTAAACATGTGTATATTGTCTCTTTCCCAAGTTATAGTTAAACAGTCCTAATTTAACAACATGCCTAAATTCCTCTTTTTACATCATTCATTATTGCCCCAATTACACGCACACTCTAATCGAACATAGCCTAGGCTTGGCGTAAATAAAAAGGGAAAACAGAGGAAGGAGAATAGAACCAAATCACATAGGCATATAGACAAGACTATAAATAAACTAAAATATGGAATCAGGGAAAAGGAAGATAAATACATATAACTTATAAATTTTCAAACAGTAAAGGCATATGTTTTACTTATCATAACGGCATAGGTGATTTAGAGTGAAAAACATGTATAGCATTTATCTTATAAACACTATATATCCTAACCCAATTTTATTTAACTATCATGTTACAGTCTAAGAAATCAAATCTGACAATGATAGGGAACTCACAGTGGGTCTTGGTAAAGAAGAGATTAAATCTCTTATATATATAACTATATGCTGTAGAAAAGTCCAATCCAATCCTTTTAATTGTTGTATGTATGCAAGTCCTGAATGTTGCCTCTGTAGATCTAGGCTTCAGGAGCATTCCCCGATTATATGTTTATATTTTTAGAATAATTTCATAGAGGCAGAAGATATGAAGAAATGGTGTGTATTGTAATGGGAGAAGTTACCTATTTATAGATTCATAGAGTCAACCTCAGCCTTTAGATTCTAGGGTTTTAATTCAAATCATACATGTAGCGCTGAGTCAGCAACAAATATACTCTGAAAAACTGTCCAGATTCACAGAATGATCTTGCCCAGATCATTAGTGTGTCGACCCACCCTGACCTTGGGTCGACTCATAGGTCGACCCAGGTCGTATTTGGGTCGTCCCACAACGGTCGCGTTTCCCGCTCTCCTTTCCGCTCATCTTGTTTAAAATTCTAGAATTATTTTTTTATAATATTTATATGTAAGCTCCTTATATGTTTACAAACTTCTAGTGCCCATAACTTCTTCATACGTTATCCGTTCTATGCAAGCCTGGTGTCTATTTGAACCGGAATTCCGATACGACTACAATGGTAATGCCGGTTTCACTTAATTTTGAATATTTAATTAAGTAATACCCAATTTATTATTTTTAAAGTATGGTTATAGTGTATTAAATTTTTGGGTGTATATTCTCCTTTACTTAAAGGATTTCATCCTCGAAATCTCCAAGTTAAGAAGAATGTTATTTTCCTAACGACCACCTACAACCATCTACTTATCCATCATCCATAGGCATCCATTCTCCGTAATAAATTTCTAATGCTTGTATGAACATATGCAAAGGTGTTGTGTGTATATATCCTTACACTAATGCAAAAATCAGGTGGTTGATTAACTCAGTTGACCGCCTTAATGCAATATATGTTTGTGCCATGAGTCCAAAATTTATGCAAATAATCCTAGTTATAACAGATAAACTCTATATGTGTGCATAATCATTCATCAAAATGCAACATCCATATGCTAATTCACCCATTTCCATCCATAGAAAATTAAAAGGATGCACACATATCCATATGCAATATGTAAGTGATTAAGCCGATCTAGTGCTTAGTTGTGTATATGCATCCACGAGCAAACACTTGCATCCACTAGCAGCCATAAATTATAACATGTTTCAAAAACATGTTTTCAACCATTGGATTCTACCTAAGGATCGAAAGGTTCAAACGATAGGATAAATATACTTTGAACTGATAGAAGCAAATGCAATGTAAAATCTTGGAAAAGAAGTCAGTAACGTACTTTCAAAAAGAAAAGGGCAAGAAGCGTGTATCCTATCTTCGGGTTCCAACATCGCATCTTCGCGGTCTTCACCCCATTGTACTTCACTAATCTGATCTCCTTGTTAGGTTGCTTCTTGATTTCTGATCCAGGGATAAGAGTAGAAACTATTCTCACTGATGCTTCCTTCTCAACTTCCACGCCTTTAAGCGCACTCAGCTCTACTATCTCTACCGTATCATGGAGACATTTCCTCAAATGGGAAACATGAAACATGTCAAGTACGCCCACCAGTCTATTTGGTAGATTAACCCTATAAGCCATCTGACTTATCCTCTCTACTATAGGGAATGGCTCTACGAATCTTGGTTCTAACTTCCCTACTAAGCCAAAGCGAGCTACATTCCTTAGCGATGATACTTTAATGAAGACCATATCTCCCACTTCAAATTCCAAATTAGTCCTCCTTTTATCAGCATATGATTTTTGTATGCCTTGTGCAGATTTCATTCTTCGACGGATAAGATCAATCTTCTCGGAAGTATCTCGAATCATCTCAGGTCCAAGCAGAAGTCTATCTGCAGACTCCTACCAACAAGTCAGCGATCTACAAGATCGTCCACATAACGCTTCAAAGAGTGCCATGCCTATGCTCGATAGGTAACTGTTGTTGTAGGAGAACTCCACCAATGGGATATGCTCCTTCCAAGTCCCTCCAAAGTCTAGGATACACGGTCATAGAAGATCCTCAAGAACTTTATTCACCCTTTCAATCTGTTCATCTGTCTAAGGATGGTATGTTGTGCTCAAATGTAGTTGTGTACTTAATGCTTCTTGTAATCTCTTCCAAAAATCACTAGTAAAAATAGGGTCGCAGCCGTTAACTATACTGGAAGGTACCCCATGCAACTGAACTATTTCTCGAAGACATAATGATGCTAACTAAGCCGACGTCCTCTTACTCTTAACAGGAATAAAATGAGCGCTCTTCGTAAGTATATCCACTATCACCCAAATTCTTGTATTTCCCTTCCTTGATCGGGGAAATCCATCGATGAAATCCATAGAGACGCTCTCCCACTTCCGTTTTGGGACATCTAAGAGCTGAAGAAATCTACCAGGATTCCTTTGTTCAGCCTTTACTCGCTGGCATGTCAAGCATCGAGCTACAAATTCTGCCATATCTTTCTTCATGCCGATCCAAAAGAAAACCCTCTTCATGCCTTGATACATTTTGTCGCTGCCCGGATGGATGGTCATCCGAGAATGATGAGCTTCCCCAAGAACTACCTTTAGGAATTCCTCAATCCTAGGGACATATAGCCTTCCATCTTGTCTTAGCCACCCTTTCATGTCCACGGTATGTCTAGCTAGGCGACTAGAAGTCTCTCCTCTACCAAGCTTATCCAAGATGTATGAAATCTGCGGGTCCTCCCGCTGCATAGATCTAATACGCTCCAATAGAGTAGGTCGCAACTCCAATTATGCTAACAATCCCAAAATGAAATCCGTAGATGGCTTAAAATCAAAGGTCAAGATGTACTCCAAGCTCCGCGTTTCTATGAATAGAGGACTCAAAGTCAACCTCTGCCTACATAATGCATCCGCCACTACGTTACCCTTGCCCGGGGTATAAGCTATCTCGAAGTCGTAGGATGCTAGGAACTCCATCCACTATTGTTGCCTTAGGTTGAGATCCTTCCGTGAGAACAAATACTTGAGCGACTTATGATCCGTGTATAGCTCAAATCTTTTTCCAAGAGTGACACATAGAAATTTTTTCCTTTCGCTGATATGAACTGAAATTATGTAGGATCTCTCCTAAGTGTTGGACATGCTCCTCCTCATTCTTTGAGAAGACAAGAATGTCATCCATAAAGACCACAACAGACTTGTTCAGAAACTCTCTAAACACACTATTCATCAAGTCCACAAAATAGGCGGGTGCATTGGTTAGCCCAAAAGTCATAACCGGCCACTCGAAGAAACCATCCAGAGTTCCAAACGCAGTCTTGTCAATGTTGTCTTCTGCCACTCTCAACTGATGAAACCCCATGGCTAAATCCATCTGTGAGAAAATTGATGCGCCTACTAGCTGTTCAAATAGTTCATCAATTATCTGTAGCGGGTTCCTATTCTTCTTAGTGAGCTTATTCAGCTCCCTATAATCCACATATAGACGAAGTGATCCATCTGCTTTAGTTGCAAAGACGACTGGAGCTCCCCGTTATAAAATGCTTCGCCTAATAAAACTTTCTTGAATAGCTACCCTACTTACTTGTTAAGCTCCCTCCTTTCCCTAGGAACCATGTGGCGCACTGGTAGAGAAACTGGCTTCGCATTGTCTACCAAGTAAATCAAGAAGTCTATCTCACACCTTGGAGGTAGTCCCTTAACTTCCTTAAACATATTCGGTTAATCTCTAACTATGGGCACAGATCGCAAATCATCAACAGAAGTATCAAGTGATTCTAAAAAACTTAGCATCACCGACCCCCAAGGGTCTTAGGAAATTTCGAGAGTCCTACCCTGAAAAGTAAGAGGTCTAACCACTCACTTTTCGCAATCAAGGATAGCGCCATACATGGCTAGCCAATCCATCCTTAGAATCAAACCATAACACATAAATGTAACACCCTGTAAACGACATAAATATTAACAATAAATAAAAATAAACAATTTAGTCAACATAAAATAATTCCATGAAAAAAGCTTTGTTTATTCTGGGAAACTTTTAATTGCGTCTAGGTTAATCTCTCTTCCATCTTCGTGACTCCTCAAATTGCTCTTTCTTCACTTCGTTTCTATAACCATCTCTTCTCCTCCTAACCTAGCTTACGATGTGTGTGGTTTCCCTGAATAAACATCAACTTCTTTTCTAATCAAAGCTTTTTCAGGAGTCAGAACTGAGTCCGGTTGGCAATGCTTTCTTCTTCCTCATTATTTCGCAACGACTGGTTCCCAAATCACTACTATCGCCTCTTTCATCTAATCGCAGAACAATTTTAGGTAATTACTTTTATTGAGTTCTTCAACTGGTTGTTCTACTATGGACGGAAGCCGTGTCACTATTGTAGAGTAAGTAATTGAAAAGTAACTCCTAATTACTTGATTTATTTTCGTGCCTCGTTTGTTTGATTCTGTGATGGGATTTACTGAGTTTTTAGGTAAACGGTGTTTGGATATTTTACGTCTTAGTGGTAGATTTGGTGAAGGTATTGTTTTTTGGGTGTCAGTTTATTGTGAAGTGGTGTTTGGTTGCCATTAAGGCTGATTGCGCTTAGATCTCTTACCATGTTTATTCAATGCGATTCTGGTTTTGGTGGATTCTACTTTAAGTTTTGAGCAAATTGTTTAAATGATGTTCAATGGAATCTGTCAGGTGAAGTTCTCTCTCGACGTTGCTATCTCCATTCTGTTGAAATACAAATTCTTCCATACTCATTATGAATCTTAGTTGAACCATTGGAATTCTCTTTATATATTTCTGGAGAGTCGTGTTATACGGTGTGGATCCCGAGAAATTGTATCAGGCGGTATGGTAGCTACTTGCTGCTGCTCTGTTTGGTTACAACTTGATGGATTTACGGCTACACATCAAAACTTCTTGGATCATGTTGTGTAATTTGTACTTAGTTATGTTATAGGATATTTTTGGAGAGTATAAATGAATATGTAATTGTTTCACTATAACATGTTTTACAAAATGTGACTCACTACATGGAGCAAACTATAGTCTAGAAACTTAGTTAACTCCAGTGCTGTAACCCTAATAGGTAGAGTGGAAAGAACACTATAAATTCTGTAGGCAGTGGATGGACCACCTTAAAAACCAAAGCATTTGATTGTAACCAGAATCACCTGTATTATACTGTATATTTATTATTGCTTACAATAAAAAGTGTTACGGACCACTATAAAAACCGGTCGGCTTTACCAAAAAAAACAATTTAATAATCAGGCTGGAAAATGAGATTTTGAAGCTTTAAGAATTTAGCTATGAAAATATTTTATTCTTATTCATGGCGAAATTCTGAATCATTTTCATATATAATATGCTGAAAATGGTGAAAGCATGAAGAAGATAAAGAAAATGAAATTGGACACTAAAACATAAATATATATATAACCAAAATATATTAGAATAAGTATGGGTGAATTTGAAATTCAAACAAGGGATAAGATAGAGTGGATAGAAAATATTGTTAGTAAGGAAAGAGATTAAGCAAATAAAGTAATGTATTATTTAATTAAGAACCACAGCGCCATATACGTTCATTGGGAGTTTCAGCGACCGGTGTCGACCGCCCAGGTCGACCGCCTGACGGTTGGAAGGCCTAGTGAATCTATGTTTGGCTAGGTTTTCTAGGGGAGTATATATAAATATACGGCTAGGAATACATCTAAATAATCTAACAGCATACGCTTACACAAGCGACTATATATAGGCCCTCAAACCTCACAACAATACCCTAGCCACTCTCTTTTCTCCACCTCCATATTATCCTTCTGCCATTGCTAAATTCCAGAATAGTTAGAAATTACTCTTTTATTCCTCTAACCTCCATTCTTATCTTTTCTCTAATCTAAAATCATATAGATTGTAGTATGAATTTTGGAATTTAGTTTTATATTTGTATAAGATTCTAAAGATGATTCTTTTATATATATATATATATATATATATATACATACATACACACATATATATATTAGAAGGATTGGAGCACGTTTATCATGAAGGTTGAATCCAGATCAGAATCTACAACAAGAATTCTACCGTTCTTCCTTTAGTTCTGTGAGTGGAATATTGTGTTTCTTAGGCATATTCTATATTTTTTTAATAGAAACATGTTGATAGTTATGCCTAAGAGGATTTGGAAAATGATAACATCAATACAAAAACTCCCAAATTCTTTATTTTATGTTTATGTAAGAATTGTCAATATTTGGGTTTGTGGATCTTGATTTTAATATTGAATTGAGAATAAAAAGGGTGTTATGTTTTTACTCTATGTAATTCATCCTTATGTAAAAATTTCATTGTAACCTAAAAGAGTTTAAATTTGGTTTAATTCATGACTTGATTAGGTTTGGGTTCTATTTTGAATCCAAATGTATCCATACTTGAAATTTATCAAATATAAATGTTTTTATATGCAATACACAAAAAGGAGTGAATTAGACAAAGTGGAGCTTATAAATATATATGTATATATATTATATGTGTATATTATACTCTATTATTGATCCATTATTGAAATCACTCCAATAAGCCTAGGATACAAGTTGAAATTTGTATGTATGTTGTATTTTCCATTCATTGCTATTTGTTATTATTCTATTATGTCATCATGCCTAAAATATAGTGGTCAAGATATGGAAATTAACTTGTATACCTTAATTTAGACAAATTGACAAACTTTGTCTCGTTAGAACGTTCTCTCATTCCTACGAATATCAGCGTTATTTATGTGTTATATTTATTATATTAATATAGCACAATCAACGTAATTAACGTAATACCAACGTAATAAATGTGATTAGGATAGAATTCGAATTTGAAATGTCCCCATATATATTGATTGCTTGTGTGTGTGTATAGAATAGCGTTACATATATTAATAAGTGACACACAGACACGAAGTTAGTTGCCATTTGTGGTATAAACCTGCTCGGAACCGACTGGCGAATCGAAAAACCATAAGTAGGCCCAACTAATGTGAGAGGTCTAGGTGCCATGGGCCATTCAAACTTAGTACATATGACACGAGGCTAAACCTACTTGTAGTATAAACATACCTGGAACCACCCGGCATATCCAGCATCTATAGGTATACGGTTTAATGTGAATGGTCTAATGTATATATATAACTATATATATAAGTATATTATGTATGAAAACAGGTAGGTGTACTACACCTTGAGAAGGTCTTAAGTGGTCGACTCTCTTCTTATCTAATTTGGATCTTAAGTGATTAGGACTAGGATCCCTCCAAAGGTTTAATCCTTAGAGAGGAACCAAAGTCATGGGAATCACCCTTATTAGATTCGAAGTAAGTCTATGGGTCCCCCTTCTCTAAAACTGGTTAGGCATAAGCGGTAACGGAGTAGGGTGGTTCAAGGGGGATGTCCACTTCCTTTAGAAGCTTATAGGGGCTTAACTAGGGATATGATTGGTATATAAAAGATATGTGGTCATTACATGCTCACCAACTGTCTAAGGGAAGTCTTAAGCGACATATGTGTTCTATTATAATACCAGTTAAGTAGCAACGTTCGCAATACTACTTCTCATATTACAATTGAGAGTATAGACTTAAGAACGTTGACATATTAGGACAGGGCTTAAGAGACTAGGGTCCACCTCAAGGTTATAAGAGATCATAAAAATCCACCTTTAATAGGGCCATAAGTGACCGAGAATGCCCGCCTCATTGGGTCTTTACCCTAAAAACACTAATGAGTGACTGACTTAGATATCCGCCGTATTGGTTAGATACTTGGTGTTTGTGTGAATGTTGTGTGCTGCATAGACATACCTTGACATATGTAACCTGCTAAAAATATAGGATATGGACTTTAAGTAAGCACCATATTTTAGTCACACAGAACTTTATGTTCTGACCCCTCTCCTTAACATATCCAATAGATCAGTAGATGGGGTAGAATCCATGGACAAAATAAGGATGGAAGCTGAAGACGAAGTCGTTATGCTATTATTAGTTTTTGTAGCTGTATTACTTATGGAAAATTTTGAGAATAAATTTATTGATGTACCCATGGAACAATGTAATCTTTACTGTTGTGTTGGAATTTTGTGATTTTTAATAAATTGGTACATCTTATTTCAGTGTTATATTTTCTCTTCCGCTATGTGAGATTTTCATTCGAAGTGTATGTAAATATTATCTATGCAAATGTAATTCCTGATTCCTTACAGGAACTAAGGACCCGGTTAGAATGGTTCTAAGTTTCGATGAGCCTTTTCTAGGTTGAAATTTAGTCTCATTCCAGATGGGTTGTTACATTTGGTATCAGAGCCTAGGTTACCCAATTGCAAAGGAATTATACATATGAGAGATGTATTTGTATATTGAAAAGGGTTTTTCAAAGTATATATAAATATATAATATATATTTACCCCCAATAAGCATACGCATCTATACTAGGTGAATTTATCATTTTCTTTCCTTTTCAGCTTAAATACTATCTCAGGAGTATCCACTAAAGGATTCTTCATTTTCTTTTTAGATAGCAAATTGGCTGATAATCCTACTAAGCAGGGTAACCAGGCAAGGCCCCAATACATGCCAGAATGGATCCAATAGTATCTCCGTACTATGGAACAGGTCCCTATTGCTAATCTTGCCCCTGAGGTAGCCTTTGACTTTTCTCGTTTTGTAAGAGCTTTGTGAATCTTAGAGGGAAATCATTCACTGAAAAGGAAGGTTTTACTAATGCCCAATCTTGGATAACGGACAATGAAAGAATTTTCGAAGCTACTGGTTGTCCCGATGAAGTGAAAAGGAGAATAGCGGCCTGACACTTGAAAGAGGAGGCCCTTGAATGGTGGAACTTAGTATCTGGAGAGAACGAGGGCTGGATATTTACATTCGCTGAATTCAAAACTCGTTTCCAAGCAAAAATTGTGCCAAGAGCAAAAATGACAGTCTAGTTGGAAAATTTTATCCACCTTAAGCAAGGAAGCATGAGACTGCAAAAGTATGTAGCTAAATTTATGGAATTGAGTAAGTTTGAAAGAGGTTTGGTAGACACCTCCATGAACAAAGCCATGAGATTTGTTAAAGGGTTGAACTCTCCGCTAAAGGAAACTTTATTAGCCCAAGTAACATTTGGGGCAACTTTTGTAACCCTAGTAGAGACAACTATCCTATACACGACCGAAGGCTCCAAAGAGGATAAAGAATGTGAGAAAGGAGAAGAAATTTCCAACATGAATAATAAAGAGTAATGGTGGAAAAACAAGAATAAAGGGGGAAATTTCAAAAAGGAAGCAAAAATTTATACAAGGTGCAACCGCAAGGGCCATGAGACCAAGGATTGTAGGTCCTTATTGGCAAAGAAGGAAATCAAAGGAAAGTGTTTCAAATGCCATGAAGAAGGACACATGTCTAAGGATTTCCCAAAGCCCAAAGTTATCCAAAATGGCTAGAATTATGCAATAGATGCAGCACCGATTCAAAGTCGACCCCCAAAAGACTAAGGACAACCCGCACTTGAAGGTATAACTTCTGTTTTAGGAAATTCTGTATACACCTTGTTCGATTTCGGAGTGACCCATTCTTTTATCTCTAAGAAATTTTATAATCTGTTGAACCTTCCTATGTCTATCTCTGATAGTCTGATAGAGGTGGCCAACCCTTTTGGAGGATCTAAGTATCTTGAACTGTTTTGCAAAGACCAAGTATTGGAGGCCGACAACGTCGAGTTCCTTTGCGAAGCGTATGCGTTGGAATTTATGGGGTATGACCTTATCCTATATATGGATTGACTATCATTTTATGGGGTCATCCTAGATTGCGACAAGAGAATCGTTCATCTTAGGAGCCGAGGAGGAAGTAGTCTAAGTATTCCTTGTAATGTTAGAAACAATGATAAAGCCTTATTATATTACTTATTTCTTAGTTCAGAAGGACCATCTTCAGTCCCTATAACATGTGAGTTCTTGGATGATTTTGAGGAAGTCACGGGACTTCCACCTAATAGAGAAATCTTTTTTCGTATTGACCTAGAGAAGGACGCTAGACCTGTAGCAATACCCTTGAGGCATATGGTGCCTAAGGAAAGAAGAGAGTTCAATAAGAAGATTTCATAATTATTACAAAAAGGTTTCATTCAACAAAGTACATCACAATGGGGTGCACCTGCTGTGTTTGCCAACAAAGCAGACGGATCTTTAAGACTTTATGTGGGTTATCGGGAACTTAACAAGTTGACCAAGAAGAATAGGTACCCCTTACCTGGAATCGATGATCTTTTTGACCACTTGGAAGGAACTTGAGTATTTTCCCAGTTGGACCTTGCTACTGGATTTCACCAGTTAAGAATTGTGGAGGACAGTAAGGACAAAACTGCATTTAGAATGCCGGATGGATTGTTCCAACGGAGAGTTATTCCCTTTAGATTGATGAATGCACCCGCCTTCTTTGTTAAACTTATTAGTAGAGTGTTTAGGGTCATTCTAAATAATATTGTGTTAGTCTTCATAAATGATATCCTTATATTTTTAAAAGACAATAAAGAGCATGAAAATCACTTAAGACAAGTTTTAGGGATATTTAGAAAAACCAATTGAAAGCATAATTCTCGAAGTGCCATTTTTGAAGGGAAGAAGTTAGATTTTTAGAACACATTTTTTCAAGTGAAGGCTTGGTCATAGACCCCGCGAAGATCGAGGCAATCAAGGAATAGAGGATACCTCAGAATGCTACAGCAGTAAGAAGCTTCCTTGGATTGGCCGGATATTATCGAAAATTCATTAAAGACTTTGCAAAGATTGCTACTCCTTTAACCCAATTAACGAAGAAGAATTTGGTGTTTTCTTGGAGTAATAAATGTGATAAGGCCTTTAAGGAATTAAAGGAAGTACTAACTAGCGCGTCAGTCCTAATTATATCCAATGGTTCAAAATTATTTACAGTTTACACTGATGTGTGTGGGACCGGTCCTTATGCAAGGAATAGTAGTTGCTTATGCTAGTAGACAACTCAAGGATCTGGAGAAGAGATACCCAGTTCATGACCTTGAGTTGGCCGCAGTAGTATTCACCCTCAAAATGCGGAGGCATTATGTTTTAGGGGAGAAATTTGAACTTTTTACCGACCATAAGTCCCTAAATTATTTATTTTCTCAACGTGACCTAAACTTGAGACAACAACGGTGGATGGATTATATGGCCTCATTTGATTTCATGATTCATTGTACCCTGGGAAAAGGGAATGTTGTGGCAGACACGTTAAGTAGGAAACACGCAACTTTGAATGCGATATCAGAATGGAAACAATTAGAGTTTCTATCTAATTTTAATTTACAACCCTCACCAACCACTTCTAATGGTTTTCTTGGAGCTAGGATAATTAGACCTACTCTAAAAGAGAGATTTTGAAATACACAAGATCTTGACGAAGAATTAAGAAGTATAAAGGAGAAAATGGGAAAGAAGGATACCTTTCCCCATTTGGTTAGATATTCAATTGGCGATGATGGGAGTTTACTTTGGGATGAACGACTTCACGTCCCTAAAGATGAGGGGTTGAGGAAAGAAATTCTAGAGGAGTGCTATAAGTCAAAAATGACCATACACCCTAGTGGGGATAAAATGTACAGCGATATGAAGAGGAATCTCTATTGGGAAGGAATTAAGAGAGATGTAGCCGAGTTTGTGGCTAAATGTTTAACATGCCAAAAAGTGAAAGCAGAACAAGGGAATCTTGGAGGATTGTTACTACCTTTAGGGATCCTTATGTGGAAGTGGGAACATATTTCCATGGACTTTGTAGATGGACTTCCTAGAAGCCAAAAGGGTAATGAGGCCATTTATGTTGTGGTAGATTGTTTAACCAAAAGCACCCATTTTATACCAGTCAAGAAGACAAGGACTGCAGCGTTGTTAGCCCAATTATATGTCAAAGAAATAGTTAGATTACATGGTATCCCATCGAGTATTGTGAGTGATAGAGACCCCTTGTTCACAAGCGAATTTTGGAGAAGCCTACATGCAGCATTGGGAACGACCCTCAACCTAAGCACAACCTATCACTTGTAGACTGACGGTCGGACAAAAAGAGTAAATCGGATTTTGGAAGACTTTCTTAGATCTTGCATCATCGACTTTGGAGGAGTTTGGAAATAACACCTACCACTCGTAGAGTTCACTTATAACAATAGTTTTCAAACGACGATTGGTATAGCCCCATTTGAAGGGCTTTACAGGAGGCCATGCAAATCACCGACTTGTTGGTGGGAAACTACCAACAAGGTTCTACTCGGACCAAACTTCATTATTACGCGGAGAAGATATCCTTGATTAGGCAGAGGATGAAGGCAGCCCAAGACCATCATAAATCGTATGCCAATAAACAAAGGAGGGAACTTAAGTTTAATGTTGGAGATTTGGTATTTGTAAAAGCATCCCCTCTCAAGAAGGCTGTTAGGTTTGGGAAGACCGTGAAATTATCAACTAGATTTGTTGACCTTTTTGCATCATCGAGAAGATAGGATCCTTGGCTTATAGAGTGGATCTCCCAGAGCTTCTATCAAGAATCCATAATGTTTTTCATGTATCTCATCTAAGGAAATGCCTTCCTGATTCTGCTACTAGACTCGAGCTTGATGAAATTGGGGGCATAGAAAAACTCGAGTTGGAGTCCAAGGTGCCCCATGCCACTATAAGGATCGTAGAGCACGAAATTAAGAGACTCCGCAACAAAATCGTTCTCCTTGTCCGAGTACAATGGGGAAATGATCCTGCGGAACGCACATGGGAGACCGAAGACAAGATGAGACAGACTCACCCAGAGCTTTTCTTGGGTAATTTTTCCTCAAAACAACTTTATGGATGCATTGCGATTGCTAGATTGGATGTTAGGGAATGGATGCAACACCATTGCACAACACACTCATATAGAAATATATGATAATTACGTTGTATGCATACATATTGCATCACTTATTACACTTACACATTAGGATTGAGCTAACTTTAGTGGATCTGCAGTTCATAACCACTGCGAGTCATGGATGTATATGGTTGAATTAAAAATAACATGAATGTACAATATGGATGTTTCGAGCAAGTTGTGTTTTTTGCCTCTTCAAACGCATTTCGGTACAAGATCTATTTTAGAGCAATGTAACACCCTGTAAAAGTAATAAATATTAACAATAAATAAAAATAAACAATTTAATAATAAGAATGGAAAATGAGATTTTACAGCTTTAAGAATTTGGCTACGAAAATCTATTATTTGGATTCAAGGCGAAATTCTGAATCGTTTTCATATATAATTGTTGAAAATGGTGAAAGCATGAAGAAGACACAAGCAAATGAAACTAGACAGTAAAACACAAAAATATACATATATAACCAAAATATATTAAAGTAAGTATGGGTGAATTTGAAATTCAAACATAAGACAAGATAGCAGGGACAAAAAATATTGTAAGTAAGGAAAGAGATTAAGCAAATAAAGTAACATACTATTCAATTAAACACCTCAGAACCATATATGTTCATTGGGCGTTTCAGCGACTAGGAGGTCGACTGCCCCCTAGGAGTGTCGACCGCCTAGCGGTTGAAAGGCCCAATGTAACCACCTGAATTCTGACAGACCGATTTTTTTTTTAATTCTAATCTATCGAAACTTGTTTTGGTTTGCTCTGGTATCCTGCAGAAAAGATAGAGATATAAATATATCATAGCTCGGAAAAACATCTAACAACGGAATGGATAAAATATAATGTAATCAAAATATAGCCTTACCGTAGTAATAATACTACCTAACCAGTATCCAAGGCTATCATATCTCTGCCACAAATCTAACCTACGAGTATGATATGAGGAGGAGGTCATAACAGGATTTAAACTATACAATTTAAATAACCCTACATACCATTCAATCACATTTTCTTATTTAGTAGGTTGCTTGGGCTAGCAGCACTCAAGGCTTATACACACGTCGTACCCATTTACTCCCAGGGGATTATCCTAATACAGTATATATATATATATATATGTAGCTACCCCCAATATTGAGGTACACCCCACGGTACCCCACTCGCACGGTCTCCACCGTAATGTCATAGAAATGTACGCAGCCTCTCATCCTACGCTAGCGTGCCATACGTTCCTCTATATAAAACCATTACCTTCCGCATATATCTGTCATTACTATGGTACGTAAGCGTACGGACTGCCACCTTCGACCAAATCAGATTATATCACAGAGTAATGCCCTTAAGTCTACGATACACCACCCAGAGCAGACATGCATGTATCTAGACTTTCCCACGTACGCATCGTCAATCGTTTTCAATGCCTTAACCGCACGTAACCTCTAATGCGCACTGAGTTCCATGGCAGGGCTGTACAAGAAACACGGAACTCGGTCAGTAGCTTTTCCATATCTGTACAGGCTTGCCTTTAAGGGCCTCAAAATACAGATATCCCTGGGTTTTTTTCATGGTGGCTATGGCCCTACCTCGGCCCCTCCCTCAACTAGTAAAGACTACAAGAGCTAAGCAACTTGCCCCTAACAAATAATCTAAACATCTAGTTGGCGCCTCCCCTCACCCACCGTACCTCGATAGTGAAAGGTGAATGATTTCTTGGGTTTAGCTCTAGTCTTTTCGCATCCCACTGGTTGTCAATGACGGGTACCCGACTATATACTATCCTTGTTGGTCCTGACCTCGCCTCCCGTTGAGGCGATCGCCGAATCACCCTAGTGTCACCTCGTCACAGCATTCTGACTGCAAAGCTGCTTTTGCAGTCAAGGCCCACTCAACTGGTAGTAATGCGTAGACCCGACCTCTGTGAGCACAGCCTAAACCTCTGCCACCGCACAGAGGACTACCAAGAGCACCTTACGTATCTCATGAAGCCACGTGCTTCCCCTTCCTATCCTTCAGAGCTAATAGAATAATCAGATGGACGTGCGCTCCCCTCGTGCCTTATGACACCACGATGATCTACCACATTGGGTTATTCACCTTAAATGTGCGGACTGGTCCAAGCGCCTTATTTTAATATGTTATTAGACCCTATGTCTAAACATTCAATTATGCGCTTGCTCTACCTCATTGGGTTTCCATTTAACTTGGCTATTCCTATTCACATCGACTTCTTAATCAAGTTACCAAGTTCCTCTCGCTTATTAATTTCAGTCATATAACTTAACCCATTTAAGTTTATTAATAAGCCCATTACATGTTATTCTCTAGATTGTGATCCAAGGTCTGTAATCCAAATCCCTTTTGTATTCTTGTTTGATTTCAAGGTTACAATAACAGGTTCTACTTAATATGTAATTAAGTATATCTCAATTCACATGTTTTCTATTTAACATGCCACTTATCATTTATGATTAAATATAACTTATTTCATTTCATAAGTTGCCTCATTCTTTCTTATTTAATCATAATTCCATCTTATATTGTCATTACAACTTATCGTTGTTTACTTATTAACTTAGTTCTCTTAACTATGGTTTTCTAATAAGTTCACTTTCTATAAATATTACTTATGTTGTCCTTATCAGCATATTTCAGATTTTCGTTCTCATAGATAGCTTAATTTACAATTAATTACAACTTCTTTTATTACATAAGTTATTCCCATTTCCTTATTGTTTATTATAACCTAAGTTATAATTCTCATTGTCCCCAGGACAAGCCTACCTATTATATAGCATTCTCATTATTGCAATTTATTTATAGTAGGTTGTTATCACTCCCTGTTTATTCCATTTCTCTTATTGTTATAACTTCCATTGAATTTCATTCATTTCCACTAATTGCAATTAATGCCATTTTTTCTATCCTTTTATATACATATATTTATATACATGTTTATGCACTATACCTCTCACATTAAGCCTACCACTTGTGGATGCTGAATTTGCCGGGCAGTTCTAGGAAGACTTCTTCCACATGTTGGCATAACCTCATGTCTTAACACCGTTACATGTTTTATTTACACACTAGACCTTTCACATTAAATTAACAACTTGTGGATGCTGGATTTGTCGGGCAGTTCCGGGCAGACTTCTACCACAAGTTGAATTTAACCTCATGCCTAAGTGCATTACAGTTTTCTATTTTACTGTAAATTTTCTATATGATTTGGGCATGTCCATTCTTTCAAATTCTTTACTATAATATATGTTTTACATGTCATCATATGTAACAATTGGGAATTTCGCTCGATCCGAATCGATCGCTAAACCGACCAAGACCGTTCGAAACCCCTGATTGTTTTGAGAACACGACAAATTGGAACGCAAGCAGAAGAACATTTCATTGCTTATTACAACAATTCATCAGAATACAAGAATATACAGAGTACGAATAAATATTACACATTCGATAAATATCAGGGATTTACAAATTACAATGCAGCAGAAAAATAATACAAAACACAACTGAAAGTAATACACAGAGACAGAGCTTTCCGAATATCGCTTCAGCTGTAAATCAGGATCCTGTGAATATAAATCTGCAAAACCAAAACTACTAGCTGCCCGTGCGGAAAATAGGGGCACCCAGAGTTTAGGTTAAAACAATAAACTCCAGGTCAGTCATGTGAATGGTGTGAGAACTAAAATAGTTATTAATCTTTATTTTAAAGTTAGGTAAATCCAGGGACCACGCCGTACAAAACGGAACGGGTTTCATCCCAAGAATACCAGTGCATAAAACAACAGCGCAATGCTAAATAAAGAACAATGAAGCTATTATAAGACCCAGGTCCCATCACACAATGCAACACAAGCTGGAGGATAGGGTTTTACCTTATAATAGCCAAAGAATGCTTGATACGTTAAAACAAATCATTTGATACTATTATAAGTGCATAGTGTATAAAACAACTTCAAATATAAATGTATCAATCCTAGGCGGCATGAGTACCATATATCATGTCGCCAATACTAGGCTCTACAATCAAAACCGCAAATGTCACGTATTTGGAAGTTGGATTTCCGTCTCTGAACCAAGGCAAGGGATCGTCCTTACCGCTTCGAGACGCTCTAGCCCCCCCCTATAGTCAGAGCTCGAGTGACCTTTGGATCGTCAGGGTCGATCTGCCGATGTGGATTAAAATGCATGAACACTGCGTTTCCTGTAACAACCCGAAAATCTGGGCCAGTTTAAAATTTTTATTTTGGCAATTTTAGCGAATTGTGATTATTTAAAATGAATTATTTTAAATAATAACGACCAAAAATTTATTTTGAATAGTAATCGACGAAATATATATTATATATATAATATAATGGCCTGAATAGAACGCGTCGCGCCGCGGCAATTCGTGAATTTCGACCATTTATTTCAAACGGACATTACGGGAGATCCGACCGTCGGATTCTCCTAAAACCGAAACCGTTGGGTTCGTATCGAAAAGAGCTTTCTAACGAATATTAGAAATTTGAAATCTAACGGTTGGATTTGGAGATACGTCCAAATCAAATTCGAAAAAGGTCGCTATAAGTGCAGTTCGATGGCCGTTGATGGAAATCGACTGTACGGGCCTTGATAAAATTATTAAAAATAGTAATAATTTGTGTAAAATCATAAGAAATGATTTAGAAAGAATTGGGATGAAAAACTCCGTATTTGAAAAGATAAAAGTAGATTTTTATCAAAATGAACTAGTTTTGAACTAGAATTATAATTCTATTTATTTTTAAATAAATAAATTGACTTTGAAATGGTTTGTGAAAATAACCAGAATTTCCAATGATTGCATTGGAATGGATTTGAATCGAAATTATCTTCGGAATATTTCGATGTTGGATTTCATGATTATACAGATGTTGTTATGGAAATTTGAAAGATATATATTTATATCGTTATTTCCAACACGACATTTGTTAATCGTAGAATTTGATATTGAATATAAGCCGATATATTTTCTATTCAGAGCCTTGTATTGAATATCAAATGTGATTTGGGTTTGTCGTGAATGGTGTCTTCACTAACACTGTCCTTGAACCCAGTTGAGAAAAGATTAAATCTTTTTATTTAGATTTAATGAAAGGTACCAATTAAACAATATTTAGTTGGAATTGAATTGATATTGATTTTTGGGTTTATCGTGGACGGTGTTTTAAATAACACTCGTTCTTTAACCCGATAATTAATGAATGTGATTTTGGGTTTATCATGAACCGTGTTTTAAATGACACTGATTCTTTAACCCAGTTAGCGATTAAAATTAAGTGGAGTTTTAATGAGTCTTTAATTAGATTGAAATGATCGAGAATGGAGTATCACCAGTTTTTCTCCAAGCGATAGTTAAATCTTTAATTAGATTTGAACGTGAAATGGTAATTGAATTTACCGATAACACCGTGGTGTTAGATATGAAGTATAACCAGTTTTACTTCATGGGATGAATAGGTTGGGGTTGGGAAATTAAAACAAATAATTACTTCGGTAAAGTTCGTTAATCCCGACTAGTTTGAATTGATATTCAAAAGTAGATTAAAGAATAAATTAAAGAATATTATAAAGTAAAGGTTCATGTGTTGACTGTACTCATTCGTGAGATTAGTCATGTGTTGAACGTAATATTTTAACAATAAATTTTATATCTTTATCACTATTAAATAAAGGTTCATGTGTTGACTGTACTCATCCGTTGAGATTAGTCATGTGTTGAACGAAATAATTTAACAAAAATAGTCATACGTGGACAGTACTCATTCATTGAGATTAGTCGTGTGTTGACAAAAATAAATATTCATTTGTTGAATAGAGTAAAGGAATGTATGAAGCCGTGTTGGTTAGATTGACGCCATTTTGACGTGAACGATATTTATACCGATTATTCATTTCGAAATGAATTGAATTGAAAACGATTTCGAAATGAATTGAATTGAAAGCGATTTCGAAATGAATTGAATTGAAAACGATTTCGAAATGAATTGAATTGAAAATGAATTCGAATTGATTTGATTGATGTGTGAATGGCGTGGGCCTTCACTGGACCGGGGATAAGGCTAGGCCCCGCCCTATGGGGCGTCAATGAGCCAAATGACTCCATCGGTCCCAGATCGACCGATATATCCGAGGCGCCTCACATTCCAACAACCACATAAGTCAAACTCGTCAGGGCATGTAAAACCACTGACACCACTTCTAGCTAGAAAGAAACGCATGTCCTCCCTGAGGTCCTCTCCCGTTTTTGGTTCACACCGGGGTGTGAGGCTCGCGAATTAACGCTACACAAAGCGATGCCACATAGGTGGTGCTTTGATCATCAACCACAAGACTCTGCTTTTCAACAGAAGCCTTGATCATTTGCATCTCAGCATGCCACACATGCAAACCACTCCATGCAACCGATATCCATCAATCACACAGAATGATATCCAATGTTAGACACACAGTCCATTTACAAGTCTGTTCTGGGTCTGAACGAAATCGGAGGCACCTTGTACCTTGCATATCTATTGATCTCTAAGTACGTCTGGACGATCACCAACTTATTCCCTCCTTTTGGGTGTACAACCCAATCAAGATCATCAGGAATCATCCAAACGATGTGAAGACCTCCGATCTTCAACCACTGTCTTCATCTTTGACTTATCGTCATATCAATTATTCAGAATGGGATAAACCCGGTCTTTCCGAATAACTAGCGTATATTATAAACAAGTGCTACACCAACACAACATACGCCTCATTCCAATTCAGAATATTCTTTTATTCAAATATTCACATCTTTAGGGAAAGGTTCCCATTAATTTTATCAAAGATAAATTCGTTAAATTTATTCTTTAATCTTCTTTTGAATATCAATTCAAACCAAATTATGGTTTATCCAAACTAGTTGGGATTAACGAACCTCACCGAAGTAATCATTTGTTCTAAATTTCCCGATCCCAACCTATTCATCCCACGAAGAAGAACTGGTAATACTTCATATCTAACACCACGGTGTTATCGGTAATTCAATTACCATTTCACGTTCAAATCTAATTAAAGATTTAACTATCGCCTGGAGCAAAACTAGTGATACTCCATTCCCGATCATTGCAATCTAATTAAAGATTCATTAAAACTCCACTTGGTTTTAATCTTCCCAAAATCAATATTAATGATTGTTTAACTTGGGAAATCATATCCTGTCTTTAACTGGGTTAAAGAACCAATGTCATTTAAAACACGGTTCGCGATAAACCCAAAATCACAGTCAATTCTATCAGTCTCTAACCGTAAATTAGCAAGTGAACAATCCCTTAAGTAATAACCCTGAAAGCCGAAACCAACATCAGATCAATACCCAGGAAACCATTGAACTTAACTAATCTTCAGTTAGTTTCTGATTTTCTTAACTCCGTTGGGTCTAGGAACAATATTATTAAAGATATCGTTCACGACAACCCAAAATCACATTCCATTTACAATGGAATCTTCATGGAAAACAAATCGATATAAACTTCCATATCCGTCTAATAATATAAATGGAATAACGGCAAAGCCTTTTAAATTCCAGATATATTAGTTGTCTTCCTCCACAGAAATTCATTTCGATCATTTCCAAATCGAACTCCATTCCAATTTATTTTATTAAATTGGAAAACTTTACTTTGGAAAATCTCCTTTAAATCTTAACAAAAGATTTATAAATTCCAAATCACATTTCACTGTAAATTGGGTTAAAGAACGAATGTCGTTAAAACACAGTTCACAACAAACCCAATTCACATCCCATTAATTATCAGGTTAAAGAACAAGTGTTATTTAAAACATCGTTCACGATAAACCCAAATCCCATTTGATATTAAATACAAGGCTCTGAATAGAAAATATATCGGCTTATATTTAATATCAAATACTATAACCAACAAATATTGTATTGGAGATAACGATATAAATATATCTTTCAAATTTCCATAACAATATCTGCATAATCACGAAGTCCCACATCGAAATATTCCGAAGACAATTTCTATTCAAATCCATTCCAATTGATATATTGGAAATTCTGGTTATTTTTAAAACCATTTCAAATCCAATTTATTTATTTTAAAAATAAATGGATTATAATTCTAGTTCAAAACTAGTTCATTTCGATAAAAATCTATTTTTATCTTTTCAAATATGGAATTTTTCATCCCAATTCTTTCCAAATCATTTCTTATGATTTTACACTAATTATTGATATTTTTAATAATTTTATCAAGGCCCGTACAGTCGATTTCCATAAACGGACATCGAACTGCACTTACAGCGACCTTTTCCAAATTTGATTTGGACATAATTCCAAATCCAACCATTAGATTTCTAATTTCTTTCATTCGTTAGAAACCTCTTTTCGATACGAACCCAACGGTTCCAATTTTAGGAGAATCCGACGGTCGGATCTCCCGTAATGTCCATTCGAAGTCAATGGTCGAAATTCACGAACTGCCGTAGCGCGGCCTGTTCTATTCAGGCCATTATATAATATATATTATACATATTTCATCGATTTTCATTTAAAACGTATTTTAAAAATCGTTTTAAATTCATTTTCAACAACTTCATATTCAATTTTAAATCAAATTGAATATTCCATATCATTAATATATAAATGATAATATTTTCAAAATATTAGATTTTGCAATCACTTTCTTTTCTATATTCATTATAAAAACGAATATAATCGATATAAATATCTTTCGCATCAAAATGGCGCATGTCTAATCAACACGACTTTATATATTTCATTAACTTCGTTATTCCATTCAACAAATGAATATTTTCTTCAACACATGAATATATATTTTATTCAACACATAAATATTCTTTTATTCAACACATGAATATTTATTCTATTCAATACATGAATTTTCTATTCTATAATATTCTTTATTTTCCAAATTGGAATGAGGCCCAATCAGTTACCATATAATGTTAATTATAAGGATTCCATACAACACATGTATATAAAGCAACGATAAATAATCAACCATCATCCAGAGTGCACAACACAACTGCATAAGCATTAAATATAAATAATTAACGCTTACACAATCTGTCAACCAATCGATCGACAAACACTGAATAAACATTAAATATAAATAATTGGGATTAGTGTATGCCAAATATCATCCCAACACCCGTGTGGGGTTTCAATCCACAAACACTGAATATTATTTGTGCAGTTGGGCGACGTGTAAAATTTATCGTCCCAATCAATATCCTTTAAATGGGTGTACATAAACAAATCATTCGATTTGTAAATGAATATTTATTTTATATACATGTTAAAATTTATATGTTTAACTATAAAATATTTTTAACGATAAAATATTTTATTTCATTCCACATCACGCAATCAACTTTCACACCACAAACAACAAACAAACAAGTCGTCCATGGTCTGTGGACAACGGGTGTCGGGTGCTGCTAAGCACCGTCTGCATCCTAGTATATATTTTTAACTAGAAAACAAGAATTAAAGTGAGAAATTCTCACCAAGAGCTAAACCAAACGCCGCGACTCTTCATATGTAGGAAATCTTCGCCGTGCTCGCCCTTATCACTTTCGTCGTCCGTATTCACTACATATATAAAAAAATCACATTTTTATATGGTATTCACACATTTTTAAACTGCTACTATATAGATAAAAATTCTATTTTTATACCGGTGTTCGTGTAATAAAGATCATATTTTTACCATCTTAAAAATCATATTTTTCTAATCATAAAAATTATATTTTTCTAATTAAAAATCATATCATTTTCAAATTAAAGATCATAACCTTTTTCAATTTAAAAATCATAACTTTTCATGTTTTAGAAATCACATTTTTAATCGTAAAAATCATATTTTTATCATGCTATGATATAAATAAAAATCATACCTTTACATCGTTATCGTATATCTAAAAGTCTCCTCTTCCTTCATGATAAAAAATCTATCTATTCTCTATATAAAAATCTCGCCTTTTTCTGTTTACAAATCTCAGTTTTAAAGCGAAGAAATAAAATAGAAAACTCACTTCTTTGACGAACTAAAGCTCATCGTCGGGGAAGGGGATTTTGCGCGCTCGCCTGAGGTGGAGAAGGCGTTGTTTTGGTTGTGGTAGGTTTAAACGCAAAGGGGGGTTTCGCTGTTCGAATTAAAGAAGGGGGAAAGAGGTTTTCCGACGCGCTGGAGGGAGGAGGAGGGGCTTCAGGTCGAGCCAGAGGGGGGCTCGGAGCTGCGGCGGTGGTGCTCCTCGTTGGTGGCGGCGTGGGGTTTTGGAGCTGGGCTCAAATCAGAGGAGGAGATAGCGTACAGGGGGCGGAGCTCAAGGGGAGGGGGGTGTGCGAGGATGGAGACCAACGGTGGGCCCTGCGGCGGCGCGGCGCTCCGGTGGTGGCTGGAGGGTTCCGTCGCGCCTCCCTTTTCTTTTTTTCTTTTTTTATTTATTCATTCTAACTGAAAACGGACGGGAGGGGAGAAAGGGATAAGGGCATTGACTAATTTTTAATTATATATATTTAATTTATTTTAAATTTTTATAAAGGTGCATTTTCATTCGAACCCCGAATCGAGCCCAACGACTGTAATCCCTAGCTAATTACCCCCATTATGAACGCGATGGGATATGTTTCGTAACCCAGTTCGGCTGTTTCAATCAGTTTCTGTCAAAATCAAAATATAAATCTATATATTGAATTTGAACGCACATTTCAATTTACCGGGGCCACATACGGACTCTGAAAATTCCTGGAAAATATTTTCTAGCTTTGTATTGACGATACGGTCCTAACAAAACTAATTTCATCGAATTCTGAGACCGTTTGAAAAATGGCCATTTTAAAAGGGCTATAATTCCATAACGACTATTTTGAATTTTCAACTGGGCATATCTTTTTATTCCCAATATGAAATTTTGATTTTTCGGATTCGTTGGAAAGATATTTTCAAATAGATTCTTATAGTTTTGGTTTCGCTAAAATCCGCTTTATTTTGAATCCTGCACATTCATTTGAAATTTGAAATCGAATTTCCAAACTACCGCGCCATTTTTGATTCCTTTTATAATTAAAAATAAATATTTATTTTCTAACGACGATCTATATAAATATATACGTTCTAATTCTATTCAAACTAAATTTCTCGTCGTCATTATTTAAAATAAATCATTTTAAATATTCAAAATTCATAAAAATTGCCAAAATGAAAATTTTAAATTGGCTCAGAATTTCCGGGTTGTTACATCATATTACGCCCATTTTATGTCGCATGTTCTTTTTAACATATATTTAATTCTATTCTAACATGAAACCATTTAATCATGTAACTATTCCAATTCCAACAAATAAGGGTTCAAGTATGTAAACATAACAAGTTAACATGTAATTCGAACAACAGTAGTCGCTACACATATTTTAACAAGTTTATATTCCAACATGTAAACATTTCAGCATATTAAACGTTTCAACATATGAATTTTCCAACATATCGATATTAATAATTCAACATGTCATAATAGCATTTTAACACTTTTAATTATTCTAGCAAATTCACATTGCATAATAATGGGGAATGTTAAATGATAATATATCATTATCAATAATGATATAACATAAATCCACTCACCTAATTCGCTTTCCAAATCCTGAATCTGGTCCAGATCTAGCATTCCATGGTTTCCCCTAATTGGATTTAGAAGCTAACAACCATGGATTCACAATTTTTACTAAAAGAGAAAAGAGAAGAAAGAGGGAGAAAATTGAATAGTCCAGATTTAAGAAATTACCTTACTTCGAATATGATTCTGAATACCTTCTTATTAACATTCATTCTTTTCATCTAGATCTTGATTCAGAATTTTCCTAAACTAATTATCTTTTTTTCTAAAGAGATTTGAGGAGGAAGAAGAATGGCAGAGAATAGACATCGTCTCAGAAATATGATATTTAGGCTAGGCTTTGATAGCCTATTTATAGGTGTCTAGGATCTTATCGTACATGAAGCGCTGAGTGTAACACCCCGAATTTTCAGTTAATGCTAAAATTCACAAATTAAAGAATAACTAATCCCAGATGTGGGAATTAGGGCAAACGGGCTGCGTCATTGCGTTCGTCTCAGAAAAATACGCGAAATAGAGTCCGAGTTTGCGTAAAACGGGTACCGTATGAAAGAGATACGGACGAACGAAGTTAGGCAGAAAAACCAGAAACAGGCCAGAAATGCACTGGCGCACTTGTGAAGTGCGCCAGTACAAAAATGCACTGGCGCACTTATGAAGTGCGCCAGTACAGAAATACACTGGCGCACTTGGGAAGTGCGCCCGTGCCGAGCCAAGAAACCTGCACAGTTTCTAGAGAGTTCTGTGGTTGAGTGCACCAGTTTGGGGTTTGGGCTTGGTCT
The DNA here is from genome assembly GCA_030737875.1 of Allium sativum. Taxonomy (NCBI): domain Eukaryota; kingdom Viridiplantae; phylum Streptophyta; class Magnoliopsida; order Asparagales; family Amaryllidaceae; genus Allium; species Allium sativum. The sequence continues at coordinate 408,341,785 of CM060926.1, forward strand.
TAGGGCTAGTTTCTGGAAGGTGCCGAAATCTAAGGGTCCTAATCTAATTTAGGGTTAATCTAAGGGCCTAAAACACTCACCTAATCTATAAATACACCCTAATACTACCCTAATTCATACTAAAAATAGAAATGATGGCCTCATGCCGCCAAAATCAAACTTAAGAGGAGCCTCCACTAGTTTATGAAGGAAGTTGCAAGCTAATCAACCTCTAATCATCATCTTCTTCATATTTAGCAACTAGTTCTACTTCATAAGTTTACTAATCTTGGTTTTGGTGAGTTTCTATCACTTTAACATCAATTTCTAAAGTAAGTAGATTGGGTGTAATGAGACTTATGGTCTTAAATGCGGATTAGTGAGTTTGAATCATTTGTAATGATATGCTACTCTATGTTTTCCTAAGTTTATGCATATTTAATAAGTGGGTTTATGCATGTTTAATAAGTTGGTTTATGCATGTTTAACAAGTGGGTTTATGCATGTTTAATAAGTGGGTTTATGCATATCTAATGAGTGGGTTTATGCATGTTTAACAAGTGAGTTATGCAAGTTCATATGCAAGTTATGTGTATGATGTTATGTAAGTTATGTGTAGGTTGTTATGCAAGTTCATATGCAAGTTATGTATATGCATAAATGCAAGTTTAACATGATATGCAAGTTATGCATGCTTATGCAAGTATGTGAATGCTTATGCAAATATGTGAATGCTTATGCAAGTTATGTGTATGCTTAAATGCAAGTTTAACATGATATGCAAGTTATGCATGCTTATGCAAGTATGTGAATGCTTATGCAAGTATGTGAATGCTTATGCAAGTTATGTGTATGCTTAAATGCATGTTTAACATGTTATGCAAGTTATGAGAATGCTTATATGCAAGTTCAACATGTTATGCAAGATATGTGTATGATAATATGCAAGTTTGGGTTAAATGTAGTTGGGTTAATATATGCTCATATATGCAAGTTGACATCCTCTTAACCCATGACAAAGTTATATGCTAAGATTTGGTTAAACCCATGGTATTTGTGATGGATCTTCCCTTTATTATATCATGAAATGAGAACGATTTACGTGGGGAACGATGGGGTTAATAAATATGTTAATAAAAGTATGATTGGGTATGATTAAGCATACCATAAAAATAAATTAACATAAGTGGGAATTTACCTATTAAGTTAGGTCTACCCCATGGGAATTTACCTATTGAGTTAGGTCTACCCATGTTATGAAAAACTTGATATTAATTAGGGATAATTAATATGGGGGTGATTAATTAGGTGTAATTAATCAACTAGGACACGAGGTTGGACCCTTTTGTAGCGGAAGTCTGCCCGGAACCGACCGGCCATCCAGCGGCTACAAATGATTGGCCCAATGTGAGAGGTCTTAGTCATAAATTAAATACGTGATTAAAGTAAAGACACGAGGTTAGACCCTTTTGATGGCAGAAGTCTGCCCGGAACCAACCGGCATATCCAGCAGTCATAAAAGACGGTCTAATGTGAGAGGTCTTTATGAGGTCATGATCTTAATTAATTAATTAAGAAACACTTAACCATATTAGCATGTAGAGGGGCATGAGGGGTTAAGTGGGTGCCTTGGGTGGCATGTGGAAATCTAGTGGGTTGCCTTGGGTGGCAATAGAAAATACGATTAGAATACTTAACCAAGTGGAAACATGTAATTAAACATGATTAAAGGGTTAAGTGGGATACACTAGAAATGACAAGCTTAGGTGGGTAGCTTGTGGGGGCCCATTTCAACCAATATCCCAAACGTATCTTTGTGGGCTCGACTCTAGTCGGGTGACGGGACACGCATATTGGGCTTGACTACAAGAGGCCAAAACGGGTTAGCGGTGGCAACGCAGGATCAACGGGTTTCATATGCGTGTGTGGACCCGGGCTGGTTGGTAAGTCGTTGTTGCATCGTGTAGATATAAAGCCGTGCACCGTTGATATTATCAGGTTGCCACTTTGGGGAATGATACACCCCATTGTGGGACCAGCACGGGTATCTACGGTAGGGAGCCGATCGCTTGGGAGTAGTGGGTACACCTAGTGGAGATAGGGGCAGACGGCACCTATGTAGTGAGCTAGGGGTACGCGAAACTACTGGGTAAACTTTCTAAGTCCTTGGGTGGGATCAACCTTTAAGTAGGAATGACTGGTGTGGTGCAGTTAGTAATTATCCTTGGGTGGGTAGATGCGTCTTTACAGTTATCTTAGTTTATTTCTAAGTCTACCAAGCTGCTTAGTGTAGCCATTCATCCCCAGACATTACCGTAGGTCAAGTTTATGTCTTCTCTGGTTACTTTAATGATTGTATTGTTAAAGTTATAGGACTCGCTCAGACTTATGTCTGACCCCGTTGTTTTTATCATTTTCCCAACCCTCAGGTCCTACGGTGGATCCTAGCAGTAGTGGAGCTTGATCGGATTGCTGTTCCAGTCTCTAGGAGCTTGGATAGATGTAAAGCTCCAGTTACCCAGTTATCTTTTCTTTTGTCCTGGCTATTGTATGTTAGAGTGGGATTATGTACTTCTTTATTTTGATGGATATTGTACTTGACTTTTATTGTGGTTTTATGATGTAACCAGACATGTTTACTTCCGCTGTTATGAGATGATGTTTTAAATTTCAAGTACTATTTATATCTGTCTTGTTGTAATTTTTCTGTTCCATATTCACTAAAATACTCCACCGATGCTATGGCATTCCCTTAGAGAGTGACCATAGCGGGAGTGGGGTGTTACACTGAGTCGGCATTCGAACTTGGTTAAGAAAACAGTCTAGATTCAACGATGAATGTGGCAGGATCTAGGGGGTGTCGACCCCCATATGGGTCGCACGAGCTGTTTTGGTGCATAAGTTTGAACTTCAAATGTTTGAATTTCTGGAATTTATTTAACTGTTATATTCACGTGTAATCCTCTTATATGTATACAAATCTTCTAATGACCATTTTACTTGTATATATGTAAGCACAACTCTTATTTCATTTTAAAAATTCGAACGATGTTGTACCGCTATTTAATTATTGCCATTTTTTATTGATTGCGGCCTTATCTGAACTTGTCTCTTGTATATATATAATTCTGCACATATATATGCATATATTCTCATATACATATATTTTTCTATATTTCCTTGCATGTATACTTTTCCTATGTGCGTTTATACATATTTTCTCTTACGAACATATGTTATTTTAGTCGTTCCCTTAAAACAAAAATATGACGGGGTGGGGATCGAACTTTGTACCTCTTATATGCAAGTCACATGTTCTAACCAACTAGGCTACTAAGACTATTGTTAACAAGGTTTAGAACAATGGTGGTCATTGGTCTTTTCTCATTCCTCGGTAATTAAACCAACTTAAATTGTTCATAAAGACGGATTGTTAGGAGTAATTACACATTTGCATAAAATAAAAAGAACTTTTGCATTATCATTACAATAATATTACATCAGATTTATGGGAGAAATATCAGAGTACATCGATTACACAACGGAAAAGATACTAAACTCAGCGGAAGAATATGCGTGCTTCAAAATATAATAGCTCCACTTTTTCATATTTGTTGTAATCTTTATTTAAACCATTACTTGCATCTTTTTCTTTTACTTCTCTTTTATTATTAATGCTTAATATTTGTTAATTAGTGCATGCAACACATTTACACTGCATGCAACCAATCCTTTTTTTTAATGTATGCATTACATTTTTATTTACACTAATCTTTTTCTTCTTTTTCAGTGCATGTATTTATTACATGTAATCACATATTATCTTTATTTTATTCTTCATAAATATATATTTATGTCTATGCATATATATAGACATATGCATTATTTAATTGTCATATAATGCAGGGGGTTACACCCAGTGAATCTATGTTTGGTTAGGATTTTCTAGGGGAATATATATGAATATATGGCCAAGATTACATATAAATAATCTAATGACCTATGCTTACACAAGAGACTATATATAGGCCCTCAAACCTCACAATGAAACCCTAGCCACTCTCTTTTCTCCACCTCCATATTATCCTTTTGTCATTGTTGAATTCCAGAAAGGTTAGGAATTTCTCTTTTATTCCTCTAACCTCCATTCTTATCTTCTCTCTAATCTAAATTCATACAGATTTTAGTACAAATTCTGGAATTTAGTTTTTATATGCATAAGATTCTAAAGATGATTCTTATATATATATATATATATATATATATATTAGAAGTATTGGAGCACGTTTGTCAGGAAGGTTGAATCCAGATCTGAATCTACAACAAGAATTCTATTGTTATTCCTTTAGATTTGTGAGTGGAATATTTTATTTCTTAGGCATATTCTATTTTTTTAATAGATTAATATGTTGATAGTTATGCCTAAGAAGATTTGGCAAATGATAACATCAATACAAAAAACCCTAAATCATCTATTTTATGTTTGTGTAAAAATTGTCAATATTTGGGTCTATGGATCTTGATCTTGTTATTGAATTAAGAATAAAAGGGGTGTTATGTTTCTACTCTATGTAATTCATCCTTATGTAAATATTTCATTGTAACCTAAAAGGGTTTAAATTTGATATAATTCATGACTTGATTAGGTTTGGGTTTTATTTTGAATCCAAACGTATTCATACTTGAAATCTATCAAATATAAACATTTTTATGTGCAATACACAAAAAGGGTGAATTAGATAAAGTGGAGCTTATAACATGTATATATTATATGTGTATATTATACTCTATTCTTGATCCATTACTGAAGCCACTCCAATAAGCCTAGGATACAAGTTGAAATTTGTATGTATGTTTTATTTTCCATTCACTCCTCTCTGTTATTATGCCATCATGCCTTAAAAATAGCGGTCAAGATATGGAAATTAATTTGTGTACCTTAATTTAGACAAGTTGACAATTTTTGTCTCGTTAGAACGTTCTCTTATTCCTACGAACATTAGCGTTATTTATTTGTTATAATTATTATATTAATATAGCATAATCAATGTAATTAACGTAATATCAACGTAATAAATGCGATTAGGATAGAATTTGAATTTGAAATGTCCCCATATATATATTGATTGCTTATGTGTATGTATAGAATGGCTTTAAATATATTAATAAGTGACAGACAAACACGAGGTTAGTTGCCATTTGTGGTTTAAGCCTTCCCGGAACTGACCGACAAATCCAGCAACCATAAGTGGCCCAACTAATGTGAGAGGTCTAGGTGTCATGGTCTATTCAAACTTAGTACACTATGACACGAGGTTAAACCTACTTGTAGTAGAAGCCTTCGCGGAACCTCCCGGCATATCCAACATATATATTATCCGGTTTAATGTGAGAGGTAATATATATATATATATATATATATATATATAAGTCTATTGTGTGTGAAAATAGGAAGGTTTACTACAACTTGAGAATGTCTTAAGTGACTGACTCTCTTCATATCTAATTTGGGTTTTAAGTGGTTAGGACTATGATTCCTCCGAAGATTTAATCCTTAGAGGGGAACCAAAGTCATGGGACTCACCCTTATTAGATTTGAAGTAAGTCTATGGGTCCCTCTTCTCTAAAAGTGGTTAGGCATAAGCGGTAACGGGGTAGGGTAGTTCACAGGGGATGTACACTTCCTCTAGAAGCTTATAGGGGCTCAACTATGGACGGGATTTGTATATAAAAGATATGTGGCCATTGCATGCTCACCAACTGTCTAAGGGAAGTCTTAAGCGACATAGGTGTTCTATCGTAATAACAGTTAAGTAGTAACATTCGCAATACTATTTCTCATATTACAATTGAGATTATAGACTTAAGAACATTGACGTATAAGGATGGGGCTTAAGAGGCTTGGGTTTGCCTCAGGGTTATAAGAGATCATAAGAATCCATCTTTAATAGGGCCATAAGTGATCGAGAATTCCCGCCTCGTTCGGTCTTCACCCTAAAAACACCAATGAGCGATTGATTTAGATATCTACCTCATTAGTTAGATACCTGGTGTTTGTGTAAATGTTGTGAGTTGTGTAGACAAACCTTACATATGTAACCTACTAAAAATATAAGGTATTGAAATGACCCTAATAGCATTTGTAGGTTTATATAGTGATTTAGTGATTTTTTTCTTTTTTCTTTTTGCAAAGCCCTAATGGACTTATACAAAATGAATGGTTTTAATGATGTATGCACCCCAAACCTAGTCAGAGCCATCTATTCACACAAAATATATAGGATCATAAAATTCTACTAATATAGTTATATTTGTTTATGAAGAATTTATTGATAAATGCATATGAGGAGGCATATATCCCTCTTGTTTTCAAAATCAGAGTGGAAATAAAGCAAGAGATCCATTGATCTCAGTATAGATCAATGCTCAACACAGATTTTTAAAACTGATATCCTTATTCATACAAAGTGATCCTTTTGTATCATAAGGATAGAATTGATACTTATTGATGTGCAAAAATGATATTTATATGCTTGCAGAAATAATGAGATGATTTACCTTTAAAAATATATACATAAATGTACGCCAGAATGTGGTGTTATTACTACTATTTTAGGATTTTGAAACCTAGTTAGGATCTAAACAGTGCCAAGCACATGCTTACATCCTGAACCTTTGATGCTTTGTGTTGTGTTGACCCTTTTGGCTAACCCAATTACCTAGAGCTGAGCCAAATGGGTAATTGTGCCTTTATAATTTTTGAAGTGGTAATTCAGACTGATAAGTGCATCAAGCATTCAGGTTATATGACATGTACATGGACTTTTTTCTTTTACAATGACTCCGGATTGACTAATACACAAAATATTAGCAATCTTTCATAATTCCAAAAATAATTTATATAAAATATGTTCATAAAGATAGTCATAAAAAATACTAATTAAAACCAAACTTTCTCATCTGTTTGGTTCTCTCAAGCCATTACATAACCATATACTTAAATAACCATACATCTTAATACTTCATTACAATCCAAGGATAAAATAAACTGGAAAAGTTCATGCAGATTCAATCACTCCTAATAGCTCTAATTTTAACCAGACTTAGCATGCTAAATTCCCTTAAAAGCCATAGCCTTAGATCATGTTATTTAGCCTCTTCATTACCTGAAAAAGCATTAGAGGCTGCCTCAATTTAAATTGAGACACCCCATTTGCCATAAGCAACACAGGGTCGGAGTACAAGTCTGGTATGAACAATATCAAACAAAACATGGTTAATAAACTGAGTTGAAACTCAAGTAAATACTATTTGCATAAGTGCATAGTCAAAGTGTGCATGTATGAGTGTCATTGTGCAAGTGCACATCCTCATTTTCCCGCATGTTTTCAAGAGTGAAACATGTATATCCATACATAAATTATTTGCAGTTCATTTCTGCATTCAAACAAGGTAAAACCACCTATCCGTATCCATACATTCATGTATTTTTATGATCATCATACAACAAGGGTCCAGGAAAGCTCAAGTTCCTTTCTCCACTTTTAAATATTTTATTACTTAATTTCCCTGGCCTCACCTGCATAAGAGAACCATCGGGACACATTGTAATGGATTAATTCACTCCATTACACAAAGATCTCAAGACCAATTTAGGCCATGTGCCAAACTTGTAACTCTAGTACAAGTCATTCTGCAGTTATCTTGACCCTTATTTCTTAGTTTAAATTTTACTAAACATTATTCTTTCTTTTCTGGCATCTAATTAGCCTGAATAATTTTCTCATCCATATATAGATCACCATATGACATCACATGAGGAGACTTAGCAATTTTTGATCATGTATATATATATCAATTTACTACTCGGCAAAACAAACATCCAAATGTGCAGGCAAACATACAAATAAACTAGTAAAGGAATTTTGATACACCAAGGTTTTTGCTTAATAAGTTTCATACACATTTGATAATAGCATATGGCTTCTAGATATTTTATTTTATTTATAGCACTATAAGATAACTGGTTTCAATGGGTTTGAGTTCAACTAAAACATATATCTAAGCTATGATTAGAGCTCAGCACATAGAGATAGTCTATTACACTCATGATCATTTATCCATAGGGCCTTAGCACTTATACAATTTGTATACTGCAGCCCTTACTTCTTTTGGTAGAGATTTTCCATATTCTAATATCACTTGCATCAAGGGTTTTCAAAAGAAGCATTCATCATTCAGTGAGACTGAGCAGTTTGTGTGTGTATGCATAAATAGTGAACTCAAGCACATCAAACAATGCATAAAGAAACCATGTAAGGAAAAATAACAAGAGATTTTAATTCATGGTTCTGCATCTATGAACATTCAGTTATATAGAAATATATTGGCTGCCTTTTTATTTAGGACTTATTGCCATCCATTTATGAGTGAGATTGCTCACTAAAACTTCCTCTTTGAAGTTGCAAATCAGAGAATGCTTCTGCCTTACTCCCAAAGACCTTTCCCTTTGTTATGTAAATTGCCTTCTAATTTTCTAAGTGGCAAAATCTTGCCCGGATGCCCTATTTATATGGCCTTAATTCCTAGGGTTTTATGGTCATGATAATTGTGTGAGTGCAACACCCCTTATTCTTACCCCATTTGTTTCCAATGTCGGGTATAAAATCACTGGACAAAGTCTGAATTACTTTTTAGAAAATAAAAGAAAAACTACTTTTTATTTAAATGGTTTTCCCACTTCTCATGTCATGACAAAATGGCTAAAGAGATATATAATAATTCACTTTCTAAATCTGTCTACCTATACATTTTAAACTTGCACTACTAACCTTTCTCTCTCTCTCTCTCTCTATATATATATAATTTAAAACCTTTTAGTTATCCTTTATCAATCCTATGGATTGATTTAATTTAGTATGAAACAAAACATATATGTATGCATATCATAATATTTTCTTCTGGAATTTATGAATCTGCTTTGTACATGTCCTTGGTGCACACATACATGTACACTCCCATCAAATATGCACACCAACCAGAAACATTTCCAATTCTACTTTAAAAACTCAATAAAATATTTTTAGACAAAAGTAAAACAATTTTGCTAAAATAAAAATTTGGGTCATTGCAAATACCCCACCTTTTAGGAATTGTGTCCTCACAGTTTCTTCATATTAGTGTAAAAGTGAATTCAGCAATTCAGTCAAACACACATATTTAATCAATCTACTTATTAGGAATCAAAACACACACACACACATGTGAGTTATTTTCAAAATAGATAAAAATACCTTTAATTTGCAAACAACTTAGGATAATTCATCTAAACTTTATCTTCCAATTCCCATGTACAGTCATTTGGATCTAAACTCCATTGTATCTTTAAGAGTTTCAAAGTCTTGCTCCATAGCTTCTTGATATCCTTGGCCAAAATTCCCACTGGTTCTTTTTCATAAACTAGATCTGCATTCAGTTGGACCTGAGATAGTGTCTCCAAGATATCTTGTTTATCATGAATCCATCTCCTTAATTGTGATACATGAAACACATTATGTATTCCTTGCATTTCTTCAGGTAACTCTAACTTGTATGCCAGGAAACCAATTCTTTCTAAAATTTTGTAGGGTCCAACATATCTTGGTATCAATTTGTCTTGCTTTCCAAACCTCAACACCTTCCTCGTTATTGATATTTTGATGAAAACAAAGTCTCCAATTTGATATTCAACCTGCTTTCTTTTTCTATTTGCATACTTTTTTGTTTATCTTGTGCAGTTGCCATTGTCTTCCTAATTAACTCAATCTTTTCAGTTGTTTCTTTTATGTATTCAGGCCCTAAAACTTCTCTTTCTCCAGCTTCAACCCAACACACTGGAGATGGATATGGTTTGCTATATAAGGCTTCAAAAGATGCCATCCCTATGGTGCTTTGATAACTGTTGTTGTAAGTAAACTCAGCCAAATAGAGGTGATCTTCCCAAATACCCCCAAAATCCAAAATACATGCTTTGAGCAAATCTTCTAATATCTTATTTACTACTTCTATTTGCCCATCTAATTGAGGATGGTAGGCTGTGCTCATACATAGTTCGCTGCCCATAGCCTCTTGAAAGCTTTTCCAAAATTTAGATGTGAAGATAGTGTCTCTATCACTTACAATTGTCTTGGGTGTACCATGCAGCCTTACTATCTCTTTTATAAATAATTGAGCTAATTTTGTGCATTTCTTTCTGATTTAACTGGGATAAAATGTGCCACTTTTGTTAATCTATCAACTATTACCCAAATGCTTGTATTTCCCTTTTTGGATCTTGGTAAGCCATCTTAAAATCCATGGAAATATCTTCCCACTTCCATTGAGGCACACTTAATGGTTGAAATAAACCTGATGGCTTCTATGTTTCTTCTTCTACTTGTTGACAGATGATGCTTTTTTCCACAAATCTAGCTACATCTCCTTTCATTCCTTTCCACCAAAAATCCCTTTTAAGATTCTGGTACATCTTTGTGCTTCCTAGATGTATGGAGTATTTTCCTCTGTGGTATTCATCTAGTACCTCCTCCCTTAGTTCTGAATTTTTCGGTACCCAAATTCTGTTCTTATATCTCATATATCCTTTTCCATCAGTATATAAGTTAGGCATTTCCTCCCCCTTTTCTAAAATAGTTTTCTTTTCAGTTATATTGAAATCTTGTTTCTGCATACACCCTACTTTTAAAATTAAATCAGACCGTAGTGTTTATAATAATTAATGTGCCCACATTTTCTTGTGTTCTGGGTTCTACTTTGTGCATGATACCATTTTCTTTGATTTCTAAATCAGTGAGTATCATCAAAATTTTAAACTCCTCCATCATTAATAGGCTTACTTCTGCATGTTGCCTGCTTAAAGCATCAGCTACCCTATTAGCTTTTCCTGGTGTGTAGAATATTTCAAAATCATATGCACCTAAAAATTCTACCCACCTGTGTTGTATCATATTCAAGTCCTTTTGTGAAAACAAGTATTTCAAAGACTTGTAATTAGTGTAAAATTCAAACTTATTTCCCGACAAATAATGTCTCCAAAGTTTTAAGGCATACACAACTGCTGCTAGCTCTAAGTCATGAGCTGCATACCTGACCTCATGTGGCTTTAACTATCTGGATACATATGCCACTATTTGGCCTTGTTGCATCAATACTACACCTAATCCTTGTCCATATGCATCAATATATATTACCAAATCATGATTTCCTTCAGGCACTTTCAGAATAGGAGCATTCACCAATGCTTCCTTCAACTCTTCAAAGGCTTTCTCACATTTTTCTGTCCATACATAAGCTTGATTCTTTCTAGTTAAGTTAGTAAGGGGTACTAAAATTTTAGAAAAATCCTTAATAAATCTTCTATAGTATCCAGCCATTCCCATGAATGATCTTACCTCACTTACAGTTTTAGGCTTTCTCCAAGTTTGTATTGCCACCACCTTACTTGGGTTCACTAAAATGAATTGTGCAGAAATAACATGTCCAAGAAAATTTACTTCTTCTTTCCAAAATGCACACTTTGAAACTTTTTCTTTCAAGTCATTTTGCCTCAACCTGCTTAGGACTAAATGCAAATGATTTTTATGTTCATCTACAGTCTCGGAATAAATTAAAATGTCATCTATAAAGAACAGTACAAATTTATCTGAATAATCCCTAAAAGTTCTATTCATCAAATCAACCAAATATGATGGTGCATTTGTTAATCCAAAGGGCATAACTAAGAATTCATACAGTCCATACCTGGTGTTAAAAGTTGTGTACTTAACACTAGATTCTTCCACCTTTATTTGATGAAATCCTGAAGCTAAGTCAAGTCTAGTGAATATTTTTGACATTGATCAAAAAGATCATCTATCCTTGGTAGAGGGTATTTATTTTTAATTGTCAACTTGTTTAGTTCCCTATAGTCTATACATAGCCTTAGAGAACCATCTTGCTTCCTTACAAACACCACTGGTACACCCCAGCAAGAATTACTTGGTCTAATAAAACCCTTTCCTTCCAACTCCTCCAGTTGCTTCTTTAGTTCTATTAACCTACTTGGCCCCATTCTGGTGGGTTTCTTGATCACTGGGCATGCTCCTGGAACTAGATTAATTTGAAATTCCACTTGCCTATGGTGTGGGATGCCCTAGACCTCTCCAAATACATCCAAATATTCATTCACTATGCGTATATTTTCTATTGAAAGTTCAGGGGTCTCACCTCTCACCCCATATAAGTGAAATAATTTTCTTTCCTTTGCTGTTTCGCAAAGAACAACAACTCTTTGTTTCATACTATTTTGGAATTAAATGGTGGATGTCTCTAAATTAATTATAGCCTTATGTTGTTTTAACCATCTACACCCAATGTAATACATATATCTGGGTAATTCAAAACATATAAATTAGAAATAAAAATATTTCCTTCTATAATTAATTTTGCATCCACACACATCATGTCCAAAACACAAGAACTTCCTAGTGGACTTTTGACAAGCAATGGTTTTTCTACTAATATGCAGTTTAGTTTCAATAATTTGACAACATCATGGGAGATTAGAGAATGGGTTGCTCCCGTAACATACATTACTGGTATAGGCATTTGACAAATAAATAATGTACCTTCCACTTGCCCTACATTTTCTGCATTAGACTCCACTACAGACTTGCCTTTTGCTTCCAGAGTTGCTATTTTACCTTGGTGCTTGTTCTCTGGGCAATTCCTCTTCAAATGACCTTCCTTCCCATAGGTCATTTGGGCTTAATATGTTCCTCCTTTCAATTCTGGACACTTGGGCTTAATATGTTCCTCTTTGCCACATTGATGACATATCGCTTTCTTTTTGGTTTCTCCAGACTTAGCATCATTGGTCTTCTTGCTTCCAGTGTCCTCCAGTTTCTTGTCATATGGCTGATACCTTACTGCCCTTCTTATTGTTATTACTCTTGAAATTTCTATATTTCTCTCTTTCTTTGTCATGTTGCTCAAATCTTAATGTCAGATCTATGACTTGACAAAGGTTTTGTCCACATAGGGTATCATGGCTCTACTTAAACCTGGATTTAATCCCTTGATATACCTACAGTTTTTGAAGCTTCATCTGCTATCAACATAGCCCCATACTTTGATAGTCCATTTCCAAGTGTATTTTGTTACATTGAGATTTCCCTGCCTATGTATGATAAATTCTTTAAGCAAAGCTGCTTTAGAAGATGCAGGCGAAAATCTTGCTTTAATTAGTTCCTTAAACTAATTCCAAGTGATATCATTCTCAACCCTTCTAGATGTGATTACTTCCCACCAAACCAAAGCTGCTCCTTTTAGTTGTCTTGAAGCTACTTGCTTCCTCCTCTGATCATCTAGTTGCATGTCTCTAAAAATCCTATCCATGGTTCTAAACCAGACCTGGATTTCCGTCACACTTTTTGTTCCTTCAAAGCTTTAACCTCCCAAATTGGTGTAAGTCTTTAATAGTTTTGAGAGCTCTTCATTTGGATTTTCTGGTCTATGACCTATTCCCTATCTTAAAGCATTTATTAGGTCTTGCATATTTACCATTGGTGACCTTGGTCTTCCTGCCATGTTTCTTAAATGGCAATAAACTTAAATTAGTTTAATTTTCTTTTCATACATTTTGGATTTCCCCAAAATTATTAACAACCAAACACCCAAGTTTAAATAACCATTCTATTATCTAATAATTAATTTTATAACAATGATAGAGTCTGTATTCAATAACAACACAGCTCTGATACCAAACGAAATGACCCTGATAGCATTTGGGGGTTTATATAGTGATTTAGTAATTTTTTTTCTTATTTTTTTTTTTTTTGCAAAGCCCGAATGGACTTATACAAAATGAATGGTTTCAATGATGTATGTGCCCCAAACCTAGTCAAAGCCATCTATTCACACAAAATATCCAGGATCATAAAATTCTACTAATATAGTTATATTTGTTTATGAAGAATTTATTGATACATGCATATGAGGATGCATATATCCCTCTTGTTTTTAAAATCAGAGTGGAAATAAAGCAAGAGATCCATTGATCTCAGTATAGACCAATGCTCAACACAGATTTTTAAAACTGATATCCTTATTCATACAAAAGTGATCCTTTTGTATCATAAGGATAGAACTGATACTTATTGATGTGCAAAAATGATATTTATATGCTTGCAAAAATAATGGGATGATTTACCTTTAAAAATATATACATAAATGTACACCAGAATGTGGTGTTATTATTACTATTTTAGGATTTTGAAACTTAGTTAGGATCTAAACAGTGCCAAGCACATGCTTACATCCTGAACCTTTGATGCTTTGTGCTATGTTGACCCTTGTAGCTAACCCAATTACCCTGAGCTAAGCCAAATGGGCAATTGTGTCTTTATAAATTTTGAAGTGGCAATTCAAACTGATAAGTGCATCAAGCATTCAGGTTATATAACATGTACATGAACTCTTTTCTTTTATAATGACTCCAGATTGAATAATACACAAAATATTAGCAATCTTTCATAATTCCAAAAATAATTTATATAAAATCTGTTCATAAAGATAGTCATAGAAAATACTAATTAAAACCATACTTTCTCATCTGTTTGGTTCTCTCAAGCCATTAGATAACCATATACTTAAATAACCATACATTTTAATACTTCATTACAATCAAAGGATAAAATAAACTAGAAAAGTTCATGCAGATTCAATCACTCCCGATAGCTCTTATTTTAACTAGACTTAGCATGTTAAATTCCCTTAAAAGCCATAGCCTTAGATCAGGTTACTTAGCCTCTTCATTACCTGAAAAGCATTAGAGGCTGCCTCAATTTAAATTGAGACACCCCATTTTCCATAATCAACATAGGGTCAGACTACAAGTCTGGTATGAACAATATCAAACATAACATGGTTAATAAAACTGATTTGAAACTCAAGGAAATACTATTTGCATAATAGCATAGTTAAAGTGTGCATGTATGAGTGTCATTGTGCAAGTACACATCCTCATTTTGCAGTATTTTTGCAGTATGTTTTCAGGAGCGAAACATGTATATTCGTACATAAATTATTTACAGTTCATTTCTGCATTCAAACAAGGTAAAACCACCTATCTATATCCTTACATTCATGTATTTTTATTCTCATCATACAACAAGGGTTCAGGAAAGCTCAAGTTCCTTTCTCCACTTTTAGATATTTTATTACTTAATTTCCCTAGCCTCACCTGCATAAGAGAATCATGGGGACACATTGTAATGGATTAATTCACTCCATTACACAAAGATCTCAGGACCAATTTAGGCCATGTACCAAACTTGTAACTCTAGTACAAGTCATTTTGCTGTTATCTTGACCTTTATTTCTTAGTTTAAATTTCACTAAACATTATTCTTTCTTTTCTGGCATCTAATTAGCCTGAATGATTTTCCCATCCGTATATAGATCACCGTATGGCATCACGTGATGAGAGTTAGCAATTTTTCCTCGTGTGTATATATATATATATATATCAATTTACTACTTAGCAAAACAAACATCCAAATGTGCAAGTAAACATACAAATAAACTAGTTAAGGAATTTTGATACGCTAAGGTTTTTGCTTAATAAGTTTCATACACATTTGATATTAGCATATGGTTTCTGGATATTTTATTTTATTTATGGCACTATGAGATAACTGATTTCAATAGGTTTGAATTCAGCTAAAACGTAGATCTAAGCTTTGATCAGAGTTCAACACATAGAGGCAGTCTATTGCAATTATCCATAGGGCCTCAGCACTTATACAATTTGTATACTGCAGCCCTTACTTCTTTTGGTAGAGATTTGCCATATTCTAATATCACTTGCATATACTTTTCAAGGGTTTTCAAAAGAAGAATTCATCATTTAGTGAAACTGAGCAGTTTGTGTGTGTATGCATAAACAGTGAACTCAAGCACATCAAACAATGCTTAAAGAAATCATGTAAGGAAAAATAACAAGAGATTTTAATTCATGGTTCTGAATCGACGAACACTCAGTTATATAGAAATATATTGGCTGCCTCTTTATTTATGACTTATTGCCATCCATTTACGAGTGAGATTGCTCACCAAAACATCCTCTTTAAAGTTAAAAATCAGAGAATACTTCCGCCTTACTCCCCAAGCCCTTTCCCTTTGTTATATAAATTGCCTTCTAATTTTCTAAGTGGCAAAATCTTGCCCAGATGCCCTTATTTATATGGCCTTAATTACTAGGGATTTAGTGTACACAATATCAGTTTTTCCCTTCATATGGTCATGATAATTGTGTGAGTGCAACACCCCTTATTCATACCTCATTCATTTCCAGTGCTGGGTATAAAATCACTAGACAAAGTCTGAATTACTTTTCAAAAAATAAAAGAAAAACTGCTTTTTATTTAAATGTTTTCCCCACTTCTCATGTTATGACAAAATGGCTAAAGAGATATATAATAATTCACTTTCTAAATCTGTCGGCCTATACATTTTAAACTTGCACTACTAACCTTTCTATATATATATATATAATTTAAACCTTTTAGTCATACTTTATCAGTCCTACGGCTTGATTTAATTTAGTTTGAAACAAAACATATATGTATGCATATCATAATATTTTCTTCTGGAATTTATGAATCTGTTTTGTACATGTCCCTGGTGCACACGCACACATATACACACCCATCAAATATGCACACCAACCAGAAACATTTCCAATTCCATTTTAAAAACTCAGTAAAATATTTTTAGACAAAATAAAAATAATTTTGCTAAAATAAAAGTTTGGGTCATTGCAGGAATGGACTTTAAATAAACACTATATTTCAGTCACATGGAACTTTATGTTCTGACCCCTCTCCTTAACATATCCAACAAGTCAGTAGATGGGGTAGAATCCATGGACGAAATAAGAATGGAAGCTGAAGACGAAGTCACTGTGCTATTACTAGTTGTTATTGACGTACTTCTTATGGAAACTTTTGAGTATGAATTTACTGATGTATCCATGGAACAAATGTAATCTTTACTATTGTGTTGGAATTATGTGATTTTTAATAAAGTGGTACGTCTTTTTTCAGTATTATATTTTTTCTTTCCGCTGTGTGAGATTTCCACTCGAAGTGTATACATATATTATCTATGCAAATGTAATTCCTTGCAGGAACCAACGACCCGTTTAGAATGGTTCTAAGTTTTGATGGGCCTTTTCTAGGTCGAAATTTAGGCCCATTCTGGGCGGGTTGTTTCAATAAAGCCCAGCACGTATGCGTCGCATTCAAACTCGACGCCCAAGATAGAAATTCTCAAACCCCTACACATCATGGATAAATCAGTTGATCCTTCAATGGGTTCAATGTGAAATGACAGAATCAAACAGGGTTCGAACTAGATAGTCAAAAAGGGAAATCAAACCTTCAACCGTGACTTTCCTATCTCGATTAATTCCACTAGCCTCTAAAGCATGCACTTGTCCAGAAGTTCCTGCCTTTTGTCTTTGCCTGCTAGGGCATTGCTTACTGAAGTGTCCCCCTTATCCACAATTAAAGCAGGCTTTCTTTGTCCATCTGCAGTCCTTCACAAAATAACCCATAGCTCCGTAACCATGACACTTAATATCTTTCTTTATTTAAGCCTTGTCAGGCTTTCTACCTTTCTCTTTCTTTTGCTTTCCTTTCATGGGCCACCATTTTTGTTTCTCACCCTTAGCCTGTGTCTCCTCGGTCTTAGTGTCTTTCTTCTTATCCTTGTCGTCTTCGTGCATAAGAGCCATATCAACGAACCTTTCAAGTGTCACCCCCATTGGTATATGAGATAAAGCAAGTACTTGGAGAGGTTGATTCAACCCTCTCGCAAATATAAGCGGCTTCTTGTAGGGGCGTACT
The DNA here is from genome assembly GCA_030737875.1 of Allium sativum. Taxonomy (NCBI): domain Eukaryota; kingdom Viridiplantae; phylum Streptophyta; class Magnoliopsida; order Asparagales; family Amaryllidaceae; genus Allium; species Allium sativum. Next base: position 408,359,688 of record CM060926.1, read on the forward strand.
CACCAAGTCCAGTCCAAATATCGCCATCTGATTGAACTTATTCACATAATCCTTAACAAACATGTCCCCTTGTTTCAAAGACAAGAATCTCTCCATCTGTAATCCCTCTTCGTCCTGAGATATAAACTTCATCTTGAATCTCTGTTGAAAATCATCCCAAGTAGCTACTGGTTGTCTCTCTTGTGTTACTTCCCACCAGTAATAAGCTTCGTTCTTTAGTTGCCATGTAGCCAATTGTATCTTCCTTCTATCATCAATGTCAAAAAGACCAAACAAATTCTCCGTCTCTCGTAGCCAATTTCATGCTCAACAAAGCTCTCGGTACCGCAGAATGGTTTTCCTCCCATAGAGTAGAAAACTTTGCATAACTTAGAAAAGTCATCTACTCGTGGAGGAGGAGCTATGGCGACTGCAACTGGGGGTAAGGCATCTCCTTAACCTCCGGAAGGTGTCGTAGCCTCAAGATACCTATAGAACCATGTCGGTAGCGGAATGCCCTCAAGAATATTGGGTGCTCCAGACATGCTGAAAAGAAAATAAAAAGGATTCAACAAGATACTGAGAGAATATTGGATATGGCTTGAGGGGATATGTTTTTCAAAAATAGATTTTTAATTGAAAATACTATGCTTTTGAAACAAATTTTTAAAACTTTTTCTCTGATCTTATACCTTCAGCTCTAATACCAAATGTGACACCCCACGTCTGTTAATGTCACTCATTAGAGAATGTATTAAGTTTCGTGAAGCGCAATAGGCAAACAGTATAGAAATTCACAAGATAGATACAAAATAAGCAGCGGAAAATTTTAACTTCATTATTAAAAATAAAGCATAGTCTTAAACGAGTTACATCGAAACAAGTTACGTATAACCAAGTGTCTCAAATCTGTCTCACGAAACATTTAATGAAATAAAATATCATAGTACATAAAATCGTATCCCTCGCCATAAGCTATACTAGAGTAGAGAGCAAGTCAAAACGGTACATCTCAAGAAATCCAAGTCCAAGCTGTAAGAGAGAGTCTTATTCACTGTTGAGTGCTTCCACTCTGAGGACCCGGGGAGAAAAGAGGAAGAAAGAAGCGAAAGAAAAAGGGTCAGACATAAAGTCTGGCGAGTTCCAGTGATTTTCAAATATGCATAAAATAGAAATGCCAAGACAGGTAAATAAGACTGGATGAGAAAGGTCTAGTGTCATATAAGGTAACAGATAAACAAAACAATATTATAGACAAGAATAACAGGAATAAACTATGATTGAGTAATGCTTCACATTTATATCCTTAAAACAGGTATGTCTGCACCAATACTAGTATAACAGGACTAACAGGATAGGTGTTTAGCCTAATTACATAATAGCAGAATTAACAGCAGATTTAAACAACAAGATTAGGCGTACCCTAATTACATAATCAGATTAGGTGTTAAACTAATTACACAACATTAGGATTTAGGTGTACCCTAATTACTACCCATTCGATTGGCTCCCTACTACGTAAATACCCTGTGCCAGCCCCGACAGTAGGGTGTACCACTCTCTAACTAACAACTTATATAACATAGACCTATTTACTGGTGTTACATCGACTTATCTTCCATATTCGGACCCATGCACACTCATGACTCCAGTGGAACGCGCTCGTTCCCACCTTCCCCATTTGAACCTCTTACTATCCAGTTCAGTAATGTGTGCCCTGGCCCCTACCTAGTGTGAGGCCCCTTATAACAAAATACCAATAGGGATACTGACTGATATGAGTTCCAAATAGCTGACTGACACAAGCTAAACCTTCTAAGATTGTGCCCCCAAAACTAGGATTTAAGAGACCCCAAAACCCGATACAACAATAGAATGAGGGATCTCTTAGCTTATTAATAATCATGTTTAACATAAAAGGTTTAGGTTTACTAATAAGCATGGTTTAACCATTACATGTCATTATGTGTGTATAACCCTTCCCCAAAACACCTGCCTAGATGTATACAATTTCTACAACATTTCAGTTTATTAACCTACATCCGGTACTTACAATATTCTAACATGTCATTTACTTAATGTCTCTATTAAGTCAAATCTAACATGTCTAATTCATATGCATACTATTCATCGACTATGTTCCCAAATTACAACATGTACAAGTTTATGCATATTATCCATTTACAACAAGCAAGATTTTAAATCTCGGATATCAGTAGCGTTTTATATCGAAGATTTCAGAGACTTAATCTCGTATCGGGGGAGATCTCGAATGAGATGAGTGTAACTCGGGTGATTGTCTCGGATTTCCATTTCGGGTCTGAAAGTTCATATCGGAACAATCTTGGGGTACATGATATGTTAAAAAATGATATTTTTACACAATGATTTTTATGAATGCTATTATAAACATAACAACTTGAACTTAAATTGCAAAATCATTTCATTACTCTTAATTTACTAAAGATTATTCATACTCTAAATCGTAATATGCTTAAAATAGAAATATAACACAATGCAAATAGATTAGTGCTTACAACATATTATCCATAAATGCCTTGCAAAAAAAAGCATATTGTCCATAAATATGAATTATTGTTAGATATGAAACATAAAAAAGTCCACAGCATTAAAAGGTTCAGAGTAAGTATAACATAAAATACATAATTTCATAGGAAATATGTATGTAAAAAAGACGGATGTGAAAATCGTAACCATTGTATAACATATATGAATATACGATATGGTCATTTAACTCGAAAAATGTTAAATAGTAGGAGATTATTGTGGCTAGATTTGAGTTTTTCTATTATTGTTCTAATTAGGCATAAATTTAAATTTTAACCAAAAAACCAAGATTTCGAATGATATTCTAGTATCTTATCTCGGTTGATATATCATTCGATATTGTAATATCTTGGACGATATATTAGAAAGGAGATTTACAGTGAGATTTGCTGTTTCGTTTCGGAAGCAGCCCAAAACGAGATATAGGAGGAGATCTCGGGCGATATTTTCGAGATCTGAAACAGTGATAGCAAGTATATACACATTATCCCTTTCTATCAGTTTACATAAGGTCTAAACATGTGTATATTGTACCTTTCCCAAATTATAGTTAAACAGACCCAATTTAACAACATGCCTAAATTCCTCTTTTTATGTCATTCATTATTACCCCAACACGCACACCCTGATCGGATATAGCCTAGTCTTAGCGTAAATAAAAAGGGAAAACAGAGGAAGGAGAATAGAATCAAATCACATAGGCATATAGGCAAGACTAGAAATAAACTAAAACATAGAAACAGGAAAAAGGAAGATAGATACATATAACTTATGAATCTTCCAACAGTAAAGGCATATGTTTTACTTATCCAACGACATAAGTGATTTACAATGAAAAACCTATATAGCATTTATCTTATAAACACTGTATATCCTAACCCAATTTTATTTAACTATCATGTTATAGTTTAAGTAATCAGATCTGAAAATGACAAGGAACTCACAGTGGGCCTTGGTGGAAAAGAGATTGAATCACTTATACATAATTATATATCATAGAATAATCCAATCCAACCCTTTTAGTTGTTGTATGTATGAAAGTATTGAATGTTGTCTCTGTAGATCTAAGCTTCAACAGCATTCCCCCATTATATGTTTATATTTTTAGAATAATTTCATAGAGGCGGAAGATATGAAGAAATGGTGTGTATTAAAATGGGAGAAGCTACCTAGATTCACAGAGTAAACCTTAGCTTTTAGATACTAGGGTTTTAATCCAAACCGCACATGTAGCGCTGAGTCAGCAACGAATATAGTCCGAAAACTATCCAGATTCACAGAACGGACCTGCCCAAATTGTTAGTGGGTTGACCCACCGACCCATGGGTCGACCCATAGGTCGACCAAGGTTGTATATGGTTCGTCCCACAACAGTCGGGTTTCCCGCTCTCCTTTCCCTCTCATCTCGTTTGAGAATTCTAGAATTATTTTTATATTATATTTATATATAAGCTCCTTGTATGTATACAAACTTCTAATGCCCATAACTTCTTCATATGTTATTTGTTTTATGCAAACTTAGGGTCTATCTGAACCCGAATTCCGAGACAAACGCAGAAGTAATGCCAGTTTCACTTAATTTTGAATATTTAATTAAGTAATACCCAATTTGTTATTTTTAATGTATGGTTATAGTGTATTAAATTTTGGGTTGTTACAAAAGGTGATCAAAATAATCAATAATGAGAAACAAAAGATTTTTTAATTTTCATAATTTGGTGATGAAAGATGTACCATTGCGTTCGTAGCGATTTTCTAATTAGTGTACATATATAATATATTCCAAATGAACATGTTTACAACTCATGTTAAATGGATAAATAATGACTTGGAAAGCATTTTAAATTAAATATCATATTTTTTTCCTACTTATGCATTATTTTGACAATATTGCTAGATTTAGAATATTTTGACGTTAGTTGCACGTTAGTTACTTTAGATAGATTTTATAGTTTATTATAGATGTTTATATGGAACTTTTGTCATTTGTATGATTATTGGTTGTATGGTTTCTTGTTTTCTTGGTTTGGTTTTAGATGTCAATTATAGGCGACATAAGACTAGGAAAATCTCATTGTTTAGAGTTTTGGAATATTTAAATCAAATGCACGCTTTGATCACTCTAAGGATGTGATATAATTTAGTGCATATTGATTGAGCCCATATGTAATGATAGACTAGAACATTTTAGGCAAATTTATGATTGAGCAATGGATCATGCAGACTGATCTGAAGATGAAGAAGCATTGAAGCGTGTCTACTAATCTTAAGATGAAGGATTATTGGAACATGGCAATTAATCTGAAGATAGAAGATGGACTTGATTATACACTTATACTGCTAATGAATTCTAGATGTTTTCACTTGACCTCTTTTGGTTAAGTACATGATAAAAGTCTCCATTATTGATTACTATGGAGTTATTGATATCAATTACTATTGATGATGGATGGTTTGGCCAATTTTAATGTGGATGATGATGAGGCCTCGAGGAACAGTATATGATGTTTCATTCAATCGTGGTTTCAATGTGGTGTCTTAGGCCAATGCTTTAGATGTTGAGGCAAGGATATAGTGCTTCAACATGATGATTTTATCATTCGATGATAGGGATTACATGATAGGAAGCAATGGCATTAACGATGGATGGTGGTACTCTAAGATGCAGAATAGGAGGCGATGAGCTATGGGAACTATTGAAGGAGGGTCATTGGACATGTGATATTCTATGAAGGGTGATGATTTCCTTGAGTGGTTCCTACCTACAACTAACTCAGATGGAGGTTGCATGGACAATTCGAAGGAAGGCTCTGTTTAGGAGAACGTGTGAAAAGAGTTCATCTAACGTAACGCTTACTGGTTATAAGAGAAGGGGAGGAAGGTGTGATGTCCATAGCAACATTGGGTCCTTATTTTCACGTCAACAGATTTACGGTATCAAGATGAGGAGTGTTGGATCCATACCTCGGGCTTTGCACTTTGACATACCTAGCTTCTGGCCCACTGAGTGGCATGGATTCGAGTAACAGGAAACCATTATTATTGTATATTCAGTGCATTGATTGAGCAATTGTGAGGATGAATTATAGATGATGGATGTTATGTTTACGTGATTTTTTTTATTCTTAGTACTTAGACATTTAGTACACCTATGATGGTTTATATAGAGAAGCATAATTCCTTGTTATGTGCTAACTCTATGATGTAGGGACATATTAGGTATGATTCTCCTACTGTCTCTCATATGTGTTATGTTATAGTATTTTGAGATTTTTTTATCGTTCACAACGGTCTGCTATTTGACTTCGGTTTTCTGCTTTGCTTCTTATCATCTTGGATACTCTTAAATGAGTAGACTAGATAACATGAATGAACAGTATCTTAGGCTGCATAAGTGGAATAGTAGGAGGTGATGCTTTCTCATACTTATATTTCCCATTTATCATTGTTTTTTTCTGTTGTGTGACATTGTGGATCCTTACAATGTTGATTTTCTATAATTAGAGATATTTTATGTGTTGAGTTACTTACCATATGCATGAAATCTATTTCGGTTCTATATAACTGTATGAGCCTATGTATTCTTATTGCGTGGTTTATGTAGTTATTATTGTCTTTCACGCTTTATATCTGTTAATACTATTATATTTTATTTGATGCACTATAAGATATGATGGGCTGTGTGATTGTTCTGATATTTGTTCCCTTCCATTTTTTCTATTCTCCTTTCTTCTTTCCATTTCTCTCTTTTAATTTTATTTATATCCCCTAGCATTCGTCTTGCATTGATCGGGTGCTTGCATAACATACTATTAGGTAATGTCACCACATTTGGCGTTAGAGCTAGGTTGTGTTGTTTAACCTAACAGATACCGATATCGAGAGAAAATATATGTGAGAGAGTACATATCTGTTATATATCTTGGTTTTCAAAACTGTATTGTAGTGTATATATATATAGTATTTATGTTGTCTTGACATAAGTGTTATTATTGCGGTTTTTCTCTATGAGCGATTAATCATCCTTATTATCTATCTGGATGATCTAGAAAATAAGAAATACTGCTTTTGTATCCACATCTAGTGTTGAGAAATAGGCAAAATCAAGGACCACTAGCTGTCATTACTAGAATATGTTCTTTTCGATGATGTGAATCACTATCTAAGATGCCTAAACTTTTCAAATGTTTATGTGCTCAAGTGTAGAGAGCCAGTGCTGCCAAGATTTATAGAGATTATAAGTGTTAATGAGGTAGACTGTTCTTTGGAATAGATTTGACTATTGTAGTGCATGACTGGTTTGGTTTCTTGCAAGCATTTCTTTGTTTACTTGAAGTTAAATAATGTAATGAGGTTGAATTTCACCTCTAGATGACTTCAGGGATGAAATTAAACTGGTGACGTGTCTTTATTCTTCGATCTTCCAAGGATCGATTAGCTAGAAATTAGTACATGGTTCGCTTTAAAGAAATTTGTCTCGACTTCTTAGAAGCCGGTGTGAAGTGAAGAATTCGCCAATTTAAGTACGATGATATGTCTATGTAGGGTTAAATGATCCAATCTGATATGTATTCGAAGCACAATTTAGATGATTCACACAGAAAGGATGGAAGTCTATCACTGGGTTTAAGGATCAATTTGGAAAGTATATGATCTTATTCGAAAAGAGGATGAGGGCTTTGAGGAGTTGATCAGGAAGGCTCGTGATGTTCAAGATTGTATCTAGTATAGAAAATTGCTTGCTATGGAAGGACAAATCATACAGGAATATGTATTGATTGTCACTCCTATTTCATTAAGTGTCCCTCGATGAAAGAGAAGGGATCTGACATCACCACCTAAGATATTTTTTCACTAATGACGTTTCAGTACGTGTTTTATTTTGATGTTGAGGTTTCATTATTCCATCCGATCTTGTAGTTTGGTGAGTGGAATGAGGATTGAGACTCAAAATAACCAATTGGCCTTTAGATTATGACATATCTTTTTGATGGTTCAGTTTGACTATATATGTATAGCATCCTTTATAATGTCGTCGAAGACTAATATAATGGATAACTGCAGCATCTGTGATGTTTAGTTTTGCACTAGGAATGTTACAACATAGCTTGTCTACCCTTGGCATTATACGTGGTTCATCAAAAACTTGGTCTTATCAAGTCATGATTACTTGTATATTTGTTTATTTACTACTGATTGCATTAGATTTAATTAGATTTTACTAGCTGGAGGTACCAAAATGATAGTGGATGCTGAGAGGAAATTGGTGACAATATAGACTCATGGTGTGCATGGGGTAGTGTTGCGCTTCCTACCTGGAGAGTAGGAATGGTTATCTTTCTATATTTGCTCGATATTTCATAAGAGGAGTCATTATCTAAGCATGTAGCTTAAGAGTGTCTGGAGGCATTTGTGACATGACCAGGTCACCACCTTTTTGGAATTGAGTTCTATACCGATATGGTTAGGGATGTTAGACCAGTACTTATGCCTATAGGACATACAATACCTTAGGATTGAGGGATAAGCAAGTATTTATTCCCATTATTAGTGAGTTTTTTATTAGCTCTAAGGTGCAAGGGTGTTCTCCCAACTGGATTCTCCGAAGGTATTTTACCAACTAAGCAGTAGTCGGATGGTATGCGCCAATTTTAGCACTTTATATGGAGCTTTGGTTTTTGATTAGTTGGTTATGCCATTTGAGCTAACAAATGATTTGGCATATTTTGTTGGTTTCTTGCACTATGTTATGAGATGTCAACCAGGGGTAATTGTACTTACGCTACCTGATTGTATTTTGGTGTACTCATATATGAGAAAAAAGAATAATGCACAATTGATGTTATGTTGTTGTTGATAAAACAACAATTGATGGTTATATTTGAAAGTATCACTTTAAATGGAAAGAAGTGAGATTCTTGGGTTGTTTCAGAATATGACATCACTATTATTACCCAACGTTTATGCCCGATCATTTTCAACTATTCAAACTGAAACGACTCGACAATTATTGAGGCTAATGACCTAGAAAAATAGCCCAAAGTCACAGATATCAAGCCCGAATAGCATCAAAAGAAATGGTCAAACTACTCGAGCGGAATAATGCCTGAGAACTCCTCAAATGAGGTATCAACGTAGTTAGCAACAAAGGATCAATACCAATCTGAGATGAACCAGCAGAATAGTTCAACTTCAATGACCACCACACAATTTCTCTCCAACCACAAATCAGAACGAGATGAAACTTCATAGGATGGTCAGAGACACTTCAAGGGTCCTACAGGAGGGATCGCGTTATGTTATACCTCCCTTTTAGCTATCATGTGATGACCGCTATATACTAACAGTGCTTACATAACAAATAGCGTGATGTACAAATACCCAATCGATGTAGAACGATTGTCAAGAGAATGGAATGGAAGAAAAGAAAAGGAATGTAAAAGAAAAGAAAAAATAAGAAGAAAAAAGAAAGAGGGAAACATTGAAATACAATTAGTACCAGCTGTATATCTCACAGTGCATTGGATTACATATAGTAATAATAATCACAGGTATAAAAGAAATGAGATAGTAATAATTATATATACAACATAGTTAGAGTATACAGACTCAAACGATTATATAAAATAATAATAAAGTTTATACTTGGGATAATAAGCTCAATTAATAAACTATCTCTTAAAAAGAATAAACAACATTGTAAAAAAACCATAGTTTCATACAATAGAATCACCAATAATGGGACAAGTATAAATATGAGAAGATGTCATCTCTTGCTCGTCCACCTACCCAGCTCCAAATAATTCTTATACTTGTTATCTAGCATACTCATCGTCAATGAGCACCTAATATAATAAGTGGTAACATAAAACATTGAGTCAAACAACACTTTGGTATGAGTGATAAACAAATCTAAAAGTACTGTAAAAGTCATAATAGTATATGACATGGAGGGTATGGAGAATCATAACTGTTCTGCCACTGCATTCACAGAGTCAGCATATATACATACATACATATACATACAGATATATATTACACACACGCGACTATATGTTAATAATAATGAATGTATCCTACATCAGAATACTAAGGGTGTTTGGATATATGAATCGATGATACCCACATCACATGATATCCCTAATGTAATAAATGATTAATCAAACGTAGCATCCATCATCCATCTTCACAACCACTCATTCAGTGCATTAGATACATGGTATTGTATGATTTTCATGATACTTGAATCCATGCCACTCAATAGGTCAGGAACTAGGTTGTATCAATGTGCACAACTCAAGATAAGGAACCTACGTGGCCCAAGTAGATGCCATAAAACTTCCGATATGAAGATAAGAAACCCGATGTGGTACTGAATGAACATTATATCCATTACCTCCTTTCCACGAGTAACCACTAAAACCCTGAGTATCAATGATCCCTTCGCATATGTCATCCCCAACAGCACCTATCCTTTGGAACTACGCTAATGACTTCCGATGTGAAGTACTTGGTTGAGACTAAGCATAGACAATCAATGTCTTTTCAAGCTCAAATACATGCCCCTGTCCCTCAAGTAGCTTCCTCTTTGGTTCACCATCATATCCTTTCCGTCTTGGGAAACAACCATCCATCATAGAAACCCCACTTCCATCATGGAACCACTATTATCGAATGATGAATCACTACATTAAAGCATCACATCCTTGCCTTAGCCAGGATCACTGGTCAAAGAGCTATCACGTCCAAACGTTTGTCGAATGAACCATCACATCTTGCTCCTCGAAACTGCATCACTATCTACATCAAAATTGGCCAAAACGGACATCAACAACAGTAGCCGGTATCAACCACTCATCGATATCAACCACTCCATAGCAATCGATAATGACTGTTCTGATCGTACACTTAACCAAAAAAATTTAAATGCACATCAAGTGAAAACATTCGACATTTGTTGTAAAATCCAAGCCCATTACCAAGTACATGCCATGACTTTAGATTAGTCAACAAGCTTTAGTGTCGCTCTATCATCAAATCCGTAGTTAAGCTCTAACGCTGCTCCAACATCAAATTCAATCTACACCCGCCATTCGATTCAACAGGATACTAACGCATGGATATGTTGAAGGGGTCATAAATGACGATGAGTGCCTACCTTCACCTGGTATTGAGTGGAAGATTATTATCTCTCGGATGATATTTCATAACAATGTTGACTAAGAAATGAGGTCCTAAATGATTAGGGTCACCTATATGGCAGTAAGTGATCGTAGGAATCTACCCGTAGTGTATTAAGTCATCGTAGGAATAGGCCCATATATGTGATGGCCTTAAGTGACCAAAAACAGTCCGCCAAATGCATATATGTGCAATACACACACACACATATCAGCTTATGTGTGTGTGTATTGTATCCGCCTAGACATAAAGTTGATGGATTTATACTGCCAAGTACAGAAAATAGGTTTCTTTTTTAACTTGCATAATTTTTATTTACTTGAACTATTGTTCTGACCCCCCTCCTTTTAATGACACAGGCCAGTAGATAGAGATGCATGATTGACAATATTATGGTGGCAGGAGCTTGGCGATGGAGATTTCTTTATTGTTTATTATTATTATGTCTAGTAGTTGATTGTACTTACAGGATATTTATGATGTACCTTTATTATGATATTGGAATTTGTGGTGTAGTCGACATTATGTGGTTTTTATGAAATGGTACATCTACTTTTATTATATTTTGTCTATTCCGCTGTGATATTTTATTTTAGTTTTACTCTGCCTCTGTTATTTTATTTCTTATGGAAATCAACGACTTTCTTATAATGACTTTAAGTTCCAATAGGCCTAATCTAGGTCGTTATATAGGCCCATTCCGGGCGACTTGTTGCACAATCCACTAAATCGATCCTATATTCGATCTCTTGATGCAACAACAATCCATCTACTTCCTCAAAGGCATTTGGATACTCACTAACAATAAACACAGATGGCAACCTTCTTGAAGTATCACAAACGAATACAAAAAGTTGATTATTACATCATCCCACTGTAAAAAGTCAATCATCCCACTGGCTGTCATCTTTAGCCTCTCATAATCCACAATAGCCGCATACTTTCTAAGTCTGTTCACATCCCCCAAAGTTCAAGACAAAAATCACAAACAAAGGAGCATCCATTATTCGATAAAACATGACAATGAAAAATCATACAGAGGCTAAAAGACCTTCATATTGGGTTAGTCACAACTACAGACTTGTCTATAGTCTCAGGATGCAAATCCAATCTACAAAATGTATCACTACTGATAAATGAATGTGTAGCTCTAATATCAAATGAAAATCTAGTAGAAACATCGCTGATAGAAAGCATACCTTACACCATGATGTTCTTTCCCTTTTCTTTAGCAGTACGTGCAATAGAAGAAGTAGGAATTTCATTCAAAACATATGATTTCACCACCTGCCTATCCTTAAGAGGATCTAGATAATCCTTCTTCCGATCCCATCTTATGCAGTTGTACCACTTTTTCTCAACTTTATTAGCCCTACACTTATTAGCAAAGTGCCTTTTCTTGTTTCAATTGAAGCAGACTACCTCACTCATGTTTTTCTTCTTATTAGGCCACTCATGCCCTGTTGCTGTTTCCTTTTCCCGTTCAACTTTTTCTTACCTCCACTGCTCCGCTGTGTCTTTGGTTCCTCGACAACGTCAGTGATAACCTTCTTAGGGAGAAATCTCTCATAACTAAGATCCTTCTCAAGAAGTTTCTCAAATGGAACCTCGATGTGGTCCACAAGCTTCTCTCTTAGATATTCGTCTAATCCATTAATGAATTTGTCGTTCTTTCTCAATGGAATATCCATAAATGAAGGTCAATACTTTGATAAATTTCAAACACTTAACATCTTGTGAGACTATCTTATCACCAATTTCAACTCTGCAAATATCTTAAATAAGATAAATTAATGGATCGTAAAAATAAACTTATCCTTAAATATGGTCTTATAGTCATTCCTAATAATCTTCTCTTTTGGGGCATTGAGAGATATAGAGCTCAAACAACTTATAGCACTATCCTTAAGCTATCAAGAAGTAAACTTCTTCTTCATATTGCCGTTTATCTCTATGTCACTATAAGTATGAGCATAAGTGTTCAACCACTATTGGACCTCAATAGAAGACTCAGACCCACTGAATAACTTGCCTCCTAAAGTAGAAAAACCTTGTATATCATGGAAAAGTCCATTCTGTGTGCCAACACAGGAGCATTACCATCACATAAAGCTACACCCGAAGAGGCACGAGCTCTTCCCATGACTAATGTTGTCGTATCATCGAATATAGTATGGTAATCTGGGGATAATCACTCCTAATCCACCTTCAACTTTCACTCTTGAGATAGAATTGTTCCTAGCTATGTTTCTAGCAGCTCAACTAATTTTTATTCTACAACAAGAACAACAATTCCCAACTACAGAAAAATAGCAGTTGTGCTCAAATGCAAATACAACATATACTACTATATATAGTACAAATCCATATCATTTACAAACACGTCTCTCTTACGCGTAAGCTTTCTATTAACTTCAGTCAAATCGTATAGCCAAAGCATGATACCAAAAGTAACGACTGCCTCATACCACTTGCATGTAAATATGGAAGTAGTGCATTAAAAACATGCCAAGTTGATATGGTCTGACGATAATATGTGATAATCAAAACCAGGATCTATCGTATATCTCACTGTGCAAGGACAAAGTATAATAAGAAATATAGACAATAATATAGTAAATCATAATAAAGTGAACAAAATAGTAGAAACATCATCATATCACTGAGTCATATGCATGAAATCCAAAATGAATGAATACATGCCATTCTGACTACATCCTTCAGCGTACTCTAATAACAACGAAAAACAATTGTATATAAGTATATACCAAAGCTCCTCCAAGCTCGTCTTCGACTCATCATCCTCTTATAAACTGACCAACTATATAATATATATACTCATCAACAGTGTCAACCAATCAATGACAATGCTGAAGAGCACCCAAGATAATAAGAGGAGTCATAAAACATTGGGTCAGACAACAGTCTAATGTGAATGATACAATCTATCAAAAGCTATATTATAAAATATGGAAATAGATAAGTTAAGTTTCATACCTGACTTATTCCTACAACCAAAGAGGCATCACATAACAACGAGAAAATATATGCTGCTCATAATAAATAATCACAGAAATGGGCATAATCATATGATAGAATAGTCTGAATAGTATACACCAATCTTATTCTCATCACCTTCTCTAAGTCTTATAGTGATAGCCAGCTTAAGAAATGAAGGTAAAAGCAATAATAGCAAACATAGAAGCTGTCATCCAAATCCTAACTCTCACCTTCTAAAGCCATGAATACATTGATAAGCCATATGTCATTCCTCGCTTAATTAAGGACCAGTGGAAATTCTGATTCTAGTCAAACTCCATTTACACCAACACTAGGTTACACCACTCAAGTACACAATCCCCCTAATTCTAATGGGTGTCCTCACGATAACCTTGCTTTGAGTGAACTATAATACTTTGAGCAATCAACGATTCCTTGGCACTTCAGTATTAGAGTTATTCCATCCTATCTAAATCTTTAGTCCCCCTCGGGAGTCCATTATCCTGTGATTGCATTAAGCCACGAACTTCTCCCATTCTCTTACAACATCGTCACTCTTTGAGATTTTTACATTCCTTTACAGCTTCGTTACACTTACACTACGAGTCAAATCCATGTTTATGCATTGTCGTTACACCATGAACTGCCTTCATCATCTTGTAGCTACATTACACCACGAAATGTCTATAACCTCCATTGAACCTACTCTCAACCAATCTTCCATTGAAGATCCATAACTTTGATAGGCAATAACTTCTTTTATGTATAAGTAGTCAAAGAACCATAAGTTCTTACATGCTCCAGATAAAGACCCCTGCCGCCATAATGGATCGCCCCTCTCCACTTTGCCACCTGATTGATCTGTATCGATCCATCCCTTATGAATTGGTACCATTCCCCATACTTCATCATTTTTTTGTTAAGTGAGTTCTAGAATCTGAAGTCATATGCCATAACTTACATGCCTTCACACGTGCTGTCTATCCAGCCTTGTCCATGTATTACATGCAAGCTTCATCTAAATCTCTATATACTTTTCCTAAGCCTTCCTAAGCCATCCTAAGCCTCCACCATGGATCACATACTCCACCATGAAGCCTGATGGATCAATACCTACCTATTGGGTATGGATCAACACCGGTCCATGTACTTAGAAATTTCGAGCCCAAAACTTCTATGCATGATATCAATGCTTTTCAGAGCCTATGTGCCATATTTTGTGCGATTGCGATGAATTTTGATTTGATATGCTTCAATATTCATTCCAAGTCCTAATAACAGTGATTCTAACATATAATTCAAGCAAAGTGTCCAAAACACCATTATAACGATGCAAACAACAGAGCATATGAACATCAATAATAGGCAAATACCAAATGCAAAGAAAACATGAATTAATCATATATATGTATATGTGTGTGTGTGTGCATAAATCTAGTGTAAATCTAAAACTGATCAAACTTTACTTATCGCTTTAATCCATTAAATATCTAGTTAGGTTATCCTTGTTAACGATAAAAATCATCAATACCCGAATGTAGGGTTACGGCTGTGGACCTTGGTGTAATCTAGTTCATCCAAGCCCGACTTAATTCACCCTTTCCTAGATATCAATGTCCCAAGTTTGAAGACTAGTTACTCTTTTCAAAAGGCGAGAACCACGCTTACAATACTTAGGGAAACAAAGTTATCTTGGGATAAAGATTTTACAAGTTCGTTGCTAGTTAAAATTAGGATGTTCATTGAGGTCGTTTTGGCAATTACTTCCAATTTATGGTTTTGGATCCATGTTAGTAGTTGAAAGATAAGTGCAATTAATTGTAGAATCCAAGTATTTCCTTTATTGGTCAATTGATTAAGTACATGGAAGATTACAAGAGAAATCTCTAATTCGATTTCTAATTTAGCGTTTAAACTCTTAAACTTGAGTACAAGATTTATGAATGAGAAAAGTGTCCTCCAAAATGTGACCCCTAAGATCTTATTTATAGAGGATTCAGACCCCCTTTTGCTGCAGTCGGATGGGAAACCCTCCTTTGCGTTAACTTCTGAGCATAGGCATATTTCAGCGATTTTCGGTTTTGGTACCAGCTTTAGTCCTTTTCCACTTGTACTTCTTGGCATCGCTTCTATGCTTTCTCCCAATTGTTGGGTATCTCTCTATTATCTTAGCCGCTCTCACTTTTGAACATCAAATTCGTGCTTCCACCTTCGGGCTTCGGTTTCGTGTCTCTGTCTTCATGACTTCGGTATCGGCTTATACACCTACTGCTTTCCTTGTCTTGGTATCGACTTTATGTATTTGCCTTCTTTCTTTAGTGTCGACACCAAGCTAATTGCTAACTGCATGTTGGTGTCGATACCATGCTTTAATTTCCTTCTTTTTTGGTATCTATACAAACCTGTTTGTTCCCCTGTGTTGGTACCGATATCATATTTACGAAGTCATTGTTCCAGTGCGATCTTCGCCGATACCCTTTATATCCTTAGTTTCGACTCCATATTCCCAATCGTGCTATTTCGGTTTCGGTTTCGTTGTCGTTATTCCAAGCTTTTAGTGTCAATTTTGCTTGTTATGACTCCATTTTTTTGGTGTTGTAGCTACTCCTATCCTTTTCATTTCAGCATCGACTTTGTCCTCTTAGACCCTTTTCTATCGGTACCAGGTCCATTTCTACTCCCTCCCATTTTGGTGTTGACCGACCACTTCCCAGGATTCTTCTTTGGTGTTGAATCTATTATGATACCCCTTCATCTTGTCTTGGTTTCGGTATCGCCAACATGAATTTTGTAGTAAACACCCAATGGGTTTCAATTTTGGAAATAATGCAAATGATCATATTTTGAGGTGATGCAAACATATAGGTGATAAGAATCCTAATCTAAACATATAATGCAATATAGTCAAGTGAAATATCAAAATCAGTCGCCAAATCAACAAACCTATATAGATTTATGAGAGATTAATTCGGGACAGCAAGTAATGAATGAAAACAACCCTTTAAATGGAGAAAACATGTAAATCAATGGAGATCTAATCTCTTTACGTGTTTAAAAGAGATTAGAAGTGGGTTTGATGTGATTTAGGGTTTGGGAAAAAGAACTAGAGCATATCATAGTTCTTTGGACTGATGTGAAAATAAAGGAAAAGATTAACCTAATCTCCTCCAGCCCCTATACATAGTAGCTGGTCATTGGTCTAATGGTCTAGCTAATCTCAACCCAATAGTTGTCTCTAAGCCTGCGCAGCAGTTTTAGAAACTTAAAACTGACATATCCCTCAAACCCCTTGATCAAATCGCTAAGGTGGCCATTCTACAGAATGACAAATAATCATCCCAATCCAATGGAATATGTTAAAGTGCCTAATTCTGCACCAATCAAAAGTTGTAGCCAAAACAAGATAATCAGGGGTAAAATGGTTACAAAATAATTTAGCAAAAATTATAGATGTGCAAAACATCCTAAATAACCATATTACAAAATATGAAAATGATATGGACTTATGTGAATTAAATAAAATTGTTTTACAATCATCCGATATGTAAATACGG
The DNA here is from genome assembly GCA_030737875.1 of Allium sativum. Lineage (NCBI taxonomy): Eukaryota > Viridiplantae > Streptophyta > Magnoliopsida > Asparagales > Amaryllidaceae > Allium > Allium sativum. Next base: position 408,376,970 of record CM060926.1, read on the forward strand.
TTTGTTATAGTCTAGAACTTGCCTAGAGATCTTGCAGGTTTCCATACAAGTGTAAACAATTTTGCCTTTTATTAGTAATTGATTGAAAACGAAACTAAAAGATAAAATTGATAGTTCATCATCGTTCAAGATCATGCCTTGGGATCTCGCTGGTTCTCATACATAGGTAGGAGACCCAACCGCCATTATCTTTCGATTCACTTATCATATGACAAAGTCAGGACACAAGCTAGGCTAGCCTTTATTCCTTGCAGCTAATGGCTGTTGCTATTCGGCCATTGTGACCCTATTCTAGGCATATTCTTGTAGCTGCACATTCCTTACTTTCTCCTCAATGAGATACCGCAAGTGTTTGCGCTCATTTGTTCCATGTACAACTATTTCATAAAGCAAGAAGAATTTTCTTGAAGCTATGTCTTGATCAGTAGGCTTCCATATCCAGTTTTCCTTCTCACTGAAGGCGGTCTTTGATGTCCATGTAGATTTGCTTCATACTCGCATTTAGTTTTGTATACAAGTCATATTTTGGCCCTTTTTTGATTCGGTTTCCCATGCCTTAATTGTCATCAATTATACGCTTTCCTTTGTTGTTTTCAAAATCGGACGACCCTCTACCCTTGACATTGCTGACCTTAAGAGCTTCTCTGTCTGCTCTTGGATCCGTTTGCCTTAGAAACCTATCATCTTCAAATTAGAATTCACCGAGATCCCATAGGGGATTCCTTTCTAAAGATACTTTGAACTCGAAATTGTCCAAGATGCCAGAAACTGCTGCCATTGGGACCATTAGTAGATCCGGTCTATCCACATTGTTATCCTACTTTGTGAACTAGGCTACACAAAGAGCAAACAGTGAGAAAGCCACCAATCGGTTCAGATCGGAGGAAGATAGCGCAAGAAAAAAGGTAGAGATCAAAGATGTAGAAATCATATTGGTTCGGATCGGTGATACGTCAGCAACATTAGAGGATAGCGAGTGGCCTCATCGGATCGGATCGGAGAAGTACGTCAGCAATATCAAAGGATAGTGAGTGGCCTCATCAGTTCGGAGCGGAGAAGTACGTCAGCAACAGAAGATAGCCAGTGGTCTCATCGGATCGGAGGCAACCGATCCGAACCGCTTTCTCTGAGCCTGTGACCGTTGCTACACACGCTCCCTGAAGACTCAGACCAAGCATGACTATTTCTCCCACGATCTTCCACTAAATCAATGCGTTGTCATCATCTGGAAGCCTCCGAACCCGACTCATATGGGATGGGTGACACGTAATTCCGAACCGGAGCCACTTCGAAGAGATTTTTCACCTATAAATACACCATCTAGAGGCATTGGAAAAGGATCTTTTTGGAAAATTCTCAGTCCTAACTTCCTCCATAGCCGAATTTCATAACTACATTCAGATCAAAGTCATCTCTTTTTGAGAGATTCGAGTGAGTTTATGCATTGTAATTGTGAAGTTGAGTGAGAATCATTGCTGTATTTGTATCCAAATCATCAATTAAAAGAAAACAAAGTGGACATAGGCTCTTTAACGCCGAACCACTATAAATCGTGTGTTCTTTGTTGCTTTTTGATTCTATTTCATTAAAATCATAACTAATTTGGGTGTTAGAACCAATTTTTGGTCAAACATTTTGGTGCTTTCACTGAGAACCTTTTGAATTCTCAGCCTTTTCGGGATTATCATTCTACTATTTGGACCTTCAAGTTCAAAGAAGTTAATCCCTTCTCTCTGACATCTTTCAGTACTTGTTGACTAACCGTTGAAGAATCAAGTGTTATGGCTAAGACCAAAGGAAAAGAAGTGCAAGGCTCTAGGGGAAATGATTCCAGAGAAGATCAGCAAGCTATCGTGTTAACAAGGTCACACGCTCGAAGCTCTAGAGTAGATCACTCCAACCAGGAGGATCCGAGGTGCCGATCCGAACCAGGTGGAAGGCACCGATCCGATCCGATCTGATGAGGTCAGGGGCACACACTCTCTCCATCCGAACCGCCCCAACCATGCTGCTATGAACCGATCCGATCCGAACCAGAATGAAGCTGGAACTTCTACTCAAGCTCCCTCCAACGCTCCGATTCTAGCCACGATGACTAATGCTCAGCCTGATCCATCTGCACCAATTACCCAGGGATACTTTTCACATTTTCTTGACATGCTACAGAGCACTAAAGAAGCATTGGAAGCCCAAAGGTGTGACAACCTTCGCATGCAGGAAAACATGATCATTATGGATAGAGAACTACAGGAGCTCCGGAGGCAGAAGTCTCCTTCCCCAACGCGCCGTCTTACTACAGTTGATTCGTCCTCTTCGGAAGAGGAACACCCTCGCGTGAGGAGGCTGCTCAAACGACCTCAGAACCTAGATCAATTGACTTTTGGATCTTTGGGATCCCGAGAAGACGCTGCTCGTGCATTGGGCCCTGATGACCCAAGCCTACAACAGCCTACGTTGCTACGTACCCATGCGTAGATCCCACGTCTTACCCAGAGATCCTTATATTACCAACCCCATGCAGCAACAGCTTCTCCAATCTCTACCTCCTGAGGTCGACCAGGAACACAGAGAGCAACGTAGAGCAGCTGCCGCCAGAAACATGAGATTATCCCCTGATCAGGAACCCAGGGGTAATCCGAACATCAGATCAAGAGAGCCTGTGCAGACATTAACAAATGTCGATGTATGGGCAATGGTGCGTAAAATCATGTCCGAAAGCCGGCACTATACTAATGAAGATTGGGGCATTGAACGAAGTCATACCCCCTTCACAGATGACATACTGAATTTCCAGTTCCCCCGGCGATTCAACTTGCCTCAGATGGATCGATACTCAGGAGGAACAAACCCAGGGTAGCATTTGATGAGATATGCATGGTTTATGAATGCAGCAGCAGCCCCGGACGCTGTAAAATGCAAAACTTTTCCAATCTATCTGGAAGATGTAGCATTGATGTGGTTCACTCGACTCCCTCCTCGGTCGGTATCAAATTTCAAAGAATTGAGTGAGCGCTTCATGAATCAGTTTCGACTCCATGCCCAAAAGTCCAAGACCGTCATAGAATTGTCACGAATAAAATAAGCCCCAGAAGAATCTTTGAAGTCATATCTGGATCGCTTCAACCTGGCCGTCACCGAAGTTAGTGATCTCCATGAGCCCACTATCCTAATGGCCTTGATAGAAGGGGTAGATCCTGACACAGAGTTTGGGGATTACTTAGCTGGAAAACCACCTCCTACTAGAGAATTGTTCTATGAAAAGGCTAATGTTCGCTTAAGGCGAGAAGAAGCTAAGGCAAATCGAAAGAGAAAGTCCAAAGGGGCCTCGAAGGAGGGTGTCCAGAGTAACATTGCTGTGAAACAATCTGGTGACAATTCAGGGAAGGGGGAAGTAAATGTTGGCAACCAGAGTGGTGGTAATAGCAACAGAAATGGGAACGGCAATAGAAGGAACAGAACCGAGGGAATAGCTCTAATAAAAGACCCAGATTCAAGACTTTTGAAAATTACACGCTGTTAAATGATACGTTGGAGAACATTTATTTAGATATACATACAACATATTGCAGTACAAAAAACCACCACCCAGAGATTCTACTGAGAAAGAGATTGAAACAGGAAAGTTTTGCTTGTTTCATGGTACACACGGTCATTCCACCAATGAGTGCCGTCATTTGAGGGATATCGTCGAAAAATTGCTGCGAAAAGTGAAGTTGGATGAGTACAAGGCCGCCCCAAGGGACAGGGGGCAAGGGGGACAAGCCCCGAACCAAGACCAGCCTGCTTCAAAACCCACAGCTTAGCAGAAAGGTAAGAGGATCGTCATTAACTCTATTATAGGCGGACCTCACCTAGTTGGTCGTAGTTTTAAAGCAATGGACCAGTACGTCAACGCCGCCAAGCATTTTGAAGTAGGAGAATGCAGTAGCCTTGAAGACGTCACTCCAATAAAACAACAAAAAACAATGTCAGATGATGTCGTGTTCCGCAATAGAGATGATTCTGGAGTTCAATCTCCAACCGACGATCCACTAGTGATTACCATGACAATTGGCCCTGCTCTAGTCCATAAAGTGTTAGTGGAAAACGGAAGCTCGGTCAATATCCTCTTCAAGAAAACTTTCGAACAAATGAGGCTCGAAGCAAAGGACTTAAAGCCATGTCAAGGTTGGATACGTGGCTTCAACGGAGCATCTACAGCTCCGATGGGCTTTGTGGAGTTACCAGTCACGCTAGGGCAGGGAGATCGCCAGAGAGTAAGAATCCTGCCGTTTGTAGTTTTGGATTTGGAGTCACCTTACAATGCCTTCCTAGGCCAACCGGCCCTTGCCGAATTTAGGGCATGTATTGCGCCTTGGTGCTTGCTGCTTAAATTCCCGACTGACTCAGGAGTTGGGACGATGAGGGGTGACCAAGCTACGGGACGAGCTTGTTACGTGGCAGAGTTAAAGATGTTAATGAAAGGGTTGAATATAGAAGCTAAGGATGATCCCACCCCTCCAAAGGAGGCCTCAGCATAGCAATTAGGGGGTCCTGCCCCAAGAGAGTCGCCCTCATACGTGCTCGAGGATATAGATCCCAGAGTGGATAGAGAACCCGGGAACAGGAAGGCAACTCCCAACGAAATAACAATCGATGTACCTATTGATGAAGCGGATCCAACAAAAGTACTAAAGATCGGCTCGCAACTGGATCCAGTTAGAGCGAGGGAATTGGCTGATTTTTTAAAGGCAAATCTGGACATGTTTGCCTAAACTCACACTGAAATGTGTGGGATTTCGCCTACCATCATGAGCCACTCTTTGTGTATTAATCCAAAGCACCCACCAGTCAAGCAGAAGAGACGGATGTTGGGCCCAGAGCGGTCAACAGCTTTTAAAGAAGAAGTAGAGAAGTTAAAAGGTAATGGATTCATTAAGGATTCGAAATATCCCGACTGGATATCGAATCCTGTCCTAGTCAAAAAGTTAAATGGGAAGTGGAGAACGTGCATCGACTTTTCTGATTTGAACAAGGCTTGCCCGAAGGATAGCTTTCCTCTTCCCAGAATTGATCAACTAGTAGATTCAACTGCTGGGCACGAACTTTTATCCTTTATGGATGCTTATTCCGGGTACAATAAAATTCCCATGCACATACCAGATCAAGAGCATACAAGCTTTATCACAGACTTGGGATTGTATTGTTACGTCGTAATGCCGTTTGGATTAAAAAATGCGGGAGCCACGTATCAGCGCCTAGTCAACCGCATGTTTTACAATCAAATCGGGAAAACCATGGAAGTTTACGTGGATGATATGCTCGTGAAATCCAAGCAATCTCCCGATCATACGAAGGACTTAGCAGAAATGTTCGCCATACTACGAAGGTATAGGATGAAGTTGAACCCCTTGAAGTGTTCTTTTGGCGTGGCATCAGGCAAGTTCCTTGGCTTTATCGTGAGTTCTAGAGGAATTGAAATCAATCCGGACCAAATAGCAGCGATTCGTAATATAAAGGAGCCGCGAAAGATTAGGGATGTTCAAAGCTTAGCTGGGAAGGTCGCAACATTGGGCAGGTTCGTCTCCAAAGCAACAGACAAGTGTGTACCTTTCATTGATCTCATAAAACGGGGAAAGAGAAATTTTGAGTGGACTCCCGACTGTGTGGAGGCCTTCCAGAATCTATTGGATTTCTTAGAAAAGCCTCTAATATTATCAAAGCCTGTGGAACATGAGGATTTGTTCGTCTGCTTGGCGGTATCATCTCACGCCGTCAGTGCAGCATTAGTATGTGAAGAGGATGAAGTCCAGAAACCTGTGTATTACGTAAGCAAAAAACTAGCTGCTACAGAACGTAACTATCCGAAGATAGAGAAGCTTGCTTATAGCCTCTTGATTGCTTCTCGCAAGCTTCGCCACTATTTTCATGCACACCCAATAATTGTATATACCGACCAACCTTTGAGACAAGTGCTGCAAAAACCCGAAGCATCGGGGCGGTTACTCAAATGGAATATCGAGCTGAGTCAATTTGATTTGAACTTTCAGCCTTGAAGATCAATAAGGGGGCAGGCATTGGCTGACTTTATAGCTGAATTTACAATTCCTGAAGAGGAAACGGTGGGTGACAAGGTAGTTGCTTTGGATCGAGAATTAGAGCTTAGTCCGTGGAAATTATATACGGACGGGGCCAAAAATGATAAAAAGTTCGGCGCCGGAGTTATTTTAATAACTCCTGAAGGATGATCTATCTACTATGCATTACGGTTAGAATTCGCTGCTACTAACAACGATTCCGAGTATGAAGCCCTGATTGCCGGGCTGAAACTCGTCAAAAATTTGGGTGCTATTATGTTAAGTGCATCCTAAGTGGTGTTCCCCCCGACAAACCTAAGTCCGAAGCCAAGCCAGCGCGAGTGGGCTCTTTGGCCTTAACAGGAGTAGTCTCCTCTGAAGAAGTAAAAACTAAAGGATTTGTGCCAAAATCCTCTGAAGTATAGATAGTTTCAGGTAGAGGGAGATCTCCTAAACCCTGAAATGTAGGATCATCGGTAGTAGGGGCATCTCCTTGGGAAGCGTCTATTGGCAATTCTTTAGGAGATAGTGATTTCTCAGGAGAAATAGCATCCCCAGGGACGATGTACCCTTCTCGGTGCTTTTCGGCTATGTTGGCCAGCTCATCGTCTTGAGTTGAAGATGGAGAAGGTGAAGTCCGAAGAGGTATTCTTGGACTTTTCAAGCCCTCGCCCGTTTCAGGAATTATGTCCACTGAGGGGATGTATACATATGGACCTGACCCATGACCTATGCTACAGGTAATGGACAATAACCCGTGATGATGGAGGTATTCATCCTTAAGGACTTCATCGATGGTAAGAAATTTTTGATCACCATTGAGGAGCCGATGCATCCGATCAAAGTACACTTGACCCGATATTTGTTTTGGGTTATCAACTGCAAACAAAACAAAAAGCAAGTTAATGTATTGGCATGAACGTTCAAAATTGAGATCTAGAAAATCAATGCTTTACTTGATTTTACCCATCTCCTGGCGCACCCTGGCTGTTGCCTTATATAAAACCATTCTAGCTTGGAATCGCCAGCCTTGCTGCTAAATGGAGCTAAAATAATTTTCCTTTTTGGGACTGATTCGAAGTAAGAGAAGGAAGGAGTTTCCCGAGTCCGATGCTTGAAATTATAAAAAAAGTGGACGTCGTCGAAAGTGAGCTCCGCACCTAAAATCTCTCGGTATGCTATATATAAGGTATATAAGTAAGCATATGAGTTAGGATGTAACTGCATGGGGGCAATCCGCATCTGTCTTAGAAAGTCGACAACAAAAGGAGGAAACGGTGGAATAGCCCCAACCATACACATCAATCGGGTAATCGCCATAAATCCTTCTGGGGGATTGTGAGGACGGTCGGTTTTTGATGGCACCAGGGTGTCCCTTTTCAATATCCCGTGCTTTAAACATATGCGAACAAGTATATCGTCGTCAATCGTTGATTCAATAGAGTCTATGGGTGACTCCAAGATAATGGCAGACTCAAACTCGTCAGGAGCTCGATTATCTCCAATCCCTCCTTCCTCCTCATAGCCTAGAGAAACTTCGCTATCGGAAGGCGTTTCGCTGTTATGCGCTCCTACTTTATAGTCTGGGCCCTCATCGTCCCATTCAGGGTCTGAAGAAGAAGATATGTCATCAGTGGTAACTTTCTCAGAAGTTTCCGTAACTTCCATCTTCCTTGCTAACCCAGATAAACGTCTCTCGGCCATGATCGCTAGACTATTGAAGAAACAATAGCAAGGATTAGAGTAAAGTTGCCCGTGTCCCCCGTGTGTGTATGTGAACTAAAGTATGTGCTATGTGTAACAAAGATGCAAAGTAAATACATGAGAGCGTGATATGAAGATTCAAAGAAATAATAATGTCTCAGAATAGTTCTTGATGTTTGTTATGTTCGAAAGGCGCTATCCTAACTGTTCATCAAGTTGAAGGTTACGCCAAGCATTGATTAAGATAATTGGATAAGTTCTCGTGCATTGAGTTGGACTGTTTCGGTTCGGTTCGGGGATGTGCATTGGGATCAGATCAGAGGGCAAAGAGATGTTTCGATCTGAAGCAGGTATTTACAACCAGTATTTAGAACCGGATCGGTTCGGATGTAGGCCACCGGATCGGTTCAGATCGATTTGAATAATAATGCCTCCTTTCCTCCTTGTCTTTTACTCCGATCCGACCTGGTCAAGTAGGCTATGTTTTCTCTTTTTTTTGTTCTTTCTTTTGCTCCGACCCGATCCGACCTTGTAAACATCCCTTTTGTTGCTTCTTCTTTTGCTCCGACCCGATCCAATCTTGTGAACATTTTTCCTTTCCCTTTACTCCAGCGTTTCTCTACCCGAACTAGTCCCAGTTCCTATCCTTTCCTTCGTCTTCTTCATTCTCCCTCTCGCTTAGCTAGTACCGAACCCAACTCTATCTCACAAACCTCAATTAAAACTAAGCACTTATATGCTCTACTATCTATTAAGTTCCTAATCCCCTCTCCTAGCGTTTCGAGGCGGCGACAGAACCACCAACGACGAAGGCAAGGGGAGAGAAGGCGGCGGCGTTGGAATTAAACGCGCACCATGTTCGAATCATCAAGTTTTACCACAAATCTAAATCGAAAACGATTACAGTAAAGTAATTCGAGACTTTGAACCTACCAAGTCGTTTAATTTAAGGAAAAACGAGCAAGTTTCGGAGCTTTTGAAATTCTAGGGTTTTAATGTAAATCCTGTTGGACGAGAATGATAAAAGAAGAAGAGGAAGAAGAAGACGGGAGGGATATTTATATGAAGCTATGGTGACTACTCGTATTCCCACTTTCCTCTGACCCGTTCGAACCGGGAGTCAAGCCTACGAAGGCACTCTGGCCTGTTAGTCCATGGTGAAGCGATACTGGAGGGTCCATCCGAGTGTGCTGCTGGAGGAAGTCCATTCGGATCGGAATCCAAACCGAAAGGGACCACGTACACTGATTTGACACGCAGGGTGAATTTGAGGAAAAGTAAAGAAAAAGCTCACCTGGAAGAATCACTGGACATTAAAAGAAGCTCTTAAAATTGTTTGAAAATGAATAAAGCAATTCATATGGATTGTGGATATATACAAGCAGCAAAAGCCACAACTTTATGAAGTGACACAACACTACAAGTAAATAAAGGCGATCATTCAATGGTTCTAATTCAAAGGATGTTTTGTAAATTGCTTCGAAGCACACCTTATCTTAAATAAGAGTGTACTTCGAGGGGGCAAAATGTTAGCCTACTTTGTGAACTAGGCTACACAAAGAGCAAACAGTGAGAAAGCCACCAATCGGTTCAGATCGAAGGAAGATAACGCAAGAAAAAAGGTAGAGATCAAAGACGCAGAAATCATATCGGTTCGGATCGGTGATACGTCAGCAACATTAGAGGATAGCGAGTGGCCTCATCGAATCGGATCGTAGAAGTACGTCAGCAATATCAAAGGATAGCGAGTGGCCTCATCGGTTCGGAGCGGAGAAGTACGTTAGTAACAAAAGATAGCCAGTGGTCTCATCGGATCAGAGGCAGCCGATCCGAACCGCTTTCTCTGAGCCTGTGACCATTGCTACACACGCTCCCTGAAGACTCGGACCAAGCATGACTATTTCTTCCATGATCTCCCACTAAATCTATGCGCTGTCATCATCTGGAAGCCTCCGAACCCGACTCGTATGGGATGGGTGCCACGCAATTCCGAACCGAGCCACTTCGAAGAGATTTTTCACCTATAAATACACCATCTAGAGGCATTGGAAAATGATCTTTTTGGCAAATTCTCAGTCCTAACTTCCTCCATAATCGAATTTCATAAGTACATTCAGATCAAAGTCATCTCTTAAAGTCTATTATTGAGAGATTTGAGCGAGTTTATGCATTGTAATTGTGAAGTTGAGTGAGAATCATTGTTGTATTTGTATCCAAATCATCAATTAAAAGAAAACAAAGTGGATGTAGGCTCTTTAACGTCGAACCACTATAAATCGTGTGTTCTTTGTTGCTTTTTGATTCTGTTTCATTGAAATCATAACTAATTTGGGTGTTAGAACCAATTTTTGGTCTAACACACATAACTCATTGTAATGCCGAAGCGTTCTAAGAAATTTCACATAGTACTCCGATCCTCTGCTTGATAGCTATTAAGATCATCACATTTTTTGGATTAGCGAAGTGGACCCAAAACTATATAACGAACCTTTCTGATAGAGTGCTCTACCTGCCGAAACCACATAGTTGTTATATCCGAGAGAACAGAGGAAAGCACTTAGCCATGACATCGTCAAGTGCCGCTAATACTTCCATATGATGCATATAGCACATATGATGGACAGTAGGATCGTTCCTACCATCAAAAGCTTCCAAGATCGACAACTTGAAGTCCGTTGGCTTGCGAGAGTTCCTAATAACTTAAGTGAAAGGACCACGATTAACACAGTTCAGGTCCGATAAACATAGTTTGCCTCTCTAAGCACGCTTGATCATGTCCATGATTTGATTATGTTCATTTAACAATTGACACCAATCGCCCAGTCCAACACTCGTAACCTGAGTGTTTTGAATATTTGATCCAAAACATGATCCCGAGCGTGCCTAATTTCCATTTCCAAAGCCAAGTTTGTGAAGTCCAACATAATTAAATGCCATGTCAGCGCTCACTAGTCGTTTCCCCTCCATAATGTATTCGGTACCCATCCCTGAGATGGGGTCGGTATTGACTTCTCTAGTCATGGCCGCAATTTCCCTTGGTTCCAGTCTAAGCTCATGTTCGATGCTTGGTCTAGCTCCAGTAGTTGTATTCTAGTTTTCAGGTCTTCCTAGTTGACCAACTTAATTGAGTAAATTTCGTTTTTATCTCTTAAATAAGCTTTCTTTATGTTTAAGGAAGTTTTAGAGATTGTTCACCACTTGTCCATATCCTCTTTTGTCATGTAGAGGGAAGGATTTCATGTAGAAGAAGCCTCTTGACTCATTGCTTCCATTGTTGCTTCTTTTGGTTGTCCCTCTATGTTCTTTATTCGAGCCATGGTTTCCTAAGTAGAAAGATTTTCATTAGTTTAAGTAGTTGCCCCTTCTTGACATGCCAAAAATGTTAACTCTGGATCTTGATCAATGGAGTGCAACACCCAATTGTAATGAAATTCAAAAAAAAGTCATAGAATATCTCACAAATCACAGTCGTAGAGTGCAAAAAAGTAAATTAGGATATGAAATTTATAGAGGTTTAGCAAGTGTGACTACATCCATTATGGTGTAATCTTTGCTTATACTGCTGTATTATAATTACAATACTAATTTTATCACAAGAATGCGGAGGAAAAGTAGTTGTAGTTTGGTCATAACAATGATCTTGCGCAGTAATGTCCAAAAATCGAGAGAAACCCCCCCAAATAACCCATCATGTGGTCTATTTATAGCTTAAAAAGAGCAAGGATTGACCATAAATTGAGGAGTGAAAGTAGAATCTCAAAGTCGACAGAGTTAGAAAGAGATAAGATCGATCACCACGATCCATATGGATTAGTATCGATCCGAACAAGGGATTGATATTGAACCGATGGTGATTGAACCCGTCAAATCTAATTTCATGTGTCTGGTACAAGCCTTAAAATCCATGTTGTGTTTCATTCCAGGTCTCAACGCTATTGCTTGATACGAAGTTTGATCATTTGGCCAAGCCATTAAGTTGAAATGCCAAATCCCTTGCCCTAATTAGACCATGGAAAGCACATGCCAAACCCAAAATAAGAACCATGTCCAATTCTAAGAAAGACCTTATGATCCGATAAAGCCATAACAGGATATGGTCCAAAATGGTAAGATGATCGATACCATCTTATTCCTGAAGCATTTTCCCAATCCGATCTACGTAGCGACTGAGTAAACACTAGGTGTTACAAGCAAACGGTCTAATCCAGGATAATTCATATGATATGGTGAGGCTTAGGAGTGATCCTTCCTGAAGTAACTTATGTTGATCCCTAAACGGTAAATGCCATATTTACCTGATCTGAAAGTGAGCCGCTGTCAGTCCCTGAGCCTGAAGGAGATCGGGTATGTCCGATCATGTACTTGAGTACAAGGCCGATCCAAGTCGTGTAATCCCAAAATTCCAAGTAAACGTTGAGTCCATGTTTATTCTCAACATTTCCAAGTTCATGTGAGTCCGCGCTCGAGTCTTGAGAAATCCAAGGATGAGAAATCCAAAAAGGAAATGGCCTTACCAAAAGGCGGATCAATAATCTCTCTCTAATTTCCTTTCCTTTTTACTGTGCATTACCTAAGAAAGAAAAACAATGGTTGCTCCTCCGCCTTGATTTTAAAAAATTAATATCTACAAATGCGCTCCACGTAAAATCATGAGAACAAATCCTTTGAGATCGCATGGATGGGGGATCTCATGAAGAAAGCATCATTCGCCAAGAACAACCATCTTGCCCTGGATATAGGGTTTAAGATTGTCAGTTATATGGCCGATAATATGCGAAACAAATATCGTCATCGACTTTCTCCTGGAGAATAACATCTCTCCACCAGAGCTTGTCAATTCCGATCGTTGTTTGCAAGATCCTTTTTTTAAGTTCACACGCAACAACAATCAGGTCTGGTCTTCTAGGAGCTTGTAATCGATATTTCACCTGGTTTGTGGTAAGGAGATTGCCTAATGGAATGCACTGGTGAAACAACTTTCGATTTCATTGAGTATTGACCAAGATATCTGCAAGAGGAAAGAGAATGGTTTTGATATGCACATATGTTCTTGGATAGGAACGTGAAGGGGTGTGCAAGGCTGCGAATAGTGGGAAGAATTGAGTCATAATGCTCGCTATCCAGAAATTGTAATGAGCCAGCAAGGCTCAGATTTGTGTCAAGCAAGTAGGGATCAATGGATGTGTCTATGCTAAGGAATCATTGATAATTCGGGTTCTTATTGCACTCAAAGCATGTATTCTATGTGTAGGGACACTTGTTCTTGATGGTCGATAGCGATGGACGTATACCCTAAACCTGCCCAATTGAAGTTTTAGTGGTAGTTTCAGGGCATATACTAGGTTAGTATACGGTATGTGAGTACAATGAGAATTAGGACATTCCAGAGTCCTTGATATTTGCAGATAGTCACATGAGTTATCATATATCTAGAGTACACTGGATGACGATTATTATTTATTTGATGGATGTTATGTTTGTTATGGTTGCTCACTAGTCACTTGTCACTCTACGGATGCCACACAAAGTAGGTACTGAGAAAAGGATACCTACACACCCCAACTTGACTTAGTATGGAGTTGAAGTATTATTGTGGATGGAGATACCTAGGCACCCCAACTATATATCGAATATTGAGTACCCCTTTTTGACATTGAAGAGTAGTATATTATAGATATTATATGTGTTAACCAACTTTTTGGCAAATGCCGCCGCAGTTCAATGGATCGAAGCCCAATGTCAAGAAGCTCACTTTTTATCATCGGTCGGTCGACCGATAGAACGATTTGTACTTCAGAAAGTCCAGGAGGGATTTAGCCCAAGCTAATTTTCTTCAACCAATGGCATCTCGTGCCCCGCCACAATCACTCTCCCGAGTCAAGCGCTTCCTTAACATTCGGATCGACCAGATATCTCTGGATCTACATAGAAATATCTAGTTGAGTCATTCAATACTCATCCCAACTCTCAAGGCGTTAAAGGTGGTGAACCACTTCCGGACAAAGATCTACTTTTTGTACACCTCATCTCGATTGCCACATATGCCACAATTTACGAAGATATTATTAATCAGCAGTAGACCGGGTCCCACCGCCGTAACTACTTCCAATAGTCATGCTTCACATGTCCGAGCTCCGCAAAAGAGGCAAGCCATGTGGTGGCCCGCTCAACCCATTTTTTCACCTATAAATACCTCCAAGCTCAAAGAGGAAAAGGGACTTTTCAGAGAGACTTTTCAGACTCTTCTCGGACGCTCTTATCTCCACTTAAGACTTCTGATTCTAAGCCTTCTACACGGCTAACTCCCAAAATAGCCAACTCTTCTTCTCTTTTCAAACATAAAAAATATTGTACTTATAATCGAAAGAAAATCAATACATATAAAGTGGACGTAGGCACCATCTTTGCTGAGCCACTATAAAAAGTCTTGCGTGTTCCTGTTTTTTTTTTTTTTTTGCTTTACTGTATTTTGTGATTGATATTCGTGTGTTCACCGCATGATTGGGGGTTGACTATCACTAGTGACAAACTTTTGATGTCAACACTTTGGTGCGCCAGGTAGGGCATGCATCGACATACTCTACGACCTTCAGCAAGTTCCGATCCATGGCGAACAAACGAAAGAAAGATGATACTTCTTCCTGCTATAGAGGCAAGTATGGAAGCCTCCTCTCATGAAGATACGTCCCGATATCTCACCAGGGACAACATGGATAAGATTCTGGCCGAGTTCAAGGACCAGATGACATCTCAGGGTAAACTCCTCGAACGACAACAACAGTTGATGAATCACCATCTCGGTCGGGTAGAGATGGGACTTAACGCTTCAACTTCAATTCCTCCACCGACCGGAACTGGGGCAACAACTGATCTTCGGTCTGCACAGATTCAGGCCACTGATCAGATCACACCTTTGCTTCCTCCTGGCTCGACTTCACTTCCATCCCGATCACTGCCAGGTGTATCACTTCCAACGACCAATGTAGTCGCAACTGCAGATTCACATGAGGCCCGTGATCAAAATCTAGGTCGGTCGACCACCTTGCCTCCACTCCAGGGACCAGGTCGACCACCTTGCCTCCACTCCGAGGACTAGGTCGACCCCGGACCAATCGATCAACTGCCGGGCCTATCAAAATCAATGTTATTCCCATTACAACCTGACATATTACAACAGATTAATCTAACGACTCTTCCCCTTCAACGAAGAGCTAGTGGAGCCTTCCCTTCAACCAGGGAGGCCACTCTACCATACCGGTTACCACCGTGGTGGATGAAACGCTACTATAAACCCTTCTAACATTACCCCGAGCGAGGGCAACGTAGAGCCCCGAACATCACATGCTATGCTGGATTAGCCGAGCCCCTCCAATGTGGGCATGGCTCGGACCAATTCTCATCAGGTTCAAGAGGAGCCATTCTCTCCAGAACCAACTACAGGGGCTCACCTTCGCCTTCACCTTCACTCTACTCTCGAAGGTCAAGCCCAACCAACGACCACCCTTCCGAGCATGCTTTCGTTGGACCCTGGTACCGAAGCTCTCCCGTATGTAGAGCTGGATTCATGGCAGCGACTCCGCGGAGATGGAAGCCAGCTTGCAAGCATCATTCGACGCTTCACCAGGGACACTTCTTCTCAGCAGGTTATAGATAACATCCACCGTAACACCTTCACTAGGGAGATTAGAAAGTCTCGCAATCCTCCGGACTTCAAGTTCCCAGCCATTGAACCCTACATTGGTTGGACCGACCCGACCATCTACCTCATGCGATATATGCATCATAAGGAAGTACTCTCTGCATCGACCAATGTTATGACCAAGTGCTTACCACTTTTTCTCATAGATGTAGCCAGAATATGGTTTCAATAGCTAAAAACGGAGTCGATCGACAGTTGGAACACGCTGATCACCTGCTTCATTGAGCAGTTCAGAGTTCACATCTCCCGACCAAAGAGTGTCATGTTCCTGACCTCCATCAAACAACGTCCGGGAGAGACACTTCGATCTTTCCTTGAAAGATTCAATGCGGCCGTAGCATCAGTCGATCGACCCGAGTCGTTGATGGTGCTTATGGCTGCCAATGCAGGCATCTAGAACCGATCAGAATTCTCAATCTCTTTGACCAGAGATCCCCCAAGGATATCGAAGATTTCTATGCAGAGGCCGAGCGGTTCCTCCTACAAGAAGATGCCAGCATTGAGATGGAAAGCCTCGAGGTGCTTGCCACCAAATAAGGAGGTCCATCCAACACCAATGGCCAGAATAAAGGAAGAGGCAAGGCCTCGGAAAAGAATGAACGCATCGTACAACCCTGGAGAGAAGACAAGTACGATCAATATACCGAGATCAATTCTTCCCTGCTCGACATTTACCTTGACGTATGAGGATCCCTACCTTTCCTAAAGCCTCCTCGAAGAGAGCTGACCCAGAAAGAACTTGACTCTGGAAAGCACTTCATGCTTCACAACATAGCCGGACACAACACTAGTGAATGCAGGCACCTACGCGATCTCATCGAGGATAGGGTCAAGCGAGGAGAACTTCTCGAGTACGTCAAGAAAAACACACTGACCTTGCCACCTCAATCATCTGCCCAAGCTCTTCAGGTCGGTCCTCGAGTTCCTAGAAACGGAAAGGACCCTGAGCTCAGCATTCGCTGCATTATCATCAATTAATAAGACTTAAATTTCTTATTTTTAATGTATTTTTATTTTTTTCCAATAAAATGGATATGTTGATTTACATATGTACGTGGTTAGGATTTAGCTCCTACACATGCTTTGGAATCAACAGTCATCCTCTTAGAATTTATTCCCATTTCTTGTAATAGTTCTTTAGCAGCTACGAACTTTATTTTGCAAACACGGATTATATTTGAATGATTTGAGCCGAGCGTGAGTGACGCTCACCCACCCGAACATGGTCAGTGCTAAGCCATCGTCCGTAGCGCACGATCAAAGCCTACCATTATAAGTAAACCTACTCCTTAAGTCGAGCATGGTAAAACTTTCCTAAGCTGGGTATGGATTATACTTGCCCCTTCTCTGAACCAAGTGCACTCTCCACTTGTTGAATTTCACAGATGATCTTACATAAGTCGAGCATAATCAACACTTGCCATAAGCCGAGTATGGATAATACTCGCCATCTCTGTAAGCCGAGTATGGATAATACTCGGCACCTCTGTAAGCCGAGTATTAACAATAATCGCCACCTTTCTAAGCCAAGTGTGATTGCTGATCGCTCATATCTTCAAGCCGAGTATGATTAATACTTACCCAAACAAGACCGAAGCCTTCTCTAAATTGAGAATGGCCCACACAGTCTCTCTGGTATTGAATCTCATGACCGAAGTCAACAATTACTTCCTCAGCCTTAATATGGTCCTTGATGGTTATCGGTTTTCTGACCTTAATACGATCCACTTCGATCGTCGGTTTTCTGGTATTAATACAACCACCAGGATTGTCGGACTTCTGACCTTAATATGGTTCGACGTAACCATCACTACCCACACATTAAACTTCGAAAAAAGGTTCAGAACACACCTCCTTTACCAAGAAAGATGTATTCTAAGGGGAAAAGTGTTAACCAACTTTTTGGCAAAAGCCGTCGCGGTTCAATGGATCGAAGCTCAATGTCAAGAAGCTCACTTTTTAGCATCGGTCGGTCGACCGATAAACGACTTGTACTTCAGAAAGTCCAGGAAGGATTTAGCCTAAGCTAATTTTCTTCAACCAGTAGCATCTCGTGCTCTGCCATAATCACTCTCCTAGGCTGACCTAGTCAAGCGCTTCCTCAAAATTCGGATCGACCAGATATCTTCGGATCTACATAGAAATTTCCAGTTGAGTCATTCAATACTCGTCCCGACTCTCAAGACGTTAAAAGCAGTCAACCATTTCTGGACAAAGCTCTACTTTTGATATACTTCATCTCGAGTGCTACGTATGGTACAATTTACGAAGATACTATTAATCAGCAGTAGACCGGGTCCCACCGTCGCAACTACTTCTAATGGTAAGCTCCACGTGTTCGAGCTCCGCAAAAGAGTCGAGCCACGTGGCGGCGGCTCAGCCCATTTTTTCACCTATAAATACATCCAAGCTCAAAGAGGAAAGTGGACTTTTTAGAATGACTTTTTAGACTCTTCTCGGATGCTCTAATCTCCACTTAAGACTTCCGATTCTAAGCTTTCTACACGGCTAACTCCGAAAATAGCCAACTCTTCTTCTCTTTTCAGACAGAAAAAGCATTGTACTTGTAATCAAAAGAAAATCAATACATATAAAGTGGACGTAGGCACCATCTTTGCCAAACCACTATAAAAAGTCTTGCGTGTTCCCTGTTTTCTTTGCTTTACTACATTTTTTGATTGTTATTCATGTGTTCACCGCACGATTGGGGGTTGACTGTCACTAGTGACCAACTTTTGACATCAACAATATGCTTACTTATTGGTTGCAGAAACATATCATGCATGATTTATATACCCTCTATTATTATTATTATACTTTATTGACTTTCATACTATTTTGGGATTGTTTATCATTCATACTGGACTTTGTCTAACTCATAGTTTTATATTTTTCTTCTTATTACCTTAATACACAAAGAAATTCGTTGTTCCTGACTGCTTTACCTTAATTGTTATTTGAACAAAAAGATCATATTTTTTTTTTTTTGTAAAAGTTATGTCTTGGTCCGAGTGGGGTAGCATTTCTCTTCTGCATGTCTATGGAGTCTTTTAATGAGTAGCCTAAGGAGCATGTTTGGTCAACATATGGAGTTCTACAAATGGACTAGCAGGAGGTGAATTTACTCGTACCTATATGTGAGTTTATTATTGTATATTCCGTTGTGTAATACCATGGAGATTTGACAATATTGACTTGCTATTAATGGAGGCAATTTATTAATTGAGTTTGTGTATTGTAGAAACTCTATATTATGTTTTATAACTTTGTGGATCTTGTATTCTGATGATTATAGCATATTGTTATTGCCATAACTACCATTTTATACATGTGTTTATTATTATTATATTTACTTTGATATGGTGTGAGATATTTGTTTGGTTATGTAGTTAATTGTGTTCCCTTTTTCTTCGTTTTCATTCCTTTCTCTTCGGTTTCCTTCATCTTTGCTTCTATTCTTTTCTTTGGAAACCGCTCTACACCTAGGTGTATGGTGGTTGTTACATTTGAGGAAAAAAGAAATTTAGACTTATAGTTTTATGACTTTCCTTTTCATATAATCAATTCACTTTTTCTCATTTATTTTCCTCTCTTCTTTTATATATACATACATACACACACACATCGTATTTTACAAATTTTAGAAATAACGGAGAAGGAAAATGACAAAGCTCTAATGCTTCGGTTAGAAAATATGAGAAGAAAAGTTGCACAAACCGATTATATATGTCAGATTTGAAATAATTAAATCTAGACCATTCAACCAAGGTTCAACATTAGTGGTCGCTAAACTTTTGCTTGTTGATCACGCTCAAAATGCTTCGCTCGATAGTGGTCAATTGGCCCAAGCAGGGAATCATCTGGAAGAGTTCACATGGTTATATTATTTATTTCCACTTAACCGTAGGTTAATTATTTTAAAATTTTCAAATGTTTGCATAAAAAAAATTTCAAATGTTAATAACTCCTCTTTTGAATTCCGATGCAGAAAATTATTTAGAAAATTGCTTAAAAATAGCAATATAAGTTGCAAGACCAATAATTAACCTAAATTTTATTTTCAGCATTAATAATTACTGCAAATTCTAGGGAGAGAAGGGGGGGGGGGTTATAAAACACCTCATCATTTTCATGAACTACTTTTAACTTAGGTGGATTTCGACATTAATATCAACCAGTACCCCAGTAACAGAAAAGTGCTCATTTCTAAGTAGCTTCATACATTTTAACAGTTTATTTATCATGCTCACCAAAATACGTTACATGTTTTTGGTCCCTACAATACAAAGTTTATGCTTGTAGACGCACCTACACTGGCTAGCTTAGGAGTTTATCTCATTCCTAGTTTCAGTTTTTTCATAATGACTAGGTTTTTATCAAAGGATTACAAGTCTCGTTTTATCACTTTTACACAATCAAATTCATTATCAAATACCACAAAAAATACAGCATCTTTTGAGGATTTGCATAATGAAACTAGCTGATGTGTAACATATTTTCTTTGCATGTGCTTCCAAGGCTTATAAATATGACCTTAGACCTACTACACAAATCATGATACAATTATTTCATTCCCCTTTCTATTCATTTCCTTTCCCTCAAATATGTCTTTTCCCTTAACTGTGTCGCTGTATGATACTTTTTATGTTCCTTCTGCAATATTGAACATGGGTCTGGAGCTAGATCTAGCCCTATTACTTTATGAAGTTTGACCACTTGGTCCGGTTCCAAAAGTTTATGAGCCTCGCAACATTGCATTGCCTTTGTTTTTCCCATTCACCACCTTTTCCACCCCTCATAGTCTCTTTGTCCAAGTCTTTGTGCCTCTTGATGTCACTCGCCATGACTACAGATTTAGATTAGACTAAAAAAGATAATGGAAATAAAATAAAGAAGAAACAGACTGTAATAGATCAACGAGATTTGAAAGAGGGAAAACCCTTGGATTTGTCCACGAGATTTGTGTCAACCGTTAGAATATTCCACCAACGATTGTGTTTAGTTTCCTAGGATTTTCCTCTTTATTATTACATAAGATAGAGACATGGTCGATGTGGGGATGGTAATTTGATAGTTCCATTCACATATCACTACCATTTTATTATGACTACCATATGTGAATGTTAATGATGTTAGCAAATATTTCAATATAAAGTTAAAAAAATGAAACAATTATTTGCACTAATTAAGGGCATAAACAATGTGTAATTTAGAAGGAAAATTCAATTAACAAAGGAATGTTCAAAATGGATTTCCCCTCTTAGTCAAAAATTTAAAATAATAGTATGTTTTATAAAAAATTAACAAAATTATTATAAAAAACGAGAGTGACAAAACTAATTTTAATTTAGTTTTTTAGTTAAAAATAAATGTATATAGCTTTCCTTATGTCTAAACGTTATCAAGTTTCTCAAAAAGTTGAAATTGTGAAGTAATTTGTTTGTTTGGTAATGTCTTAAAACAATATAAAATCTTAAAAAGTTATTTGATTCAAGCATCAACTATTATTCTACATCACCAATTCGAGGATGCATTTTGTTAATATAAAATTTCAATACACCTGTTTTATATGAAGTTTTTATTTTGAACATATTTAATTAAAAATATTAGTGAGATTTGATCCCCAAATCTTCTAGCTCAAAAAAGCAAAGCTTTCTATGAGTTCTATATATTGTTTAATATTTTGCTTGTGGGACATTCATTAACTTTTCCAATTTAAATTAACATAGTACGTTTGGCAAAGGACATTTGATTTTTAACTATTTTATATGATGAAAGGTTATTGTGTTTACTATACCTTTTGCTGTATCTACCTAGGTTTAGCGTAGCTACAAATATTTGCATGTAAGTCTTGATGCGAATGAAAAATAAATATCAAGAGGAAAATAAGTAGACGTATTCTATATTTGAAGTTACAATCCTTTGAAAATAAAATAATTTTTGGTAAATTTTATTCAAAGCATAGAGTTTACTGAGCAATCCTCCACTTTTATGAAAAATAATTAATAATAAAAATACCTTTTTTATGTTATTTTTCTTTTAATTATGATCCACCGTGCATTTGTTCTACGTGAAGCTGCTAGGGCATCACTCAATTTTCCTGTGTAAGCACCACGTATAGCTAATGCGTGAAATGATATTTTATTTTTTTTTTCTCTTTAAAGGGGACTATTCAGTAAAATAATTGGTTTTTCTATTTTTTTCGAGGAGTACGAGGTTACGCAACATGTTGCTATGTTCAATTAGAACTTGCGATCTTTTCTTTTACCAATGATTTAATGTTTAACAAATTAACTTGGCATGCACAAATGATTATTTTATCCTTTAGTTGTTCAATTTTTTATTTATTTATTTTATTTTTTGGGTTTGCGGTAATTTGTTTATTTTTATTTTATTTTGCGTGTGAAATACCTGTTGTTTGTATTTGGGCGAGTGCTCGCCCCTGGCTTGCCAAGGGAAAGAAAGACCGGCTTCTTTTGCGAATTGGAATTCCATTTGTAGCAATCCTCTCTCCCTCATAATTCTCATATAAATCCTTTTCATCCCTAAATCTCCAACTAGAATATTAAATATTAAAATGAGACATACGATTAAACATCATTATCTTCCGAATAAATAGCACCAAAATAATCATACACAAGTACTCCTAAGCTGAAGTTATTAGATGAAAGGCCACAGCGGTGTCACGAATGTCACGGCTAAGCGACGACTGACATTTAGGAACTTAGTTGTTCCGACCATTGCCCTCTTATCTGTCCTATATACTGTTTTCTTGTTGCGTGGATTGCATAATGGTAAAATTGGATTTTGCGAGATCTACTTATAAAGTTGTTTATTTTGTTGAATTTGTTCGATAATGTGTTTCTTCTGTGATTCTGCAGGGTATAGCGAAGAGGAAGACGTGAATCTGGTGAGGATCATTTTATTGGATGCCTTTCGTTCAATTTTGGCTAATTTAGGGTTTTGCTTGTGGTTCAGGGGAGAGGGTTTGGTGTTAATGTTAGAATTGGAGGAGGCAGTCATTTGGAGAACAAAGTTATTATATATATTTTTGTTTCTCTTTTTTCTTTTTGTTTGGATGATTCTGATATTGTTTGAATGTTGTTTTGTGTTGCTTGCAGGAAGAGAAGAAGCCTAACATCCCAATGGTACTTTTTCCTTTCCTTTTGTGTTTTTATTTGCTCAAGTTTTTGGTTATTTTTCTTCTTACTCTATACCGTGTTAATCCACCAATATACCCAGAACATGTATGCAATTACTTTCCAAATGATTTTGAACCGTAATTTCACAGTTGGTAAGCTGTTAAGCAGTGAGTTTTTGATATGGTTCTGCGCACTCCTATTCTAGTTGGTTCGGCAGTACAGTGTCTATTATATAATTGGATTCAGTGTAGATATGAATTGAGCAAGCTCTGACACCATTACAGATGCTCATTTTGCTATTTTTGCCGTGTACAATTGGTATACCTATTTATTCTATACCAGTGGTTTAGCGTTGTGTAAAATTTTCCTTTTTGCGATAGCAAAAGCGCTAACACCCACCAAGCTAGCCAGACAGCTACATGGAGTTGTCATTGCTTATCCTGTCATTGAGTTTAAGTGAATTTCCACTCACTCATATCGGTATATATATCACATTCATATAAACCGTACTTGTGTCTATGATTCTATCAATGCTAGTCTGTCATGATGGCTAATTTAACCAACTTGAGATCGAAGTTAACATAGGTTAGAATGACAATGCATGCAGTATTTCCTCCTACATTGTGGCATATAATACATTTGTTTCGAAGTACTAGTGATCACCTGGTGTACTTTTGCTTGTGCTTCCTTCATCTTTGTTTCTTTCGTGTGAATGTTTTATTATTCTGATGTCAATGTAGTAAGCAAAAATTTAGTTGCTATAAAATACCTACTTTCTTCCATACAACCGAGTACATATTTTATATTTTTGGCCCAAATTTAATCGCAGCATGTTGCCTATAATGTTATATGCGGCATATAACAAAATGCATGTTATATACAACATAGTTTGCTTTGAATATACATAAGTTGGGAAGTTTCTACTCACTCATCGTTGGATTTGGTTTTCGTGGACGCTTGGTTTATTAACCAAATTTCCAAAACATTCTTTCCAACAATGCAGTAATATTGGGTACATCTTACCCATCCTAGATCCTGCTCAAGCAGGAGTCTTGTGCCCAGGTAGATGATGATGCTGCTGCCTACAATGCACATAGCATGCCATATTTCTATTTATTTATTTTCCATTTTTTATGTCTAGCAGGAAGTAAGAAGCGACATAATTGAAAAAGATGATCCGATCCTCAATGTTGATAAAAATCTCACAAAAAATATAAATGATTCTTCTTCACCAAAAGACCGAACACCTCATAGCCAAACAGGAATTTTTGATTCGAAAGGTATTATCTGCTGTTCCTTTGTTCCTGGTTTGTTTCCAACACATGTAATTATGTTTCAAGTATTTTAGGGATAAGGATCACAATTGATCCTTTTTTTGAAATTGCAGGTCCTCCAAAATCAGAGAGTGATGTTTTAGTTACGCCACCTCTTTCCGAATCCAGAGTAAGACCAATTCAGTGTGTGTGCATGCGCGTGTGCGCATGAGTGTGATATATTTCTAGGCACCTAAATATAGTTTGTTCTATAGACAAACAAGAGTATTAAATTACATGGCACAAATATGCTTTTTGGCATATTAAAAATAAAAATAAAAATCATTTGTATGAGCTACTGTTTCTTGATCGACATCGTCATTCTGCAATGTCAAGAATATAACTGATTTTTAATGCTAATGGAAGTATCTTGTGATTCATTGGATGAATACTATGAACCAGTCCAGTGCATCGTATGCCATGTATCCTTTGTAGCGGTATATTTGCTAGTTGTTGAATCCACAATGAATCCACTGTGTGTGTGTTTTTGTGTGTGTGTGTGTGTGTGTGTGGGTGTAAAATATTTAACACCTTTATATATATGTATTAGGATGATAGTAACAGCAAAAAGAGGAAATCCAAGAGTCCAAAAGCTAATGCAGCTTTGAAGTCCTGTCAGATTGAGCATGGGAGCTATTGCCTTTGGTCCACCGAACATAGGGGAGTAATGAATGATACATTGGTGAAGAGAATGAAGGATCAACTATATGTGGCTAGAGCTTATTTTCCTACCATCGCTAAGCTGAAGGGTAAGGAAAAGTTATCACAGCAAATGAAGCTTAGTATTCAGGAGTACGAGCACATTTTTGTTGAGGCTGCTTCAGATTCTGAACTTCCACCATTGTAAGTTAATTTATGCTCCTTATCCATCTTTACTTCAACAAACAACAAATTATACAGTATGGTGGCTTATTGTGATTAAGTTGTAACTTTTGTTGATACAGTCAGAGTAGGGTGATGTGTATGTAAAAACTCATCATGCACGGTTGTTTATGGCGACCAAGTTATCATTTTCATCGATGATGATATATTCAAACTATCATAAGACATGTTTGATAATATTAAGAATTGTTCACGCATGCACCCACACACGTACGATGAATGCCAGAGTTTCTCAATTTTAAACATGAGAAGTGAAATTAATTATTAAGTGAAGTAAAAAAGAGAATAAAATGTGCCCTGGTCGATGAAAGATGCTATATTATTTTAATTGAAGCGATAGCTTCAAGTAGCTAAAAGTCAGATATGTTAATGAAAAAGATCATTAATCGTGAAAATTTGACTATACTGAGTATAAATTGGTGGTATTTTTTAAATATTAATCCAGGATTTGCAATCATCATTTTATAAACATATTTGTGCAACCATCTGTTATTTGCGTTTTGATTTCATTTGTTGGAATCTTGGGTATTGGGGAAACACAATGAAACCAAACTTATATGACTTTAGCTATTCAGTCTGTCTTGTAAACAAGTCAGTCTTCCTAAAGGTGGCTGTTTGTCCCCATAACATCGCTGGTTTTAATTCTTGAATAATTTTTCCATCCATGCATTTAGGAGGGCTGCAAGTTTTAATTCCGATTTGGAGAGTAAATTGGAAGAGTTTTCTTGACAATTATTATTACACCAATTCCCCTTTCCCATATGTAGATTGTTGTGGGATATTATTGCCAAAATGGACATAAACTTGATTGACCTAACGATTAATTTTGTATGCCACGAATATTTGTGTCTCCACTTTTCTTTCTTGATGCCATGAAAGTTAACTTATTATTTTTCAGTATTTCAAAGAAGATAGAGAAGATGGATCAAACAATAGCAAAAGCAAAATCATGTACAGTTGACTGCAACAACGTTGATAAAAAGCTTAGACAGCTACTTGATCTAACTGAAGACGAAGCCCATTTTCATATGAAGCAGAGTGCCTTCTTGCATCACCTTGGTGTACAAACAAAGCCAAAAAGTCATCATTGTTTGTCAATGAGATTGACGGTAGAGTATTTCAGCGATCCCTCAGCAGATACTGATAAATCACATGTTGTTAAATTCGACAATCCAAGTTATCAACAATATGTAATTATCTCTACAAATGTGCTTGCTGTATCTGTTGTCATCAACTCCACTGTGATAAATTCTAAGGTACCACCAGTACAATAGTTTTTCTCTGATAATCAGGGTTCAAATGTTTGAATTATGAAGTAGGCTTAGATATTTTGGCAGGTGTGGATAGTTAGCTAAAAGCTTGAAATATCATTCCAAATCTTTATGAATAATCATTTTTTTTGTTTTCTCTTTCCCAGGATTCAGGAAGCATGGTTTTCAATGTAGTCACTGACAAACAGTATTTTTTTGCCATGAAACTGTGGTTCAGCAGAAATGCGTACAAAGATTCAGTTATTCATGTCTTGAATATTGAAGATCTTGGTTTATCTCAATCACAGCTATCACCTTCTGAAGAATTTAGAGTGTCTTTGGATGGGATTTCTCTTACGAAGACCGAATATGTCTCGATTTTTGGTCATTCACATTTCCTTCTACCTGATATTTTTAAGAATTTGAAGAAAGTGGTAGTGTTGGATGATGATGTAGTTGTTCAAAGGGATTTGTCTTCATTATGGGATTTTGATTTGGATGGAAAGGTAAACGGCGCAGTTAGATATTGTGGTATCAGATTAAGGCAGCTTAAATCTTATTTGGGTAATAGTCAAATCGATGATGCTTGTGCGTGGATGTCTGGATTGAATGTAATTGATTTGGATAAGTGGAGGGAGCTTAACATCACTAGAAAGTACCAACAACTGATTCCTAGGGTAAGGTTATATTTGCTTTTGTCCTTTGTGAGTTATGTGCGGTTATTTAGAAAACTTTGCCCTCCACCTTAAAATGCAGTTTAACGCTCAGTTTTTGATCGGTTAATTCACTGAAAATGGGATGCCAAAATATTTCTGTTATGACGTTTTGGATAACCTCCATTTTACGAAAGTGGATAAAATTAATTTTTTTTCTTCCCTTAAATATAATATTATGAATTTCATTTTAGACCATTTGCTTTGTCAAATAATTTTTTGAACATGCTTTTTTAATGTTAAGTTACTGCAAGTGCTGCAATGCTTGGCCAACAATATTTGTTTTGCTAATTGTTGATGATGAGCTTATGTCAGTTATAACTAGTTTTTCTATTCAAGCAATAATATTTTGAAAATGGTTACTTCCTGTAAATCATTAGTTATGGTTGCATATCTTTTCGAATGGCTAATATTGTTAATTATTCTTGCTATTTTGGTTTATTCTGGTTCACATGAAAAGAATATTATGTTTTTGATTTAAAAGTTAAGGTAGTGTTTGGTGTAAAAATTATTATGTGTTTTCGGTTCTCAATCAATATGTCAAAGATTAGAAGAGTGGAGTAATGATGAAGAGGATTAAAGAAAGACGGAGGGGACCACGGAGGGGATGGATGAGTAATGTGAGAATGAATTATGTCTCATGCTTGTCTTAGTTCTCAAAACATGGAAAACGAAAAAAAATACTTGTTTTCTATTTTGTATATTAACTTTGTTTTCTAAATCGATCGTTTTCAATAATATATGTGTATCTTGCGTATTTTTGTATGGACAAAAACACAAAACTTAAAATGGTAAACCAAACACTACCTAAGTTCTGCAAATGCTGCAGCAGTAAAAGCAAATAGCCTATTAGTATTTAAGCATTTTTCATTTTGCGAAAGCAGCCCTGTTATGTTGGATTTCATTCAATATTAATTCAATTTAATGCTTAAAATCTGCTTAATAGAACATCAAAATGAGATTGTATGGTTGTAGTCGTAGTCATTTATATATGTCTTTGTCTTCTTAGAATGTTACTCCAAACTGTTGGTGAGTTTTTCCTACTAAAACTCATTTTCTTGCTTAAAAATCTAAAACTGATAGCTCTTTTTCTAACCAATTGCACAGTTTGACAGTGAAAGTGAGGAATCTTGGAGAGCTGCAGCACTTCCTGCAAGTCTTCTTGCTTTTCAAGATCAGATAACCCCTCTCGATGATTCTTGGATTATCTCAGGATTAGGTTATGATTATAGAATCAGTAGAAATGCTGTAAAAAAAGCAGGAGTACTTCACTATAATGGCAATATGAAACCTTGGCTTGATCTTGGAATTCCCAGATATAAAAGTTTTTGGAGGAAATACCTTACACAAGGCGAGCCTTTCATGGATCAATGCAACTTAAATCGATAGTTAAAAGAAAGCGATCATAAATGTCAGTAGCTGACCCACACTGAGTCCTTGCTAGATTTGATAAACGATAAATGATCAGATGAATACCGAAGCATGTTTGAGGATTTCTGAAGCAGTTGATTCTTGTTTGAGCCCCAGCTTTTTTGCATTAGAGTATGCATATTCTTGTGTATTAGTAATGAAGGTAAAATCGGAGATGAAACAATCAAAATTCAATTCAACGTATAGGGAGATAGCATAGCCTTTTTTTTTTTTTTGGGTATCTTAACTTTTTAGGTATCCTGATAGAAAATAATGTAGACTTCTGGCTATTATTTTTATTATTATTCTCATTTTTTTTAACTGTAATCGCTCATTTTCTAGCCATAAAGGCAGAGTTTATGAACCTTTTATCCATTGTCTTCGCCGTTCACTGAAGCAACATGGAGCTTGCTTTGGGTTGTTGATTTGTTGTTTCTAAAGTTGTATGCTTGAATACTAATTGTGTATCTGAAGTTGCAAATATTTACCGTCAAATGGTTTGCAAAATCTGAAGTGAATAAACTAAGGAACACTCAACAATTCCATCGTATTTGCACTTAGAGAATATTCAATATTGCATTATTTTCGAGAGTACCATGTACTCGCTAATAGAGTTAGGATGCTCTAACTAAAATATGTCACTTTTGAGTATAATAATTATCAATTGTGAATAGTTTTTATGGCAAATACATAATAACAACAAACCAAGAATTAATTTTATTCAAGATATAGCTATGTTAATCCCTTACTGAACTGGTTTGACGAAATCAAGTGCTCGCCTTGATTATCATTCAAGATATAGCTATATTAATTCAGCAACTTCGTCCGATGTTTGTGCCGTAAACAAAACGAATTTTCTTACTATTCAAACTACAAACAATATTTTATATAAAAAATATATGTGATTAATTTATTTTACTCCTACACATTGGGTAATACTGTGCAAAAATGTACGCAAAAATGAATGATTTCAGTGCAATTAATATGACAATATACCGTTTGAGTTAACTCATTTAATTTTTAAAACCTATAAATGCTAGTCTTAGAAAACTAAACACAATGATATAAAAACTTAGTTTGTACGTTCAATTTATTTTACGTCGTACATTGGTTAACTCTATGCAAAAACGTATGCAAAATGTACAGAAAAACGAATGGTATTTGTGCAATTAATATGATAATATATCGTTTGAATTTACTCATTAAATTTTTATAGCTATAAATGCTAGTCTTAGACAACTAAACACCACCCCATAACAATTAATTGTATTTTGCAGTATTAATTACCAAAAGGTCTAGTATGAATGCAAACCATTGCAATATAAGCATCTGATACGCATTTGATGTTGCTTCTCTGTCACCCTCTAAGTTTGTTTAGGACGACACATGACAAAAGTGAAATATGTCTCAGTTAGATTTATTATATTTAAACATCTTGGTACTAATAATCACATATAGTAACAATTTAGCCTTCAAAATCACATGAATTTGTTTCCTTTATAAAAAAAGGAAATAGCCTTTAGAAAGCCTAGTGTAAGAAGTTCCATTTTGAAAAACCGATTGCATTATTAATGTATGTTATTTTGAAGACGCTTTTTTTCTTAGGTGTGCATTATCAGGATCGTCTATAAAAGAATAACAACTTGTAATATTATTTTAAACTATTATAATTAATTTTTCAAGGTCATAAAAATGACGAAATAAATGATAAAAACTAGGTATGTCACTATAACAAAATTTACACTAATGAATCCCGACAACATCTTCTTGGTGGTTTTTTTAAATAGCAAACACTTGGTATCAAAATACTGTGACAATTAACGATTTCAATGGCACCATAAATGTTAAATAATGAGAATGCTCTTTTAAATAAAAAAATAGTATGCATGATAATATCCTCAAATGCTTTGTAATTTGACACACATTTATCAAACACACAGCCTACAATGTTGTGAAATTTTCAAAACTAATTTGGGTTTGTTTTGAAGAGTGAAGTAAGAATGGAAGAAGGAAGGGTGTGGGGATTAGTCCCACATCATGAAAGTAAAAAATTGTTACAAGGTATTTAAGTAGCTTTCTCATGAAGGTGTTGAGGCCTTCGGACTCCCATATGTTTGCTTTGTTGCGAGGAGGGAGACCATACATCTCCACTACCACGCGCTGTCACTGCCGTCCGTCTGATCGAGCTAGGTACAGTTGCGAGTCTTGGGACCAGATCCAATAATAATACTTTTTGGATAGAAATTGTAAACGGTAACGGACCGAATTACAGACCCGAATGAAATTTGAATTTAGACGGGGATTTGTGACATTTTTGAGCTTGTAAAATGACACTACAGTTCAAAACGAATGGATGCGACGCTTTACGAACGGATATGACTGTTGCAAAACGGTCATGGCGTTTTGATGAAAGGATACCTCCCCGTCACTATAAATATCGACGCCTAGGAAGTGTTTCGATCACTTTTTCTGTCTTTTTCTTTCTCCACCAATCTACAACGCTAGAAAAGCGTTTCAAATGCTGTGTCATAGTAATGCCTCCAAGTTGTTGCAAATTCCAGAAACGTTGCAGATTTAATCTTCTTCTTCTTCTCGTTATTCTATTTCTTTACTTGCATCATCTGAATCAAAATCAGTGTGTTCTTGGTCGGATCAAAGTCGCACAAAACTTTTAATCCGATTATGCTGTTTCAAAACTTTATTGAATCTTGAAACTCGATAGTTCGATAACCCGTTTGTACCTGGTGGGTTGAACTATTATCTAAAAGAATCTATTATATAGATCCTTAAAGTCTGAAATACGGCAATCATCTTCCTCCGACAGTCTCAAACTACAAAATCTCCAACAAATTTTCAAACAATAACTTCAATAATGGAAGTTTTGAGTGCGCTACAAGTGATGAATCAACATTTGACTCGTTTGGAGCAATTCGATGGCGAAAATTTCACTCGTTGGCAAGAGACCATGAAGTTCTTTCTGGTCACCGTCAAATTGTTCTACATCTTGGAAGACGGATTGGAAGTGATACTAGAGGAAACCGATAAGGAAGATGTCACTCTGAAGGCAAAACGTGCAAAGCGGAAAGAGGACGATTTTTCATGCAGAGGACACATTCTGAATGCATTGTCTATTCCAGTCTATAACACTCATAGGACCTTGGAAACTACAAAGGAGCTCTGCAATGCATTGGAGAGAAAGTATCGCATATGCGAGGAAAGTAATAAAAAAATTCATATTTGTAATTTTATGGATTTCAAAATGGTCGCCAGCAGGACCATAGTTGGACAAATGAGTGAAATACTATTGTTGGTGAATCAATTTTAAAATGCTGAAATTGATCTCCCTGGATCTTTTGTTGTTGGAGTTATTATTTTGAGACTCCCGAATTTTTGGAATGATTATAAGAAAAAGTTGAAACACGCGGGAATGGATTATGTTTTAAACGGTTTACAGTGTCATCTTTGTATTAAAGAGGATTCTCGTAAACGCGAACTAGATGATAATCAGCAAAATGAGTCTCAATTTTGTTGGAGAATGGAGTTTTGATGACAACAACCTTATTTCAATATTAATTGATTATAAAATATATACTAACACTTTTATCTAGAATATATATATATATATACACATATGCATGATTTATATACAAGAATTAATACTGAAGACTGTACAGTTTAAGAGCTTCTAGAGATTCAGAATTCAGAGATGATTCAAGACTCATGAGTAATCAAGATTTCAAGATAAAAATAGTAGTAGAGTCTAATTTATGTAAGATTCTGAATAACACTCCAGGTTCAAATTCAAATTCAAATTCTGATTTTCAATTTCTGATTTCAAATTCTATTTTCAAGTTCAATCTTTATCTTCTCTATTTGGCTTTCTATTTTACTTTTGATTTTAAACTCAAGTTTTACAGTTGACAAGTTTTATATATTTATACTTTATATTTATATAATTTTAAACTTTATAATTTTATAAATATGTTTATATAGTTTATACCTGTGGTTTCAAATGATTTTCCACTTTATAATATTCATTTACAACACTATTTTTTAATTCAAGAGTTTCCAGAATATTATATATATATATAAACACTTGAAAAATGCTCAAAAATAAATTTAGAATTAGGTTATGTCGACGTACATTTATACCTATATCGACATATAACTGTCATAATTTTATTTTCAAAGAAAGTGTCTTTTCACTATTTGTAATGGTCCAGAAGCGTTGCAACCTTTCAAATCTTATAAATAAGGGCTAATTTTGAATTTTTTTCATCATTCTTCTTCTCCATCTTCATCTCCTTTCTTTACACCAACTTATACTCTGTCGAATTCAATTCTATTTACATAAAACTTCTTCCCTTCTCACACTCTACTCATTACTCTTTGAATCAAAGTACTATTGAAGAGTTACAAGGCTATTGTAATTGTTTGGGAAGTAATTGGGTAAACGATGTTTTCCTTGTTGCCATGAAATCAAGGAACGAGAGCGGCGTTAACCTTGTAGCCGTGAAATCAAGGGGAATATAATTGATTAAGTGTGTGGAATCGGTGTTAACCTTGTAGTCGTGAAATCAAGGGGGTTGTACTTGGATATTGATATAGTAATAAAACTCTGCGCAATCCAGCGTTGCATGGGACTGGATGTAGGAGAGAACTAGTATAAAATCTGCTGTGTCCTTTCCTTTTCTGAATTTATTTATGTTTATTTATGTGTTTGTGTTTGATTGTGCCTGTGATTGTTTCTGTGGTGTGTGATTCATATAGTAGATCATATAAGTTTTAGATTTTGTCTAATTTCTCAAAAACACTATTCACCCTCCTCTAGTGTTAGTTTTGCATTAACGATCCATTCCGCAATCCCTAACAATTGGTATCAGAGCAAGGTCTTTCAAAAATTTCATAATTTGATTTTTGAAAATAGTTACAATGGAAACCAACACTGGTAGCAATAATGTTCTTTTGTAGAGTTTCAGTCCACTGTTAGACCACCACTGTTTAATGGTAGTAATTATTCATGGTGGGCATGTATAATGAAAATATATTTACAATTAGTAGGATTAGACACATGGAATAGTACACAAAATGAATTTGTTGAACCACAACTGCTTTTGCACAATGGACAAATGAAATAAAGGTTGCTACACAAAGCAATTCTAAAGTCATGAATATGTTATTTGGTTCATTAGATAAGAATGAGTTTAATAGGTGTCAGTATGTAAAACTACTTATGAGATTTGGAGAACTTTACAAGTTACTCATGAAGGAACTAGTCAAGTTAAACAAACTAAGATATCAATGTTAGTTAATCAGT
Source organism: Allium sativum (assembly GCA_030737875.1). NCBI lineage: Eukaryota > Viridiplantae > Streptophyta > Magnoliopsida > Asparagales > Amaryllidaceae > Allium > Allium sativum. The sequence goes on from CM060926.1 coordinate 408,410,456, forward strand.
TGGAGTTATTCAAAATGAACGAGAATGAGTTTATCTCCGATATGTATCGCAGATTTCAAGAGATAGTGCATTCATTAACAGCGCTTGAAAAACTTGTTCTGAAGAAGATCAAGTCAGAAAAATATTGAGTTCATTGATTCCAAAATGGGATCAGCAAACTTTGGCAATTGAAGAAGCCAACAATGTCAGTGAAATGAAGATTGAAGAGTTAATCGAAAATCCGAAGTCTTTTGAAGTCCAGTTACAGAAAAGAAAGGAAAATAGGCCAACTAAGAAGAAATCCATCGCATTTAAAGCAACAACAAATGATTCTGACTCAAGTAGGGAAGATGATGAAGAAACAACCCTCATGACAAGATATTTTAGAAAATTTCTGAAATATGGAAGGAAAAATTATTCTCAAATTAATAACCAAGGAAGTTTAAGAAGAAATGACGATCGATGTTATAACTGCAACAAACCAGACATATAAGGAGAATGTGTCCATATCCAGATAAATCGACTCAACAAACGGACAACAACAGTTCATCAAGGAAGAGAAAAAAAAGCATACACAACAACGTTAGATGATTCAGATTCATCCTCAAGTGATGAAGAGCCTGAAACTGGAAATTCATATATGTGTTTCACAGTAATTCAGAATTCAGAAAATTTCGAAGAAAAGGATTTAAAAACCGGGTACGCCTTAATTAATTTTTAATTTTTCTTTGGTTGAATGGTTACTTTGTTTGTTTGTTTTGTTTTTGAATTTAAAAATTAAAACTTTAAAATTAAACCTTAAAATTTAAAATTCAAATTTGAATTTTGCCAAAATAATAATATAATAATAAATAGTAAATAAAATAATTTTTTTGGATGTTTGTTAGAATTAGAATTATTTTAGGAATTTGTTAAACCTGAAATATAAACCGATAATTTAAATCGCATTTCACAAAAATTATTTTTCCTTTGAAAATAAGTACATATGTCGACATACATGTCTATATGTCGACATATCTGACCTGAAATTTGAAATTTATATTTTGAATTTCAAAGGTTTAAACTTTCAAACTTCCCTTCAACTTTTCACCAACTCCCAAGGTCTGAAAAAGGTGTCATTGACTTTTGAAAAGTTGTGCCTATTTAATTCATATCCATCCAGTTTCTATATACAACTGTTCTCTCTATCTTTCATTCACAATTCAAAACAATATTCTTCATGTCTGTTCTCTTCAAAACTATCAATTTAATGGCTTCCTCAAGTTCATCTCAGAAATTGAAGTTAACCAAAACCATCAAAGGTTATCTTTATAATGATAAAGAAGCTATCAAAACCTATGTTAACTATGTAGAAAATGCTTAAGTTAATATGGGTGCTTTCGCCGTCTTTGGAGACTTTCCTTTTTATGATCTTTTCTCTCTCTTTCAACACAATGAAGTCTTGAGTCTAATTGACTCACGGGATAATGACGAAGTGTGTTATCCTAAGTTTGTCAAGATGTTCTATGAGAATCTTAATCGTGGATTTTACGTAGGCAACGAAGACCAAATTTGGAGTAGCATCAAAGACACGCAAACTGTTCTTGATGCTGAAGTCTTGGGCAATATCTTAAATTATAGAAGCATAGGCTCATATTTTTCGGATTTCATTATCAATGAAACCGATTAGAGACTTATCATGACATATTCGAAAGCGATGCTCAAATGGATTTCAAAAATCGCTTTTTCTATCCAAAAACAAAAATTGTCAACCTTTTCCTCCAACATACCATCACTCCTCGTTACGAAAACTTTAATAATCTAAGTCTCAAGGTCCAAAATGTCCTCTTTGCTATTATGGGTGGCTATAACATCAATTGGGCCGACATGATCTTAAAAGAAATCAAGCCCATAGAAATGCCATCAAGAGAAAACACTCTTTACTATGGAGTTTATCTCACCCACATTTTCAAATACTTTGGAGTTGATCTTCACAGAGAATAATTTGGGCCAAGAAAAGTGTTTGACTCATCAAACATACATCTGATGCAAATTCCTCTCACTTTCCAACCATATGAGACATTCGAAGCCAAACAAGCTTCAGTGCAACAAGAACAAGCACAAATGGGAGTCAAAGAATAAGAAACCTCTTTAGAAAGTGTTGAGTTTCACATCAACATTAGAACCATTTCCAGAGAGATGATTGTTCAAAACCAAGTGAAGATTTCCAATAATCAAAAGAAGCTCAAAAAGAATTTTTCAAAAATGACTAAGTTCATGGTCAAGATTGGAAGAAAGCTTGGATTATCATCTTCCTCCTCATCATCCACTAAAAACTAGTCTATCTAGTTTTATTTATCTTTATGTATTCTCTTGTATTTGCTTATATTTTCTTTCGAATGTCGTATTTAGTGTGTCTTAATTAGTTGGATGTATTTGCTTTTATGAAGTAATGAATGGAGTATTACTTATATTAAAATTATCTTTAAATTACTGTAGAAACTTAAGAATTAAATATAATATAACATAGGAACTAAAAGATAAAAAATTTCAATTTTCAATTTTTTTTAATATATAAGTCGACATACATATGTTGATATGTCAACATATAATTGCCACATTTTCAAATTTTTTCAAATTTTAAAATTAAATAACCTTCTCATATCCATTCAAATTCCAACGAATTCCAGACCCTATTTAAGTCTATTTCTTCTAGAAGACTTCATTATATCATTTCTCTTTCTTCTCTTTTCATTTCTTATCAAAATCATGGAAAACCCAATTCATAACATAAGTGAAAATCTTGAAGATTCTTTGAATTCCATTAAGAAAATCCTCTCTATAGTACTACGTAATCAGCATCGTCTAGAGTTAATTCAGAGGAGAATGGTTGAATATTAAGAGAAACATTTTGACGTAATTCATTGGTCAATCTCTTCTCATTTCAGAGATGAAAACAACAAAGCATCTTTCACCAATGAAGAAGAATGGAAGGACATCAAGAAGAACCCAATCACTGGACAAGATGAATGGGTAGAAGTACCACGAAATGTTTAATTGTTTGGTATGATTGATTTGTTTGAATTTATTTGATTTGAACTCTATGACTTAAAACTTGTATATATAAAACATATGGTGTGGTGTGCTTGATTTGGTTTGCAAATATAACTCATAACATATGTAATTATGTTATTTGGATTGGTTTGTTTATATAACTAGTATTGATTATTGTATAAATTTAGGGGAAGTAAATTTCTTTAGTATAAGGATTATATAGATTTATAAGGGGAGTACTTAACTTTAGATAGATTTAGGACTCAGGGGGAGTAATTTACTTTGGTATAGGAATTATTTAGATAGTTACAGGATTTAGAGGGAGTAGGAATTTCGTTTTGATAATGCCAAAGGGGGAGAAATTATAAAATATGGAATTACTTTATAGGATTCATATAGATAGGGGGAGTATTAGAAGAAGTATCATCAACAGGTATGTACATGTATGATATATTTTATAAACTAAGATTGTCATCATCAAAAAAGGGGAGATTATTGGAGAATGGATTTTTGATGACAACAACCATATTTCAATATTAACTGATTATAAAATATATACACTTTTATATAGAATACACACACACACATGAAGGATTTATATATAGGAATTAATACTAAAGAATGTACAGTTTAAGAGCTTCTAGAGATTCAGAATTCAGAGATGATTCAAGACTCATGCGTAATCAAGATTTCAAGAGTCCAAGATAAATAGTAATAGAGTCTAGTTTATATAAGACTCTTAATAGCACTCCAGGTTCAAATTCAAATTCAAATTCTGATTTCAAATTCTATTTTCAAATTCAATCTTTATCTTCTCTATTTTACTCTTGATTTTAAACTCAAGTTTTATAGTTTATAAGTTTTATATATTTATACTTTATATTTATATAATTTTAAACTTTATAATTTTATAAATATGTTTATATAGTTTATACTTAAAGTTTCAAATGATTTTCTACTTTATAATATTCATTTACAACACTATGTTTTAATTCAAGAGTTTCCAGAATTAAATATACATGTGTGTGTGTGTATATATGTAACAACCCGTATTTTCAATAACCTGTTATAACGTAAATCGAGGAAGAAAATAATTCTAAAATCTGAATCAAGGGAAACGGGCTATGCCATTGCGTTCGTCTCGGAAAAATACGCGAAATAGAGTCCGAGTTTTCGAAAATCGGAGTCCGGATGACCCAGTTAAGGCCATTGAAGATTTCAGAAATTTCCATGTTAAAAACAGATTTAAATTTTAAATTAAAAACAAGGATTAGGGCTAACTGGCGTCAGGCGGGAAAATTCCCACCAGGACCCCCATGTCGACAGGGTCCCCAGGGTGTCGACTGCCCTGTCGACAGCCCTGTCGACACGGGGTGGCCGGGCAGTTTTGCCTGGCGCACCATTTTGGGTTTTGGTCTGGTCTTGTGGCTTGGTTCTAGAGAATTCCTAAATCTGACGGACCCAAACTAACCTAGGGTTAATCCTAGGGCTAAAAACACTCTAATCTTCTATAAATAAGCCCCTAATCCTACCCTAAAACCTCATTATTCATTCTAGCAACCAAACTATGTCAAATTGAATTCTCAAATGGCCTCCACCTAAAAACCCTAGCCTCCACCCTCTTCAAAAATCATTCCTATGAAGATTTTGATGTTCATACAAGCATTTCTAAGTTGTATGAATGATCATTAGCTTGCATACATCATCAAGTTGCAAGCTTTATTGGCTAAACTAGAGTTTTTGGGATTTTTGTTAATTGGAGCTTTGTTTTGGGTTTTTATATGCTTGCATAAAGGGCTTCTCAATCTTTATTAGTAGATTTGTGTCTTCATAATATTTGTAAGCCCTCTAACCTTCATTTTAGAAACTCTAAAGTTAATGTGTGATGAAAGTTGGGATTTATGCATGTTTAATGAGTTATGCATGCTTATGTGAGTTCACTATGCTATGTTACACATGTTTGATAAGTTATGCATGTTTATGCAAGTTCACTATGCTATGATTTGCAAGTTTAACAAGTTATGCATGTTTATGCAAGTTCACTAAGTCATGATTTGCAAGTTTAACAAGTTATGCATGTTTATGCAAGTTCACTAAGTCATGATTTGCAAGTTTAACAAGTTATGCATGTTTATGCAAGTTCACTAAGCCATGATTTGCAAGTTTATTGAGTTATGCATGTTTATGCAAGTTCACTATGCCATGATTTGCAAGTTTAACAAGTTATGCATGTTTATGCAAGTTCACTATGCTAAGTTATGCAAGTCCAACATGTTATGCATGTTTATTATGATATGTAAGATTCATCATGTATGTTGTGCCAAGTTACCTCTTTCTATCCTTTATGCGTTATAACGAATATGTAAGCGATAGAATGACGTTGGGTTTTTTTTGGGAAAAACTTAAAATACATGAAAATATAAGATTGGGAATTTACCTATTAAGTTAGGTCTACCCCTTGGGAATTTACCTATTAAGTTAGGTCTACCCCTTGGGAATTTACCTATTAAGTTAGGTCTACCCAAGTATTTGTTAAACTTGTAATTATGTTTTGAAAATAAAGTGGACATGACACTTAGAAAACATAAGTGTGGCCAACTCGAGGTTGGGTTGAGTTTGTAGCGTAAACCTACCCGGAACCGACCGGCTTAACTAGTTGCTACAAACAATAGGACTCAATGTGAGAAGTTGGTCATGTGTACCTTAGACCCGAGGTTAGACCAAGTTGTGGTGTAAAGCTACCCGGACCCGCCCGGCTTAACTAGTAACCGCAACGAAGTCTAATGTGAGAGGTTAAGGCACAATTAAATTAATTAATGCCTCATGATTAGGGTTAAGTCATGGCCCACTAATACTTAACCAATTTTGGGGATACGAGGGATTAAATGGGGTTAAGTGGAGAACTGTTGGTTACACTTAACTAATTTAATCCATGATTAGTGAGGGGTTAAACCACACTTAACCCTCTTAGAAAACCCTAGCAACGTGGTCTGTTCCAGCAGTAATCCCAGTTTGGTATCATTCACAACCCTAGAGGCTAGGCTAGGGCGGGGCACGATTACTGGACTGATGTAAGCGACCAAAGCGACGGCTGAGTGGTACAGCGGTGCGGGTCCAGGCGGGCTACGGACGTGCACGTAGTCCGGTGTTGGACAAACTCGAGGCACGGGTACCAGTAGGTTTAGACTGTGCATTATTGCTTAGGTGTCTGGGGTTGACACCCGAGGGCTTGATACACCCGAAGGTGGACCCAGCGCAGTCTGACTACAACCATATGTGGGCCGTATGGACACCAACACTTGACGTGTTAGGTTTATAGGGAGCCGATCGACTAGACCGTTGGGCTGGACCTTGTATTAAGGTCACCTCATGCTATTGGGCCAAAGTTTGGGCTGAGGGATCAATACCTGTTATGTTAGTTTGCTAGTACACTGTGGTGCAAGGCTTAATCTTCTTTATGTGATGACACCTTTATCTATTGCCAGTATGTTCATCTCAGTTTCCATCATGATGTTAACTTTATTAGTTTATAGACTGATCGTAGTAGGGCTTACCAGTCTTTTTGACTGACCTGTTTTCTTTCGCTTCTTTTCTTCCGTTTCCCCCCCAGGTTCTCAGGGAGGGAACAATGGTGCTTAGCTTGGATCGCTTGCTTGTTTGCTGGATAGCTCATGTATGTCTGGACATTGAGCTCGCTATGGTTTATCATCTTTATTTTGGGGATAGCACTATGTATTTCAGTATTTCTGTTTATGATGTACTAGACATGTTTATTTTGGCAGATGACTTTATGATGTACTAGACTTGTTTTGAGATGGTTTGAGATATTCCGCTGTTTTATTTTCACTTACTCTGTTTTATATATATATATATTTATGTTCTTGTTCTGCCTTGATATATCATTATGCATGCTTACCCAGTTCTAACGCCCCCCAGAAGCTAGTGCCCCCGAAAGAGTGACCCTAGCGGAGGTGGGGTGTTACAAATTTGGTATCAGAGCATATGGTTTACAAGAAAGAACAAAAAGTTTTTAAAAGACTTTTGAAAAACTATTTTCAAAACAAGTATAAAGTATTTTCCAAAGAAAAGTCTAGTATTTTAAAAAAGGCTATTCCCCAAAAAGCCATTAGCGTTACCCTTCGTTCCCTTGACCTAATCTTATCTTATCCTTCGTTTCAGTATGGCTGAGGATCTTGCCATCCCGGATGGAGTAAATGTACCACTCTGGTATAGGAGACTTCTAGAAGCTAGGGCGGCAGCCGGCCCCGCAAACCCTACTCCCACTCCTCCTCCTGTAGTTGAGAATCCTCCCCCTAATGTCCCTCCTCCGGTGGTCCCTCCAGTGGTTAATATTCCTCCTCCCGTTGCTAATGTTCCTCCTCCTCCAGTCGCTGAGGCTCCTCTTCCTCTTCCTCCCCCTCAGCATCCTCAGGTTGAGTTCACGAAGGTTTGTAAAGACTTCAAGGCGATGGGAGGCAAGAATTTCCTAGGCACGGAATCTTTTGTTGAAGCTAGGAATTGGCTGAAAGACACTGAGGACCTGTTTGCTATCTTTGGGATTGATGACGATAGGAAGATCTTATTGACAGTGTGGCTTTTGAAGGATGAAGCGGCCTATTGGTGGGAGGTCACCAATGGGACGAGGCCCGTTGAGACTTGGGCCGATTTGAGGGCTAGATTTGTGGCCAAGTTTCTATCTTCTGCTGAGGCGAATTTACAGATGGAGAAGTTCATTGCATTAAAGCAAGGTGATATGTCTGTCAAGGAGTATGTGAACAAGTTTAATCAGCTGGCCCGTTTTGGTTTGGATATGGTGAACACTCCTGAGAAGAAGGCTCTTCGATTTGCTAGAGGGTTGAATGAGCCGCTGCAGGGTTTGGCGATGTCACATATTCCGCATGGGGCTACTTTTGAGAGTTTGGTCAATATGGCTCTACTTCAGGGAGATGGAAAGAAAGAGGTCAAGACGAGTGATACTCAAGCAAAGAAGACTGATTCTCAAGGTAAAGGCAATCAAGGTGGTCAAAGCAGTCAGGGGAATCAGAGCAAGAACAAGAAGGGGAACAACAATAAAGGCAAGGGAAAGTGCAATTACTGTGGTGCGCCTGGACACTTTGCTAAGGATTGTAGGAAGAAGAAAAGGAAGCTTAGTGGTGGATGTTTTTCCTGTGGTGAGACTGGACACTTCAGCAAGGAATGCCCGAAGAAGAAAGGACAGGCTGGACCTTCAGGAGGGCAAGTTCATGCTCTCAATACCGTTCCAGTTCCCGATCGAGGTAGTGTTTCTGTTGAGAACCTTGTTTATGTTTCTGATCTTCCAGTTCGTACCTTGTTTGATTCTGGTGCATCACATAGCTTTATTTCATCTGATCTTGTTGATAGCTTGCACCTTAGTACTAGCTTAGTGGATGATCCCGTTTGTGTTTCGAATCCCATTAGGGGTTCTGCTCATCTATCTATGATATGTGAGGATCTGAGGATCTCTATACTCAGTATAGAGTTCTTTTGTAGTGCATATGTTCTTGGTTTCAGGGGATACGGATTGATACTGGGCATGGATTGGCTGTCCCAATATAGAGCCATTCTTGATTGTGAGCATAGGGTTGTGAGGCTCGTGACTCGCCTTGGCAACACCTTAGAGATTTCATGCAATCCGAAGGGTCCCGTCATGTTGTGCTATCTTGAATCTCTCGACTCGTCAGAGGAAGCCCTTCAGTCTGTAAGGGTGGTCCGAGATTATCCAGATGTTTTTGAAGAAGTTAAGGGGTTGCCCCCTAAACGAGAGATTGATTTCCGCATTTATCTGGTGGATAATGCTAAGCCTGTTTCTTTTCCCGTTCGGCACATGGCTCCGCGTGAAAGGCGGGAGCTGAGCAAGCAAGTGAAAGAGTTGCTTGAGAAGAACTTCATCAGACGAAGTATATCCGAATGGGGAGCGCCTGTGGTGTTTGCTACTAAGGCAGATGGTTCTCTTCGACTCTGTGTGGACTATAGAGAATTGAATAAGCTGACTAAGAAGAACAGACACCCGTTACCAAGGATCGATGATCTCTTTGACCAGCTTGTTGGTGCTTCTGTTTTCTCTCAGCTTGATCTTGCTACTGGATTTCATCAGCTCAGAGTGGCTGAAGATAGTATAGACAAGACTGCATTCAGAACTCCAGATGGATTCTTTGAATGGCTTGTTATGCCGTTCGGTTTGACGAATGCACCCGCGTATTTCGTGGACTTGATGAGTAGGGTGTTTCGAGAGTTCTTGAACAAGTTTGTCGTGGTCTTTGTGGATGATATTCTGATCTTCTCCAAAGATGAAGAAGAGCACGCGAGGCATCTTGTAGAGGTGATGGATACGCTTAGAGCGCATCAGTTAAAGGCCAAGTTCTCCAAGTGTCACTTTTGGAGAAGGGAAGTTAGATTCCTTGGGCATATCGTATCCAAGCAAGGCTTAGCGGTGGATCCCGCTAAGGTGGTTGCAGTTCAGGATTGGAAGACTCCAAGGAATGCAACCGAGGTGAGAAGTTTTCTAGGTCTTGCGGGTTTTTACCGGAAGTTCATCAAGGACTTCGCGAAGATATCCGCTCCTCTTACTAAGTTGACGAAGAAGCACTTAGTTTTTGCTTGGGATATGGACTGTGAGCTTGCTTTTCAGAGACTCAAGAGAGCCCTTACCTCAGCACCAGTTCTAGCTTTACCCGATGGTGGTAAGATGTTTACCGTGTACACTGATGCTTGTGGCACGGGATTGGGCGCCATTCTGATGCAAGAGGGCAAAGCTATATGTTTTGGTGGGAGGCAACTTAAGGTGCATGAGAAGAATTATCCCACTCATGATCTAGAGCTGGCAGCGATAGTATATGCACTCAAGGCTTGGCGTCATTATCTTCTGGGAGAGAGGTTTGAGCTGTATACTGATCATAAGTCTTTGAAGTATCTCTTTTCGCAGAAGGATCTGAACTTGAGGCAGCAAAGATGGATGGAATTCTTGGCGTCCTATGATTTTGATATAGCCTATACCCCTGGCAAGGGGAATGTTGTAGCGGATGCGTTGAGTAGAAAAAGGTTGACACTAAGTCCTCTATTTGTTGAGATGAAGAATTTAGAGTTCTTGGCAACCTTTGATTTCTCTTTGGCGATGGGGTCGATGACCGGTTCTTTAGCATCTCTTGAGCTCAGGCCTACCCTTCTAGATCAAGTTGGGGCTTCGCAGAAGGAAGACCCTCAGATAATTGAGATTATGGATAAGTTGGTTCGAGGGGAGACATCTAGTCACCTTGCTCGATATTCTATTGATGATAAGGGTTGGCTGAGGAGAGACGGAAGGCTTTGTGTTCCGATGGTAGAAGACTTGGTGAGGAAAGTTCTTGATGAAGCACATCGCTCCAAGTTGACTATACATCCGGGTGGGGATAAGATGTATAAGGATATGAAGCGCATTTTATTCTGGCCTGGAATGAAGAAGGATGTGGCAGAGTTTGTCTCTAGATGTGTTGTTTGTCAGAGAGTAAAAGCCGAGTCGAAGAAGCCCGGTGGGCTATTGCATCCTCTAGAGGTCCCGCTATGGAAGTGGGAGAGTATTTCTATGGACTTTGTTGACGGATTGCCAAGGTCAAGAAAAGGGAATACAAGCATATGGGTCATTGTAGATAGGCTTACGAAGAGTGCTCATTTCATTCCGGTGAAGAGCAAAAGGACCGCATCTGGACTAGCATCAGTATATCTTCGTGAGATAGTACGACTACATGGAGTCCCTTCCAGCATAGTCAGTGACCGAGACCCCATCTTTACTAGTCAGTTCTGGAACAGTTTGCAGGAAGCTATAGGTACGAGACTGAACCTGAGTACGGCTTATCACCCACAAACGGACGGTCAAACAGAAAGGGTGAATAGGGTACTTGAGGACTTGTTGAGGCTTTGCATTCTGGACTTTGGTGGTACTTGGGAAGACCACCTCCCTCTTGTTGAGTTTGCATATAATAACAGTTATCAGGCAAGCATAGGGATGACACCATTTGAGGCTTTATATGGGAGACCGTGCAAGTCACCCACATGTTGGTGGGAGACTACGAATAAGCTTATACTTGACCCTGACATGATTAGAGATACATCCGAGAAGGTCGAGTTGATTAGAAGACAGATGAAGGCGGCCCAAGACCGACAGAAATCCTATGCTGATAAGCGAAGATCCGATTTGGAGTTTGATGTTGGGGATAAGGTTTTCGTAAAGGTTTCTCCTTTGCGGAATGTAGTTCGATTTGGAGCTTTTGGGAAGTTAGCACCGAGATTTGTTGGACCCTTCCCTATCATAGAGAGAATTGGGAAGATGGCTTATAAAGTGCAATTGCCCGAGAAGCTGTCCGGAGTGCATAACGTCTTTCATGTCTCGCATCTCCGAAAGTGCCTACATGAGTCCGCTGAGGTGGTTGAACCTAGCATTCTTGAAGACGTGGAAGTAGAGAGAGAGGCAACTTTGAGGAGAGCTCCGATTCGTATCTTGGGGACGGAGACCAAGAAGCTAAGGAATCAAGAGGTCAAGTTGGTGAAGGTTCAATGGGGTGAAGCCGAAGAAGACGCAACTTGGGAAACCGAGGAGAAGATGCGTGGGCTTTATCCATTCCTTTTTGAGGGTACACTCTCAATCTCTTTCCTTTGTTAGCATATCTTTCTCTTTGCTATCCATGTTTATCTAGTTATCATGCTAATCTTGTCATGAGAACCTTAGGTAGGAACCCTTTGGATGAAACATGTGTTTGAGACATGTTATGTTTGATGGTTGCAAGTGGTTGCAAGTGTTTGCAAGTGGTTACTCGTGGATGCATGATACACATTAGGCACTAGATCGGCTCACACACTCCTCATACTGCATGTGCATGAGTGTTTATGCTTATTCTTGGATGAAATTTGTATGCAGTCAAATGGATGTTGCATATGGATGTATGATTGAGCACGCATGTAGATATTATACATTATGTTAGGGATTTGCATACATATGGATACATTTCACTAACATATTCTGCATTGATCTTTGCATTAGATAAGTACATATACACACACTTTTGCATATGTTCATACAGCATCTAGAATCTTTTAAGGACAATGGTTGCTCGTGGATGATGTTTTGAGTAGATGGATGTTGGATGGTAGGATATGTTCTTCCTAACTTGAAGATTTCGGGGACAAAATCCTTTAAGGAGGGGAGAATGTAACAACCCGTATTTTCAATAACCTGTTATAACGTAAATCGAGGCAGAAATTAATTCTAAAATCTGAATCAAGGGAAACGGGCTATGCCATTGCGTTCGTCTCGGAAAAATACGCGAAATAGAGTCCGAGTTTTCGAAAATCGGAGTCCGGATGACCCAGTTAAGGCCATTGAAGATTTCAGAAATTTCCATGTTAAAAACAGATTTAAATTTTAAATTAAAAACAAGGATTAGGGCTAACTGGCGTCAGGCGGGAAAATTCCCGCCAGGACCCCCATGTCGACAGGCATGTCGATAGGGTCCCCAGGGTGTCGACTGCCCTGTCGACAGCCCTGTCGACACGGGGTGGCCGGGCAGTTTTGCCTGGCGCACCATTTTGGGTTTTGGTCTGGTCTTGTGGCTTGGTTCTAGAGAATTCCTAAATCTGACGGACCCAAACTACCCTAGGGTTAATCCTAGGGCTAAAAACACTCTAATCTTCTATAAATAAGCCCCTAATCCTACCCTAAAACCTCATTATTCATTCTAGCAACCAAACTATGTCAAATTGAATTCTCAAATGGCCTCCAGCTAAAAACCCTAGCCTCCACCCTCTTCAAAAATCATTCCTATGAAGATTTTGATGTTCATACAAGCATTTCTAAGTTGTATGAATGATCATTAGCTTGCATACATCATCAGGTTGCAAGCTTTATTGGCTAAACTAGAGTTTTTGGGATTTTTGTTAATTGGAGCTTTGTTTTGGGTTTTTATATGCTTGCATAAAGGGCTTCTCAATCTTTATTAGTAGATTTGTGTCTTCATAATATTTGTAAGCCCTCTTACCTTCATTTTAGAAACTCTAAAGTTAATGTGTGATGAAAGTTGGGATTTATGCATGTTTAATGAGTTATGCATGCTTATGTGAGTTCACTATGCTATGTTACACATGTTTGATAAGTTATGCATGTTTATGCAAGTTCACTATGCTATGATTTGCAAGTTTAACAAGTTATGCATGTTTATGCAAGTTCACTAAGTCATGATTTGCAAGTTTAACAAGTTATGCATGTTTATGCAAGTTCACTAAGTCATGATTTGCAAGTTTAACAAGTTATGCATGTTTATGCAAGTTCACTAAGCCATGATTTGCAAGTTTATTGAGTTATGCATGTTTATGCAAGTTCACTATGCCATGATTTGCAAGTTTAACAAGTTATGCATGTTTATGCAAGTTCACTATGCTAAGTTATGCAAGTCCAACATGTTATGCATGTTTATTATGATATGTAAGATTCATCATGTATGTTGTGCCAAGTTCCCTCTTTCTATCCTTTATGCGTTATAACGAATATGTAAGCGATAGAATGACGTTGGGGGTTTTTTGGGAAAAACTTAAAATACATGAAAATATAAGATTGGGAATTTACCTATTAAGTTAGGTCTACCCCTTGGAATTTACCTATTAAGTTAGGTCTACCCAAGTATTTGTTAAACTTGTAATTATGTTTTGAAAATAAAGTGGACATGACACTTAGAAAACATAAGTGTGGCCAACTCGAGGTTGGGTTGAGTTTGTAGCGTAAACCTACCCGGAACCGACTGGCTTAACTAGTTGCTACAAACAATAGGACTCAATGTGAGAAGTTGGTCATGTGTACCTTAGACCCGAGGTTAGACCAAGTTGTGGTGTAAAGCTACCCGGACCCGCCCGGCTTAACTAGTAACCGCAACGAAGTCTAATGTGAGAGGTTAAGGCACAATTAAATTAATTAATGCCTCATGATTAGGGTTAAGTCATGGCCCACTAATACTTAACCAATTTTGGGGATACGAGGGATTAAATGGGGTTAAGTGGAGAACTGTTGGTTACACTTAACTAATTTAATCCATGATTAGTGAGGGGTTAAACCACACTTAACCCTCTTAGAAAACCCTAGCAACGTGGTCTGTTCCAGCAGTAATCCCAGTTTGGTATCATTCACAACCCTAGAGGCTAGGCTAGGGCGGGGCATGATTACTGGACTGATGTAAGCGACCAAAGCGACGGCTGAGTGGTACAGCGGTGCAGGTCCAGGCGGGCTACGGACGTGCACGTAGTCCGGTGTTGGACAAACTTGAGGCACGGGTACCAGTAGGTTTAGACTGTGCATTATTGCTTAGGTGTCTGGGGTTGACACCCGAGGGCTTGATACACCCGAAGGTGGACCCAGCGCAGTCTGACTACAACCATATGTGGGCCGTATGGACACCAACACTTGACGTGTTAGGTTTATAGGGAGCCGATTGACTAGACCGTTGGGCTGGACCTTGTATTAAGGTCACCTCATGCTATTGGGCCAAAGTTTGGGCTGAGGGATCAATACCTGTTATGTTAGTTTGCTAGTACACTGTGGTGCAAGGCTTATTCTTCTTTATGTGATGACACCTTTATCTATTGCCAGTATGTTCATCTCAGTTTCCATCATGATGTTAACTTTATTAGTTTATAGACTGATCGTAGTAGGGCTTACCAGTCTTTTTGACTGACCTGTTTTCTTTCGCTTCTTTTCTTCCGTTTCCCCCCCAGGTTCTCAGGGAGGGAACAGTGGTGCTTAGCTTGGATCGCTTGCTTGTTTGCTGGATAGCTCATGTATGTCTGGACATTGAGCTCGCTATGGTTTATCATCTTTATTTTGGGGATAGCACTATGTATTTCAGTATTTCTGTTTATGATGTACTAGACATGTTTATTTTGGCAGATGACTTTATGATGTACTAGACTTGTTTTGAGATGGTTTGAGATATTCCGCTGTTTTATTTTCACTTACTCTGTTTTATATATATATATTTATGTTCTTGTTCTGCCTTGATATATCATTATGCATGCTTACCCAGTTCTAACGCCCCCCAGAAGCTAGTGCCCCCGAAAGAGTGACCCTAGCGGAGGTGGGGTGTTACAATATATATATATATATATATATATATATATCAAAACACTTGAAAAATGCTCAAAATCAATTTTGAACTAGGTATGTCGACATACATTTATGCCTATGTCGACATATAACTGTCATATTTTTTATTTTCAAAGGAAGTGTCTTTTCACTATTTGTAACGTTCCAGAAGCGTTGCAATCTTTCAAATCTTATAAATAGTGGATGATTTCAAATTTTTTTCATCATTCTTCTTCTCCATCTTCATCTCCTTTCTTTACACTATTATATTTTCTTATTTTTATGATTTCTACACTTATACTCTGCCGAATTCAATTCTATTTACATAAAACTTCTTCTCTTCTCACTCTCTACTCATTACTCTCTGAATCAAAGTGCTACTGAAGAGTTATAAGGCTATTGTAATTGTTTGAGAAGTATTTGGGTAAACGTTGTTTTCCTTGTAGCCGCGAAATCAAGGAACGAGAGCGGTGTTTACCATGTAGCCGTGAAATCAAGGGGAACATACTTGATCAAGTGTGTGGAATCAGTGTTAACCTTGTAGTCGTGAAATCAAGGGGTTTGTACTTGGATATTGATATAGTAATAAAACTTTGTGCAATCCAACATTACGTGGGACTGGACGTAGGAGCAATTCCGAACCAGTATAAAATCCGGTGTGTTCTTTCCTTTTCTGCATTTTATTTCTGTTTAATTTTGTGTTTGTGTTTGATTCTGTGTCTGTGATTGTTTTTGTGGTGTGTGACTCATATAGTAGATAATATAAGTTTTAGATTTTGTTTAATTTCTCAAAAACACTATTTTCCCCCCTCTAGTGCTAGTTTTTCCATAATGATCCATTCCGCAATCCCTAACAAATTTAAGGCAAATAGTGTTGAAATTACTAAAAAGTTGAAGCCTAAGAATGCAACACAGTTTAAGAAGAAAAATAATTCCAAGAACAAAAAAAGAAGGGTGTCTGTTATTATTGTAACAAACCCGGCCACTATGCCCGAGACCGTCTTCTTCGGAGGAAACAACAAAAAGCGAATGTGGTCGAAGAAAAGCTTGTGGCTATTGTATAAGAGGCGAACTGTGTTAGTGGCATTGATAATGATTTGTGGCTTGAGGCGAACTCTGTTAGTGGCATTGATAAAAACCATAATCTCTTTGAGACTTACAAAGAAAATAATGGAAAATCCAACGAAGTTACTGGCTCAAACAAAGTTGCAAGTAAAGTTCTGGGAAAAGGCACAACTGAACTTACATTCACCCCTAGGAAAGTTCTTATATTAGTCAATGTATTTTATGTACCTGATATGTGTAAGAATTTGGTTTCTAGATACCTTCTTAACAAAGGAGGATTCAAGATGGTGTATGAGTCCGATAAATTAGTGTTGTCCAAGAACAACAAGTTTATTGGATAGTGATATTCGTATAACGACATGATTAAATTGAATCTAATAAAGAAATATTCTGCTTATATTGTTGATTCTATTAATTTATGGCATGGTAAATTAGAACATGTTAATTATAAATTTCTTAGAAATATGCATAAATTAGGATTAATTTCTGATTGTGATTTCGATTCTATCTCCAAATGTGGAATATGTGTTCAAGCAAAAATACACCGGAAATCCTTCAAATCTGTAGAAAGGAAAACTGGTTTGCTTGATTTGGTATATAGTGATGTGGGTGACTTAAAAAATCATATCACCTATGGTGGTAACCAATACTATATAACATTTATTGATGATTATACTAGATATGCATATGTGTATCTAATGAAATCTAAAGATGAGGCTTTTGATAAATTCCAAATTTATAAAGCAGAAGTCGAAACACAATTAGGAATTAAAATTAAAGTGTTACATTCAGATCGTGGTGGTGAATATTTTTCAAATGAATTTACTTTGTTTTGCTAACAACATGGTATAGTTCACCAATGTACCGCCCCATATACACCACAACAAAATGGTGTTGCTGAAAGGAAAAATAGAACTTTAGTAGAAATTGTTAATGCCATGCTCATAAGTTCAAATTACCTTATAACCTATGGGGTGAAGCTATGCTATCAGCATGTTACATTTTAAGTAGAGTACCACTTAAAAAGAATAATATTTCTCCTTTTGAATTATGGTTTAATAGAAAACCTAACCTTCATAGATTTAAAGTTTGGGGTTACTTAGCATACGTTAGAAAACCAGACCCTAAATGACCAAAGTTAGGTAACAGGGCATTTAAGGGTGTTTTCGTAGGATATTCTCTTAATAGTATAACTTATAGGTTCCTTATTCTTGACACCTTAGAAGTTGTAGAATCCGTATATGTAGAATCCTTTGAAAAACAAATTATTGAAAATCCACTGAGATCATCTAGTCCAGAACAAACTGTGACTAATGATATCAATGGCGATGAATATGCTCTTGATCAAAACAACAAGGAAATTCAATACTAGATAATAGTACTGAACACAGGGAAGTAAAAGAGCGAGAATAAAGAAGGACTATGGTCCTAACTTCATAACATATCTCGTAGAAGGCAATAAGGACGAAGTCTTTAATGTGACAAGATATGAAATGAACGTCGATGGTTATCCCAAAACTTATTTTGAAGCTATGAGTTCCAAAGATTCTAATTTCTTGAAAGAAGCTATCAATGATGAAATGAACTCCATAATGTTAAACCAAAACTTGGATTTTAACTGATTTACCTTCTAGTGAGAAACCTATTAGGTGTAAATGGATATTCAAGAAAAAGTTGAATACAAATGGAGCCATTGATAAGTTCAGAGCCAGATTAGTTGCTAAGGGATATAATCAAAGACAAGGAGTAGATTATTTTGATACATATGCTCCAGTTGCTCGCATATCTTGTATACGCTGTTTAATAGCACTTGCATCAATTCATAATTTGGTCATACATCAATGGATGTAAAGACAACTTTTCTAAATGGAGATTTAGAAGAAGAGATATATATGGAACAACCTGAAGGTTTCATAACCCCAGCCAAGAAAAGAAAGTTTGTAAATTAGTAAAATATCTTTATAGCTTGAAGAAAGCTCCCAAGCAATGGCATGAGAAGTTTGATAAAGTTGCATTGTCATATGATGTTGATAAAAGTATTCATAGCAAATCGGATAACAATGATTATGTTAAAATATGTTTATACGTTGATGACATGCTAATATTTGGTTCCTATATATAGTGTACGAATGAAACTAAGAAGTTTCTATCCTCTAAATTTGATATGAAAGATCTTGGAGAGGCAGATGTAATTCTTGGAAAAAATCATTAGAAAGCAGTGGAGTTATTACTAACTCAATCGAATTACATTGAGAAGTTCCTAAAGAAGTATAGTCGTTACAATGACAAATCATCACCAACTCCTTTAGGTCCAAGAATCATATTAGGAAAGAGCACTGTACGTACCATTTCTCAACTAGAGTATTCTAGTGTTATTCGGAGTCTTATGTATGCTATGAATTGCACTAAACCAGACATCGCACATGTTATAAGTGTATTGTATCGATTTACGGGTAATCCGGCTTTCGAACACTGGAAAGCTATTTCTAGTGTTTTAGCTTAATAAAAAAGGAATCATCAACTATGGTTTATCTTATAAAGGATATCCTGCTGTAATAGAAGGATATAGTGATGCGACCAGGAAAAATGAAGAATCTAAGTCTACAACTGAATGGATATTTACATTAGGAGGCACTGCTGTGTCTTGGGCTTCCAAGAAGCAGACTTGTATATCTGACTCGACTATGTTGTTGGAGTTGATTGCATTAGCAGATGCACGTAAGGAAGCGGAATGGCCCAGGAACTTATTAATGGAAATTCCATTATGGAAGAAGCCATCTCCCATAGTCTTGATTAACTGTGATAATCAAGCAACGATATACAATATCTCTAATAAGACATATAATGGAAAGTCTAAACATGTGAGTCTAAGACATCAGATGGTAAGATAGTTACTCAAAAGTGGAGTTATATATGTTGACTACATGGAAATAAAGAAAAATTTGGCTGACCCACTTACAAAAGGTCATCCAAAGGCAATGGTTTCTACAAAGTAAAAAAAATGGGACTAAGGTTTGTAAATGAAGATTGATCATCCTTAACAGAAACCCAACTTATGTCTGGAAAAGGATATACAAAGTTCAATGGGTACCAACAAGTTAAGAGAATGATTATGGAACACTAAATCAATAATCCCATAATATTTAGTGTTGGATTCTCCAAGAATAAAGGATGGATAAATATCCTCAACAAGTCTAGAAATCTAAAAGGAATATCGCAGAAACACCTTAAAAGACTTAAATATACGAGTATAGAAATCAGGTCGTTTCCTAGGAAAGTAAGACTGCTTTCTAAAGTGGACTCATGAACCAGGATTAAAGCACATGGCCATTAATGTGTTGAGTAATACAGAACACTCTAACTAAGGAAATCAACATATATGATTGTTTCGGTTTTATCTTTAAGGGATACCTGGTTCAAGATTCGTTCACCGTAATCTCAATAGAGCTTTAAATGGTTTTTAAAAGTAAACGTTCAAATCTAGAAGATACCTTTTTATTTATGTGTTGTTTCCACGATGATGCAAAGCTTGATCTTAGAACTGCATAGCCAAGATACCACTTGGGTATGTAGGAAGTCACACTAGTGATTCAGCCGTCCACTTTACTTTATTTTGAAAACTGGGGAGATTGTTGTGAAATTTCAAAACTTTTTGTGTTTGTTTTGAAGAGGGAAGTAAGAATGGAAGAAGGAAGGGTGTGGGATTAGTCCCACATTATGAAAGTAAAAATTTGTTTCAAGGTATAAGTAGCTTTCTCATGAACGTGTTGGGGCCTTGGGGATCCCACATGTTTTCTTTGTTGTAAGAAGGGAGACCATGCATCTCCACTACCACACACACACACGCCGCCTCCGTCATTCTTCCAACCTAACCGGGCCGGGTGCGGGTCTTAGGTCCAAGTCTAATAATATTATTTTTGGTCAGAAATTATAAACTGTAACGGGCCGAATTTCAGCCCATTATGGACCCGAATGAAATTTGAATTTAGGCGGGGATTTGTGGCGTTTTCTGACGTTGCAAATGGCACTACAGTTCAAAACGAAGGGATGCGATGCTTTAGTAATGGATATGACTGTTGCAAAATGATCATGATGTTATGATGAAAGGACTCCACCAATCTACAATGCCAGAAAAGCGTTTCAAACGCTATGCCATTGTAACGCCTCCAAGGTGTTGCAAATTCCAGAAACGTTTCAGATTTAATCTTCTTCTTTTTCTCATCATTCTAATTCTTTTCTTGCATCATAAAATCAGAATCAGCGTGTTCTTGGTCGGATCAAAGTCGTACAAACTTCAAATTCGATTACGCTGTTCCAAGGCTTTATTGAATATTATAAGTCGATAGTTCAACAATCCATTTGTACCTAGTGGGTTGAACCATTATTTGAAAGAATCTATTATATAGATCCTTAAAGATGAAGTACGACAATCATCTTCCTTCGATAGTCTCATACCACAAAATCCCCAACATGTAACACGTTGATG
The DNA here is from genome assembly GCA_030737875.1 of Allium sativum. NCBI lineage: Eukaryota > Viridiplantae > Streptophyta > Magnoliopsida > Asparagales > Amaryllidaceae > Allium > Allium sativum. The sequence continues at coordinate 408,431,134 of CM060926.1, forward strand.
GATAAGGACATATTGAAAAAAGCAAAATGTAGTAAAACAAAAAAAAAGTCATTAAACCAATTCGAAATAACATAACCATATATGCACAAAGAAATACACAATATGAGAGTGATGATAGTAAACAAAAAGGCGACGACTTCTTTTACAATCCAATTAGGAAAAGCATATCTAAGAAGATACATCAATTAATTTTACCATTTTCTTTTGCCATAGCTCTCACTTCAAGACTATATCATGGACAATTCAATGTCTATTTAATTGTGCCGAGTTCTGATCTTCTTTTCCAAGGAAATGAACTACAGTTTAAATATTCTCATACTAAATATTGCTCTTCTCAATTTTTCTAGTTTTAACCATGATGAGTGGATTGTCTTAAGCTTGTCAAAATTGAGGTTTTGATTGCAAAATGCTATGTAGGACAAAGGCTTTAAATAAAATGAAGTGTGGAACTGTAATTTTTTTTAAAACTTACTTTAATTTATGCGTTGAGATTATCTAAAGGAAGAATAATACTAAAAGATAGGCAATTTTCATTGTTGAGTCAAATAACATTGTTAAGTTATAAATAATAAGTTACTGAAATATAATAATACAATGGGAATAAATTCACAAAATTGACCTTGAACCTTGTGTGGGAATAAATTCACAAAATGGACTTTGAACCTTGAATTATCTTTGATGTGATTAAGATTAGTAGAGATCATGTAAGAATAAAGGAGGGTAGAAGAAATAAAACGAATCAATGGAAAATGGCAAAGGAAATAGTGAGTAGTTTATATAGGCATAGATAAGTGTAAGAAGTGAAAATATCTCAATACACTTTGAGTAAAGTAGCCGGAATTAGTGGGCCATGAATGCAATAGCGTATACCATTATGATACAGTCAAGTGATTTCAAAATTTCATATTAACATGATTATTTCGGCTTTCGTTTTAATGGATATTTTTTTTAATGCAGTAAGGTAACAATTATAGTGGACCACAAAAGAAATGCATTGGTTACATCTAATCTAATAAATAAATAATCAGTGCATTCGTTACAAAGACAAAAGGACATCAATCCATTACCAATAAATTCGTTAATAGTGGACCACATAAGTAATATTAGTATACATATTTTACTAATAAATTCTAAATGCAATAAAGTAAAGTAATACTGGATGAAATGATAAATGCATTCATTATAGCTAATAAATAAATAATCAGTGGATTCGTTACAACAACGAAGGGACATAAATCTTCTACTAAAAATTTCGTTAATAGTGGACCACATAAGAAATATTAATACATGTAACTTACAAATAAATTTTAAATAAATAATCAATGCATTCGTTACAATAATAAATAAACACATATATGATATATCTAAATGACTAGTTTAGCCATTTGGTCTAATTGTAGTTTAAAAGACAAATAGGTAAATGCAGAAGCTTCAAATGTGGGTATTCCTGTTATATACCAATGCACACCATGTAAAGTGGATTGAACTAATGGGCTATGAATGCAATAACATATACCAATATGATACGGTCAAGTGATTTGAAAATGTCATATTAACATGGTGTTTTAGCTTTCGTTTTAACTATATTTTAAGTGCAATAAAATAGCAGTTATAGTACTATGTCATCTCCGAGCGTCACGAAGGTAAGTACGACAGGCCCCGATGTTTCTGTGTCACAAGTTGTACACCTGAACATCTCTACTGTACCCGAGAAACTTTGGACTAAAGAGGCTATTCCCTTGGCGTGCCTATAGTCAGAACTAAATACACCTATTGTTGGGAATGTATGTGGGGTTGGTAATGTCTGGGTTAGTAATGGAAATGGTGTTGTTTGTGTTGAGATAGCAAAGAGGATTGATGATGGAATGGTCCATAACACTGCAATCACTAGGCCGAGATAAATCAGGTCAATGCACTTATACTGTTCGACATAATGCATCAAACACTAAAGAAGTGCCTTTCCCTACGACAACAAAACCAGTATGGACTTCTTTTTTCACCAAATTATCTATTAATGTTGGTGTGTTCACATTCCCCGAGTTTTTGGCTATGTTGAGGAGAATGGTATTAACGTGTCATCATCCGACATTCTTCAAGCGACATATGAACACGGGAATGAATATTTGATAGGTTTTTTATGGACTCTATTCTAGCATACCATGTAGTCAAGGAAAGATGTTGCCAAGTTTAGCATCCTAGGGAGGGCTCAGTGTTCATTTTGAGTACAATGCGTTCTTCTTCAAATTCGCTAATGTTGAGCAGAGATTGCGAGTTCTAGAAGCGGATCCTATTATCATTGAAGACAAACCTTAACTTCTTGGAGTACGTCTGTGCTTAAAGCAAAGGAACGAGTAATGTCTAATTCCCACTTTTGTCTCACATTCCATCTATCACTACAAAAAAGGATTATTAAAGATAAATTTATTTTGTCTCTAAATACATTTTTTTGTATCAAATTTATAGTTGTAACCCACTTCAGACAACTAAATAATGTCTCTAAAAAGAGGTGTCAAATATATAGAGACCACAATCAATGTACCTAAAATACTAATGGCCTCATTATTGGTCTCAAATAAGTGTCTAGATTAAAATTAGGCAATGGCAATTTTATCGGTCTCTGGTATAAATATAGGGACCACATTGAATGTTTCAAATTAATCACTAATATGGTTGTTATTATAAACCAATTTCATCACAAATCTATGAATGCATAGAATACAAAGTCTAATATGAGAATGGATACAAAAAAAGCAAGGTACAACACATTTCCTAGGGCTACAACACAATACATCGGCTACAACATGAATATAGAAATGAAGACTTACATACTCACTTATCTAATAAAACACTAACACATGCTTTTAATAGAACACACCAGAGAAACTACATTTAATATGGACTACGAGGAAAACAAGACATAATATGAAATGTACATAAACCCAAGTTACTAATATTATGCACATGGGAACCACGTGTACAAAAACAATATAATATGAAATGTGCAGGCTTTCAACAAAGTTTTATAAATGGAATTCTATAGTTCAATGAGTAAAGGAAGTACATTATTCCAAGAAAAAAGGCTTGGCCATGTCTTAAAAGCAAACAACATATATTAATAAGTGGCTCTCAGGACATATATTTAGCAAGTATACAAACTCAGTAGATAAATCAAAGAGAACGCATATAACAAAACTGGTCTCAATGCATATATAAAACTGGTTTCAGCATGTATATTAGAATGCAACCTTATGTCCATTGCCATAAAAACAAGATAAAAAAGTATCCAAAGTACAAATGTTAAAAAACAACATATTAATCTATACCCTACATGCAAGACTTGAAAGAAGACCAGTGCAACAGAAAAACATAAAATAGCGGTTCAAAAGAAAAAAAAACAGGTATCAAAAGAGCATGCTTACAATGCTTACAAGTCTTCCAATAGAGCATGCTTGACACTTTTAGAAGTTAGGAAGAAAGAAACTTTCACGCATCTTCATTTTGCGATAGAAAAGATCCTTGAGGGTTTCGTGCTTGATTGTTTCCAATTTGATTATGATTGGGTTGATCTTGTATTATAGGTTACAATAGTTACATAAATGTTCCAACATGTTCTGAAATATTTTCAGAAGTTGACTGAAAAGGCACATGCATTGCTTGTTCAGGTGCTTGTTGACATGGAATTGATGGTTGTGTCAACTGATAAGGTGATTGAGAAGACTGACCAGATTGCTGCAAGATATAATTAGGAATTTGTAAAAACGGCTGGTAACACGATTGTGGGACTAGGAATGATGGGTGCAAGAGTAAACCTGAAGGTTGTAGAAAAAGTTGTGGAAGAGATTGAAACACTTGATTTTGTGGATGTTGTAACGGCTGAGAAGATGGCAATGCGAATGGTTGAGCAAGTGATTGTGGAATTTGACTTGGTGGTTGTATAGAAAACCGACCCAAGGGTTGTGTTTGACATGAGGGTTGGTTGAACACTATTGACTGGTGGTTTGTGCTTTGAAGATTCCTTGGATTGATTAAACTAAGAAAGTTAGTTGCTGTCAGTTGCACTTCCTTTTCTATTATCGACCTAATGTCTAATGTCAATAACATGTCCATTGACATATCAGGTTTCTTGATTTGCGCGATCAGCTAAGCAATTGGATTGAAAACCTTTATGCAGTATATTATTTGTATCAATATAAGGCACTCCATAACTCTTTCCCTTGTAAAACCTCTGGATGACTCAACCCAAAGTCGCTTATTCCATACATTTTCATCTTCTTATAGCTCAATTTTTTTTCTTTTATGTGTGTTTCCTGAAATGGTTGAAAATGCAACATTATTGTAACGACTCGGGGGTTCGACGCTCGAATTCCAACAATAATACATAACCTGTATTACTTATCAGAACTCCAGTATCGAAAACACCAGATAGTTATTAGAAAAAAATTAGACGGTGAGATAAGAAAGAAATATTAGAATAGAAGAAGAAGAACAACACAACAACGTCAGAGTCTCACATCGTAGCGGAACAAAATATAATATAGAAATAAAACTTTATCGAGAGTTTTGAAATAAATACTTATAATCATTAGAATACATCAACACATCTGGATAGTTATAATAATCTATCCTCATATACAACACACAGCGGAAATAATAAATATGATATGCTGAACTCCTCCAGCACGTCTTCTTGAAATTCACATCATCCAAACCTGAACCTGTACAACCCGGGCTAACCAGAGCATTACAAATGTCGGATCAGTCTAGTGAACCAGAGTGAGAAAACTCGCTATGTTTATAATATCATCCAACTTGATTTTAAAGTCAAAACATCTTTACAAAAGAAAAGGATAATCGTAAGGCCAATCCAAACATAAACACGAATGGTTTTTATGTTATGATAACCCAAACCATTTTTGAAACCATATCTTAGTCTAATATTATAATAATGTCTAATCACAAATAAATATCTATCTAGCGGAACTCTTGCATCTCACGCTCCATATATAAGTCCATACAGAAATACGTCTGTTAAAATCAACGTACGTGATTCTTAAGAAATACCCTGTCAGACATTCGTCCATACGAGTCATCCAGGAACAGGATGAACCGAAGGCACTCTCCTACCACATCATAGGAATCACCCAATAGATCAGTAGCAAATAGTCCTTGCAAATCCGTAGATTTCAATCACGACAAAACCATAGTATATCTCTGGTTATAAAATATAGCTTAAGTTAATATATAATAGACTTTGAAAACTATAGGAGTTAACCAGAGATTTTAAGTAGTCCTTCCGTTTCATGAAGATCTATAGTCTTCAATGGCTCCATCTTGATCAACATCTAATATCTTCTTAATTTCGTATTTTCTGGTCGGAATAGTTTTCGAATATAATTCGATCCCGGTCTTTCCGTACCAACAATCATATAGGTCAGATTTTGATAGTCGATTATTTAACTATCAAATAAACAACCATGCAATCATAAAAATAATATGAAATTACTGGTTCAGTTTTCAACATCACTTGACCTTTTAATAAAAAACTAATTAAATATCTTAATCTTTTTATAATTTAAAACATGGTATTTACCTCTTATTATATTATAAGAATATTCGCAAAAACATTTTATATACTTAATACTCCAATATTTGAGTTCAGTCAAATCCCCCGTAAAAACATCGTTATGGGATCTCTTTGATTTTTACTGCTGGAAAACAAAACCAACACTTGTCCCCTTTATGATAAACCTATTCAAACTCATCCCATTAATTCCTTTACTTCATAGTATTGTTATATTTTTACCAAATCTCCTTTTATTTCCTTTACATTGGAAGTATTATTTTTTATTCTCAAATCCCTTTCATTTTCCTTTACTTAACTCCTTATCGATCCATACTATTCCCCTTAACCATTTCCTGTATTGAAAATCTCTTCTCAATCCCTTTCATTTCCCTTAATCTCATTATAGGTATCGTCCACTTGAATCCACGTTTTAGCCTCATGCCCTTTTGTAAACTCTATTTAATAAACACGGTTTTTAAAATAAAAACCCTTTTTACCTCGATCTCTTTTTCAAATGTTAAATAACATTTGTTTAAGTTATCGAGTCAACTCATAACCTCTTTCCAAAACTCAACCATGTTCCATTCAAATTGGTTACTCACTTAAATGTTTTCATTTAAGAAGTAATTACTTAAATTTTTATTAATTAAAATAATAATTCACTTTATCATTATCCACCGAAGTAGTTAAAGTCTTTATCAGTAAAATAAATAATAAATTTCGCTATTTAAAATCTCATCAAAATTAACAAATATTCATTAACTAGTCTTCGTTAGATTTATTTAACAATAAACTAATTTACTTTAATAATTAACCCCAATTAAGCAATCGACATAGTCCACTCAAAACACGGTTATTCTCTTAACCAATTCCGCTTAATTCTCCCTTTTAAATTAATTAATAGTAGAATTAATCTAAATAATTCTATTTAATCCAACTCTTAACATATTACATTGATTTCTACTCATCTGCTTATAATTATTACTAACATAAGAATTTGTTTTATAAAACTATTTAATAATTACTCATAAACTTTAAAGATGAATAATGAATATTTATTTCCTTTTTAATAACTTTTATTCCAATTAATAGATTTAAAATCTATTTTCAGTTATAAATAAATTTTATAACTTCATTACGATTCACTTGACGGTAAATCAACATTTATAAAATGATTTATTTATAGGTCATATGCTGCTAATTACCCAACCAATACTGTCCATTGGTTAATAACAACACAAACTTTGAATTTAGATTCAACGTCCAATAATCAAAACAATCAGCCAATCATATTAGATAAACAATTATATAATTGTGATATGAAATAAACAATAAATTTGAGGAATCCAGTTGGATCCCTCCAACCTGTTTTCCCTGCATCCAAATATGTTACATCAATTTTAATTCAATAAACTGATATAATATTCAACAATAAATAAATAACAGTAACAACAATCCAAGCATCCATACTTTAATTTAATATGTTTATCTTATTATAAAACGTAATCAACAAGGTAAATTACCTCATTTGGAAATAATCGTTAGAATGACGATTAGATTTTATTTGAACTAAACTAACGTTTAAACCAATCAATATATTCAGCAAACCACAAACAATTATCAACCATAGCACACAAAATAAATCCCGAATTATATGAAATATAAATTGGTGAAAACGGAGTGAGTTATACTCACTTTGGTTTCCATTCGTTTGCTGTAGCGGTTCATTTACAGTTAAATTAAACAATGTTTAATTTAACTAAAATTCCCCACTGTCTCCATTCCCGTTCAAATGTGCTCTCTACGGTTGTGTTCTTTACCACGGTTTCGTTCCAGTCTGTTGATATAAGTATAAGTTATAACATTTTAAACTATACAATTTTATTTATTTTAAACCAGTTCTTAAGTCCTATAATTAAATATTTTAGCTAGCGTAAATTTACCTTTGTAAAAAGATTTTGAATGGTCGACATTGTTTTGAAAACAACCTGGCCTGATGGTCCTTACTGTTTGAAATATATGGGTCCAACCAGTTCCTAATGTCGACCTTATTCTTCTGTTCATCGTAGCAACACTTATTTTGGCTCTCCATGTTGAACAAAACAGTTCCCCCTTTAATTCTCCACGTAATAATCTTGCTTTCCATTTGAAAACAAAATTCCACGCAAGCAAATCTCCTCATTATTCAAACTAGCCACACCCTTTGTAACACCCTATATTTTTAGTGTAAGATAATAAAATAAGAATAACTTAATTAAATATTCAAAATTTAGTAAAACGGACTGCGCCATTGCGTCCGTCTTGAAATTCTAGTCAAAATCGACACCTGGTTTGCGTAAATCGGACTCCGTATGAAGAAGTTGTTAAGGTTCGAAGTTTGTATACGTGCAAGAAGAATATATATACATATACATATACATACATATATATATATATATATATATATATATATATATGGTTCAGAAATTCAAAATTGGGTCCAAAAATTCGAAAATTGGTTCTAAATTCAAACTTTAAGAAGGTGGCAGATTTCCCGCCTAGGTGGGTCGACCCCCTCAAGGGTGGGTCGACACCAGGGTCGACCCACTCAAAGGTGGGTCTACCTACCTGCGGCAGATTTTGGCTGATTAGGGTGTTGTGATATTTTGATGATTTGGATGGATTTTGGGCAAATCTAAGGGTCTTGGTTACTCCATACACCTATAAATAAGACCCTAGACCTAACCCTAAGCCTCATAATTCGATGGTTATGCTGGAACACTGCCATTAGTCTCTCTCTCTCTCCCTCTTCCCAAATCTATACTGAAAATTAGGTAGCCTAGGAGAATTATGAGTTCAGATCTGGAAGAGGGAATCAACGTTAATAAAAAGATTATTAAATCATAGAAGCAAGGTAAACTTCTAAGAACCAATCTATTTAAATTCTTTCTCTTTCCCTTCTCTTTTCATGAAATAATAAATCCATGGTCGTTAGGTTGTGAATAAAATTAAAAGGAAAAGGGGAAACCGTGGATGATAGAACGGATCGAATCCAAGATTTGGGGAAAGCATGAAAGGTGAGTGGGTGTAAAATATACTTTTTGAATAATAGTACCTCTATCGTTTGGCATTCCCCATAATGAACATATTGGAAGGTTTAATTTGATGAAATGCATTACTGCGGTAAAATGGATAATATGCTCAATTATTTAATATGTTGAGATGAACATTTACTTGAATGTTTAAGAAAAATTAATGCCATTGTATAAATCCATTTTATGAGCCTATGACTTGGGTAAATAATACACTATTGGAGAACTACATGTTATTTTAAATAAAGTTAATTACATGTAGAAAGACACGAGACATATATTGGGATTTGGGGCATAATTTGAAATGGGGTTTGGAACATAACATATATTATGTTTTGAGACTTTAATTTGGAGGCGGAATCTGATATGAACATAAATGGTTGAAAATTCTTACATAAGATTAGTTGAAATGTTGGAAATGTTTATATGTTATAGACTTGTTAAAAATATTGGCAGTAACTACCACTGTTCATGCCACATATTGATTTGTTCCATTTATATACCAGAGCCCTTATCTGTGTGAATTAGAATGATTGTATGATTATATACATAGAATTAAATAAATGAAGAGGAATATGCCTAGGATTACAATTACAAATTGAAACTGCACTTACGACACGAGGTTAGGTTGCATTAGGGGCGGAAGTCTGCCCGGACCCAACCGGCATATCCAACAGGCACTAATGTTGAACCTAATGTGAGAGGCCTAAGTGCAAAATTTAAAACATGTAATGGTGCTAAGACACGAGGTTAAGTCAACTTGTGGTAGAAGTCTTCCCGGACCCGCCCGACAAATCCAGCGTCCACAAGTGTAGGCTTAATGTGAGAGGTCTGGTGCTTATATATATATATATATAACAAGATATGAATAAATAGCAATGGTGGTAATTAAATTCTAACTCAGAAAATAAGAAAGGAAGGGATGAAATGAACTGAGTTAGTATGATAAGAAGGAAAGTGATGTATTTCCCTAAATGACTTATTTCTGAAAATGTTGTTGCAAGTAAACCATCGTAAATAAAGAAAAGTAAAGAAATTACTTGCTACCACGGATTTAGATGGGAATACATTATGAAAATAAATCATTGATTCCTTTTATCAAACTGATAAGGTGCATGAAGTGTTTTCCTTAATATAATAAGGAATATATATTACAGTAAATGAAGAATAATGGTTTACAAAGGTAAATGGTTTAAGAGGGGAATGATAATAACCAATTATAAATAAATAACATGTTGTATAATAGGTAGACTTGTCCTAGGGACAAGTGAATTGTGATAACCCCAAACTTCCGTTGTACGAAAGCAAGGATAATCATTGGAATATAGCATATTTACAACAACAGCAGATCTCAGATAACATCATAACACATAAATCATAGCAGCGGGAAAATAGAAATGTCATCAAAATCACAACATCAGAACATCAGAGTGGCACAGTTACAGGATACAACTTAGCATATAAAAGTCTCAGCGAGTAGAAAATAAGTCTAAAACACCATCAAGTACAATACAGATAAATGATGTCTAAATGTCTCAAATGGAAATAAAAGATAGAAACGATCTTCGTATTCCGTCCATAAGCATACTCCAATCCAGCAAAATGAATTATATTTTAACAAAATGATAACTTCATTTTGTTAACAATTCTATTTTAACAAAATGAATAAAAGTGATAACTTCATTTTGTTAACAATTCTATTTCTACAAAATTGATATTCTTTTTTTAACACAAATCTATTTAGCAAAAATGTTAATTTTGTTTCAACACAAATCTATTTAACAAAAATGTTATTTTTGTTTTGACTATTTAATTTCAACAAAAATGATATTTTTGTTTTGATTATTTTATTTCAACAAAAATTGATATTTCTGTTTTGATAATTTTATTTCAACAAAAATGTTCATTTTGTTTCAACTATTTTATTTTGACAAAAATGTCAATTTTTATTCAACTATTTTATTTTGACAAAAATGTAAATTTTGTCTCAACTATTTTATTTTGACAAAAATGTTAATTTTGTCTCAACTATTTCATTTTGACAAAAATGTAAATTTTGTCTCAACTATTTTATTTCGACAAAAATGTAAATTTTGTCTCAACTATTTTATTTCAACCAAAAAGGTTAATTTTGTTTTAACAATTTTATTTCAACACAATAATCATCAAATCAACAGATCTATATACAACATCAATCCCAGATCAAATCATGTATAACAACAATAGAATTTAACAGCGGGTTGGTAATAACACAATCATAATTAATTAATTTTAATTATTTAAAAAATAGAATTCTCACAGTGCTTCAAATTCTGTATAATTCAGAATTGAATTTTCCCCAAATTCTAATTTGCTCCGAATTCGTTCTAGTCTGTCCTGAAATGTAGATCTCGGATTCACGATCCCAACGGTTCTGAAATTGTCCGATTCTGAATTCGTTTGAGTAAGATATGAATTTATTTAGGCTGATAATATTTTTAAATTAATTAATTAAATAATAAAAATGAAAATACCCTTCTTCTTCTCAAATCAGACCAAGGCCGATACGTTTTCAAGGTTGTTCAAAACTAGGGCTCCCGATTGGTTCCAAATCATGAAGGGTTGGCATGATCAGATCGCACCACGACGGAGAGCACGGAAGGGCGCACGAATGGCGGCAAGGGGGGTCTAGCTCGGTGGCACCTGGGTGGAGCGGTGGCGATCGACGCGACAGGGGTTCGGGGGCTCGGTTCTTCATGAATACGCAACTACAATTCACCATATCCGTATGGATCTGAAGCTTATGAGGTTCTCTACAATAATGTCAAAAGGAGGAGAGGATTTTATAGTGTGAATCGAGGGATTTTAGTGGTGGAAGGCTTCGGCAATATCGACCATAGAAAGAAGATGGTGGCAGCTTAGTTCTGAATTAGGGTTTTGTTATTAGATATTTATAATAAAATATTATTAAATTTCTTAATTATTAGTTAAATCCCGTTAACCCTTAACAGCTCCAAATTCAGCCCAACGGGAGTTGTCCCTAGCCAAATACCCCCGTTCCGAACACAGTGGGCTAGGTTCCGTCAGTCCGTTCGATCATTTTCAGCTCGTTTTCTTTAAATTAAAATATAAATCATTTAATTATTTAATTTGATCGTACATTTAACTTCACCGGGGCCACATACGGACTCCCAAAATTCCCGAAAAATAAATCTAGCTATGTTTTGACGATACAGTCCTAACAAAATTAATTTCATCGAATTTTGAGACCGTTTGAAAAACGGCCTTTTTAACGATCGATAAAATTCAATAGAAATTATCGAACACAGTTTAATTTACCACGCTCACATATTAATTTCAAAAATTATGGAAAATTAAACTTAGCAATAATTTGACATTCCGGATCCCAAAAAAATGGTTTCTCGAAAACGGAGTTCGTTTATAAAATGACTATTTCTAATAGCTTGAATATTATTTAAAAATAGAATTTTTTAAATTCTGGCACATTTTCCAACAAAATTCTTTAAAATAAATTTTTTAATTTGGTTTTGATTGTCTAGGTTGTTACAATCTCCCCCACTTAAAAGCTTTTCATCCCCGAAAAGGAAACAATAGTAAAGTAGGAAACAAAACGAAAAATGCAAAATATTGTGAATGTACCTCTACACACGAGTTACTCGGAGATGTCCACTTTGCACTTGGGATAAGCCTTTTTGATGCTATCCTCAGTCTCCCATGTACAGTCTCTAGGATCCCTGCTCCACTGCACTTTGACTAAGTGGATTCTCTTGTTCCTCAGAATTCTAGTTTTCTTTGCCAACAATTTTCACTAGCTCCCTTCTTACTGCTAAGCTCGGGGTAATTTCCCAATCTTGTTGTGCTGCTTCCTCCACAATCAAGTCTGGATCATGTACATGCTTCTGGAGTTGAGACACATGAAATACATCATGCACCCCTGGCAACCAGTCAGGCAACTGAACCCTGTAAGCGATAGTTCCAATCCTTTCGAGAATAGGAAATGGACCAATGAATCTCGGTGCCAACTTCCCGGTCTTCCCAAAACGAATTACTCCTCTCAATGGTGAAACCCTCAAGTACATATAATCACCAACAGAGAATTCTAAATCCCTTCTTCGTGAGTCTGCATAGCTCTTCTGTCGGCTCTGAGCAGTCAGAAATCGCTTCTTAATAAAATCAGCTTTATCTGAAGCTTCAAGTATCATGTCGGGACCCAATACTAACTTATTCCCTAGTTCCACCCAACATGCGGGAGATCTGCATGGCTTGCCATATAATGCTTCAAATGGCGACATCTGCGAACTTGCTTGGTAACTGTTATTATAAGTGAACTCCACTAAATGCGAGTGATCTTCCCATGACCCGCCAAAATCGAGAATGCATGCCCGCAACAAGTCTTCTAGTATACGGTTCATCCTATCAGTCTGGCCATCTGTCTAAGGATGATAAGCGGTGCTCAGATTCAACTTTGTACCCAGCTCCTCTTGGAATCACGATCACTAACAATGGTACTGGGAACTCCATGTAGTCTGACAAACTCTCTAAAATAAAGATGCACCAGACTTCGAGCTGTTCTATTAGATCGGACAGGAATAAAATGGGCGGTCTTCGTGAAATGATCTACAATCACCCATGTACTGTCATTCCCTTTCCTGGTCCGGGGCAAGCCATCGACGAAGTCTATAGAAATTTGATCTCATTTCCAACTTGGAACCTCTAGTGGTTGCAACAATCCTACGAGCTTCTGTTGATCGCTTTTGACTTGCTGACAAGTGGAACATTTGCCAACATATATGTAAATGTCCCTCTTCATCGCCTTCCACCAGAATGTGTGCTTAAGATTGTGATACATCTCGCTTACTCCAGGATGGACGCTAAGTTTAGATTTGTGACATTCATCCATAACTTCTCTTTTGAGATCAAGAGTATCTGGCACACAGATTCGCCCTTACAATCTAAGAGTCCCCTTGCCGTCAATTTGGAAGCTTCACCCTTACAAACTTGCTCACTAATCATCTGAATAAACTTATCGCCTTTCTGAAGAGTAGAGATCTTATCAATTAATGAAGGCGTAATGATAAGATTGACGACGACTGCATTCTTCCTGCTGAGCACGTCGGCTACAACATTGGCTTTCCCTAGAGTATATAAGATGTTCAGATCATATTCCGCAAGAAATTATAACCAACGTTGCTGCCTCAAATTCAAGTCCCTTTGGGTGAATAGATGAAACACCCCACCTCCATTAAGGTCACTCACAAAGGGAATGCCTTAACTTCGGTGGAGCGTTTAGGTAAAAGATGCAGATAAATTACAAGACAGACAAATAAAGCAGTAGGAAATAAAGTCATTTTATAAACAATGTGGTTCAGTTAAGCTTTTACAACAATTGTCTCAATCATACTTAAAAATAATACATAGAACTTGTAACACCCCACCTCCGTTAAGGTCACTCACAAAGGGAATGCCTTAACTTTGGTGGAGCATTTTAGTAAAAAGAACAGAAACTTACAAGACAGATAAAACAGTACTTGAATTTTTTTAACTTTATTACAGCGGAAACAGAAATTAGTATGGTTACATCCTTTCAATTTCAGAATTCAAGTACAAAATATCAGTCTTGTACAAAAGCCTTCAAAATGCATAGTTTAAAATCATAATCCCCATGGAACGGAAGCTATACAGAGCCAAGCCATACTTTAAGCACTTCAAGCAAAGAGAAATCCGGATCAAGCTAAAGTATTTCCCTCCTTGGATAACCTGAGGGGGAAACGGAAGAAAGGAGGCGAAAACAACAAGGGTCAGACAAAAAGTCTGGCAAGTCCAGTGACTTTCAGCATATGAACAGACAATAATAATATGATATGAACATAAAACTGGATGTGAGATAACTATAACAGGTGTAGCAGATATAACAGAAAAATAGAATAATATAAACTATTGTTTTACACTTCTCTGCACTAATACTAGTATAACAGAATTAGGGGTCACCCTAATGTCTAAATTGAAGCAGGAACGGGTACAGAATACTTTAACAGAAACAGAATGCTAATAATGGGCCTTTACTACCCGATTAGAAACAGACAGAAGAAGAAACAGATTTATCCCTATGGAAACAGAATGTAGAATTAGGTGTACACTAGTAATGGGCCTTTACCACCCGAACAGACGGTACCACACAGAAACGGACGGGTGTTACCACCCAACAGAAACAGACGGTACCAACAGAAACAGACAGAACTAAGTGTACCTAAAACCCTACCCCAAGCGATCGGCTCCCTAATACATAAATATCCTGTGTCGGCCCCACAGTAGGGTGTATCACTCCCTAAAGTGACAACCAATTGGCACAGACCTATTTACAGATGTCACGGCGTCTTACATCCTCAGAGGCAGACCGGGATCCATGCACGCACATGACCCGGTTGGAACGCACCATCAACACCCCTCGCCATTATCAGAGTGAACCTCTTATAATTAGTTCAGTAAGCGTGCCCGGACCCTACTAACTGTTGGGTCAAAGTTTTGATACCAGAAAGGGTTACTGACTAATATGGGTCCCAAACAACAGATGACACAAGTAATTCCCCTCCTAACCTTGTGTCCCCAGACTAACAGATTTCAGATTAACTTGTTTACAAGTTCAGACATACAGAATTCAGATTTACTAATTCACAAATTAAGTTAACAAGTTTTCAGACTAATGGGTCAGATGTACAGATTTTTCAGATTTGTCTAACTTTGTATTGGGCCTACAGATTCATGGACGGGTTTTACTACATCTATTAATCCCTTTGGTTTAACCCTATTTTCCCCAATACGTTTTAGACGTCATTCTTATCTTAGATTTTGCATTAATTAATTATTAATGCACAGACCTCTCACATTAGGTCGGTAGCTTGTGGCCGCTGGATATGCCGGGCGGTTCCGGGCAGACTTCTGCCACAAGCCAGACCTAACCTCGTGTCTTACGCATGTTATGACTAACTTCTCACATTAGAACCTATTGTTTGCGACCACTGGATGTGCCGGGCGGTTCCGGGCAGATTTACGCCGCAAACTCATTCTAACCTCGAGTTAGCCATGTTTATCTTTGCGGCCAATTAATTAATAATTTACCGTTTATGCGCACGCCCAATATATATGCCAATTCAGATTATATCAATAACAGGATGATTATATCAACATAGCAGATAACAGATTTTATATGACTTAACGGATTTAACAGATTTAGCAACTTAGCAGGTTTTGGCATATAACAGGTTAGGCATTTCAACCGACAAATTTAACAGATTAGGCATTTCAATCTAATTAGCAGTCTAGGCAATATAACAAAACTAGCAGTTTAGGCAACTTGGCAAATTAGCAGATTTAGCAAATTTAATATTTCTAAAGGTTCTATTTACATGCCTTGCCTAAACATAAATTAGGCCTAAGTTCATATGCCTAAATAATGTCATGATTCACAATATGATCATATACTTCCATGTTTGCATACATTTACATAGCGCAGAATATGGACATAATTTACCCTATAACATATGTTCCAATTTTTGTTAAACTAGCATCTTACAGCAGATTCACATATAAATTATACCAAATATAACCATTAATTTCAATGCATGCCATATATCCAAAAATCCCTATTTAGGTGTAATCTAAATAATAGATATCCTAATTAATGTAAATCTTTACACCTAACTTTCCATATCCTTCTTCTTTTCATGTCATGAATCATTATGCAAACTATACCCAACAATATAAATCTTTAAATCATATCTTCCAAAAATCAGATCTTGACTTTTATATGCATTTTGTCCAAAGTCTCAAATCATATGTAATCTTACAATGGTTCCTCTTTTCTTCTATCATAGAATATGCATAGACCCAAATCTATGTTTACAACATATGCTCATTAATTACAGTTCTAAATTACAACATAGCTATGCATACAACATGCATAAATTATATGTTCATAGTCAAATTTATGCATATGTCCAATATATTTTATGCCTCAGACCTAAAGTCATACATTCAATTTAGTCTTGTCAAATTTCGCATCATTCATCCCAAAAATTGCGTTCATACGTTCATCTCTTATGAGATTAGGCACAGGCTCGTGGTAGCCTGGCTATAAAAACAGAAAAGAAGAAAAGGGATACAGAAAAACAGATCGGACAGAAGAGAATATATATACAATCTCAGATTCAGAATCAAAACATATCAAAATTATTATTAACGTTTATAGCGGAAAATAACTGTACTTGCCTTGATTAGATTAAAGAAAGGACTTTAACTTGCTGTAGAATCTTTGCAGAAACTATAATCTCTAGTTTGAATTGAGTTTCTTAGGCTGATGTTGATTATCTTCTAGTTTTAATTCCAGCAGAGCAGAGACGCCATTTTTATTTTTATTAGAAGAAGAGAGCAATGGAGGCTAGAGAATTGTGTAAGAAACCTAGGTAGAGTCTAGGGTCATTTTTATAGAGGTTAGGAACTGATTAGGACCCTTGATGTTGCTTGGATTGATCGTAGCCATTCATTCGGAGGAGAGACCAATTAGAGCCTGCCACCTAGCCCTAATGACAAAGCAGCCCATAGAAAATCGACCAACATAGAATAGGCCAGCCAGGTTGGACTGGGTTCGACCTGGGTCTGGACCAGGTCGACATGCCTGTCGACAGCCCTGTCGACCTGGTTAGACCAGGTCGACAGCCCAGTCGACCTGGGTGTCTTAGGCGGGAGTTTTCCCGCCCTGGCCAATTGGGCCCGATTTTTAATTTTAAACTTCTTTTCTGAGCTGTTCGAATTTTAAACTTAATTCAGAAACTTCCAGAGGCTATATCTTCTTCATACGGACTCCGTTTTTCGAAAACTCGGACTCTATTTCGCGTATTTTTCCGAGACGAACGCAATGGCGTATCCCGTTTCCCTTTGATTTCAAATTAATTATACTTTAATTTATGACTTTCACGGTTATAGAATACACGGGGTGTTACATTCTCCCTCACTTAAAAGGATTTCGTTTCCGAAATCTTCAAGTTAAGAAGATTGTGTCCTACCATCCAATCATCCATCTACTCAATCATCAACCACAGGCATCCATTGTCCTTATAGACTTCTAATGCTTTCATGTTTAAATGCACAGTGTGTGTTCATGTCCGTATCTAATGCAAAATCAGGCGGCCCACTGATTCAGTCGACCTCCTTAATGCAAATCATGTTAGTGCCATGAGTCCAATATGTATGCAAATTTTCCTATTTGAGACATATCATTTCTATATGAGTGCACAACTGCTCATTCATATGCAACATCCATATGCTGATTCAACCATTTTGCATCCATAAAAATTTAAAAATGCTCACACATCCATATGCAGTATGAGAGTGCTTTCGAGCCGATCTAGTGCCTAGTGTGTGTATATGCATCCACGAGCAACCACTAGCAACCACTTGCATCCACTTGCAACCATCAAACATAACATGTCTCAAACACATGTTTACAACCATTAGTTTCTACCTAAAGTTCAAATATTCGATCGATAGGATACAGTCGAATGATGGAAGTGAGTACAGATAGAACGAAAATTTGGTTCCCATTAGACATGGGTCCTAAGTATCGGCCCCAAAGACCGAAACCAACATCAAATTGACACCTAGAGGATTACCTTCTTTAGACAATGTCAAAACTGGAAATCCTATCAAAAGTATTTAGATATTTACAGACTACTGGTACAGATCAGGTTCCCTAATGATTCTTAGGAAGCTAAGCATGATAAAATCATACCCCACGAAAACTCAGAATGTATGCGTCATACTTGACTCCTAACACAGATATCCCTCAAACCCCAATCTCAAACAGATGATCCATAACCCTTATGGGTCTGAGTCTATAGCGGAATTCATAAATAATACTAGTATTAAAGTGCAGAGTACCGATTACAAAACCAAAATACCAGAATCAGAAAAAGTCTTAACTCCATAATCAGGTAAAGAAATTAAACCTACTATAGAAATTTTTCCCTATTCCTATCCTAGCCACTAGCTTCAAGAGTATTCGCCTGCCCTCCTTGTCCTCGTCTCTTCGGGCAGTCCCTAGTGAAGTGTCCCATCTCCCCACAGTTGAAGCAAGCACCCTCCCCTTCCTCTTTCGGTAATCCTTATTCAGATGAGTCGAGCTTCCATAAGTAAAACACTTTCCTCCTCCTTATCTTCAATCTTTCCTTCCTTCTTTTGTGTTTCCCTTTTGCCTCCATTGTGAACTAAGTCTATATGAGTTTCTCACCTTTTGGGTTGTGCTCCTTAGCCAAACCTCATCATTCTCATCTTTACTATCCTTGTGTAACATGTTGACCAATCCCTCGAAAGCTGCCTCCATCGCCCGGAAAAATCCTTCAAAGCTCTAAAGAAAACTAGCCGCAGGTGAAACTACTACAGCTATCGATGGAAGTCGGGCACTACTTTGCGCTTTGATGAGGTTACCTCCCAGAAAACCGGGAGCCCCAGAGACTCAAGAAAGAAGGAAACAAGGATTCAAGCAGAGGATCAAAAGATAGATATATGGCTTAGGGGACTATGTTTTTCAAAATAAGCTTTACTTTTGAAAATACTTCCTTTTTAAATCCTTTTTGAAAATAGTTTTCAAAACTTTTTATCAAATCTGGTAACCTTCAGCTCTGATACCAAGTGTAACACCCCACCTCCGTTAAGGTCACTCACAAAGGGAATGCCTTAACTTTGGTGGAGCATTTTAGTAAACAGAACAGAAACTTACAAGACAGATAAAACAGTACTTGAAATTTTTTAACTTTATTACAGTGGAAACAGAAATTAGTATGGTTACATCCTTTCAAGTTCAGAATTCAAGTACAAAATATCAGTCTTGTACAAAAGCCTTCAAAATGCATAGTTTAAAATCATAATCCCCATGGAACGGAAGCTATACAGAGCCAAGCCATACTTTAAGCACTTCAAGCAAAGAGAAATCCGGATCAAGCTAAAGTATTTCCCTCCTTGGATAACCTGAGGGGGAAACGGAAGAAAGGAGGCGAAAACAACAAGGGTCAGACAAAAAGTCTGGCAAGTCCAGTGACTTTCAGCATATGAACAGACAATAATAATATGATATGAACATAAAACTGGATGTGAGATAACTATAACAGGTGTAGCAGATATAACAGAAAAATAGAATGATATAAACTATTGTTTTACACTTCTCTGCACTAATACTAGTATAACAGAATTAGGGGTCACCCTAATGTCTAAATTGAAGCAGGAACGGGTACAGAATACTTTAACAGAAACAGAATGCTAATAATGGGCCTTTACTACCCGATCAGAAACAGACAGAAGAAGAAACAGATTTATCCCTATGGAAACAGAATGTAGAATTAGGTGTACACTAGTAATGGGCCTTTACCACCCGAACAGACGGTACCACACAGAAACGGACGGGTGTTACCAACCAACAGAAACAGACGGTACCAACAGAAACAGACAGAACTAAGTGTACCCTAAAACCCTACCCCAAGCGATCGGCTCCCTAATACATAAATATCCTGTGTCGGCCCCACAGTAGGGTGTATCACTCCCTAAAGTGACAACCAATTGGCACAGACCTATTTACAGATGTCACGGCGTCTTACATCCTCAGAGGCAGACCGGGATCCATGCACGCACATGACCCGGTTGGAACGCACCATCAACACCCCTCGCCATTATCAGAGTGAACCTCTTATAATTAGTTCAGTAAGCGTGCCCGGACCCTACTTACTGTTGGGTCAAAGTTTTGATACCAGAAAGGGTTACTGACTAATATGGGTCCCAAACAACAGATGACACAAGTAATTCCCCTCCTAACCTTGTGTCCCCAGACTAACAGATTTCAGATTAACTTGTTTACAAGTTCAGACATACAGAATTCAGATTTACTAATTCACAAATTAAGTTAACAAGTTTTCAGACTAATGGGTCAGATGTACAGATTTTTCAGATTTGTCTAACTTTGTATTGGGCCTACAGATTCATGGACGGGTTTTACTACATCTATTAATCCCTTTGGTTTAACCCTATTTTCCCCAATACGTTTTAGACGTCATTCTTATCTTAGATTTTGCATTAATTAATTATTAATGCACAAACCTCTCACATTAGGTCGGTAGCTTGTGGCCGCTGGATATGCCGGGCGGTTCCGGGCAGACTTCTGCCACAAGCCAGACCTAACCTCGTGTCTTACGCGTGTTATGACTAACTTTTCACATTAGAACCTATTGTTTGCGACCACTGGATGTGCCGGGCGGTTCCGGGCAGATTTACGCCGCAAACTCATTCTAACCTCGAGTTAGCCATGTTTATCTTTGCGGCCAATTAATTAATAATTTACCGTTTATGCGCACGCCCAATATATATGCCAATTCAGATTATATCAATAACAGGATGATTATATCAACATAGCAGATAACAGATTTTATATGACTTAACGGATTTAACAGATTTAGCAACTTAGCAGGTTTTGGCATATAACAGGTTAGGCATTTCAACCGAAAAATTTAACAGATTAGGCATTTCAATCTAATTAGCAGTCTAGGCAATATAACAAAACTAGCAGTTTAGGCAACTTGGCAAATTAGCAGATTTAGCAAATTTAATATTTCTAAAGGTTCTATTTACATGCCTTGCCTAAACATAAATTAGGCCTAAGTTCATATGCCTAAATAATGTCATGATTCACAATATGATCATATACTTCCATGTTTGCATACATTTACATAGCGCAGAATATGGACATAATTTACCCTATAACATATGTTCCAATTTTTGTTAAACTAGCATCTTACAGCAGATTCACATATAAATTATACCAAATATAACCATTAATTTCAATGCATGCCATATATCCAAAAATCCCTATTTAGGTGTAATCTAAATAATAGATATCCTAATTAATGTAAATCTTTACACCTAACTTTCCATATCCTTCTTCTTTTCATGTCATGAATCATTATGCAAACTATACCCAACAATATAAATCTTTAAATCATATCTTCCAAAAATCAGATCTTGACTTTTATATGCATTTTGTCCAAAGTCTCAAATCATATGTAATCTTACAATGGTTCCTCTTTTCTTCTATCATAGAATATACATAGACCCAAATCTATGTTTACAACATATGCTCATTAATTACAGTTCTAAATTACAACATAGCTATGCATACAACATGCATAAATTATATGTTCATAGTCAAATTTATGCATATGTCCAATATATTTTATGCCTCAGACCTAAAGTCATACATTCAATTTAGTCTTGTCAAATTTCGCATCATTCATCCCAAAAATTGCGTTCATACGTTCATCTCTTATGAGATTAGGCACAGGCTCGTGGTAGCCTGGCTATAAAAACAGAAAAGAAGAAAAGGGATACAGAAAAACAGATCGGACAGAAGAGAATATATATACAATCTCAGATTCAGAATCAAAACATATCAAAATTATTATTAACGTTTATAGCGGAAAATAACTGTACTTGCCTTGATTAGATTAAAGAAAGGACTTTAACTTGCTGTAGAATCTTTGCAGAAACTATAATCTCTAGTTTGAATTGAGTTTCTTAGGCTGATGTTGATTATCTTCTAGTTTTAATTCCAGCAGAGCAGAGACGCCATTTTTATTTTTATTAGAAGAAGAGAGCAATGGAGGCTAGAGAATTGTGTAAGAAACCTAGGTAGAGTCTAGGGTCATTTTTATAGAGGTTAGGAACTGATTAGGACCCTTGATGTTGCTTGGATTGATCGTAGCCATTCATTCGGAGGAGAGACCAATTAGAGCCTGCCACCTAGCCCTAATGACAAAGCAGCCCACAGAAAATCGACCAACATAGAATAGGCCAGCCAGGTTGGACTGGGTTCGACCTGGGTCTGGACCAGGTCGACATGCCTGTCGACAGCCCTGTCGACCTGGTTAGACCAGGTCGACAGCCCAGTCGACCTGGGTGTCTTAGGCGGGAGTTTTCCCGCCCTGGCCAATTGGGCCCGATTTTTAATTTTAAACTTCTTTTCTGAGCTGTTCGAATTTTAAACTTAATTCAGAAACTTCCAGAGGCTATATCTTCTTCATACGGACTCCGTTTTTCGAAAACTCGGACTCTATTTCGCGTATTTTTCCGAGACGAACGCAATGGCGTATCTCGTTTCCCTTTGATTTCAAATTAATTATACTTTAATTTATGACTTTCACGGTTATAAAATACACGGGGTGTTACAGAACTTCTGTCTTGATTCAAAAACCTCCAAGTATAAAAGAAGCATAAAAATAACAATGATATTCCCTAATAAAGCCTGAACCAGCCATAGCAGTGGAAGAGAGAGTCCAAAGCAATACATCGACTATCTTCGAGCTTGGAAAGAAAACTAAGCTAAGAGGTAATATTTCCTCCCTGTGAACCTGAGGGGGAAACGGAAGAAAAGAGGCGAAATAAACTAGGTCAGACATAAGTCTGGTAAGTCCAGTGACTTTCAGCATGTAAATAGGCAAAAACATCATGACATGAATAAACTGAATATAAGACAATACTGTGATAACAAGGATAACAAGATAACATACGATTAGCATAGATATGATAAGGCAAGATAAACTGAATTCGCTTCTACTCTTTCTCTGCTTCGCTACTACCTTGTTATTCTGATTTCTATATCTCTGCACCCCCTAACTAGTGTCCCAACTAGTAATCTGCGTAAAATGATAATATGATAGCGTGATCCCAATCCCCGAATTGTGGTAGCCTTCAGGCGTACATCTAGTATGAGGATCTTACCTCAATCAGCCTAATTTCCATGAAGATGTTAGATGTACCCTTACTACCCTATCGATCGACTCCTTACTCGTATTAATTTTCCTTGTGTCTGTGTCAATCGGCTCTCTCTTGCGTGTAGATACCCTATGCTGGTCCCACCATAAGATGTATCAATCCTTATGATAGCGACCCGACACGATTCAAGATGCACAGTGTATAACTACTGGTACCCAGTGCCTGCTTTTTCCCACTCCGGAGTACGTGCACACCCGTAATCCGTCGGAACCTACACTGACGTACCCCTTGCCACTATTTTGACCGCTTATAATCAACCCAGTAATCGTGCCCCACCCTGCCTAGTTTCAGGGTACCTTGATACATTTATGTGGGTAACTGCTGAAACGGGTCCTCGTTACTAGGGTTTCTTAATGGTTAAGTTTATGGGCCTATATTTACTGATATTACCCACCAACCCGATATGTACTTAACCCTCCTACTGATTCAAACATGTTTACTTAATGTTAAGTTTGTGAGCCTATATTTACTAATATTACCCACCAACCCGATATGTACTTAACCCTCCCACACATTATGTCATATTGGTTAAGTGTTTCCAATTCATGTTAACTTAACCCACCCACTCATCATGTCATGTTGGTTAAGTGTTTCTTATTAACCCTTCTCGCTCGTCATGTTGGATTGGTTAAGTGTTTCCTATTAACTTAACCTCGTTCATTCATCATGTTATATTGGTTAAGTATTTCCCATTAATTTAACCCCATTCGTTCATCAAGTTACATTGGTTAAGTGTTTCTTATTAACTTAACCCCACGCGTTCATCATGCTGTATTGGTTAAGTCTCATCAATCAATTCAAGTTAACTTAACCCACCCACTGGTCATGTTACATTGGTTAAGTGTTGCCTTCTTGTGTTAACTTAACCCTTCCACGCATCCTGTTATATTGGTTAAGTGTTGCTCTCTTGTTTTAACTTAACCCTACCCATTCATCATGTCATATTTGTTAAGCGTTTCTTATTAGCTTAACCCTTCTCATTCATCATGTTATATTGGTTAACTTAACCCTGCTCACTTGTCTAATTAACCTGTTATAACAGTTAAGTGTTCTAAATTTACTTAACCCCATCTTCTTGTCTAATTAACATGTTATAACGGTTAAGTGTTGCCTTAGTTAACTTAACCCTACCATTCTTATTATGTCTTGTTCATTAGCATTAATTGATTTATTAATGCACCAACCTCTCACATTAGATCTATGTTGTTGCAGTTACTGGATGTGCCGGGCGGTTCCGGGCAATTTTACACCACAACTCAATCTAACCTCGGGTTTTTCTTAGGCATGATGCACTAACCTCTCACATTAGATAGGTGTTGTTGCGGTTACTGGATGTGTCGGGCAGGTCCGGGCAGTTTTACACCGCAACTCAATCTAACCTCGGGGTTTTCTTAGGCATGATGCACTAACCTCTCACATTAGATAGGTGTTGTTGCGGTTACTGGATGTGCCGGGCGGTTCCGGACAGTTTTACACCACAACTCAATCTAACCTCGGGTTAGGCATGTTTATCTTTTAGCATATTTACCATACATGTCCAAGTCTAGATTTTATATGCTAATTATCCCAAATTCACAAAACTAGTCATGTTCCAATTCTCAAGTTATACCTCAACAAAGCTAATTTCAAGTTATGCTCCACAAATTCACTTTCAAAGATTTCAGCATATTAGTCAGTTTAACGAATTAAACCTCACTTAAAGTTCCATTAACATATCTCGCCTAATAAATTAAGCCTATAAACTTACATGTCCAAAATCATGGTCATAATCCACAATACAACACATGCCCTAAGGTTTAGTCATATTGCACCGTACAAAATATTCTCCAAAAACCCCCAATCATGATTCATAATATAAACTATGCCAAATAATAGCCTTTAATTACAGTGCGTGCCAATTTACCCAAAATCCTAATTTAGGCGTGTTCACATTTAACAGTCATCCCTATCTTACTATAGGTTTTCATGCATAATCTTCTTCTTGCAAGTCATAAACTATTATACATAATATGCCGCAATTTTTAGGTTTTAAACAACAACATGTACTATGCCTCACATGTTTGCAGATCAATTTACGCCCCAAATTCCAAGTCTTATGTCCAATATACTTGATGTCTCAAATCTCAAGTCATATGTTCGATACACTTTATGTTTTAAATACAACGTATGTTATGTCCTCAAATCAGTTATGCCCAATTATACATAATTTAATATTTTTCCCAATTTTAGCGTTGGTCATGTCCAAATCATATATTATGTCAAATTTTATTTCCAATGTACGTTCATCTCTTATGAGATTTGGCTCAGGCTCGTAGTAGCCTGGCTATAAATACAAAAAGGGAAGAAGGAAGGTAGAGAGAAAGAATGGACATAATAATATCTAATGAGATAGATCCAATGGATATGGAAAGACAGATAAAAATAGGCATAATCTCAGATTCATATTTATTACAATGTCAGAATCACAATTGAATTTTACTTCTGAAAGTAACATGAACTTACAAATTACAGAACGGTCTTGAATTCTGGGATCTGATTTCTGAATTTGATTGGCTATTCCTTTGATGTAGACTTTGATTCTCTAATTTAGATTTGATTCGTAGCTTCTAACTTGCTTTCTAGTTTGCTTCCTAGTTGGAGAAGAAAGGTGGCTATGCTAGGTTGACCATGGACAACATGGTGGCTCCTTGGAATGAAATTGTGTGATTTAGGGTTGAGGACTAGGGTTGCTTTTATAGAGATTTAGACTTATGTGAGCCGTTAGATCAACCTAGGAGCAATCAGAACCGTCCAGACTAGATAGAGTTATCCAGAAATTGCCACCTATTCCTTAGTGATTCGGCAATAAGTCAGAAAATCATCACTGTTAGGATCTGGGCGAGGGGCTCGACCCATATAGGGGGGTCGACACCCCAGTCGACACCCCTCTTGGGGGGTCGACACCTATGTCGACCCTCCCGGGGGGAGTCGACCCCTATGGGCGGGAATTTTCCCGCCCAGCTGATTTACGTGATTTTGAATTTCGAACTGCTTTGTTTATTTAATTTTTTATTTAAATATGAAATCTTCTGAACTCCATAACTTCTTCATACGGAGTCCGATTCAGGCAAACTCGGACTCTATCTCAAGCAGAATTCCGAGACGAACATAATGGCGTAAACTGTTTCCCTTAATTCTCACTTTTAAAATTAAGTATTATTTAATTCGTTACTTTAATAAACATAGAAAATACAGAGTGTTACATTCTCCCCTTCTTAAAGGATTTCATCCCCGAAATCATCAAGTCACGAAGGATGTATATCCTACCATCCAATCATCCATCTACTCAACCATCAAACACCGGCATCCATTCTCCTTAAAAGATTTCTAATGCTTTCATGATTGTATGCATAGTGTGTGTATATGTCCTTATCTAATGCAAAATCAGGCGGTCTACTGATTTAGTTGACCTCTTTAATGCGAATTATTTCAGTGCCATGAGTCCATCATGTATGCAATTATTCCTAATCGTACTTAATAACTTCTACATGAATGCACAATCATTCATACAAATGCAACATCATATGATAACACATCAAGTTTCAATTTATAAAAATTCACTCATGCATATGCAATATGAAAGTGACTGAGCCGATCTAGTGCCTAATGTGTGTATATGCATCCACTAGCAAACACTTGCAACCATCAATCATAACATGTTTCAAACACATGTTTGCATACATTAGATTCTACCTAAGGATCGAGGATAGGATCGAGAGGATATACTTAAAAGATAAAGACTAGAAAATAAACTTTACAGAAAAAGAGAGATCAAGGATATACCCCCGGAAAGGGTATGACGCACGTATCTAGTCTTCAGTCTTCTAAGTCGCATCTTCTTGAGCTTCACTCCATATTGCTATGACCGTCTTAACTTCACGATTGCATAGCTTCTTAATTTCTGTTTCCAGAATGTGTGTTGGAACTCATTTCACTATCGCCTCTCGTTCCACCTTTTCTTCCTATAGTATACTTGGCACTACAACTTCTGACGTGTCATGCTAACATTCCCAGAACTATCTCTTGAAAATAAACAAATGTTAACCATGTTACCAAGTGTATATACTAAGATGATTAGATTCTTCTCCGTCAATCTTGTAAGTGGGGCTAATACCTTCGCAAAGTCCTTAATTAACTTCCTATATTAGCCCACTAGTCCAAGAAAGCTTCTTACTTCTGTTGCATTCATTGGGACCTTCCAGTCTTGCACCGCAACTACTTTTGTGGGATTTACTGCTATCCCTCTTTGGGCTCCACATGTCCTAGAAACCTTACTTCTTCTCTCCAAAAATGACTTTTTTTTGGAGAACTTCGCCTTAAGTTGATGCGCTTGGAGGGTATCCGAGACTTCCCTTAGATGCAGAGCATGTTCTTCCTTATTCCAAAATATCATCTATGCACAAGCGAAGTGAACCATCCGCCTTTGTAATGAAAACGACTGGAGCACCCCATTCAGAAATACTTCGCCTTATGAACCCTTTTTCAAGTAACTTTTTTACTTGTTTACTGAGCCCTTCCTTTCCCTTGGAGTCATGTGTCGTACAGGTAATGCAACCGGCTTTGCATTGTCAACTAGATATATGCAGAAGTCTAACTCGCGTTTTAGGGGATAAACCCCTAACCTGATCAAAAACATCTGCTTACTCATGGACTACTCTAATGGATCGCAAATCGTCGATAGATGCATCAAGTGATTCTAGGTAGCCAAGACAAATTGATCCCTTAGGATCGCACAAAATCTCGAGGGTATTCTCGAGGCAAGTCGAAAGTCTAACTACCCTCCTCTCACAATTACTAGCTAACCAATCCATGCCTAGAATCAACCCATAGACCATGAAACCAAAAATATAAGCATTACACTTAAACTCAATACTTAACATAGCTATTCTCAAATCCTTACAAACCAAAGACAAATGAGCCGAACCACCAATTGGATTTGAGACAATAATGGGATCCTCTACTATACAAGCTCTAGGGTGCAGAGACTCAACTATGGAAACAGATATAAACGAATGTGAAGCGCTAAAATCAAAAGAATACTAATAGGATGAACAAAAAAAGAAAACTAAACTTTTTCAGCCAAAGCTTTACTACCTCTCTCTTAGGTACACTGGCGGTGAGAGTATGCACTTGCCCTCCGGAAAATCCTGTCCTCTGTTCTTGCCCTTGTCCTTAATTGTATGACCCGTTATAAAGACACTTCCTCTTGTCTTAGGTTTTCCTATTCTTTCTTCCCTTCTTGTCCTGTGATTCTTCCACTTACACCTCTTTCTTTTTACCTCCTTTGTGAACCAAGTCTATATCCATGAGTTCCTCATCTTTGGGTTGTGCTCCTTAGCCAAACTTCCTCATTCTCATCTTTGCCATCCTTGTGTAACTCGTTGACAAGTCTCTTGAAAGCTACCTCCATCGCACGGAAATCTCTATAAAGCTTGAAAGAAAATTAGCCATGGGGGAAACTACTGCGGTAATATATGGAAGTTGGGCATTTCTTTGCCCTTTGACAGTTGTCGTAGTCTCATCAAGCCTATGGAACCATGCCGCGATGAGATTACCTACCAGAAAGCCAGGAGCCCCGGAGACTCAGGAAAGAAGGAAACAAGGATTCAAACAGAGAATCAAAAGATAGTGCATATGGCTTTGGAGAATATGCCTTTAAAACAAAACTTTTCTTTAGAAAATTCTTCTTTTAAAACCATTTTGAAAATAATTTTTCAAATCTTTTATCTGATCTAGTAACCT
This sequence comes from Allium sativum, assembly GCA_030737875.1. Lineage (NCBI taxonomy): Eukaryota > Viridiplantae > Streptophyta > Magnoliopsida > Asparagales > Amaryllidaceae > Allium > Allium sativum. Next base: position 408,460,414 of record CM060926.1, read on the forward strand.
TCAGCTCTGATACCAAGTGAAACCCCACCTCCGTTAAGGTTACTCACAAAGGGAATGCCTTAGCTTCGGTGGAGCATTTAGGTAAAAGATGCAGATAAATTACAAGATAGACAAATAAAGCAGCGGGAAATAAAGTAATTTTATAAACAATGTGGTTCAGTCAAGCTTTTAAAACAATTGTCTCAATCATACTTAAAAATAATACATAGAACTTCTGTCTTGATTCAAAAACCTCCAAGTATAAAAGAAGCATAAAAATAACAATGATATTCCGCAATAAAGCATGAACCAGCCATAGAAGTGGAAGAGAGAGTCCAAAGCAATACATCGACTATCTTCGAGCTTGGAAAGAAAACTGAGCTAAGAAGTAATATTTCCTCCATGTGAACCTAGGAGGGGGGAACGGAAGAAAAGAGGCGAAACAAACCAGGTCAGACATAAGTCTAGTAAGTCCAGTGACTTTCAGCATGTAAATAGGCAAAAGCATCATGACATGAATAAACTGAATATAAGACAATACCGTGATAACAAGGATAACAAGATAACATACGATTAGCATAGATATGATAAGGCAAGATAAACTGAATGCGCTTCCACTCTTTCTCTGCTTCGCTACTACCTTGTTATTCTGATTTCTATATCTATGCACCCCTTAACTAGTGTCCCAACTAGTAATCTGCGTAAAATGATAATATGATAGCGTGATCCCAATTCCCGCAATTGTGGTAGCCTTCAGGTGTACATCTAGTATAAGGATCTTACCTCAATTAGCCTAATTGCCATGAAGATGTTAGATGTACCCTTACTACCCTATCGATCGGCTCGTTACTCGTATTAATTTTCCTTGCGTCTGTGTCAATTGGATCTCTCTTGCGTGTAGATACCCTATGCTGGTCCCACCATAAGGTGTATCAATCCTTATGATAGCGACCCGACACGATTCAAGATGCATAGTGTATAACTACTGGTACCCAGTGCCTCCTTTTTTTCCACTCCGGAGTATGTGCATGCCCGTAATCCGTCGGAACCTACACTGACGTACCCCCTGCCGCCATTTTGACTGCTTATAATCATCCCAGTAATCGTGCCCCACCCTGCCTAGTTTCAAGGTACCTTGATACATCTATATGGGTTACTACTGAAATGGGTCCCCGTTACTAGGGTTTCTTACTGGTTAAGTTTGTAGGTCTATATTTACTAATATTACCCACCAACCCGATATGTACTTAACCCTCCCACTGATTCAAACATATTTACTTAATGGTTAAATTTGTGGGCCTATATTTACTAATATTACCCACCAACCCGATATGTACTTAACCCTCCCACACATTATGTCATATTGGTTAAGTGTTGCCCATTCATGTTAACTTAACCCACCCACTCATCATGCATGTTGGTTAAGTGTTTCTTATTAACCCTTCTCACTCGTCATGTTGGATTGGTTAAGTTTTTCCTATTAATTTAACCCCGTTCATTCATCATGTTATATTGGCTAAGTATTTCCCATTAACTTAACCCCATTCGTTCATCAAGTTACATTGGTTAAGTGTTTCTTATTAACTTACACTAGTACAAAATATGTCTGCTGCTTCTCCTCATTTGCATCGGTTATGCTTACAACTGAACCAAATAGTATCATTAGCTTCAGTCATGCTAATAACCGAAGCAAATGCATAGAAGCAAATAATGTTTTTGCTTCGGTTTTGCTGACAACCGAAGCAAATAGTATCACTTGCTTCGGCTGTGCTAATAACTGAAGTAAATGCACCAAAGCAAATAATGTCATTTGCTTCAGTTGTCTTTACAATCGAAGCAAATTGTTCTATTTGCATCTGTTCTCTGTGAACTGAAGCAAATGCATCGAAGCAAATAGTGCTATTTGCTTTAATTCTTTAAGAACCAAAGCAATTGCACAATAACAATGAATAATTAATAAGTAGTTTATTATAAATAATGATTATCAATAAATAGTTTATAATTACTAACTATTATAGGTACTCAATTATTTTATTTTTATTTAATAATATGTTATGGATAATTATTTATCATTAGTTAACTATAGTCGACATGTATTA